>CP126892.1:149800000-150475000 GCA_030440675.1 Furcifer pardalis
ACATGTCCACAGAAATGTCTGCAGAAGCAGACAGGGTTGGCTCTTTGGCTTTGAAACAGAGATGAGCACCGAACCCTAGAGTCAGATATGACTGGCTTTTGAGCAAGGAAAACCTTTATACAAGTTAAATTTATTCATAGGCAGAGATGGTGGGCGAGTGTGCATGGAATATCTTTGGCATTACATTTACACAAGTTACATTTATTAATAGGTGGAGAGGATATGATGTACATGTGTAATATCGCTGGCATAACATCAGTGGTGGGATGTCAAAAATTTTACTACCCCACCCTGACATCATCACAGTGTGGGCGGAGCTAATGTCATGATGTCATGATGTGAGCTGGGCCAAAAATTTTTTTTAAAATAATAATATAATAAAATAAAAATAAGCACACACACACACCCCTCAACCCACCCACCCACCCACAACACAAACCCGTAAATAAATAAAATAAATAAATAAATAATAAATAAAAATTACATTAAAATATACCCACCCACCCACCCCAAACATAAATCTGTATTTATGGTACTGTGGTAGTACGTTAATACAGTAAAACCTCGAATAACGTTAAAACCTGTTTCCACAAGTCTTGGTGTTATTCGATTTTTAGTGTTATCCGATGCATGTTAAAATCCTATGGGATCCATAGAGATACATTGTAACCACACAGGCTTTAGCGGTTGTTATCCGATGCATCCCATAGGATCTTAATGTTATCCGATGCAATTCTTCCCCCCAGATTGCTTAATGTTATGCGATTTTAGTGTTATTCGATACTAATGTTATCTGAGGTATTACTGCATAGGCAAAGGTATTAAACACACATTAAAATACACACAGACACACCACAACCAAAGGTGAGTCACTTACCCTGGGGAGCAGGCTATAGGGAGCTTCAGGCTAGCAGCTTCTCTTCCTCCTTTCCGCTTGGGAGGATAGCAAGGAGGCTGTGCATACATGCCAAGCACTGTAGGGGTGCATGCACACCAAGTGCTTGGCACGCATGCGCAGTGGGGGAACCAGTGAAAAGGTAAGCTCCCCAAAAAAGCTGCTACCGGTTCTCCAGGACGCTGGGAAAAGTTACTACCGGTTCTGGAGAACTGGTGAGAACCTGTTACATCCCATCGCTGGATAACATGTATTATCCAAGCTACATTTTATTCATAGGTGGAGAGGATAGTGTGTGTGTGTGTGTGTGTGTGTGTGTGTGTGTGTGTGTGTGTGTGTGTGTGTGTAATATTTCACTGTCATTAGAGTGTGTGTGTGTGTAATATTTCACTGTCATTAGAGAATGTCCCTTCAAGCATAACATGAAGGACAGAGACATTATCCGGGGGGAGAGAGGGATTCAGAGAAACACCGTCCTTTGCACAATATTTTAGGGCAATAACGAGAGGTATAGGTGGGGTGTGTGCTTTTACGAGAGAGATTGTGAGGAGAATAAGAGGCGGAGCTCTCGCCACCCCCATATGTCCTTTTCTCCCCTCCAGTCTCTGGGAGGGAAAGGCGGTGGCCTCGGCTGGGAGGGAAGGAAGGAGGAGGAGGAGGAGGGGAGGACCGAGAGGCCGCCTGAAGCGGTGTCTGCCCGTCGTCGCCTCTTTGCTATGGTAACCCTCCCTCTCTCCCTCCTCCTTATTTGTTTCCCAGGGACCACGAGGGCCAGACGACATCATTATACGGCCAGGTCTTGTTTATTTCTTTCTTATTCTTTCTCTCTCTCTCCCTCCTACTCCCCCCCAGGCTGCAGCAGCCGGGAGAGGGGGAGCAGGTGGAGGGATGAGGGACTGCAGTGAGACTGCTGCCCTGGAGACATGGCGGACCAGTGCCTCTGAATAAGCAGAAAGAGAGACTTCCAAAAGAAAGGAGGGAAAGACGAGATCGCCATTGCTTCCCTGCGCTTCGTCCTTTTGCCGCAGCGACAGCTATGCGAGAAGCGGGACGGCCGGAGGAGAAAGGATGCCTCCAGCTTGGGGGCCTCTGAAGTCTTTCCTTTCTTCCACGGTGCATCACGTCCTCTCTCCTGGCCTTAAGCCGATGTAGCCGCTTGCTTTCTTCCAAGGAGCATCCGAGGGAGAACTGCCACCCACCTGTGCCTGCATTTATTTATCTGTCTTATCAATTCCCTCCTCCATCTACCCACCCCAGCCCTATAGCCACCTGCTTGGCCTCCTCCATCTCTGTATGTCTGTTTCCCCATCTTTCTATTTCCCCATCCACCCATCTCCTCCAGCTACTTGCTGGGTCTCTCCTTCTCCATCTCTTTCTGTTTGTCTCCCCATCTTTCTATTTCCCCATCCACCCATTTCCTTCATCCACCTGCTTGGCCTCCTCTTCACCATCTGTGTCTGTCTCCCCACCTTTCTATTTTCCCATCCATCTTGTCCTGCTACCTGCTTGGTCTCTCCTTCTCCATCTCTTTCTGTTTGTCTCCCCATCTTTCTATTTCCCCATCCACCCATTTCCTTCATCCACCTGCTTGGCCTCCTCTTCGCCATCTGTGTCTGTCTCCCCACCTTTCTATTTCCCCATCCATCTTGTCCTGCCACCTCTCTTCTCCATCTCTGTTTCCCTTCCTTCTGCTTTTCTCTTTCGCCCCTTGTCCTCCATGGCCATGGCTGCGGAAGAGGTCTTGGACACTGTGGAGCATTACAAGACGGAGATCGAGAGGCTGACCAAAGAGCTCACAGAAACAACCCATGAGAAGATCCAGGCAGCTGAATATGGGCTGGTGGTGTTGGAAGAAAAACTCACCCTCAAGCAGCAGTACGATGAGCTGGAATCAGAATATGATGTCCTCAAGCAGGAGTTGGAACAGCTGAGAGAGGTAAGCTTGTTGGAAGATTTGCTGTCATCCAAATCTTCTCACCCTTCTTCTGTCCATACCACGCTGCTTGCCCTCTTCATTAAAGAAAGAAGATGAAAAACACCATAAAACTGTTTCTGCTTTAGTAAAATAATAAATTATGTTTTCTGAGCCACTGCGTTAGGTAGGAAATGGTAAATCATTTGGGTGGCCAAGACAATATTTTGGTAGGCCAAACATGGATGTTCTGGAGCAATGTAAGCATACATTGTTCCATGATTGTGTAATAAATGTATTCAGTATATTACATTGAAACAGAAGGCTATTATCTATTACTGGATTAACTCTAAAAGATGCTTAAAAAGGATTATGGGTGTAATAATGTAAACTTGCCAATTAAATCCCAGCAATACACAAGCATTGCTTCTATAAACACACCTGTCTTTTGGATATTTGTTGCAAATAGTTTTTTAATGTTATCTAGAGGGAAATATTTAAAAGGAAATATTGGGAACAATTAAACTTTACTCTTTTTATAACTCTTATTACTTTGAATGTAGGACACTGTATATATAGAATGATTCTGGGTTAGGAATATCTGTATTTTAGTTTAACCTGGCTGTGGCATCCACCATTTTCACATCAAATTTTTTTCCTGAATCAGTATGGATGTATGTTTTTCCTCTGTGTCAGGCAAGTGACATAGCCTAGTTATTCATAGATTTGTAGACTCTTCATTTTTGAGGGGTGGAAGGGTATACCAAACTCATAGGAGGCATGAATGAATGGCATATTAATCGATTAATTTTCCATATTCTGAAATATGCTGTGCTTGTTTGAGTCCAGATATTATGACAATACATACTTAAATCACAATTTCACTCTTAAGGGTCAGTATTTATACAAATGTAAGTCTAAATATACACAAAATCCAAATACTCTATGTATTTCTTCCAAATGAGACAGAAATTTCCATAGAAAATATAGGTTTTCTGAATAACATTTTGGTAAGAGGAATCTCCACATTCTTTCCTAAACAAGAAATCCTGTCACATTAGCTCTTGTAGTATCAGCATTTGGTTGCATAAAGTTTGAGGCACTGCTAATAAAATCCTAAGTGTTTGCTGTTATTCTGAAAAGATTAAAGGCCAGCATTATTTCACAAAGATTTTATCAGTGATATCTGGAAGCAGTATATAGCTAGGAATGATATTCTCAGGTCATGATTGCACTACAATCTTAACTGCCATTTCTTCTCTGAGGAACTCTGGGAACTGTAGTTCTATGAGTCTCTGGTACAGGTAATTTTCAGCATTTACAATGACGCTACAGTTTCTAGTATGTCTTGGGGAAATGCTTGACAAGTAGTATTGTATATTAATCAGATTAATAACTTACCATTTTTATTGACTAAAATTAGTCATAATTAATCAGGAATGATATTAAAAACAACAGACATTTCAAAAAGAGGAAGAGAGAGAGACTTTATTTAATAATGAAACATTCCTACAATTTGCATATTCTAGGATGGGACTTGTGGTAATATAAAGATTTAATTTTAAAAAATTAATCAGCAATGAAGGTGTTTAATGCTTTTTTAAAAATGCAAACCAGTGTTTATACTGGTGGGCTTAAATTCCCAGAAGCCTAAGTCAGTACATTGGCTGCTCGGTGCTTTGGGGAATTGACTTAGGGTTCTGGGAATTGAAGTCCAAAAAACCAAAGATTGGGAAACACTGAGCAATTGCTGGAATCCTGTTTGTTTCAGTGGCATAGTGGTTAAGATGCTGAACTTGATGACTGGAAGATCGGCAGGTCAGCAGTTTGAGAACCAAGTGCTGTACAATTTAATAATTTCATTTTAATAATTTTAATAATCAGACTTCTATGCCACCCTCCTCAAAGAGACCCAGGGCGGCTAACAAAGCTTCAAAAGAGACATAAAACACAATATAAAATCCTGTCTAAAATTAATATTAAAAGAGATTAAAACCAAGCAAAGTTAAAAGATTAAAAATCCATACATTGAGAGAGGGAGAGGTCATGAACCAACAAGCCAATGCAACTGTCTGACCCAAACCCCATACCTGTCCTGCCAGCCAGGTCTTAACCCCCTTCCTAAAGGACAGCAACTCCGACTGGAGACGCAACTCAATTGGCAGGAGGTTCCATAGGGCCAGGGCAGACACAGAGAAGGCCCTCTTAGTGCTAGAGAGGTGCGCCTCTCTAGCCGATGGTACAACCAGAGAACCTCTCCGGTCCGCTCTGTTGGGACAGACAGATGTTCTTAGGGCGATGCAGTCTCTTAGGTATCCTGGCCCACTACCATATAGGGCTCATGATGGTGTGAGCTCCTGTCTCTGTCCTAGCTTCCACCAGCCTCGCAGTTCAAAAGCAAGAAATTGCAAATAGATAAATAGGTGCCACTTCAGTGAAAAGGTAAACAGCGTTCTATGCACTCCAGAGTCTAGTTATGTCTGTCACACATCCATGGAAACATCTACAGACACAGACAGCATTGGCTCTTTGGCTATAAACAGAGATGAGCACTGAACCCTAGAGTCAAATACACTGGGTTTAAAGTTATATATGCCTAAACATCCTGGCCATTACAACCTGGCAACAAGGATTGTACAATTCAACTGTGTAATTTGGACATGTTATGATTCATTGCACAATGAACCTGTAGAAGTACTTAGTAATTGGAGCTACACATACTTAACATCAAATTATGCACACTAATTACCTAGCAAGATCCCAACCACTGGGTCTTTACTGGAAGTGGAAAACAAATAACTACTTAGCTATACATAAGCTTAGTTCTGGGAGGATATTTATGGATTTCTATCAGTGAATGCGTTGACTTCCAATGTGAGGGATCCCAATTCTTTATTGTGACTTAATATCTAAATAGCAATCCAAAATTCAAGGGATGAAGCTTTATCAAGCAAGTACTGGTGGGTAAATATTCACATGTTGCTTTCCTGTATAATATGCATTTCAAAACATTTGCCTGGAAAAAAATAGTAAACTTATGGACTATAGTTGTGTAGTGATGTAACAGTTAAGCAGCAGTGAATTTCTGAATTTTAAAAAAATAGTTTCACAGTGGAAAAGATGGAGGCCTTGTCAGAGTCATTTAAGTGTAGCCTTGGCTAATATAGGGAGCTACAATATATTGACTGGAATCTGAGTAAATGTGTCTCTTGAAAAAATTTTTTGACTACCACTTCATTTTGTTAAAACATTTACCAACTCTCAATTTCTAACTCACCACCCTCTTCCATCTTGCTGATGGCTGTATTGACATTACTTAAGGTATAACAAAAGCGTAATTTTAATATATACTCTTCCACTGACAGATTAGTTTCAGTCATGACTATTTACATGTCCAGTGGCCTGGCCCATCCAGGGGACCTCACAAGCTTCTCCCTGGCATGGCTCCCACTGTTTCCTTTCCCCCTATATGAGGGCTTGTAGGGTATCTTGGCTTCGTGTTTGGCCTTATCCAGGTTCACCTTCATCAAAACCAGCTCACCAGTCCAGGGGTTTTCTTTTGAGTATGAAGGTGTGCCCCAGAGATAGATGCAAGTCCACTTGGTCCAGGTGTCATTGCTCCATTTTCTCTTCTTTTCCGATTGTTTATCCCCCTTTATCTCTTCTTCTTTCCCCCTTTATCTCTTCTTCTTTCCCCCTTTATCTCTTTTTCTTTCCCCCTTTATCTCTTCCATCAATCCTTGCTGCTCTATCCCTTTTCTGATCTTCTTTAACTCTTTCCTCTCTTCCTCCACAAACATAGCTCTTACTCACTGTTCTTCCTCCCATTCCTTCTCTATCACCAAGAACCCCCGGCTCCTCAATGTCATCATGACCTCAATCCACTTGCAAGCTAGAGGTCTTGAAGCTTGGACCCTCCTTTGCAGGTAGTGATGGGCTGTCTCCTCCTCTGGGGTCACCTCCACAATTGGCATGAACAGCAGAAATCAAATCTTAAAAGCCTTCTGTAAATTAGAGATTCCCAAAGTTCATTTAAGCATGATCTACATGTTTGTGAATCACTGTAATAGTAAAATGGTGTGTTTTCAGGGAAGAACCCTGGTTCTTTTGCTACCCTCAGGGCTTGTGCCAGTTATTTTTGTTAATACACTAGCTCAGGCTTTGCAGCATCTATACCAACATATTCATGTCCTCTCAGTTCTGATCACTTATGTTCAATATTCTGAGAAGGGTTGCCAGGCTAGCAACATCTGATTCCTAAGGTCAAGGGGTTTGCCTTATATTATCACATGAGCAGAACAAATAAGGATTGGAATTTATGTATTTTGGATGAGTGAATGCCTCCATACATTTTGTTCATAACTTGCTATGTTAAAATAGGTTGCAATTAGAGTAGATGCGTTTGAATCAGTGGACTTTACAGAGAAGTTGATTTACAAAATCACAACTGATTCACTGATTTTACTCTATTGCAACATACTATACCAGTGGTGGCAAACCTTGGCACTCCAGATGTTCTTGGACTTCAATTACCAAAAAACCAAGTCAGCGCTCCTGCTGTTCAGGGCTTCTGAGAAATGAAATCAAGAACATCTGGAGTGCCAAGGTTCGCCATCACTGTACTATCCTAAGCAACAGGATTTCAGCCAATTAAGTTTTGGTATCTATTGAGCAGCCCAGGTTGGTGAAGCAAGTACTGTATGTCTCTTCGTCTCTGAATCTCATGTACTCTATGCTGCACATTATGTTCCATCAGCAAGTGTTCCTCTTTAGACTATAAATAGGTTCATTTTGAATTTTGAGTAAATTCTGGGGCTTTATTTTAGGGATTCCTTTTTCATAGATCTTCATCATAATGTCTTATTCTCCAGAGATCATGGTTATTCCTGACTCAGCTGGAGTGATGTCAGTGAAACCAGCTGAACAGATCTTGATATAATTATTACTAGTTTTGTTGAGCCTCTTCAGTCATAAGAAAATACTTATCACAGCTATCTAAATTATTTAAAATTCAGGGTTTCAGTTTATATCTATTATTTCTATAACCTGTACTGTATTTAGAAAACATGATTACTACATTCTCTTATAGGAATCTATAATTACTCTAGTCTTTGTGCAGTTTAATACTACTTTCCCACTTCCCCTTTGTATCTAAAATGTGTAGTCCGATCTACAATTCAGTTAGCATTCTGCTTCCCAAACCATACAGATACCGATATACAGTACTGTATATTTGTAAGACTCCTGCTATTACATGCAGGCAAATCTGTTTGTCACATTAGGGAATAAATATCTAGCCATAATTAATCAAGACTGTAGATGTACCTTTCCCAGAACAAAAGGAGTGATTGAGTTTTTGTGCTTGTAAGAGCTCCCCTAATAACTTCATGAGATTTAATTATTAAAACTTCCTTGCTATGTATGAAAGTACAAAACAAAACTGTCTTTGATTAATGCATAGAACTGCATATACAGTATGTGATTGCTGGTTTGCAAGGCAGAGGACCAAATGTACAATTAAATTTAGCTGGGTTTTTCCAGGAAGGGTCAATCTCAAGAATTCTTCAGGTTGAATTTATGGATAAAGCTGCTTTTGAAGTATGTAAAGGGAAAAGCAGATTGCTTACTACAGAAAGAAGGACTAGCTTTTTATAACAAAATTAGCAAAAGATTGCCTGGATACTCAGACCCCAGTTAAGTATTTCTCTGGATAATCTGAAATTGATTAGCAGAGATTTCTAACTCCTGTTTATTAATACTGATAGCAACTATCCACCGACTCTAAATTTTATTGCTAAAATTATGATAGCTTGTGGTTAACCAGAACTGGAGCTTTACATCAAAGAACAATGAGTTCCATTCTATTCTAGTATTCAAAACAAATTTCTGGCTCAGAAGTCTTTAGTGTTTTTTTACAATAAGCTCTGATTCAAGGATGACAGAGAACAGCCCTCCAGGTTTTGCTCAAATGATGAGATGGATTTACTCCATGAGGGAAACCACGTGTTTGTAAGAGCTAAGCAGACATGTTGATCACAGGACACTTTGAAGATCTCTCACTCATAGGTTTACCATGAGTCAGAGACAATGTGGCAGGACTTAATAATAACAAGCTTAAATCAGTTCTTTCCAGGGTAAGCAATGCTGGGAGGTGCAGTGCAACAACATCTAGAGTTGTAGCATTTATCTAGAATTTATTGATAAATAATCATATAAGTGCATTTATCCAGATCTTGGGTTTTTAAAGATTGGACTAGGACTAGGTCATAAACTGATCTAGTCTAGTTTTCCAGGGATCAAATGGAGTGGTGGGCGTCAGCAGATTTGCACCTGTTCGCCAGAACTGGTAGCAGAAATTCTGGCTGGCACTGCCCATCCAAGTTTTGAAATAAAGTACAGTAGTAATAATTCAGGTGCAACACAGAGCTTTTCCTCTGGCCATGCCCACCATACCACATCCACAGTGTGGTAGTATAATTTTTTTTTGAGCCCACCATTGATCAAATGTCACTGCATGCTGATGAGATGGAATGCTAGGAGGTTTCCCTTAACAGATGTGGGGTTAAGGGTAAAACAGGACAGGATCTAAGCATCTAATCGTATAGTCCCTTGAGCAGGATGTACTTATTATAGTAACATCATGGAGATATCACAACACTGCTGGGAAATAGTTAAATCTATTTTTGACAACCAGTTAGGGTGGAAGCTGCCTCATTGCTGGATAGCATTTGTATACAATATTTATACATGTTTTAGAATTAAAGGTCTGCAGATTTTAATTCGGTTGGTTTGGGTTGGGTACCGGCAACAGTGTCCAGAATCTGAACCAATGGAAAAAGATTCAGCCTGGAATGAAGGGGTGAGGCACTCCTCCTGATTGGACCAAAGACTACTGGTAAGGGCGGATAAGTCAGTTTCCTACCCTTTTTTTTACTTACTTAATGACCTCTTCTACCTTAAGGTATAGATCAGGGGTACCCATACTATGGTCCACAGGCCATATCTGGCCCATGGCACCAAGTCATCTGGCCCACACAGCCCATGCTGCTCCTGGAAGCAAAATGCATTTACGACAGCTGTGGGCCAGGATACTTAAGAAACTGCATCACTCCAAGAACATCTGTCCGTCTCACCTGAGCCTCTCTGGTCGTACCATCAGCTAGACAGGCTCATCTCTCTAGCAAGAGAAGGAAGACCTCCTCTGTGTCTGCTCTGGCCCTTTGGAACCTCCTACCAAGTGAATTGCATCTCCAGACTGAGCTGCTGCCCTTCAGAAAGGGGATGAAGGCCTGGCTGGAGGAGCATGTGTGGGGTGTGGGCCAGGCGGTGAATTTGGTTGGCTGGCTCCTGTGAATAACCCCACCTCTCTCTCCCTGTTGTGGTTTTTAACTTAGTTTTAAACTTTTTAGTCTTTTAATCCTTGATTTTAAATCTTGAATTGTAAGTGATGTGTTTTAACTCTTTTAGACTGTAAGCCACCCTGAGTCCTCAGAAAAGGGCGGGTATAAATATAATAAATAAAAATTTACAGCAGTTTTATGCGCATGCGTGGGCATGTTATGCACATGCACATTTTACTTCCGCTTCTGGTGAGAGGAACCATGTGACCGGCCAGCAGCCTGAAAAGTTTGGGTACCCCTGGTGTAGAGGATTCCACAAAGAATCTCCATTGGGCTTTCTCCTTAGACAGGTCCATGACTCTCCTCAGGTTCCTCCCATGAACTTGGAGGACCTCCTTGATATAAGTCATGATCCTTGTTGCTTGCCTGGCCATCATCAGTGAAATATGTCCGGTTTTTCTTTGTGTGTTTATTTTAATCATATAAATTCCGGTGTGGCCCTCAGCATCCTAGCATGGTGAAGGGCTGCCTTTTTAGCGCCTCTGTGCAGGTGCTGCCACTGTTTCAGGTGCACTGATCTTCATGTTCCTTACTCCCTGATTATTGCTTCTTCAGGACCCATAGCTGTTAGTGTTATACCGCCCATGCTCGGCCCCCAGCAGAACACAGCTACCACCATAGTGATGGTGCTCACCCGCCTGCAGAGATTTGCCTGGGTGTAAACAGTTACAGCCAAAGCTCCATCATCCCCACTCTGGGGGGCTCTTCCCTTTTCTGCTAGCAATTTTTTTGGTAGTTTCTTATGAAGTGGTGGTTGGGGAACATGGAAGTAGCCTCCTTGAAGACTGAGGTATTTTTGAACCACAATCGGGCATACCCTGGTAACAATAATCTTGTGTTGCTGGCTAATATTTCTCACACGAAAGGAACTGTTGAATGAAGTCACGTAAAGGTGCCTTTATTTTAGCAGTTTCACATCTGGCCTAGACACGGAAGAAGAAGGAGAAGGATGCAGTGGTTTCTAGTGGATGTTAGCTGTCCAGCATCTGACAATAAGCTTTCATTATTCCATTCATAGTTTCATAGTAGAGTAATACCTCGGATAACGCTAAGACTTGGTTTATCTGATTTTTAGTGTTATCCGATGCATGTTAAAATCCTATGGGATGAATCGGATAACGTTAAAGCTCCATAGAGATACATTGTAACCGCACAGGCTTTAGCGGTTGTTAGTGGATGTTAGCTGTCCAGCATCTGACAATAAGCTTTCATTATTCCATTCATAGTTTCATAGTAGAGTAATACCTCGGATAACGCTAAGACTTGGTTTATCCGATTTTTAGTGTTATCCGATGCATGTTAAAATCCTATGGGATGAATCGGATAACGTTAAAGCTCCATAGAGATACATTGTAACTGCACAGGCTTTAGCGGTTGTTATCCGATCCATCCCATAGAACCTTAACGTTATTCAATCCAATTCTCCTCCCCAGATTACTTAACGTTATGCGATTTTAGCGTTATCCGAGGTAAACGTTATCTGAGGTATTACTGTACTGTACAGTGACTCTAGATACAGTACAGTAAAACCTCATATAACACTAAAACCTGGTTCCACAAGTCTTGGTGTTATATGATTTTTAGTGTTATCTGATCCTCTATGGGATCCATAGAGATACATTGTAACCACACAGGCTTTAGCGGTTGTTATCTGAAGCATCCCATAGGATCTTAATGTTATCTGATGCAATTCTTCCCCCCAGATTCCTTAATGTTATGCGATTTTAGTGTTATTCGATACTAATGTTATATGAGGTATTACTGTACAGTGGATTTGATTTGTTCCTGATAAGAAATACAGCAGTTGATCACATAATTTCCATTTATTTAGGAATATAGAAAACACCTTTTTTAAGACTGCAGTTAACAAAACTTACTATTTTTGCATGTACTTGTAGTTTAATAACTGCAATAGTTAAACATATTTTAAATGTTCTTCTCTTCTGCCCTTTCCTCTGTTGAGGAATCTTCTTCTTTTGTGTCTGGATCAAACCCTGGACTGCTAAAATGAAGCCACTTTCTTGGCTTTGTCGTTGGCCAAACTTAAGTCCTCATTGGTGCATGTTTCTGGTACTGATTGGCAGACCAGTAAATGAGCAGGATTCTGTTTCTCTCCACATTCACACAGTGTGTTGCTGTCTACCAGCAGCCCTCACTTGAGCATGTTGGTTTTACATTTAGGCCAGGGATGGTCAACCTGTGGCACATGGGCCGGATGCAGCCCATGGCACCATTTCATGTGCCTCCCCCCCCCCCGGTGCCTCTACCACACCAGGAAGTGCCATGTGGTGGAAGAAGGACAAAATGGCCATCTGAGCCCCGAAGCTGTCTGAGGGAGTGTGACCCAGCCCCTAGCTTAAAAAGGTTGAGAACTCCTGATTTAGGCACTTCAACCCTCAGCTTATTCAGAGTCCTCCAAGTGATTTGTGTAAGGTGGAGTTCCTCGGATATATCCTCCAATATTGTTCCTTGTCCAGTGAGCTCCTTCCCCCATCTTCTAATTTGATTTTGCTCTTGCATACCCTCAATAATGTTTCTTCCTGCCATAAAGTTCTTTCTGGATCTTAGCCGGCGGACTTGAGGTTCATATCCATTCAGAGGATGTCAAGGGCCATTATCTTGCTTAGTTCTCCCAGTGTTCGCTGCTACTTCTCTCCTTATCTTAGGTGGAGCAATACCAATAAGAGGGTTTATTTTCTTAACTGGTGTAGGTTTGAGGCATCCTGTCACTATAAGCATCATTTCATTAACAGCGATATCAGCTTGTTTTGCATCTCTGGATGAGCTTCATATTGGTACAGCATACTGTGCTGCAGAGATGCAAAGGACCAAAGCTGATGTATACAGTGTAGATGGTTGAGTTTCCTGATGATGTTGTACTAACTTTGTTTTTGGTTTTCAGGCAGTGCTGCTTGAAGAATAAAATTCTTAGTCAGTATGTTGAAGTTGCTTTTACTGTCTTTTGTCTGTATACATCTCAAGTAGATTTTGTTGTTGTTCTGTCGCACAGTCGATTCCGACCCTTTGTGACCCCATGGGCCACTGTCCGCCAGGCACTCCTGTTCTCCACCATCCCCCCTCAACTCGCTTAGCTCTGTGCCCATTGTGTCCATAATACCATCTAGCCATCTCATTTTTGGCTGCCTCCTTCTTCTTTTGCCCTCCACCCTCCCCAGCATCAAGGCTTTCTCAAGTGAGTCTTCTCATTTGATGTCCAAAGTACTTTAGCTTCATCTTTACTATTTGCCCTTCTCAGGAGCACTCAGGGTTGATTTCTTTTAAGATTGACCTATTTGTTCTCCTTGCTGTCCAGGGGACTCTCAAAACACTCCTCCAACATCACATCTCAAAGGCATCTATTCTTCTACGCTCAGCTTTCCTAATGGTCCAGCTCTCACAACCATACATTGCCACAGGAAATACCATTGCTTTGACTATACGAATTTTTGTTTGCAATTTGATGTCTCTGTTTTTTACTGTGCTCCCCAGGTTTCTCATGGCTTGTCTCCCAAGAATCAGTCGCCTTTTTATTTCATGGCTGCAATCACCATCTTCAGTGAGCTTTGATACTAAGAAAGAAAATCTGTCACTGCTTCTACTTCTTCCCCATCTATTTTCCAGGGACTGATAGGGCTTGTTGCCATGATCTTTGTTTTCTTTATATTGAGTCTCAAACCAGCTTTTTCACTTTCTTCTTTCAACCTAATCAGGAGCTTCTTTAGGTCCTCCTCACTTTCTGCCATTAGGGTGGTATCATCTGCATATCTCAAATTATTGATTTTCCCCCCCAGCAATTTTGATCCCAAATTGTGATTCCTCCATCCCTGCATTGCGCATTATGTGCTCTGTGTATAAGTTGAATAAGTTGTTGAGAGGAACACTGTATAAATGGGGAAGTAACTTGGTTGAAGCAGAAAGGAGTCTTGTGACACCTTAATGACTGATAGGTGAATTGTGACAAAAGCTTTCATATGTTTGAAATATATCTTCAGTTAATACAGAGAGAAACAGAGACAGAGGCTGTTCATCTCTTTAATGCATGCAAGATGATTTAAAATCTACAGCTGATTTTTCACTCTGTCGTTTGTCAGAATTTTTTGGTAGTGCAATGGACAAGCTGATTATGAACTTGAGACACTGTCAGGTGGGGGGGGGGAGGAAGTAGCAACAGAGGACAGGCAGAGCTTGTGGGAGTGAATCAGCATTATCTCAGCTGTTGCCAAAGCAATGGGTAATGCATGCAGCCTGACTAATGTCTGATACCAATAAGGATTTTAAATTGGAAAGACAAATGGTGGCATAAAACATGCTAGAGTATTCAGTAATTTAAAAATGTTACTCATTTTGCATCTTATTTTCTACTCCTGAAAGATTGAGCATTGGTTTCCCAGCAAAGCCTCAAACCTCCCACCCACTCCCACCCCAAAAACCCTTCTTCTTTCTCCCTCAATTTTGGCTGTTCTGCAGCCCATGGTGAGTTTAGAACAGCGGTTCACAACATACGGTCTGTGGGCTAGACCCAGCTTGCAGTAGCAAATCATCTGCCCTGCAGTGACAATCCCGGAAGTGGGAGTGGACACATTTATGACAGCGGTAAATGTGCCTGCACTTGCACAAACGTGGCTGTGCAAACACTCCCACTGTGGTTTACAGCAGCGTTTATGGCAGAGGTAACCCATGTATCTGGCCCACTCAGCTGTCTGAGGGGGTGTGGTCCGGCCCGTGGTGCGAAAAGGTTGATAACCCCTGATTTAGAGGGGAGAAAACTGGCGCATGCAACACTAGAATACACTGACCCCTGTTTATAGGCAAACATATACGTCTTGCATAATACTGCTCAGATAATTTGTTTAAGTTTTGAAACTCTTTTGTTGTGCTTTAAGACCCCATCTAGCTTTAAAAAACACCCCAGAAAAATGTGACCTTTCATTTATTATTTAGTAGTTTCAGTTAATTTTGTTCTACCCCACTTATTTATTTATTTATAGTAGATTTATATGCCGCCCCAATCAATAGATAAATTATGGTTGTTATTTGGGCCTCTACTTTCACCAAGACAATAAACCTTCTTAATTGTGAATAATTGGGGCACCCACAATATCTTAGCTTTCTCGTTTGGAAACAAATTGAGGCAGGAAACAAAATGGCAGTGAGACAGAGCAGGTTATTAAAGGCAACAGTTTCATGAAGCATCTCAGAAGAAAGAGACTCTAATTATTTCTTGAAGTGCTAAAAATGGAGCAAAGATCTTTCTTTAGAGAGAGAACTCAGAGTTTTCAAAAGTGTCTCCCCACATTGTATTTCCACTGGTCTATGTTCTTTTGAAGATCAGTGCATTCATAGTTGGACAAGTGTGCAATTATACTGCAGTTCAGAGCTATAATTATGTCCTACAGCTAAATTTTTTATGCCTTAAGGATGTGCTCCATTCCCCATTCCCACCAGAACCTTATTCTGAAGGAAGGCTCAAATTAATCCTCTTGCCTAGTTCCCTGCCTAAAGTAAACCAACCCAAATCATCTTTTGGTTAACAACCCTTGGCGAAGAAAGGATCACAACTTTGCTTTGCAGGCAGAATGTCCAAAATTCAGTTCTGACTCACTCTCATGAAAGGAATGAGGCAGCAGATTTAAAAAATCTCTGATGATGTTTTAATTAGATGATAAAATACTTGGCTGGGGGGAGGGGAACTGAGACTTGCCTAGTATCAGGTCAGGCTGTTTTCCTGATAAAAGCAAATGCTTAACCAAATAGATACAGTCAAACCTCGCTTAAAGAGCGCCTCGCTTAAAGAGCAATTCGCTTAAAGAGCAGAAATTTCTCTGAATGTTTGCTTCGCTTAAAAAATAAAACCAACCAAAATCTCGCTTAACAAATAAATCAGGGTTCGCAATCCCCCCCACAATTGGTCACTTACAATGGTGTTTCGCTTAAAGAACAAACTCGCTTAAAGAGCAATCCTGTGGAACAAACACATTATGCTCTTTAAGCGAGGTACAACTGTACTTAAAGTGTTCTAGAGGAATTATGGAAATAGAATATGAAAATGTTGGCACTCAAGTTATAAGATAGAACAAAAATAGTAATAAAAATGGAAAATGTGTCCTGTCATGGTTTTCTACATTGTCATTGTAGTTGCGGGGCTGCCATATGTAGAAATAATTACTTTGAAGACAGTGTATGTCAGTGCTGGCGAACCTATGGCACACGTGCCAGAGGTGGCAGTCGGAGCCCTCTCTGTGGGCACCCGTGCAGTCACCTCAGCACAGAGTTCACCCCACCCCTCTGCCCAGCAGCCCAATGGGAACACTTCCTTCCTCCCTTGTTGCTGTGTTGGCACTTTGAGATAAAATAAGTGTGTTTTGGGTTGCAGTTTGGGCTCTCAGTCTCTAAAAGGTTCGCCATCACTGGTATGTGCAGCTAAAATTTTGAAACCTGATTGCCAACTCAATTTGCAGATACAGTAATACCTTGGATAATGCTAAGACTTGGTTCCACAAGTCTTGGTGTTATCCGATTTTTAGTGTTATCCGATGCATGTTAAAATCCTATGGGATGGATCGGATAGCGTTAAAGCTCCATAGAGATACATTGTAACCGCACAGGCTTTAGCGGTTGTTATCCGATCCATCCCATAGGACCTTAACGTTATTCGATCCAATTCTCCTCCCCAGATTGGTTAACGTTATGCGATTTTAGAGTTATCCGAGGTAAACGTTATCCGAGGTATTACTGTACAGTAATATTCATTTATTATTTGACACTGATTGACACTGGCTGAGTCTTTTGGGAAGCAAATCACACCAGTTAGGTGTGATGATTTTTCAGGATGGTTTGATTTTTCTCTTGAAATTGGAGACTGACTGTAGAATCCCAGGTCAAGGATATGTACCTGTGAATAGGTAAAATGATTGATTGTTGCACATAGTCTTAAATATGGATGAATAAAACTGCCAGTTTTACTTTCTTCCATTTCTAATTCTAGTCATAAGTTCATTTTGAGAACCAGTGAGATAGAGTGGGTAGAGTGTTGGATGAAGACTCAGTAGACCTGGGTTCAAATCACTTTTTGGTAATGGAAATGTATGAGATTGTCAGTTGTAAACAATTCTTTGAACATTTCACATTTCTTAAAAACCTTATAAGACTCACCATAAATTGGATTTTTTTGGTGTGGTAGATGTATTAGTCTGTGTAAGTATTGTATATCAGACAAGAAACAAAATAAATCAAAAGTTAAAAAAAGACAAAAACATTGTGGCACGACATTTTTGTCTGCATTTTTCTTATCCCATAAATTGGAAGTGACTTGACAGCAGATAGCACCAACTTCTGTGTCTAGATCAGAAGTGAAACTGCCAAAATGAATATCAGAGAGTAAACAAAACAAACAAAAAACGCTGTGGCACTTTAAAGACTTAGTCCTGTTTTTTAATGTTAGCTTTCATGGATCAAGTCCACTTAAGCTAACATTAAAATACAAGAGTTAGTCTTTGAAATGCCACAGTGTTTTTTTTTTTGTCTTTTGTTTTGTTTTGTTTTCTCTCTGATATGCTTGCACAAACTAACACAGCTACCACTTCAAAAATTTATGCCAAAATGTAGCCACCTTTTGGTGAATTTATTCATTAGTTCCTTTCGCCTAATCTTGTTTGAGAAAGATTAGCCAGCATGAAGTTGCTGTTGCCCTGGGTACACACAGTCTTCGAGGAGGCTCTTTCTGTGTACCCTATAACACCAACAGAAAAGCTTAGTACAGTAATACCTCGGATAACGTTTACCTCGGATAACGCTAAAATCGCATAACGTTAAGTAATCTCGGGAGGAGAATTGGATCGAATAACGTTAAGGTCCTATGGGATGGATCGGATAACAACCGCTAAAGCCTGTGCGATTACAATGTATCTCTATGGAGCTTTAACGTTATCCGATCCATCCCATAGGATTTTAACATGCATCGGATAACACTAAAAATCGGATAACACCAAGACTTGTGGAACCAAGTCTTAGCGTTATCCGAGGTATTACTGTATAGTAAAACCTCATATAAAGAGTGCCTGGTTTAGAAACTAATTTGCTTAAAGAGCAAATTTTCTCTTAATGGTCACCTTACTTGACAACTAAAACCAACCAAAAACTTGCTTAACAACTAAATCAGGGTTCGCAATCCCCCCCACGCCAGAAGTCACGATTGTTCACTTACAATGGTGTTTCGCTTAAAGAGCAAACTCGCTTAAAGAGCAGTCCTGTGGAACACATTACAGTATGCTTGAAGTACCACTGTACGTTGAACTTGAGATTTCAGCCTCCCTAATTCACATGAAAATGCTACACATATTTTTGTGGCCTGGTTATCTTGCTATGGTAATAGAATCAACCGTACTGCCAACAACTCAACTTCAATCATCAGGCATAGGTTAACTAACCTGATATCCCTGAGGACTAATGGCATTGGGAGCTAAGTCCACAGGGAAGGGTGATGGTTCCAAAGTGAATTAAATCCAGCTTGAATCCATCTGAATGAATCTCAATACTGGCCTGGGATCGATGAGGACTTTGTGTGCCAAAAGAGCTCAGGTTCAGAAAGTGACTTGTGGAACTCGATCAGCGGTATGGGTCTCATGTTGTGATGTGGAAGGCATATGGAAGACAACTACATTATATTGATCCTAGAACAATCTTCATGGCTCATTGCCATAATGATAGCCAATACAGTACAGTATTTGGAATTGGATATGGCACCCAAAAAAGAACATATGATAAAAGTTGTGTCAAATATATACATGTGTTGCAATCAATGTTCATGATATGTTGTACAGTATTTCTGTTAATGTTCACAGTTTTCTGTGCATTCTAATAACTTATTTTTAAAAATGGGTATTGCATTGCAAAATTTGGAGAACTATGAATTTAGAAGGATAACGTATTGATTCAAAATCACAGAATTTGATGATTTTACATTAAAATGAGATCTGAATGAATTTCTTCATCCTTACTTCCAAATTACTGATTTGTCTTCTCAATGTTAAATAAAAGAAAAATATGTTTTAGGGAAATTCCTCATTTTCTGTATATAGAAAGGCATAGAGCAGGGTTGCTAACCACGCACTACTTGCTGCTCTCACATCATAGGTACAGGGAAAGTAGACGATGACCTGTTTGAACAAATATAAGGTTTAATGGGCATTATTCTGGCATAACAGTTAGCAAGCTCTGTCTTTCGTTCTTCTGCTGACAAAATTAGTTTCATATTATGTAGTAGAATGTTTATTACAGTCCATTGGAAGACAGAAGCAGGGATTTCAAGGCTGCAGACATAAACTGCATGATTCAAGAGAATAAGGAACTTTTTAAAATGACATATTCAGGTCACAACTGTAAAGAAGATATTTTCATTCTGAGGCTTTATAATCATAAACTGGGTGTCAGCCTGTTGTTTTTAATTTATGCAACTTGCTGGCTGTTTACCAGTATACAGTGATACCCAGTGATGGGATGACAAATTTGTTACCACCACTCCATGACGTCATGACGTCATGGGCGTGGCCAATGTCATGACGTCATGACGTCATGGGCGGAGTTGAGGTCATGACATCATGATGTTGTGGGCGGGGCCTTAAAATAATAAAATAAATAAACAAACACACACACACCCTCAACCCACCCACCCACCCGCCACACAAACCCGTAAATAAATTAAATAAATAAATAAAAATTAAATAAAAATATGACCCCAAACACAAACCCCTCACTTACCTCTGGGAGGGCTCGGCAGGGGCGGATGGCCAGGGCAGGGCAGGCCTCAACTTGCCTGTAGGGGCTCGGCGGCCCCGGGGGAGGTGCCCTCCTCTGCTCACACCGCCGCCGAAGTCATCGCCGCTGCCATTGCCGCTGCCATCTCCGCTGCCGCCACCCCCATTATCGCCATTGGCGCTGTTGCCGCCGCCGCTATTGGCGCTGCCGCTATCGCCGCTGCCGCTATCGCCGCCACCACCATCGCCGCCACCGTTGCCATCACCGCCATTGTTGTGCATGCAGAATGCGTCAGATTGAGTTTCTGTGCATGCACAGTAAATTGGAGCCATTTTGGCTCCCAATTTTTTTAAAAAAATTTCTTTCGGTGAGGTGTCTGGAACCGGACACCTCAAAAGTTGACTCCCCTCCCGGAGAACCCTCCGGGATTGTTCCTACCGGTTCCAAGGAACCGGATGGAACCGGGGTCATCCCATCACTGGTGATACCTCTGATAACGTTTGCATCGGATAAGGCTAAAATCAGATAACGTTGGGGAATTTGAGGCAAACATTTGCATCAGATAACGTTATGTTAATGTTATCTGATGCAAATGTTTGCCTCAAATTCCCTGAGGCGTGTCTGTGACTCACCAGTATGCCTTGGGAGAAAGGGGAGGAGGGGCTGCCTGCTCTCTTTCTACCAAGATTGCAAGATCTCAATAACAATCACAGTATCTGATCCTCAGCAGCATACCTTCTTGGGAAACAGCAGTAGTCAAGTAGTTTACAAGTTACCCCTTCGGAAGAGCTAGGAGCAAGCTGGACATGAAATAGATAAGATAAAACTACATAAATCAGTTTAAAGACATTGCTTCATTTGATTGGTCCACCTATTTATCTGTTTGAGAGTTGGACATGCGTTTTTAGTTAATAAGTTTAATATCCTAGTATTTCTTCTTAAGAAGTTCATACGTTTGGTGTGTGCAACGTTTATCATATTTTTGAGAATATAATAATGGGATGAGCCATTGTGTATATTGTTTGTAACAGCGTAAGTTGTTTGTTCATCAGTATATAAGATGTACAATGGCATACAGTAAGGTCCCTCCTCATCGAGAAGGCACAATTTTGCATGCAAGATACCAATACAGTTGTACCTCGCTTAAAGAGCATAATGCGTTCCACAGGATTGCTCTTTAAGCGAAACACCATTGAAAGTGACCAATTTAGGGGGGGGAATTGCGAACCACGATTTATTTGTTAAGCGAGTTTTTGGTTGGTTTTATTTGTTAAGCGAAGCGAACATTCAGAGAAAATTCTGCTCTTTAAGCGGGTTACTCTCTAAGCGAATCGCTCTTTAAGCGAGGTTTGACTGTACATTGGTTTCTATTTTCTTTTCCAAGCAACACTCTGACTGATTTCTTATTCCTGAATTAAGTATTTCTAAAGGCTTGTCATTATTAAGAGTTTGTAGTGACAATAAAGGTTTCCCTTGCTCAAAAGCCAGTCACATCCGACTCTAGGGTTCAGTGCTCATCTGTTTCAAAGCCGAAGAGCCAGCACTGTCTGCTTCTGCAGACGTTTCTGTGGTCATGTGGCAGGCATGACTAGACACCGGCGCACACAGAACGCTGTTACCTTCCCACTGAAGTGTGTCCCTATTTATTTGCTTGCAATTTCTTGCTTTCGAACTGCTAATGGCAAAAAAGAATCCAGAAACTTATTTCAGCTAATATTTATACTCATGAACAAATTCTAATGCAGTAGACTCCTTGATTACCCCTCCCATTGTTCTTATTCATTATCTATGGGTAATGTTGTTACCTGAAAAATTACCTTTTAAATTTAAGGGAACGTTCCATAGGCAGGGTTGAAGCAGGAACCAAAAGACCACATTAAATTGTGGGTTCAAATAAAAAGGAGTTTATTGAATTGAAGGTACCATATCAATTGACTAAAAGCCCACCCACATAATGAGCCCCTAAATAAGAAAGGAGCCACAGATAGTAGCTTGTTGCAATTAGGGAAGTTTACTTAGAAAATAAAACAACAAAAGGCAAAATTAAGCATTGGATAGAGAAAGAAAAACAAGAAATGTGAGGCAAATGAATCCCCCCCATAGCACATGGCCTATATGCTATGGGAAACTGCCACCACAGGGCAGAGCCAGAGTGGAAGGGGTTGTGCACCAGACAATGGCCGCATGCAACTTATTGCCCATTCAAAATGGAGTAGAAAGGGGCTTGTACAAACATCATTGGTTCAAGGCATCACATGGGAGGGCAATGGGTCTACCCCCACATTTGATTTGTTCAGAAGTGTCCACATGGGAGAGGAAAAGTCCACCCCCAGACTGGTTGGTCCAGGACATCACATGGAGAGGTGGGAGGAGTTTTACCATGTGGTCAGCTATATGGTATTCCCCCCCAAAACACTCTCTTGATTGGAGATTTTCCCGAAGCCCAGCCCAGCTTCCTGTGTATTTGTCATCCTTTTTTGCAAAACAGCTGTAGACAGCCTTAACAAAGGATTTCCTCCATTTTGATGGGCTTACTAAATAGCACATTGTTCTCCTCTGGCTTCTAATTGCAGTAATATCTCTAGCTTTAATTCCTTTTCAATTTGACTTTCTCAGATATGAAGCAATTTAAGGTGTTATCAGACTATTGTTCTCTGGGCATTTCCCCACCCAGCTATACCAGGGGTAGGCCACTTGCAGCCCATAGGCCAAATCCAGCCTATGGCGCCAAATCAACCGGCCTGTGCCCTTGTTCCAGCCGCAGCCACTGGCACTGGAATTGGATTTGTTTATGACTGTTATAGCATTTAAAAATAGGACAAAACAGTGTTATAGCATTTAAGATGGGACAAAACAGCATTCCCTTTTGGTCAAACAGAGAAGAGTTTATTATGCATAATAATGATTCTCATGAGTGTAGTCCAGGCATGCCCAAACTACGGCCTGCGGGCCGCATCCGGCCCGCCAGGCCATTTCATCCGGCCCCCGACATGGTATAAGAACTCTTATACTTTTATTTTTTTAAAAAAATTTTGGGTGAACTTTTTTTTTGGGCGGAGGGATCACAAGTCAGTGAAAGAGTGATTTGCCTAGTTCCTTCCTCCTCCTGTTTAGTACTAGGAGTTCTGCCGAATCTACTTTAGAATGGCTGAATCAATACGCCAGAGTGGAGAGAGGGACTTCAGTGGGAGCTAAAAGTAAGTAGTTTGGGCATGCCTGATTTAAAGCAATTAAAAAAGAAAGCCAGGAGCAGGGGGGAGGGGGAGGGAAGCGAGGTTTAGAGTTCTTCAGATCTCTTTGTCAGGCTGCTTATATTGCAAACTTAAGATATCAGAAGAGAAGCAAAAAAAGTTCACAACTTATCAGGTGCCACAATGCATAATAATGCATCCACCCATCCATTGGCTGGGCAAAAGAAGTTTGTTTTGCAGCCCTTTGTAGGAGGTTTGAATAAGACTCCCGGGATGTCCCTTACTGTCAGAAGCAACAAATGTTGCTTTTCAGCTCGCTTGTGCAAAGAAGTTTGCTCTGCAACCTTTTGCAATTGCAAAGGTTTAAATAACCCGGGATTTTTCGTCAGTTGCAAAAAGAGACATTACTTTACCTTTAGGCTTGCCCCGTCATTGTGTGCCTGTGGAGTTGATGTGCTCTTACAAATTCAACCCATGAAGCTTTGCTCTTCTGCCTGATGTGGTGGATTTGATCTTAAATCCACCTCAAATTTAAATACAGCTCAAATTTAAATACAGGAGTTAGCCTACAAAAGGCCCTGGAGAATGCATTAAATTTGGTAAAGGTTTCTCTTGCTCGAAAGCCAGTCGTATCTGACTCTAGGGGTCAGTGCTCATCTCTGTTTCAAATCCAAAGAGCTAGTGCTGTCTGCTTCTGCAGGCATTTCTGTGGTCATGTGGCAGGCATGACTAGACACTGCAGCCCACAGAACACTTGTTACCTTCCCACCGAACTGGTCCCTATTTATCTACTTGCAATCGTAAAGGTAAAGGTTTCCCTTGCTCGAAAGCCAGTCGTATCTGACTCTAGGGGTCAGTGCTCATCTGTTTCAAATCCAAAGAGCTAGTGCTGTCTGCTTCTGCAGGCATTTCTATGGTCTTATGGCAGGCATGACTAGACACTGCAGCCCACAGAACACTTGTTACCTTCCCACCGAACTGGTCCCTATTTATCTACTTGCAATCGTAAAGGTAAAGGTTTCCCTTGCTCGAAAGCCAGTCGTATCTGACTCTAGGGGTCAGTGCTCATCTTTGTTTCAAATCCAAAGAGCTACCGTGTTTCCCCCATAATAAGAGACCACCGAAAATAAACCATGTGCCGATTTTCAGGGGGCTCTAAAAATATAAGCTACCCCCCGAAAATAAGCCATGAAAAACCACAGCCACCCCACTGCCTGCTCGGACACAGAATACACCCCCCAACTCTGCTTACAGTACCTTCCCTCTGCTTACCTATTTTCTCTCCCGACTAACAGCTGATCAGAGGGTTTTTTTTAAAACTAGGGAAACAAGGGGGGGAAATTCAGCTTTGCAGGCCCAGGCAACCTCCAGGGGGCGCCAAAAGTAGCTCTGCTTGAGAGAAGCTGCTAGCCCCGTGGAAGGAGGAAGAGAAAGCCAGCACGAGTGTGAAGGTAGGTTTGCTGCTAAACCTCTGCTCTGCTGGTGTTGTTTTCCTCTCTCCCCCTCAGCTTCCCTGTGCTCTCGGCAATTTGCAAGAGGCTTTGAGTTCCCTCCAAGTCTCTTGGCTGGAGCCATTCAATTTGGTGGGGGTGGGGGGGTGGGGGGGGAGAAGAGAAAAAGTTTTTGCTGCTTTCATTTCCAGTTTCCCTATTTGCATGGCTAGAGCCAAGAGGCTTACAGTTTGCTTCAAGTCTCTCAGTCTAGCCATTCAATTTGGTGAGAGGGGGGGAGGAGAAGACAGAAAAAAATTTGCTGCCTCTCCAGCTTCCCTAGAGTCGAGGCTTGGGGTCTGGTTTGCTGCTCCAGCATTTCTGCGGGGCTGGTGGGGGCAGAAAGGGAAAAGGAAAGGTTGCCCTTGCTCAAAAGCCAGTCCTATCCAACTCTAGGGTGCCTCAGTCTATTCGCCATCCCTCTAAGTCAGGGGTGCCCAAACTACAGCCTGGGGGCCAGATGTGGCCCCCAATGCCAATTCATCGGGCCCACGAAGCCCTCATTGCTCCTAGAAGTGGAAGTAAAACATGCCCATATGGGCCATAGTGACCAGCTCCCTGAGTCACATGACTGGCCCATGGCCCAAAAAGTTTGAGCACACGTGCTCTATGTGATGTAGGGGAGGTTGGGATCTTCAGCTATATCCTCCTTTAATGTTGTTGCTTGACCAAGCTCCTTCCTCCCTTCAGTTTTATGAATAAAACTGTTTTTTGTATGGTAAAAGGTTTCATTTACTGATTTTTCAAACTTTCATCTCAGCACATTTTTTCCAACTCATGATACTGTATTACTTTGCCCATTTTGATTATGCAAGCATCCTAGGAATGAGAAATCCCAGCAGTAACCTAAGGAAAAGAAAGGGTTGGTGAAGACTCAGCAGCCGTACATGGGTGCAAAAAATGGTTAATATGGTTTTTTTGTTGTTATTCAGTCGCACAGTCGATTCCGACCCTCTGCAATCCCAGTGGACCACTGTCCACCAGGCACTCCTGTCCTCCACCATCCTCCTCAACTCGCTCAGCTCTGTCCCCATTGTCTCTACAATACCATCTAGCCATCTCATTTTGGGCCTCCCCCTTCTTTTGCCCTCGACCTTTCCAAGCATCAAGGCTTTCTCAAGTGAATCCTCTCTTCTCATTTGATGTCCAAAATACTTTAGCTTCATCTTTATAAAAGAAAAATAGTTTGGGCTGTAGGTCACAGGAGAGATTTTGCTTTATTGTGCACTGGTCATATTGAAGATTTCCATCCAAATTTATATTTCATAATTTTATAAATGATACAAATTGGAATAAGTTCAATAAGATGGTTGCCATTGTGGTAAGCATGAAGAAAAATAAACTATAAATGATTGTCCTGGAGGGCAGAAGGCTGAGCAAGAATTTAACAAATTCTTCGCTGACAGTTGCATTGAACATGCATTAACAGCAGGCTACCTTAACAGAAAACACACATTTAAGGACACTGCCATTGCCAAACATGAACGATTTGGTGCACTAATTGTGAAGGAACTGGAGTCAGTAAATGACCTGGAACCTCAGAGTGTGGATTTTGATGATGTTCCAGAGGATGATGACATTATTGTTATTGATTAAGTGTACAGTAAATTGTTTCATATAAAAAAAAGTTTTCCAGAGTTCTTTGTTTTGTATTGTATTTCGTTAATAAATGTTGTGTTTTTCACCAAAAAATGTGTTTTGTTTTGTTTTTTTATGGAAATGTAAGCCACCCCCCGAAAATAAGCCCGTGGGCCATTTCTGGCCGTTTTTGGGGGTGAAAAAAAATATAAGCCATGGCTTATAATAGGGGAAACACGGTAGCACTGTCTGGTTCTGCAGGCATTTCTGTGGTCTTATGGCAGGCATGACTAGACTGCAGCCCACAGAACACTTGTTACCTTCCCACCGAACTGGTCCCTATTTATCTACTTGCAATCGTAAAGGTAAAGGTTTCCCTTGCTCGAAAGCCCGTCGTATCCGACTCTAGGGGTCAGTGCTCATCTCTGTTTCAAATCCAAAGAGCTAGCGCTGTCTGCTTCTGCAGACATTTCCATGGTCATGTGGCAGGCATGACTAGACACTGCAGCCCACATAACACTTGTTACCTTCCCACCGAACTGGTCCCTATTTATCTACTTGCAATCTCTTGCTTTTGAACTGCTAGGTTATATGTATATATAAAGCTAAAGGTTTCTCTTGCTCAAAAGCCAGTCTTATCCGACTCTAGGGGTCAGTGCTCATCTCTGTTTCAAATCCAAAGAGCTAGTGCTGTCTGCTTCTGCAGGCATTTCCGTGGTCTTATGGCAGGCATGACTAGACACTGCAGCCCACAGAACACTTGTTACCTTCCCACCGAACTGGTCCCTATTTATCTACTTGCAATTTCTTGGTTTTGAACTGCTAGGTTGGCAGGAGCTGGGACAGAGATGAGAGCTCATTCCGTCCTGCAGTACTCGGGAATCGAACTGCTGACCTTCCGCCTCCCAGTCAGCGTCTTAGTGACTTGAGCCACTGCAGTCTCATATGTATATATGCAGTACTGTAAAGCTATTTAGATACACTGTATGTCTATAGTGGCTGCACTCTACTCTGGCAGCAGAGGTAGCTCCAGTTGATGGGGCAAACTGTCCCCAGCTAATCAGTGGCATCTCCGCTGCCGCCATGAGATTTCCCATTGATCAGCTGACTGGCGGTATAGAGATGTCCCAGGTAAGCCGATTGGCAGTCACGATGGCATCAGAGATGCTGTGGACCAAATGGTTATGTTCTCCTTCATCAGCTGGAAATCTGTCTGCACTACCAGGGCAGATCAAACCCACTGATCAGTGAAAACAGACTCCAGCTGATCAAGGGAGACCATTCCTAGCTATCTCAGAAAACAAAACAAATAAAATAAAATACACAGTAGCACTTTAAAGACTAACTGCTATTCCCACCAGTAATCCTTTTTTTAAAAAAATGTTTATTTGAAGAGTCCTAGTGCTATGACACTTTGAATAAATATTTTTTAAAAAAACAATGCACGATAGCAGCAGAGGGGCTCCCACTGATTGGTAGTAACTGGTGTCAGCTGATCTGCAGCTGCAGAGAGATGCAGCAGATCTGTTAATGCTGCCTCTGCCAATCAGCTGTAATCTATGTCACCTCCTGCTGCAAGTTTATCTGGGCTTTCCCAGGTAAACATTAACAGGAGTGGGCACAAAGTCTAAACAAGTGATGGCAAACCTTGGTAGTTCAGGTGTTATGGAACTTCAATTCTCAGATGTCCTGATCACCAGAAGTGCTGATTTAGGCTTCTGGTAATTGAAGTCCAAGAACACCTGGAGTGCCAAGGTTCACCATCACTGGTCTGAAGTGATTTATTTTACACTGATTCAAGTATTAGTATAAGTTGGAAGTCGAAATTGATTTACAGTATTATGGCTGTGCATTGTGTAATTCCTGATTTTAAATTGATTGGGAGACCCAATGCGCGCTAATTTTGAAGTTCCCCCACCCTCTGAGGCTGCAGCAAGCCAGGCAGGACATGATGTCAGGAAGCAGATCTTTTCTAAGGCTAATGACTTTTCATTGCTAATTAAAATCCAAAGTTCCAGGTACGTGGGGTTTTAATTGGCAATGAAAAGTCATTAGCCTTATAAAAGATCTGCTTCCTGACATCATGTCAGGAAGCGGATCTTTTCTAAGGCTAATGACTTTTCATTGCTAATTAAAATCCAAAGTTTCGGGTAGGTGGGGTTTTAATTAGCAATGAAAAGTCACTAGCCTTAGAAAAGATCTGCTTCCTGACATGATGTCAAGAAGCAGATCTTTTCTAAGGCTAATGACTTTTCATTGCTAATTAAAATCCAAAGTTTCAGGTAGGTGGGGTTTTAATTAGCAATGAAAAGTCACTAGCCTTAGAAAAGATCTGCTTCCTGACATGATGTCAGGAAGCAGATCTTTTCTAAGGCTAATGACAACAGCTCCTTGGATGCCACAGTGACCAAGCTGGATGTGAGTTTCTAGGATCTGTCATATTTTTTTAAAAGGACACTTTTAAAGGACACCGCGAAGGCGGCGAAGGAGGAGCCGGCGGCAAAGGCGTTAGTGGTGGCGGGGGCGGGGGCGGGGGCAAGGCTGGGTGGATGTATGTACCATGGAGAAATAGTTCGGCCCTCGGAGCATCTGATAAAATGTTATCCGGCCCCCGGGCCGAGAAGTTTGGGCACCCTTGGTGTAGTCACTCCAAAGATGAGAATAACATCCATTGAAAGACAGAGCCTTTTATACAGTTTCTCTCCCCCGTCTTGCTTACTCAAGACATTTCACCCAATCACCGTGACCCTTTTGGGTTAAGTTGTACAAATCATTTCTCCATATTTTCCTCATCACATTTGTTGGCCAACTACAGAGGCCAAGTACAAAGATTGCAAAAGAATACTTATGCCAATTCTTCTACATAACATTGGGGAAATATAATTTCTTATGATTCATGACCAGGTCTTTACCGAGTCACAGATGTTTGTCTTACATTTATATAACATTCTGTGTACTTTTGGCACAAATAAGTTTTTCAACGTCGCCCACGCAGGGGCTGTACTATTCTAACTATTATTAAGGTCAAGCTGACCTTTGGTACATTTTCAACATTGCACAAATAATCATGCGGGCTTACATATGAGCATAATAATTCTCCTTCATAAACAGAATTTCAATTTGCCACGTCGCCTCTCATGTTAGCTTTAGTTTCTGTAACAGCAAGCAACGTTTTAATTCCCATTTTATTCATATTTTATTTCTATTATTTATTATGCGATATCAACAGCATTCCTTTGGTCAAGCAGAGAAGAGTTTATTATGCATAATAATGATTCTCATGAGTGTTGTCACTCCAAAGCTGAGAATAACATCCATTGAAAGACAGAGCATTTTTATACAGTTTTCCCCTCATTTCTGTTTACCCAAAACATCTTGACCGGATTGCTGTGACATGTCATTGTCAAGTTATACAAATTATTATTTCATACTTTCATCATAACATTTATTTACCCATTACAAAGTTCTCAAGGGAAACTTAAGCAACATCTTCTATTTGTAATCAGGGAACATATATTTCTTATGACCCAAGTCCAGGTCAACTTCACCATTTCTGATCATGGGTTATTTGTATAACATTTGTGCAACATTTATGTATCATTCCGTGTACCCCTAAAATACATAGTTTCAAAATTGTCCACGCAGGGACTTTACTATTATATACTTAAGCAATACTAAATTCCTCTAATTTCCTTTGGGTATTTAGCAAACATTACTCATTTAATCATCAAGACCTTATTCTGGTCCATGTAAGCATTGCAGTTGCTCTTTGTAAGCAGTTTATCTAAATATGCCACGTAACCTTATTCTCTTTAGCAGCAAGCACCATTTTGATTTCCATTTTATTCACACTTTATTTCTATTATCTATTATGCCATATCATGACAGCAGTGGAGTGTTTATGGCAGCCGTAAATGGCAGGGGGACCACCACTCCACCACTCTTAACTGTCTGAGGGAGCATGACCCAGCTCCCTACTTAAAAAGGTTGGCAACTCCTGATTTAGACACTCAAAATTTAATCAGTTTACAAAATTCAGGTGAGATATTGTCCCTAGTGAATTAAAAAAAAACCCCACAGTATAGTATGACAAAAAGTGTGGGATTTAGTTACTCCTCTGTTATAGCTATTTAATATAACGACACAATATTACCAATGATAGCTATAGTCATAACTGGATTATCTAGGCAATAAAAGCTGTAAATGGCAACTGTTCATGATCAAAAGGATTACAAAAGTTATTTGGCAGTGTTATATATTATACAGTTTCTATATGTGTTGAGAAAAGAATGAGCATCTTGAGATTTGATTCAGGTTTCATTGGGTTTAGGGGTAACATTAAGGTTCAAGTAGCACTGGCTCTTTTGCTGTAAAGGAGATGAGCGCCATACTGTAGAGTTAGATACAACTGGCTTTTGAGCAAGGGCGACCTTTACCTAGTTTACCACAGAGACCAATGGCTGAAGTAGGATGAAACAAGGAAGGAAGGTGAGAAACTCAATGAGAGAGGACAGGATAAGGCCAAGGAAAGGAATGTCAGACAGAGATGGGTTATTTTCTGGAAGGTATAAAAGTCTTTGTGAGAATGGAAGAAGGGAAAGAGGATCTTGAGAGGAAACTTACATCTACTGAGCAAGAGAGTGTTTGTCATGGAGTCTTGCCAATGCTGAAGCCATCTGGGCTCTAGGAGGAGCAGATGCTTGAGAGATAAAGAAGATAAACTATTATCCAGGGAAAAGAAAATTATACACTAGTACCTTTGATGATGAGACTTGGTTCCACAAGTCTCGTCGTTATCTGGTTTTTAATGTTGTGCGATGTATTGATCGCACAACGTTATAAAAAAGCCCTGTTATCCTGGAGGCTGCAGCAAGCCAAAATGCGGGATTTGAATCCCGATGTTTTGGCTTGCTACAGCCTCCAGGGAGGTGGGGGAACTTCAAAAATAGCGTGCATCGGGTCTCCCGACCTCCCTGGAGCTGGCAGGGAGGTCAGAGAGCCCGAAATGGGTAAAAAAAGGACATTTTAACCCATTCTGGGCTCCCTGACCGCCCTGTTGGCTTCAGGGAGGTCGGGGGACCCGATCCTCGCTATTTCCAAAGTCCCCCCACCTCCCTGGAGGCTGCAACAAGCCAAAATGTCAGGATTCAAATCCTGACGTTTTGGTTTGTTGCAGCCTCCAGGAGGGTGGGGGAACTTCAAAAATAGGGCGACAGAATGCTATTTTTGCTTTTAAAGCTAGCGTTGGGTGGGGATGGGGATACCCAGCCCACCCCTGCAAGGGCAGTAATGGATCACTGCCATTGCAGGGTGGGGTGGGTATTCCCCACCCAGTGCTGTGCTAGCTTGGAGTGCAGGAAGGTGGTGGGGGGGGGAAGAGGTGCGAGATCGCGCCTCTTCCCCCTTCCTGCATTCCAAGCTACAAGCACTGTGAATGAAGAAGGGGTGAGGGGATTTCCTCACCCCTTCTTTATTCTCAGCGACTGCAGTAGGGTCGGGGGAAAGGTGCCCGCCTTTCCCCCAACCCTGCTACAGTCGCAGTAGGGGGTAGTTTGGGTAGAATTTCTATCCAAACCACACACACCCCCCGCAGACCATTGCCTCAAATAACGCTAAAGAATCATTACCCGATGCAAGTTTTTTCCAAAAAAACTTGCCTTGTTATCCGATTCTAGCGTTATCCGATGCAATCGTTATCTGGGGTATTACTGTACTGGAAAAGTGGGTAAAGATCATCATTATGGTCTGTTATACCTTAGCCAAATTTTTTACTTTGTTTATTTGACTAAGTTAGAAAGAAGTTATAGACTTACAGAAAGTTGAACTGCTATGCCCTGACACTTGCTTAAAATATATCTTCTTAAGGGTGTGAGGCAATAGGGCAGTAAGACTCAAGAAATACATTTACTAACATTTCCAGAAGAGGATAAAGATAATTGCATTACAGTAATATTCAGGTTAGAGCTTAACACTTTGAGTGTAAACATTTCTTAATTAAGTGCTGCACACTGCTCTGTGTCTTCAGGTAGGGTTTTTTCATTAATCAAGTCATTCTCTTTCAAGTTGAATTCAGCTGCAGAAGTTTGTCTCAACTTCAGTTCCTCATAAATAGGAAAAATAGTAGGCTGCTTGCTTCACAGTTTTGCTTTGAGGACAGGCAAGATGAATACTTTCCAAGGCATATTGGAAGTGATGTATACATTATTAATAATCTCAGTTATTTTAAGAATTGAATGTTGTTGACGAAGTGTTTATATTAAGACGAAATTATATTGGAAAACAACTGCAATCTGTGTGGGTGTTAGAAAATCAGGGAAAGATTTATTTTGAGAGTGAAAGGGTGATGGACTCTCCCAGGACAAAGGAGTTTTCACACAGTAATGTAGAGAGAATAAATCAATATGAAGAACAGAGGTTTCAAGAGATACAAGATGTTTCTAATGAACATAATTGGTGGGAGACATTCAGCAGGCATCAGCAATAAAACACTTGATACCTATTGGCTCTCACAGTATTTGTCATGGTTAATTATTTCTTCATGTCAGAGTGTTTCACAATTTAAATTATGGATGTACTGTACTGTATATGAAAATAGGTAAGAACAAAATGTTTACAAAAGTACAGTAATACCTCATATAACATTAGTATCGAATAACACTAAAATCGCATAACATTAAGGAATCTGGGGGGAAGAATTGCATCAGATAACATTAAGATCCTATTGGATGCTTCAGATAACAACCGCTAAAGCCTGTGTGGTTACAATGTATCTCTATGGATCCCATAGGATTTTAACATGCATCAGATAACACTAAAAATCATATAACATCAAGACTTGTGGAACCAGGTTTTAGTGTTATATGAGGTTTTACTGGTATACTTTTTTTTAATCATAAGAAGCTACCAGTATTTCAAAAGTGTTATCCCACTCATTTCCTAGATCTTTTTTGTACATATGGTCTGGCATCAATTTCATGCACCTAAATGCTGCATTGATTGAATTTCTCCACATTCACAGAACCTTTGTCATGTATCCAAGTAGCCCCGGCAATATAAATCTAAATTAAATAAATAAATGAATAAATATTTGATTATTTTTTATCTTCCTACTTAGCTTTAAACCAGGTGTGTTTTGGTATATTGGGCAATCGGGCTTTGTCCCACCCCATCCTCACCTATGGTGCCCTAGGGCGCCAATAGCAATGTATGGGATTCCCCAAACCCCTCCCCAAATAGGCGCCCCCACCGCTCCCTGTCCAGGACCTTCCCATGGTACCCTGCACACCCCTGCTTTCAACTAGTCTATTAAGTGACTTTCAGATGATTGAGTCAAAATCCTGGTGGAAGACATAAATTTATCCATTTGGAAAAGTCTGTTGTTTTTGCTCTCCATAACTAATCATGAAGTGTTGGACTGTTATGATTAATCATTAAAAGATTTCACACTTTTTCTTCTCACATGTTACTGTTAATTACATTACTTCTTCCATATTTCCTTTGTGCTCTAGATGACAGTTACAGTCCTGCCTTGAATGATCTTGATTTTCCAAGCACAACTTTCCTGATACATTTATTAATTGTGCTGATGTGCTTCAGGCATGAATAAAAATAAATGTCTAGTCATTTCATTTTGCTGCTCTGTGATTTCTGAACAAGTGGTTTGTACCTAGCATTCAAAACCAGCTGTGAATCTGCACAATGTCTAGAGCCGTGATGGCGAACCTTGGCACTCCAGCTGTTCTTGAATTTCAATTCCCAGAAGCCTAAGTCCTTGTGAATCTGCAGTAAACCCATTCATGTGGATTCATGTGTGCTCACCATAAACCCATTCATGTGGATTCACAGGGACTTAGGCTTCTGGAAACTGAAGTTCAAGAACAGCTGGAGTGCCAAGGTTCACCATCACTGGTCTAGAATCTAAATTATATCCTGGTTGAGAAACCTTGGAGCCCCATCCATCCTATGTGCTCATTAAGCCTTCCACCCACCTTAGTTCCATTAGTAAAGGTCTTCTATATCATTGATTAAAATAGCATATGGAGTTTGATACTCTAGTACTGCACAATGGAGTGAACTCCCATCACTATCTCAGTTCCTGCCAACCTAGCAGTTCGAAAGCAAGAAATTGCAAGTAGATAAATAAGTACCACTTTGGTGGAAAGGTAGCTAGTGTTCTGTGTTTGGTCATGCCTGCTACATGTCCACGGAAATGTCTGCAGATACAGACAGCACTGGCTCTTTGGCTGTAAACAGAGATGAGCACTGAACCCTAGAGTACGATATGACTGGCTTTCGAGCAAGGGTTACCTTTTACCTTTATCTTATTGATGATACAGGAGACTCTTATTGATATGGAAATTCTAAGTTTGTTTAAGCCTTTATAAGTCCTATTTCTTTCTCTGATCTGCCTCTGTTTGCTTTTACAGTAGTGGAACTCCGCATACGAATGCTCCATTTAACGAAAAATTCGTACAACAAAGCGTTCATTATGCAAAGGTGATACCCCGCATAACAATTTTTCCCCATTATACGGGTTTTCTGCTAAGCAGGGTATACCCCCGTTAACAGAAACCCCATATAACTGTTTTTGTTATGCGGGGGAATCTCCCATTGGATCTGCATAGTGAAAAAACCCGCATAGCAAAGAGCTCCATGGAAGGGAGCTTTTTTGCTATGTGGGGTTCTATTGTATTTTCTTAATCAGCTGAAGTTGCAGGCATGTTTATATGTTAGAATAAGTTTACTAGACTTACTTGGTGTCATAATGGGGCAGGTGTATTTCTTTACACACATGACCGTGCTGATTGGTAAAGAAGTTTTCCTGCTTTGAAGAAACACTATACAGTATAAGCAGTGTAACTATGCTATAGAAATGTACTCCTCTATTTCTGTGCTGTAGGTGTATCTTACCCTGGTAAAAATGAACTGTGTATTAAAGTGCACTCTTCTTGCTGCAGCCTTCATACACCTCACCAAAGGAACAGGACTCAGTGTTGATTTTTAAAAAGGTTTTCTAACACACACACTGTCTCAAAGATTTCTCCAGGTCAAAAGAGAGCCCTCAGGAGCCTTGGAATGTGAAGCTGAGGACAGGAAGCTTTCAGTTAAGTAAAATTGGATATTACCAGTGTGTGATGACGATGTCATCCTACTTGTGCAATGCAAAGTTGCACAAGAGCATTTTATGAGATAGTAGCCATGTTAGTCTGTGGTTCAGGCATATCAGAAAACAAAACAAACAAAATAAAAATAAAATAAAGAACAATGTAGCACTTTAAAGACTAACTGCTGTATTTTTATTGTTATTGTAACCAGGTACAGTGTTTTTGTTTGTTTTCTGACATGCAGGTCAAAGGTTGATCAGAGACCAGAATGGGCTTTCTCAGCAACCTTGAGATTGAAAGGGAGTCATTTACAGCTAATTTGAATAATCTATTGTTGCTAATGGCTGTGTGAAGTTGTATTGTTGTGCTTGCTTGTCTGTCATCTTGCTTGACCACACCCGTTCTCCCTTTGACCCCCTGAATTTGGTGTATAAAAACCATGCCTGTAAGTTTCACTCTTTGTCTGAATAAGTGGACTTGATCCACGAAAGCTAACAATAAAAATATACCAGTTAGTCTTTAAAGTGCTACAGTGTTTTTTAATTATATTTTTGTTTTGTTTTGTTTTCTGATATGCCAGAGCATTTTAGCCAGTATTTTATACCAGAGGTGGGGAATGTGTGGCACTCCAGATCCCTGACCATTGGCCATGATCGATGGGGCTGATAGGAGATAGAGGCCAGGAACATCTGGGAAGGCACATCTGGAAAGCCACAGTTTTTCTATGTATTCTGTTGCGTACTGAGATATGACCCAGGCATTGTGGCAGAATTATTGTCTCATCTCCTGCAACTCACCTCCTCAGATAGAAAGAAGTACAACGGCTGTACTTTGAGTGATGCAATTCACCCTCCTGCAGTACATCTAAGGGCTCCAGTCTGGAACAGATTTGTCCCAGTGCTTTCATGAGGTGGATATGAGGTAATTTCCCTAACTACCTTGGATTTTATGAGGAATAATGTTTCTTTTTTCTTTTTGTTCACTCTAATCCCTTTAGCCAAGTTTGTAGTATTGCAAGAAATGAATGAAGTCCTATGGAAAATAAGTCCTGTGGAGAAAAACATTGGCAATGTAGCCTGTGTTTTGATTATTCTGCCTGAAATAACGTCATTTGTGGGGGTTTGCTTTTGATTGCCCCTGTTTTCATATCTACTGGATACATTCAGAATCTCTTCTCCATGGCAACAGTCTGCTGCATTTATTGGTTTTATTTTTATACTTTTCATTCTTTATGGTAGATAAATGGGCTTTTATAGAATTGGAGATTTGCCATGGTCAACAAACGGAATGTTGGATGAGGATCTGAGAAGGTCGTTTCAAGTAGTCCATACTACTTCCTTGCAAATCTTATGCAAATTGTGTTCTAATTGTAATGTCATGAGAAGGGATGGAATAAAGGCTATATAGTAACTTGCACAAAGTGCCGCATATTGCCATTGAGGCTTATTTCCAAGTAGGTAATTGAGAACTAGCTCATGAAGAAATACTTTTATGAATGTTTTAAAAAGCAAATCATTGTGGATGAATAATTCCACTGAAATCTTAAAATGGTTGTTAAATACTATACCACTGAAATCTGTGGTTCACATTGGTAGGGAAGCTCACATTCTGCTACATGCAGTATTTTTAATTGAAAAGGCAAAGTGTGGCTGACATACTACTGTACTTGCATCTTTAAACACTGGTGAATGAATAGTTAAGTATCCTAAGTGGGAGAGATTTTTTTTAACATAAATGTCTGAGGTACACATATATCAGTGAGCAAGCAAAACAAGACAGAAATGGTTGTGGTATCTTAAAGACTTAACTGCTGTATTTTAATGTTAGCTTTTGTGGATCAAGTGCACTTGGTTAGACATAAGAGTGAGAATTCATGCCATCACTATACACATCAAGTACAGAGGTACACAATGTTTGGTTAGTATAACAGATAAATACACAAATCAATGGGGATTTTTATAATTTGTAATAGCAGAAGATTCCTGGTTGTTAGTCAAATTAGCTGTAAAGTTTCACCCTGTTGAGCTACAAATGGTTAGTACAGGCATTCTCAACCTACAGCTCATGGGCCGGACCTGACCCGACCCCCGAAGCCATTTCATCAGGCTCACGATGCCCTCGCTAAACCCAGAAGCAGGAAAAACGTAATGCGCAGAATGGCACTAATTTTGTTCTGTGTATACACGGTGCACATTTTACTTCTGTTTCTGGGTGGGCAGAACCACTTGACTGGCCCAATCAGTTGCCCAGGAGGCATGGTCAGGCCCACGACCTGAAGCTGTTGAGAAAGTCTGGGTTAGTAGTCTCATGACCTGTCTTTCTTGGGGGAGACTTTGGCCAAAACCCAACAGTGGCCTCGGATCATCCACGGTTTGAGGGGGGAGAGCTGAGAAAGGGGCTTCACACCTCTAAATACCTCTCTCAGGCTTCAGGGCTTGTAGACTCCCAAGACTCCTTAGAATTTGCCCTTGGACCTTGTATGTTCCAGCCTGAACAGCCCTCTGTATCGCCTTCCTGACCTCTCTTCCTTGGGCCAGGATGAGCCATGGGAGATTTCCTATGTAGCGTAGCAAACTGGCGCCAGCCCAGACAGGTGTTGTTAAATCCCATACAAGTCGGACTCAATGCTTCCAATTGTCTTCCTCAGAAGAGACCTTGTGGGGACTCTCCCATTTTATTGGAATAAAAAATAAAATATAGCACAAATAGCCAGTTGTTTCTTCAAGCAAAGCATTGCAATAGCTAAAAGGAAAACTTGACTTAAAAGTAAAATAAAGATTCCCATAGTAGGATAAAACCTAATCTAAAGCAAACTAATCTCCTAACGCAAAGCCTATCACACATTGTCTAATAAAACAACAAACCACTTTGTCTTCCAAGTAAAGCTAAGCAAGATCCAAAAAATCTTCAAAGTCCAAAGATGTTCCAAATTTTATCTAAGTCTGGAAGTCAGAATAATTTCAAAGTACTTGGTTCCACAAGTCTCATTGTTATCCAGTTTTTAACATTGTGTGATGCATACATTGCACAACAATAAAAACAACCCCCGGTTTCCTTTCCGAAGAGAAAAAGGAACAGGGGGGGCAATCCACCTGCCTCTTTGGAAAGCCCCGCTGCCCTTTCCAAAGAGGCAGGTGGATAGAGCCAAGTGCCGGATGTGTTGGGGAGAGAAAGGTTCTCCCCCCAACCCAGCCAGCGATCGCACGCTGCGATCAGGGCTTGGGTTGTGGGGAGGAACGGACGTGTGTGCCGTCCCCCGCCCCCCGAGCACTGATCGCAGCTCATGATCGGTGCATGGGTTGGGGGGAAACCGTTACGCATGCCCGTTCCTGCCCACAGCCCAAGCGCCGATGGCAGTGCTGGGGAGGAGTGGCTGGGAAACCGACCGGGGACTCCCCGTTTGGTTTCCCAGCCACCCCGCCCCTGCGCCCACAAACCCAAACACCCCTGCAGGGCCAGCTGTCAACCGCTGGCCCTGCGGGGAAGTTTGGGAGGAACCGGGGAGAAAGTGGAAGCTGAGAAGTAATTCATTATGTGCATGCATGCTGAACTGCTTGGGAGGAAAATTTTCTGAAACCTTTCGTATATAGTATAATTGTTCTTGTTGAAAAAAGTCTTTGGCAATTTTGGCTAAAATGTATTTATATTACTCGTTGGTGCAATTTTTCAGTGAAAGTGATTTGTATTCAATTAACATTTTTGAATGCATGTTTGATGATATGCACAGAAAAGTTTAGCAAATTAGAAAACTATATAACATTTCAAATGGTTGCATGAGATGACAGGGGATAAGGGAAACTAACCTTTACAGTGGTCTTCCTGCTATCTTTTTATCCTCCTCTCTGTCCCTCTCTGTCCCTCCTCTTTATTTACACTTTAAATTGCTTGGGTTAAAGACAAGTTATTTTATGACACTGCAAGGTGCCATGTACATTTTATTATTTTTATTTTATTTTTCATACTTCTATGCTACCCTCCTTGCCAGAGCGACCCAGGGCGATTTACAACGTCACAAAAAAAGCTACATAATACAATCCAAACCCATCATCCCTGAGCTTCAAAATCCCAACTATAAAAATTTAAATTTTCAAGATTTTAATTTTTTAAAAAATCAGTCGATTCCCATCATAATTAAAAGATTAAAAACTAAGTCTCAGAGATAAAAGATTAAAAGATTAAAAAACCAGGGGAGAGAGGGAGCTCAAACTAACCAGCGAGCTAGGGTCATGGTACCGCTAGGCCCCCATTCCTGTCCCGCCAACCATGCTTTTAAGTTTTTCCTAAAAGACAGCAAGTCCATCTGTAGACGTAGCTCAGTTGGCAGGAGGTTCCAAAGGGCCAGAGCAGACACATTGAATCAGAAAAGTCAAAAGTCATAAAAAGAAGAACAATAATAAAAGAAGAACAATAATAATAATAAATAATTAAAGGCAAATATTTTATTTCAAGCTTTCCATGAGTAATAATTGAGGGTGGATTTAGGTTTTTTTCTTCTGGAATATATTACTTTCACAATATTAGCATTTACTTCTGAATACAGCACTCAAGAACAAAATTTCTTACTATATTACAAGGAATAATTATGCTATGTGTTACCTTGAGTGAACTTGGGTACTGTATACAAACAAGGATATTATACTTTCAGATTACAGCATAGAAGGACCATTAGTGAAATCAATATTCCTTTAGTGATGCAGACTCCATTAACAGTAAGTCAGTATGACAGATTATTTTCCGTCAATGCTGACATCACAGTAGTCTATGTTTTTCTCTGTGAGATAGATATTTTGTTCATTTAGAATGTTGCTTGGTTATGTTTTGGAGAACTTGACTATAGATTTTCAGTTTTTCTTTATCCCACCTCTGAATACATTTTTCTAGGGGATTAATGCTGCTGGGAATCTTGTGGGACCTTAAAGACTATTGAATTTTGTTTGGCATAAACTTTCATGGGCTGCAATCAATGTCTTCAGGTGGATGGGATGTAATACATGAAAGCTCATGCTTGCTATATCGATCTTGTTTGTCATTAAGTTGCCAAAATATTCCTTGTTAGTCAAGTATACTTGGATATCTCCCCCCCCCCCCCCCCCGTATTGTATAGTAAGGTCATAGACACAAATGTAGTATACTTCTAAGTCAGGGGTTCCCAACCTTTGTACACTGCAGGCCTGACCATGCCCCCAGACAGCTGAGTGGGCTTGGAGTCTGAGCGGGCTTGGAGTATGCTCCCTGGAAACGGAAGTAAATGTGGCTGCTTCCACATTTATTACTGCCTTGGGTTCATTTACAACTGATGTAACCGCTTTTACACATGCACGGGTGCATTTTATGGCTGTCGTAAATGCATCTGCTTCCACTTCAGTGTGTGGTAGCGATGGGCCGGATGGAATGGCGTTGCGGGCTGGGGCTGACCCACGGGCTGTAGGTTGGGAACCCCTGCTCTAAGTCGTTAATCTTACAAAACATCTTGGACTTCCTAATGTTACCTAAAAATCACTATCCTTTTTTAATGTGAAGATGCGTTTTAAAATTAAAAAGTTCATCTGTTGGCGGAGACCCCCAAGAACCACAGAGATTTTAATTTCAGACAAAATCAAGACCAGTTTATTGACAAAAATAACATCTAAGCAACAGAGGGGCCCCATGCTGACTAAACAGCCATATCTAACCCCTTTTTGTCTGCTAGAAAAATCTATGTGCTGAGCTTCCCTAAGAAATTTGATGGGAGAGCTAGTTTGCCCTCCAAGCAGGACCAGTTATACTCTTCTGCTAATCCAATTATCTGTTGCTACATTGAAGTTATACAATAGAACAAAAGCCAGCAGTGGGGGTTTTCTTTCATAAGTAAACATTCAAACTTTTGTTACAATGGTTTGTTAGCACCTCAGATTCAAGTTTTTATGCAAATACAAAGTCGGGAAAATGGTAAGGGGAAAGGGGTGGGAGTACATGTCTTTATGGTAATCAAGGCTACAGCTGATTTCTTCCAGGTGAAAACCTCTGGGCAGTTCCCTTCCAGGTGTGACCATTGTTTGTTTGTTTGTTGTCTGGCAGGCATCACAGTTTACATATGGTAAATAGATATTCCAGGGAGAAAAGATGTGAGATTGTTTCCTTTCAATCATTTGAAACCTCTGGCTGTTATAGTTCAAGAACTTCTTTGGGTAGGGTGTGAGACCTTCAAAGAATTATGTTAACTGGTTTCTGGGTGAGAGTGCACAATGTCCTTGGGTGTGTCCAAGCATCCTTTTGTTGAAGAAAAATACTTTTAGAGTTTTTCTGCTTTAGAAATACAAACAGAACATGGTAAGAATCAAAATATTACAGAGCAAGGGAAATACTAAAAAAGGAGCCTTTTATTTTTGTATGCATAAAGGGCAATTTAAGAGCCTCCATTCATTATCTGCAGGACATCAGGAATTTCAGTTCCCCCACCCAGGTATGTTAATAGCTGACTCCTAAGGCAATTTACACCTTTTGCTCAAGGTAAACAGAATTCTAGGAAGGACAGTCTGGCTGTATGAATAGGGTTTCCTGTTTGCCCATTTAGTCTGAGAAGAAATTAAGAACTTAATTGAATAGTTTAAAGTACATTCAAACATTCTAGGTAATGAGAGAACCATATTTTATTGGGAATAAAAGTATATATAATAATAAAAATGTTAATTTTAAAATTAGGGTTTTTTTGTTGTTCAGTTGCACAGTCGATTCCGACCCTCTGCGACCCCATGGACCACTGTCCGCCAGGCACTCCTGTCCTCCACCATCCCCCTCAACTCATTCAGCTCTGTGCCCATTGTCTCTACAATACCATCTAGCCATCTCATCTTGGGCTGTCCCCTTCTTCTTTTGCCCTCGACCCTTCCAAGCATCAAGACTTTCTCAAGTGAATCCTCTCTTCTCATTTGATGTCCAAAGTACTTTAGCTTCATCTTTATTATTTGACCTTCTAAGGAGCAGTCAGGGTTGATTTCTTCTAAGATTGACCTATTTGTTCTCCTCGCTATCCAGGGGACTCTCAAAACTCTCCTCCAATGCCACATCTCAAAGGCGTCTATTCTTCTGCGCTCAGCTTTCCTAATGGTCCAGCTCTCACAACCATACATTGCCACAGGGAATACCATTGCTTTGACTATGCGAATTTTTGTTTTCAATGTGATGTCTCTACTTTTCACTATGCTCCCCAGATTTCTCATCGCTTGCCTCCCAAGAATCAGTCACCTTTTTATTTCATGGCTGCAATCACCATCTGCAGTGAGCTTTGATCCTAGGAAAGTAAAATCTGTCACTGCTTCTACTTCTTCCCCATCTATTTTCCAGGGACTGATAGGGCCTGTTGCCATTATCTTGGTTTTCTTGATATTGAGTCTCAAGCCAGCTTTTTCACTTTCTTCTTTCAACCTAATCAGGAGCTTCTTTAGGTCCTCCTCACTTTCTGCCATTAGGGTGGTATCATCTGCATATCTCAAATTGTTGATGTTTCTTCCAGCAATTTTGATCCCAAATTGTGATTCCTCCATCCCTGCATTGCGCATTATGTGTTCTGTGTATAAGTTGAATAAGCAGGGTGACAAAATGCAGCCTTGTCTTACTCCTTTTCCTATTCCAAACCACTCCATCATTCCATTTTCTGTCCTAACTGTTGCCTCTTGATGTACAGATGTACATGAGTACAGATTTCTCATGAGGCCTATAAGGTGTTCCAGTATTCCCATCTCTTTAATTACTTGCCACATTTTGTTGTGGTCTTACACTAATATATATCAAAGATGGGGAACTTACAGAACAGAAAAGAAAGATAGGTTGAACAGAAAAGACACTAATTTAATCTGCCATCTATTAAAGTGAATGACTATACCAAAGTGGTAGAGGACATATTTTGCATATAGAAATACCTCCCCAGGTTTCCTGGTAGCTCCAGTGTAAAAAGGATAAGTTTTATTTTGATTTGCTAACTGATATTAAGCCAGAGTTCTTATTTTTGTCTTAATGTAACTGGAATCTCTGTACCAAAGATGTTTTCTAGTGGGAAAGAGGAGGGCAGAGAAAATACTGTTACATTAACTGTCCTCACCCTTAGAAACAAAAGCTAATGAAGAAACCAAAATCAGTTATCTGAATTCAGTTAATAAGTGTGTTTGCATGAGCGAATTGTACAGCAAAGTATGAAACAGTTTCTTGTGTTTCTGTTTCCTGTGGAAACGTTTTTGCACAATTGGTGTAAGCTTAAATTTAAGGTCTCCTTTGCTCAAAAGGCAGTCATATCTGACTCTAGGGGGCGGTGCTCATTTTTATTCAATATTGATAATATCTAAAGGTTAACTTTGGTGGGAAAGGTAACAGTGTTCTCTGTGCGCTGACATCTAGTCATTCCTGTCACATGGCCATGAAAACTGCAGGCGCAGACAGCACTGGCTCTTTGGCTGTAAACAAATGAGCACCACACCCTAGAGTCTGATATGACTGGCTTTCAAGCAAGGGAGATCTTTTAATTGCTACCAGCACCTGTGTGATCTTTAAAAGTGGGAATTGTAACTGGTAATGTTGAAGATATCTTAGATTCAGATCCGCATTTCCCAATTAAGATACTGAATCAGGAGGTTATTACATACATACATACATACATACATACATACATACATACATACATACATACATACATACATACATACAGCTTAGTTTTATTGATCAGATAAAGGTAAATTGGGAGGGATACCCTAATGCATATTCCAATGCATGCTGTCCTTAGATATGCCCCACCAACAATCAGAATTCAAACTTATATAACATTAACATGAAGCACAATTCAGTATTTTTGTATTTTTCCATCCTAATGTTTCTCACGTGAACAAGTTATTCCCAGGCTTTGGATGTTCTCACACCAGAAGCCATAAAATCCTGATTGTCCATTGTTACCCATGATTTACTGTTTTCCCCTCTACATATGATTTGCCAGTATAGATAACACCTAAGTTTCCTAGGGCATAGAAAATACAACATACATCATTTGTAACCTGAAAATGTTTAAGTTCCTTTTAGCCTAACTTTTAATATTGTATTAATTCATATTTTTTTTAACTGTTAATAGGGTATTGAATTTTGATCTGTGGTCTATGTATTTTTAAACCTGTTTTGTAAGCCTCCCAGAGTTGGGTTTTACCCAATTTGGGGCGGGATAACAAGTTAGAACAAATAAATAAATAAATAAATAAATAAATAAATCAATCATCCCTGGTTTGGTTTACATGAGACAATTGCTAACATAAATTTTTATATCACATTTTTAATATTGAATATTGTCCCAATAGTAGTACAGTACTTATGTAGTTTAGTTCATGATATGAAACAAGCTCCTACATCATCCCTGATATTTCCAGCCTGTTAAAGTCAAAAAATAAAATAGAAATGCTATATAACTGCTGGTTGCTCTGAACTTCATATGAATAGGACTGGGTTTGTTTACATTCAGCTGAATCAAGCAGATCTAAATGTCTGCAGGCTTCACTATTTTTTGTGAAAAGGTATGATAGAAATTATTAATTAAGCCACTGTCAGTACCATCTAAAGTCAACCTGTTGAAATGAATGGGATTTATTAGTCACAATTAACAGGACTTACATTGATTTCATAGGGTGTTCTCTACCTGGAATTTAGCCTTTGATAATACCTAAACTTGGATTAATATAATTACAAGATGTAATTAAATAGAGTTAAACATTTTATAGATAAATACAACAAAATATTGGACACTTCATCACCTCGCTGCCATCTTAACTTTCATTTCATTTCCATCTATCGAACAGAGAAAGACAGAGCAATTTATACAGTTTTTCCACACCCCTGTTTACCCAAGTACATTTTGACCATCCTCCATGACATGGCCGGGTCAGGTCAGTCAAAGTTATTAATTAAACCTCCACCGTGACATTTGTTTACCCATTTCAGGGGTCTCAAGGGAACCTTAGACAATATCTATAATCAGGGCAAGTTAACATTTCTTATGGCCTAGATCCAGGTCATCTTCACCATTTCTGATCAGTTGGTTATTTGTATAACATTTATCAAGTTATTGACATGTCTTGTACCTCTAAAATACATAGGTTTTCAAAGTGTCCACACAGCGACATCGTGCTGCTATATACATAAGCATTACTAACGAGATCATGTCAACCTTTAGTTTCAAATTGGGTAATTTATACATTTAGTTATAAACAAACATTACTTATTCAATCATCAAGACCTTTTCTTCTGCACACAAGCACTTTGTTTTCATAAGCAGTTTTCTAAACTTCACGTAGCCTTAGTTTCAAAAGCAACAAAGCAATATTTGATTATATTATTTTATTCACATTTAATTTCTATTATTTGATTATGCCATATCACTATTATCTCCACCCTGTTGGATAGACTTTTAAAGGGATGTTCATAGGTAAGCATTGACTCTTTACAAACAGTATGTTATTTTATACCCAAGCAATAGTCAACAATCTCAGGACTGCACATATCCATCTTTAGACCTTGGAGGAGCACAGCTGCACTATTCCAAAATTTACTTAGAAATTTTGTTTTCTTGAATAACAAAAAAAGCACTCTTGTACCCCTAGTGGCTGCAAGAAGCAATATGACTATTATGGATTTGACTTCCTGTTTTAAAATTCCTCCCAACATAGTGCAGGTGAAATTGGTGAAATGCCCACATACCCCCTGACGGCTTCAAGGGGACTTTTGACACTTCAAAAAATTCAACTATGAAAGGTTCTTTTGTTATTGGTGTAATTTATTTTGTGGGCCATGGCCTTATCAGGAAACCCTCAAGGGCCACCCAAGGTTGGGTTTGAAGACCGTAAAATTAAGTTCAATTAAAGTTCTGCTAGTTGGCCATTACTGTTTTTTAGCCTTTACTCTTGTTACGCCCTCATTCCATTAAATAGAATTAAACATTCTATTGAGCTGTTGGCAGCTATGTATGATTTAAATGAATTGCTGGTACCTTGTGTGAATTTAAAAGCACTGGATTCAGACTTAAATAAATTGATGAGTCATTTTGATTTAATTAGTGCTGAAGTGGAAAACTCACACTGACCAGGCCAGACCATAGACATAGGTGGAAAACAGAAAATGTTTTTTTATTTTCTGCTAGCAGGGTCTCTCATCTCAGTGGAATCATTCCAAAAGCTGAGAGAAGATGACTTCGATTTCATGACAAATCACATTTTATACTCTTTTTGGCTTTACATATGTTACCTAAATTCCAGATGCCATGCCTTAGAGCTACAGGCATCCAAGCCATGGAGTGAAAAATTATTTTGTTTTAATATTTAAAGGAATCTTTCATGGGTGGAAGCTTTGAAAGGAGCCACAGACAAATTGTTTGATGCAAATTAGAGAAGTTTACTTTTTAAAAAATAAGAAAAATAATAAACAATAGCAATACAGACATTTGCCCCCCCCCCCCCTTTCAAGGTGCCATTTCAAAAGAACAAAGGATCTGCATGAGCCCTACACTAGGCAAATGGAAAAACTAGGAGTGAACTAAGCTCTGAATTCAGAGTTCAGTTTTTATGTTTCATGTGTCAGCAAGGCCAAGCTAACAATTGCAGTTTATTGCAGGTAAATGTTACGGTTTAGGGCAATACAAAGGAAGACAAAAGGAGGAAAACTCATGGCTATTCAAAAAGGATAAGTACACAATTAAAGAGTAAATGTTACAGTTTTAGATTCACAAAGGAAACAGCAATTTTATTTGCACTTTCCCAGGTCTCTGCATTCTTTTCTTGATGAGATCTCATTAGTAGAGTGCTAAGTCAAACAATAGAAAGACATCAGCAAACATCTGGAGAGATAGGCAGGAGAAGAAATATTCAGCTAGTTTCCTTAGGCAAGATAATCAGATTTCCTCCTTAGCAGTGCAGGGTGACTCCTTTTAATATTGTATTCTGCATTGATTTGATATCAAAATTATCATTTAGTTTTAAGACTTCAATTTATTCTACTTTGGAATGTTTTTGTTGTTCAGTCGCACAGTCGATTCTGACCCTTTGCGACCCCATGGACCACTGTCCACCAGGCACTTCTGTCCTCCACCATCCCCCTCAACTCACTCAGCTCTGTGCCCATTGTCTCTACAATACCATCTAGCCATCTCATTTTTGGCCGCCCCCTTCTTCTTTTGCCCTCCACCCTTCCCAGCATCAAGGCTTTCTCAAGCGAATCCTCTCTTCTCATTTGATGTCCAAAGTACTTCATCTTCATCTTTACTATTTGACCTTCTAGGGAGCAGTCAGGGTTGATTTTTTCTAAGATTGACCTATTTGTTCTCCTCGCTGTCCAGGGGACTCTCAAAACTCTCCAACACCACATCTCAAAGGCATCTATTCTTCTGTGCTCAGCTTTCCTAATGGTCCAGCTCTCACAACCATACATTGCCACCGGAAATACCACTGCTTTGACTATATGAATTTTTGTTTGCAATGAGATGTCTCTACTTTCCACTATGTTCCCCAGGTTTCTCATTGCTTGCCTCCCAAGAATCAGTTGTCTTTTTATTTCACGAGAGCTGGTGGTGCCCCTACTGCCCTGTCCCCCACCCAACTAATCCTTTCATGCAAGTAACTAACACAAACAATAAGGTAAACAGATGTATGGAAACCTCACCCAAAAAGATAATTAACTTGATTGCAGGGAGAGTCAGCTGGAGGGAAGGCAAGGGATGATTCAGGTGAAGGGTGGCTCAAGTAAGCTGTCTTTTAATTTAGTTTATTAAACACTTTCAGTCTGATGGAGCCTCCAGAGCTTTCCTGTACAGTCCTTAAAGTGCTACAGTTTTCTTTCCAGTTTTAGGTCCAGTTTTTTATTTTGTTTTCTGATATTCCTGTACAACGGAACCTCATACAACAATCGTCCAGTATAGCAACTCACATAACAGTTAGGTTTTCGGGGGAAATGGCCTCCCGCATAACAATTTTTCCTATGGAAAGAAATCATACAACATTTTTTCAATGGGAAAAACCACTTAGGAAAAAAATCGTTGTATGATGCATCCCATGGGGAAAATCACTATACGATGCACGTATCGTATAACAATTGTACAGTAACGAGCTCCATGGAATGGATTAAAATTGTTGTATGAGGTACCACTGTACTTAAAAATATAGGTCCAGTGTGTTAGTCATTTTAATAGTTAATGCTGACTGTTGCGGGCCCCTTTCTGTGGTTTGGCTGTGGATAAAAACAATTTTAAAGGGAAATGAATCAGTTTAGTTGCTGGGACCAGGGAGGCCTTACTCCAAGTGGACCTACAGTTCTGCCAATTCTAGCTGGGTTATCCTGAACTTCCATTGCCTAGCCTTTAAGAAATGACACTCAGATGAAGATAAACAATTTAAGTTATTATAGTTAGTCATTTAAAACAATCCAGCATTTATCTGGTTAGACGCAAGCCTCCCTTAGCTGTTCTGAGTCCCTTACATTGAGAGAATAGATTTCCTGCCTCCTAGGTTTGAATGGAGGTTTTTCTTGCTGGAAATATGTATTACAAATAAATAAAATAAAATGAACATCCAGTGTGTCTGAGGTGGTTGTGTGTGTCATGTGGTGCTTGATGCAACATAAGCCTAGCAGTTACAGCAGGGAAAACAGGAAATAAAAGGATAACATTTCTTTATTAAAAATAAAAATAAATAGGGAATTCTGGATTTCAGGTATCAAAAACATTGTGCCACCTTAAAGGCTAATTGCTGTAGAGGTAAAGGTTTCCTTTGCTCGAAAGCCAGTTGTATCCAACTCTAGGGTTCAGTGCTCATCTGTTTCAAAGCCGAAGAGCCAGCGCTGTCTGCTTCTACAGACATTTCTGTGGTCATGTGGCACAGAAATGACTAGACACCGGAACACACAGAATGCTGTTACCTTCCCACCAAAGTGGTCCCTGTTTATCTACTTTGGTCTCCTTTTTGTTGTATCTGTGTTTTAAGTGGACAACCTGACTGGCCAAGGACAAGGTTGAAAAAGAATAAATTAACATGTTTTTCAGTTGCCACAATGTTTTCATTTTCGTTTTTGTTTGTATTTTACATTTATTTTTGCTTTTGCTGTCTAAGAGAGCTAAACTTTTCTACCTAGTCAGTGATGCGATGTCCCCGGTTCTATACGGTTCCCTGGAACCGGTAAGAACAATCCCGGAGGGTTCTCCGGGAGGGGAGTCCACTTTTTCTTTCGGGAGTCACCGAAAGAAATTTTTTTTTAAATCGGAGCTAAAATGGCTCCGATTTACTGCGCATGCGCAGAAACTCAATCTGCCGCATTGCACATGCATCAAATTGAGTTTCTGCGCATGCACAATAAAATTGGAGCAATTTTTACTCTAATTTTACTCCGCATGCTTAGAAACTCAATCTGACGCATGCGCAATGCGGCAGATTGAGTTTCTGCACATGCGCAGTAAATCGGAGCCATTTTAGCTCCAATTTTAAAAAAAAATCGGCAACACCGGCAGTCCTCAAGAACAAAATAGTGGCGGCGGCTGCAACACAGGCAGCGGCAACACAGGCAGTGGCGGCGCTGACGGGAGCGGCAATGACGGCGCCAGCAGCGGCAGCAACGATAATGGCGGCGGCGGAGATTGCAGCGGCGATGACTTTGGCGGCGGCGTGGGGAGGCGGCACCAGCCCTCAGAGGAGGGCACCTCCCCCGGGGCCACAAAGCCCCCACAGGCAAGTTGAGGCCTGCCCTGCCCTGGCCGTCCGCCCCTGCCGAGCCCTCTCAGGGGTAAGTGAGGGGTTTGTGTTTGAGGTTGTATTTTTATTTAATTTTAATTGTATTTTATTTAATTTATTTACGGGTTTGTGTGGTGGGTGGGTGGGTTGGGTTGAGTGTGTGTGTGTGTATTTATTTTATTTTATTTTATTTTTTATTTTAAGGCCCCGCTCACAACGTCATGACGTCATGACATCAGCTCTGCCCATGACGTCATGACATTGGTCACGCCCATGACGTCGTGACGTCATGGAGTGGTGGTAACAAATTTGTCATCCCATCACTGTACCTAGTGCTCACAAACTAAAAGAGAAGTGAGCATAGTTCTGAGGCATGCACAAAGTACATTCCCTGCAGCTGAACAATCAAACAGCCAAGTCCAACCCACTGACTGTGCGACTCTGGGATTGAACAACAACAACAACAGGATTAACCAGGTGTGGACACATAACAAAGAAAATAAGTCACTCTAGTAAATGATTACATGTGCCAATGAGTAAACATTCTAAATATGAGGAAACTAACTTTATAAGGATAGTATACATTCAACAACGCCTGAATAGAGAGGACAGCTGAATAACAGAAAACTGCTTAGCCGCTGACCTTTGCATACTATCTATTTTATCAGATAAATACAAGTGACCTATATAGAGTTTCCTCAAAAAGGGATCTAGCCATGCTTGAGGGATTTTCTAACTTGAGCATTTTATGTCAGCATATTCAATAACAGCTCAACGGCACATAAATCATAAACTGTCAGCATCTATTATTACATGTGTCATATTATATGCCATAAAATCAAAACTGACTCAGTAACCTTTTGTGCACAGATTCCTTTACATTGTTCCACGTGGCGCTTCAATGCTTTTAATCGCCAGGATATTCTAAGTAGACTAAGGTGAGGGAATCTCTGCCATTACTCCTCCCCCCCTTTCCTTATATTTTTAACATAGCGATTCTCAACGTTTTCAGTCCACGGACCTGACCACCTCTCCTGGGCAGCTGATCAGGACAGTTATGTGATTCCTTCCACCCAGAAGTGGAAGTAAAAAGCAAGCCTCATACATCCAGAACACATTTAGCAGCATTCTGTGCATGTGCTATGTGGGTTTTACTTCTGCTTCCGGGAGCGGCGAGGGCATTGGGGGCCAGATGAATTGGCATCAGGGGCCGGGTCTGGCCGTAGGTTGAAAATGCCTGTTTTAACACTTTTGCGAATAGATTGCTTAGGTACTGCAAAATTTGCAGTAGCAGCTTGATTCACATCTCAGCTATACCAGTAAAACCTCACATAAAGAACGCCTCGCTTAGAGAGCATAATTTTCTCTGAATGGTCGCTTTGCTTAACAAATAAAACCAACCAAAAACTCACAACAAATAAATCAGGGTTTGCAACCCCCCCCCCCCCCCCGGGCCAGAAGTCACAATTTGTCACTTACAATGATGTTTCGCTTAAAGAGCAAACTCGCTTAAAGAGCAATCCTGTGGAACATATTATGCTCTTTAAGCGAGGTACAACTGTACTACTATTCCAAAAAATTCTGCTGTACAAGTTTGCTTCTCTTGGGTCCATATTTTCCCATAGTAGTGATATACAGTTGTACCTTGCTTAAAGAGCATAATGCATTCCACAAGATTGCTCTTTAAGTGAGTTTGCTCTTTAAGTGAAACACCATTGTAAATGACCAATTGTGGAGGGGGATTGCAGACCCTGATTTATTTGTTAAGCAAGTTTTTGGTTGGTTTTATTTGTTAAGCGAAGCGAACATTCAGAGAAAATTCTGCTCTTTAAGCGAGTTACTCTTTAAGCGAGGTGCTCTTTATGCAAGGTTTGACTGTACTTTATGGTTTAATGTTTTCTATTCCAGTGTAAACATTTTTATTTTGGCATGCCCAGTAAAATACCCAGAAGCGTAGTGTGCCTTGGCGGGGCCCCGTATAAAAATTTGTTTGGGGGCCCTTAGGAAGGGTAAAGATTTGTTTTGCTTACGCACGTTGGGGGCCCCCGTGGCCCGGGCCCCCCGTATAATTGATACGGCAGATACGGAGGTAGCTACGCCCCTGAAAATACCCCTATTTAATAGCTATGTAGGAGTTTGATGTGGTTGACCTAATCTGTGATAAATTGCACTATTGCCATGGTTCAAATACTCCTTACAGGTGTGTCTCAGTGTTCTGCTGGTCTCTACTTCCTATCCTAGCTCCTCATTTTCCAATCAAGAGACAACCCTTCACTAATATTTAGCCCCCTGTGATGGGTATCTTAACAGATGGATGTATTTGATTTCTGTTGTCTCCATTTCAATCCTAGTTTTGTAATTTCTCTGTTCCAGAATTGCAACTTTCAGGTCTTGGATAACGTGCCCAGTTAGTTTGAAGTTGTTTGAGACAGGTTTCTCCGTGTTGCCATTCCGGATATCTGATTTGTGGAATTCTGGAACAGAGAAATTACAAAACTAGGATTGAAAGGGAGACAGCAGAAATCAAATACATCCATCTGTTAGATACCCATCACAGGGGGCTAAATATTAGTGAAGGGTTTTTGGGACATTATCAAATTGGATGCACAGATTGCTATATGATTTTATATTACAACTTTCCTGCCAATTCTCTTTAGTAAAACAGAAAGAAAACAGGTACAGGTGTTTGTTTTTCCCCCCTGACATGCAGGTCACAAGTTAATCAGAGACCATAATGGGCTTTCTCAGCAACCTTGAGATTGAAAGGGAGTCATTTAAAATTTATCTGAATAATCTAGTGTTGCTAATGGCTGTGTGAAACTGCATTCTTGTGCTTGCTTGTCTGTCATCTTGCTTGACCACACCCATTCTCCCTTTGAGCCCCTGAATTTGGTATATAAAGAACATGCCTGTAAGTTTCACTCTTTGTCTGATAAAGTGGACTTGATCCATGAAAGCTAACAATAAAAATATAGCAGTTAGTCTTTAAAGTGCTACAGTGTTTTTTATTTATTTTTTGTTTTCAGAAACTATTAAGTGTCTCTTTATTTTCTGCCAAAAGGAAAGAGTGGGTTAAAACTGTTTGCCTGATGGGGCAAGGCAGCTGACACAGGACAAAAGAATGCTACTATTATTTATGTTTTCACCTTATCAGTAAACTTCATGCACAGTACATCTATTAGTCCTCTCTTTCGGCTTCCTGTACAGATTACCATTATCTCTCTCTCTTGCACTCTCCTTAAGAATCTGGTGAATGCTGATACAGAGAAAGAGGCCTCACCTCTATACATATCTCATCTGTTACTCTAGCTCAAGCGTTATCATAGAAGCAAAAATAGCAAGGTTACTTCTTACAGAACCAACGTTTAGCAACTTTAACAAAAGCAGAATGGTACAGGTTATATGTTGCTGCTGCACAGTCAAATCTGATCCTTTGCAACCCCATGGACATGAGGAAATATGCCACTTTGAAGTATTATTAATTTTATTTATTTAATACGCTTCTAACTTCCCATCTTAGAGATTCTCATTCTGGGATGTTCACATTTCTAAAACAAGGTACAGTACTGTATATAACAAATAGATACAGCAATCAAGTATAAGTATAAAACAACAATACCAAAATTTAGGGTTGAGGTAGGAAAGCCCCTGAAGAACTTTTACTGCCTGCATAATCTTGAGGTAGGTGTTGTTAGGAAAGCCTTTTGGTTGTGTAGTGTTTTTTTAAAATCTTTTTGTTCTTGAGTTGCCCTCAGTAAAGGAAAGGTTGCTTGAGATTGTGATGAATATAGTTAAGTCCTAGACTGGATAAGTTAGATACACTAGTACCCCAGATAACGTTATGACATGGTTCCACAAGTCATGACGTTATCCGGGTTTTAGCGTTGTCTGGGGTATACATCGAACAATGCTAAAAAAAACCTGAGAAGAGGCGCTCGCACGTGTGCGAAAAGCTGCGCCAGCCGGAGCCTCTTCTACCAAATGGGTATAGCAATGCGGATCACACGTCAAGGCAAGGGATCAAAGCCGCTACGAGGCCAGGGAGACCCCGCGGAGAGGCGCCTCTCCTTGTCCGATGTTCCGAAAGGGTAAGGATCCTTACTCTTTCGGACCATCGGGCGGCTTGCAGGCGTGCGCGCTTCGGTGGGGGTTAGGGCAGGATACGGAAGTCTCCCCCGTATCCTGCCCTAACCCCCACCGACGCGCGCCACTCTCCCGATGTTCCGAAAGGGTAAGGATCTTTACCCTTTTGGACCATCGGGTGGCGTACAGGCGCGCGCGCGCGTCGGTGGGGGTTAGGGCAGGATACGGAGGTCTCCCCCGTATCCTGCCCTAACCCCCACCGACGCGCGCTGCTCACCCGATGTTTCAAAAGGGTAAGGATCCTTACCCTTTCGGAACATCGGGCGAGCGGCGCGCGTCGGTGGGGGTTAGGGCAGAATACAGAGGTCTCCCCCGTATCCTGCCCTAACCCCCACCGACGCGCGCCGCTCGCCCGATGTTCCGAAAGGGTAAGGATCCTTACCCTTTCGGAACATCGGGCGGCTTGCGGGCACGCGTGTGTCAGTCAGGGTTAGGGCAGGATATGGAGGTCTCCCCCGTATCCTGCCCTAACCCCCACTGACGCGCGCCGCCGGCCCGATGTTTCGAAAGGGTAAGGATCCCCGTACCCTTTCCAAACATCGTGGGGGCGGGCACTGGAGGGGGGTTTGGATTGGGTAGATGTTCTACCCAATCCAACTCCCCGCCCCAATGCATACGCTTGTTCTGGATCATGCTAAAAATTGCGTTATTCGGTACAAGATTTTTCCGAAAATCTTGTAACGTTATGCGGTTTTAGCGCTATACGGTACTAGCGTTATCCGGGGTATTACTGTATCTGAATTTAAAATTGAAGCCAAATTCTACAGAAAACCAATTAAAAGAAGTTTACTGTTGAGTTTGTACATCTCTTGAGGCAAACTGCAAATAAATGTGATCTGTACAGCTGACATAGTGGTTGTTTTGCTATGCAGGTTGGCCAGGCCTTCTGGGGTCAGGTTTTTTCCGGCTCTGAGACAATAAGCACTTAGTGGGTGAAGAAACAAAGCTTTATTCCATACGTCCACAGCCTCAACCTTGAGCCCCCAGGTGATCTTGGACTTCAATAAGCAGAAGCCCAAGTCAGTACACCTGCTGATCAAGGCTTCTGGGAATTGAACTCCAAGGACATCTGGGGGGCCAAGGCTGAGAATCTATGAAAGCATAGCTGAAATTGCTCAAAGTAAAGCATAACTGAAGCAGAATAAAGAGCAGGGGGAGATATAAAGGGAAAAACCGAGGCAGCAGCAAACCAGACAAAGAGTCGTTCTCCCTCTTTTGCCACTGGGAGCCTGGTTTGTGGCAGGGAGGCCCCTACCTTAAAGGGCCATGGTATGTGGCCTCCGGAGGGCTCCACAAGTCTGGAGACTGGGTTCTCCTGCTCTTATACCTGAAGCTAAAATGCTGCCTCATTCCTCTTGGCTCTATGCCCCTTGCTTGTGAAATGTCTCTAAATCCAGACAGGGGCCATCTGAAATGAGCTAATTGATGTAACTTCCTTACAGTTGGGTTACATCAGGTCATTACCTTATATTATGAGCCAAGAACACAGGAAAGGGTCACTGTGACTTATCTTATCCCTTCTTTATTCTGCCAGTGGCTTTTCCTCGCTCACAAGACTTCCCAGGCATTAGTCTACTTATTGGTCAAGAAACCCACCAGGCCAGAGGAAGAGCAACACCTGAGTGTCTGTTTAAAAACTGCTTGCTGCCAGACGCTGGCCCCTTACCCACCTGGCCAGAGGAAGTTAATTAGCTTTTTGCCTCCAAAATGCTGGGTACTCACTTTACCAACCTCAGAAGGTTGGATTGAACTCACAACAGTTCGGCTGCTCAGTTTACTGATCTTGGAAGGATGGAAGGCTGAGCCAACGTTGAGCCCGGTGATTAAACTGCTGTGCTGCAGCCAAAACATTGTAAGTTCAATCCCGACGGGTCCCAAGGTTACACCCAAAGAGTGCACTGAGCACTATGGAGCAGTATATAAGTGTAATTGTTATTGCTCCCTCCCACTCTCTTGTCCCACAATTCCAGAGGTCTGATTTACAATCACTAGCCCTCCAGGGGCTTTTGCCTGCTTAGGGTTTCAGTTGCCAAGGACTCTCACTTTTCTAAAGCTGTGTGCTGTCCAGATATTTTGGAGAGTAAAAATAACCAGATGCTAACTCCTTTCCCAGCCAGCCAAGCCAAGCCAAGCCAATTCGCATGAATTTTGAACTGTTTCAGGAGCTTGTTGGAAGAATGAGATGTGTCACTAATTTTATTTATTTATTTATTCCATTTATACCCTGCCCATATAGGAGGTTTTCCTACTCTGGGTGGCTGACAGGATGAGAATTGCATTAGTAAAAACACATTTTAAAAATAAAAAAGCCCTATTGACAGCAGGGAGAGACCAAATAAAACACCTAGCGCTGAGCCATTGTCGAAACATTCTCAAACACCTCTTAAAAAAGAAACGATTTAAGCTTCTTTTTAAACAACCCTTCTTGTGATAAGCAAAACAATCACATTAGTGCACTCTCTGGGCAGTTCACAAGTTAATTAGCATTTTGCTCCCAATACGGTGAGTACTCATTTTACTGACCTAGGAAGGCTGGAAGGCAGAGTCAACCTTGAGTTTTGGTCAGGATTGAACTCACAACCTTTTGGTTGCAGTACAGCAGTTTTAACTAGGGCTACAGTATTCTTCCATGATTGTCATTATCCCTGTGACACTACACCTGGATGGCTTCATGTAACCCACAAACTATATTTTGCTCACTCTGATCCACTACATTACAGGTGGACATTTAACTCTGTTCTGCTGGCAGGAAGAATACTAAGATAGTAAGATAACAGAACAAAAGGTAACTTGGCAAAGTTAAATGTAAGTGACTGCAATACAGGAACAAGAATTGGTGGACAATATAGGAAACAGTAAAAGTAAAGGTTGCCCTTGCTCGAAACCCAGTCATATCCGACTCTAGGGTTCAGTGCTCATCTCTGTTTCAAAGCCAGCACTGTCTGCTTCTGCAGACATTTCCATGGTCATGTGGCAGGCATGACTTGGCACATGGAACATTGTTTATCTTCCCACTGAAGTGGTCCCTGTTTATCTGCTTGCAATTTCTTGCTTTCGAACTGCTAGGTTGGCAGGAGTTGGGACAAGGATGGGAGCTCTTTCCCTCCTGTAGGAAACAGTATTTATTTATTTATATTTGTTTATCGCCCTCCTCCCTGAAGGGACCCAGGGCGATTTCCAACAATTTTAAAAACACTTAAAAAATTAAAAACTTTAAAAAGCTTAAAAACTTAATAAAAAGCTAGGTATTATAACTTGGGCATACTGGGGTCAAACCATCCAACTGGCTGGGGAAATTGAGCTATCCACTCCCCAGACCAGACCTGCCAGCCAGGTTTTCACTCCTTTCCTAAAGGACAGCAACTCCGTCTGCAGGTGTAGCTCTATCGGGAGGAGGTTCCACAGGGCCGGAGCGGACACTGAGAAGGCCCTCCTTCTAGTGCCAGAGAGATGCGCCTCTCTGGCTGATGGCACAACCAGAGAGCCTCTCCGGTCCGCTCTTGGGATGATGCGGTCTCTCAAGTAACCTGGACCACTACCATAAAGGGCTTTAAAGGTAATAACCAGCACCTTGAATTGCACCCGGAGGCAAACTGGGAGCCAGTGCAGCTCCCTCAGCAGCGGTGAGGCACGGGCATAATACCTGCACCCCAACACCACTCGTGCAGCTGCATTCTGGACCAGCTGAAGCCTCCGAATGGTCACCAAGGGCAGCACACTGTATAGAATACAGCATACAGTACAGAAACAGTATACTGTATTTATTTTAATATTCAATGTTTTTCCCAGCTCCCTCCAACTACTTTCTAGAGTTTCCAAAGTGCAACTACTTACCTGATTTTCATGCGTAGTGCTTCTGGTGACAGTGTTTTGTTTCTTCTATTTCTCTGTCAGTGTAAAAATAAAGTTAAAATAGAAAGTACAATGATTGACAGGAGAGAGAGAGAATAAAATTGCATATTTTGTGGGTGTAGTCATGCCAATTTTAAATATGCCTTCCTGAAGATAAGGGGTATTTTACATTTTAATTATCCTTTACTAATCATGTACTTTTGATAGTAGGTGTTACTATTTCCATCCGTAACACATAGTAAAATTTGGTTAAATGGATTTCTGACAGTTGAATAAAAACTTCATAGGGTTGTGAAGCTGACTAATTACTGCTATGAGTAAGCTTGTGAAAGCTAAATCTATTGTTTTAGAGATGATAATGCAGCAAAATATCAATCACATTTCTGGAGCGTCTGAAAGACAGATAAGCAGGTGCTGTATCAAAACAAACCTGAATTCCTTCTAAAAGCAAAAATGACTAAATAGAAGCTGTTGTACTTAAGAGATTTACTGGTAGCAGTAGAACCTCAATATGTTTGGAGAGCCTGGATGTTTTTCCATCAGTTTGTGATTTTAAAATTTGGATACCTTCCAAGCAAAGGGGTGTAGAGCCAAGGCAGATGACACAGCATCTTTACAATATGTAGGAAAGAGTTTTAGACCCCCAGATTTTTTGAGCTCCTTTGGACCATTCAGAGCTGTCCTTTGCTACCTAAACTGAGCTGAGCTCCCGGGCAGTTAGAGCAGAAGGGACAGAGGGAATACAAGATAGGTAAGCATATCTGTAATTCCATTTCTTGAATTGAAAGATAATGGTTTTATATAAGGTGCTTGACCTGAGTGAGAAACAACTGTCCCTATGCAAAGGGCACAGTAAAGATGGCTTTTGTTGTTCAGTCTCACAGTCAATTCCGACCCTTTGCGACCCCATGGACCATTGCCCTCCAGGTACCTCTGTCCTCCACCATCCTCAACCCACCCAACTCTGTGCCCATTGTGTCTACAATAACATCTACCCATCTCATTTTTTTGCCGGCCCCTTCTTCTTTTGCCCTCAACCTTTCCTAGCATCAAGGCTTTCTCTAGCGAATCCTCTCTTCTCATTTGATGCCCAAAGTACTTTAGCTTCATCTTCACTATTTGACCTTCTAAGGAGCAGTCAGGGTTGATTTATTCTATGATCAACCTATGTGTTCTCTTCGCTGTCCAAGGTACTCTCAAAACTCTCCTCCAACACCATATTTCAAAGGCATCTATTCTGCGCTTAGCTTTCCTTATAGTCCAGCTCTAACTCCCATACAGTACCACTGGGAATACCATTGCTTTGACTATGTGAATTTTTCTTTGCAAGGTGATATCTCTACTTTTCACCATGTTCCCCAGGTTTCTCATCGCTTGTCTCCCATGAATCAGTCGCCTTTTTATTTCATGGCTGCAATCACCATCTGCAGTGATCTTGGATCCCAAGAAAGTAAAGTCTGTCACTGCTTCTACTTCTTCCCCATCTATTTTCCAGGGACTGATTGGTTTTTTGATGTTGAGTCTCAAGCCAGCTTTTGCACTCCCTTCTTTCAACGTAATCAGGAGCTTCTTTAGGTCTGCTTCACTTTTTGCCATTAGTATCATCTGCATATCTGAAATTGTTGATGTTTCTCCCAGCAATTTTGATTCCAACTTGTGATTCATCCAACCCTGCATTACTTATTATGTGGTCTGTGTATAAGTTGAATAAGCAGGGTGACAAAATGCAGTCTTGTCTTACTCCTTTTCCTATTCCAAACCACTCCATGATTCTGTATCCTGTCATAACTGTTGCTTCTTGATTCATACACAGATTTCTCATGAGGCATATAAGGTGTTCTGGTATTCTCATCTCTTTAATTACTTGCCACATTTTGTTATGGTCCACACTGTCAAATGTCTTGGTGTAGTCAATGAAACAGAAGTACAGTAATACCTCGGATAACGCTAAAATCGCATAACGTTAAGTAATCTGGGTTGGAGAATTGGATCGAATAACGTTAAGGTCCTATGGGATGGATCGGATAACAACCGCACAGGCTTTAGCGGTTGTTATCCGATCCATCCCATAGGATTTTAACATGCATCGGATAACACAAAAAAATCGGATAACACCAAGACTTGTGGAACCAAGTCTTAGCGTTATCCGAGGTATTACTGTACAGTGGAACCTTGTGGGAGTCCAGCTCCATGGTGGGAAGGAAGGGAGACTGCAGTCTGATATCTGGTGCATAAGGAAGTCATGCTGGCCACACCCAGCACAGCATATTTATTAAGTTCAGAGGTTACAAAATGGCGACAAAGCAGGTAGTATCCAATCACAAGGGAACACACTTATTTACAACCTTATATGGACATGCTACAGGTATACGACCTTATAAGGATATGTTACAGGTTAATGATTATATGAGCTGGGTGCATGCGCCTTAAGCCTAACAGTTGCTATGACCTTTGTACCCGTATGCTTGCCTCATGATCAGCTCATGTGATCTAGGTACATCCTGTTATCTGCATCCTGATATCGCTGACTAAAGCCTGCTTTTTATCACGTAGTCACTAACAAGGTTTCAGTGAATTCCCACAGAACCTCATACAACAATCGTCCCGTATAGCAACGAAATTGTATAACAATTAGGTTTTTGGGGAAAATGGCGTCCCACATAACAATTTTCCCTATGAAAGAAATCCGTACAATAATTTTTCAGTGGGGAAAAACCACTTAGTGGGGAAAAATTGTTGTACGGTGCATCCAATATAGTAATTGTTTTGTACAACAACGAGCCCCATGGAATGGATTAAAACCGTTGTATGAGGTACCACTGTAGATTTGTTTCTGATATTCCTTTGTTTTCTGCATGATCCAATGTATGTTGGCAATGTAGTCTCTAGTTCCTCTGCCTCTTCAGAACCCACCCAGCACTTCTGGTAATTCTCTTTCCACAGGCTGCTATAGTCTATCCTGTATTATCTTGAGCATAACCATGCTAGTGTGTGGGATGAGCACATTTGTTTGATAATTGAACATTCATTGGCGTTGCCCTTTTTTGGGATTGGAACATACACTGCTCTTTTCCAATCCTGTGGCCATTGTTGTGTTTTCCAGATCTGCTGATACAGTATATTGAATGCAATACTTTGATTCCATCCTCTTTTAAAAATTACCTTTTAATCTAGGAGCCACTGGCAGATAACAATAAAGGGAGCCACTGAAACTAGAATGAGGGTAAAAATGAAGGAAGTTTATTTCATAAAGCCGCAGTCTTTAATGAACCAAAAAATACCTGCCTGCCCCCCACAAGTGACCAAGCTATCTTGGATGAAAAAGGGCTAGGTCCAGAGCTGTTTCTGGAAAGGGTTTATAAAGGTTACATGGGGAAGAATAAACAGGGCAAGCTTAACTACCACAATCAGGACAGGTAAGCATTACAGTTTACAAAAGCACAAAGGAAAACAAAAGGGAACAATAGATGTCTCACACATGACCATTAAAAGTTTACAAAGAAAACATTAAAGTTTACTAATCGCTGTAGTTTAAAGGTAAAGGTGAAGGTCACCCATGCTCAAAAGCCAGTCGTATCTGGCTCTAGGTTTCAGTGCTCATCTGTTTCATAGCCAAAGTGTAAGCGCTGTCTGCTTCTGCAGACGTTTCCATGGTCATGTGGCAGGCAGCTAGTGTGTACTCCATGATTAAGATAAATACTTTGAAATGCAAGTCCTCCAGAATTCCCCCTTTCTTTCTTCTTTGTTGAACTATTGAACAAATGCTCAGGCATAGCTTTAGCAGAAGGGAAAACAATGTTTACTTTCAAGGCATTTGTCCAAATAAAGTTGTGAGGTAGATTCCAAAAAAATAATGCAGCAGTTAACTTTATCTTGGTTGCAAAAAGCAGGAAGTAAAATATGTCAAGGAAATGATGGTTGCAAGAGGAATAATGAGTTACAGTAGAACCCCGCATAACGAAAAACTCCATTCTATGGAGCTCTTCCCTATGTGGATTTTTTTCGTTATGTGGTTCCTTATGGGAGGTAACCCACATAACAGGGGAAAAAGTGCAATAACCGGGGTTCCCATTGAGTGGGTATATCCCGGTTAGGTTACCAAAAACCCTACATAACGAACATTTTTTCCGTTATTTGGGGTGTTGCCCTTGCATAACGAAAGCTTCGTTATGCGCATTTTTCGCTAGACGATGATTTCGTTATGCGAGGTACCACTGTACTAAGTTTTTGAGACTAACACAATTTTAGTTAGAAAGAGGCTGAACTGAAATAGGTAAAAGGGAAAATTACAGAGGATGAGTCATAGGGTGGTGGTCAGGAACTAAATAGCTGACTCTGGAAAATAAGGGTAAACATGTTTTTCTTATACAGTATAGCTAGAAAAACAGGAAACTTCTGTAGTAATTACGCAATCTGCTTTTGTAGCTTGCTTGCTGACCAATGAGTGAATATGTTACCGTATATGGACATCAATACAGTGATGCGATGCAACAGGTTCGCACCAGTTTGCCAGAACCAGCAGTTACTTTTCCCAGTGTCCCAGAGAACCGGTAGCAGATTTGGGGAAGAAAAAAAAACCACCTTTGGGGCTTACCTTTTCACTGGTTCCCCCAGTGTGCATGTGTGCCAAGCCCTTTGTGTCTATACATGCCTACAGTGCTTGGCGCGTATGCACGGCCTCCTTGCTGTCCTCCCAAGCAGGGAGGAGGAAGAGAAGCTGCTAGCCTGAAGCTCCCTATAGCCTGGTCCCCAGGGTAAGTGACTCACCTTTGGATGTGGTGTGTCTGTGTGTATTTTAATGTGTATTTAATACATTTACCTATATTGACGTACTACCACAGTTCCTAAAAAGCCAGACTTGGTGGCCGGCAAGCCTGGCTTGGGGTTTTTAAGCAAAGTCTTGGAGTTACCTCATCAATAAGCTACACCTGTGCTGTTCCAATTGCTGTTCCAATTGGAGAACCCTTAAGGAGGTACAGCTGTTTTACATTTACATCAAGGCATATTATCCTAGAGAACTTGTATGATGACCATATCCATCTTGCAACATGGTGCTACCCAGGCACTTATACTAACAGGTAAGTGACGGGTTTGTGTTTGGGGTGGGTGGGTTGATTTGTGTTTATTTATTTATTTATTAGTCAAATTTATATCCCGCCCTACTCGCACAAGCGACTCAGGGCGGAGCACAACAGACATAAAATAAACTCCTAAAAACACAAAAAGAAGAAAGTAAAATTAAAACCCATTTAAAAACAACTTCTCATTCCCTACACTAACCCACCGAATATAGTTTGGGTTGGGTGGGTGTTTGTGTGTGTGTGTATTTTAATGTAATTTTATTTAATTTACTTATTTAATTTATTTATTTATGGGTTTGTGTTGTGGGTGGGTGTGTTGAGGGGTGTGTGTGCGCTTATTTTTATTTTATTTTTATTTTTTTCTTTGGCCCTGCCCATGACATCATGATGTCATGATGTTAGTTCCACCCACACTGTGATGCTGTCATGATGAGGTAGTAAAAATTTTGACAACCCACCACTGCATCAATATATGTAATACAGTACTCCTAGGCCCTATAAAAGGGTCTTGTGTACTTCAGGAAGGGTCCCAGTCTTTTTGGAAATTATTCCACTGGGATCCCAGCTGGTTAAATTTATATTTCTAAGTAAAGAATTGCTGAAACTACCTTCGTTGTGATCTTCTAGTTTCTTCCCATTTTAGAATGTTACCTGAATTTCAGACTCCATGGCCTAGACCTGCAGGCATCCAGGCCAAGAAGTCTGAAATCACTTTGTTTTTAATATTAAAGGACCATTTCACAGGCGGAAGCTTTAAAAATGAGCCATAGACCACTTGTGTGATACATATTAAAGAAGTTTACTTGAAAAAACAATAAGTAATACAGATGTAAACAGGCAAAGAGCTTGTGGTTTTTGACCTATCTCTAGGCCAGTGTTTCCCAAATGCTGGTTTTTGGACTTCAATTCCCAGAAGCCTAAGTCATTTCCCCAAAGCACTGATCAGCCAATGTACTGACTTAGGCTTCTGGGAATTGAAGTCCACTAGTGGGCTGTGTACCCCTTGTTGGGAACCACTGCTCTAGGCAGATGGTAAAGCCAGGAATAAGGTAATCTACTGACTGCAGAGTTCAGTTTTATAATCTTTCAGGGCCCCCAAACTAATGTTACCTCAAAATTTCAGGGCTTGGTTCGTTTCTTGGTGGAGAATTAATTAACCTCAAAAACTGACACTGAGACATGGTTTTGATCAAAACAAAATTGGTTTTATTGGTATTAAGGGTTCCAATCTACATTGACCGGTATATAGACTGGAAATCTCCACCTCAAACGTTTTAATGAAAACCACACCCGGGAGCTCCATCACGATTGCTGTGACTGAGCTAATCCCTCCCATCTCTTCAACATTTTTATACACTTCTTACTGAAGGACACTTAAGCCTGGATTAATGAGTGCAGGGGCAAACACTGTTTTACTAAAATGGGGGCAATTAAAAAAGTCATTTACACTTCTTGATTGCATGTTAAAAGTAATTTCAAAAAGTACACATGGCAGTTTACAGATACAATGGTTAATGATGAAATACTGTAAGAAGCTGAGATGTCTCTTTCAGTTCTTAAATTGTCACATTTCTTCTTGAGGTCAATCTAAGGTAAAGATTCAATTGAGCTGTCCTCTCTGGAGCTTCAGGAGATGGGAGATAACAGGTGATTAGGTGCTATTGTTCTGCTGCCCCTCTGCTAGATGACTCATCAGGTCTCTTGGGAGGGAAAACCGGTTCTTTTGTCACACCTCTGGTTGAACTCTTGATGCTCAGGAAATGGGACAAAGGTGACATAATTAGTTTTACATTCCTTGCCAGAGTATAGTGACTAGTGGGTTTTTCCCATTTAATCCTTCCCCCCCTTGGAGAGGTTTCCAATTATGGTTTAAATTAAACCTTGTATGATTTTATTTCTTTTGCTAGCCATTAAACGTTGGCTTCTCCCCTATTTTCATACCTTTTCCCATGTGTGTACAGTGGTTTTTCTGATTGTAACTTTATTAACGAGTTAAATAAAATGATGTGTTGGAATCTTAAAATTTCAGGTAACACTAACTAACTCAATCAAATCTTTACAGTTTCAATAAACAAAGAAAGGAAGTTCATGGCTACTCAAGTAAGATAGTACACAGATTATTGCAGAACAGTAATACAAAGCAACACAATGTTTTTACAACTACAAAATAATCACCCTCTTTTAATTAAATATCCCAGTTTTCAGAGATTGTAAATATTGGCTTCTTGATCTCTTGAACACACAATGCTATACAAAGGACAATTCACTACCAGCTGCATTTCCACAACAATAAGTACTAAATTCCACATCTGGTAGGAAGGCCAATGGCTGGGAAAACTGGTTTGATACAAAGGTCCTTGATAAAGATTCCCTTAGGTCACAGGGTGTTCCCCCTCTTTTAATATCCCTGGACTGAGGAGATATAAAATCCAGTATTAATATCATTGTCAAATACATACAGAAGTTTTTCCATAGAAGGTTCCCTATATATTCCTATCTTAAAGGAAGTAGAAGCAGTGACAGATTTTACTTTCCTAGGATCAAAGCTCACTGCAGATGGTGATTGCAGCCATGAAATAAAAAGGTGACTGATTCTTGGGAGGCAAGCGATGAGAAACCTGGGGAGCATAGTGAAAAGTAGAGACATCACATTGCAAACAATGGGGTTGCAGAGGGTCGGAATCGACTGTGTGACTGAACAACAACAACAACAACAAATTAGAGTTCCAGCTGCCACATGGAAAACCTCTTGCCTTGTTGCAGCAAGTCTTCATATGCTGCTGTAAATTCTGAGTGTGAAGGGTTAATAGCAGTAGAAAGTTTCCCTTTAACTTGTAAGTATGCAAGCACAGTCCCTTCTTTCTGGTTATCAACTCCTTTGTGTATTTCATTATCTGTACCTCAAAGCTAAAGGAGCGAAAGCAGCATGATATGTTGCAGTTGCTGGAATTTAGAGATAAAGTTTTGTTAAGGGTCCACTCTGCGACTGAACAACAAAAATGTAACAAGTTGGGAAGGGATAATTTCTCTCTCTTTCTTTCTCTTTTCTTCTCCTCCACTGCTTGTTTATGCTTTTGCTTAACTATCTGAATAAAAGCTTTTCTCAAGGTCATTCTGGTGTTTTGCCTGCTGTCATACTAGTGCGCCTGGACCTAGTCAACACAAGTTATGCAAAAGCATTTTGACCGCTGTGACTGATAATAGATATATTGTAATTTTGTGGAATGAGATCCAATTATCAGCTTTTAAGTTGCTATATGGTGATGTTTTGATGGAGTCATAGTTAGCCAGTTAATTATTTAAATTTATTTTTAAAATAAAAACTTTGCCTAGCACACTGTTAACAATGATTCTTTTAGAGCTGGAGTTCTTGAAAAAGGCAGCTAAAGTGAAATATTAGCCACATGTGAGAGCTTTAATACTCAATTCACAGGTTTTAAAGCACACTGTATTTAACAAAGCTATGAACAATATTTTGAAATAACATTTATTACAGATCTCTCTCTTTTGGCTTTGGAACTGGTAAAATACTATGAATATTTAGCATCAAGTGAACATAAGAAAACAAATTACCGTATATGCCGGTGTACAAGACGACTGGGTGTATAAGACGACCCCCCAACATTTCCACTCAAAATATAGAGTTTGTTATATACTTGGTGTATAAGACTACCCCCTCTTCCTCACACATTCCACACACCAAATAAAACGTAAAAGAACATCAGATTTGATTTCAACATGTTAATTTATATTCAAATGCTTATGACATGCAGAAAAACTGTCACAAGGCTCTATGTTATCAGACATGTACAGTAAACATAAAACAGTGCAAGTTTATTAAACGTAATTCACCAAAGACAATTCACAAAAGCTGAATGGAACAATAAACCTATGGGTGCTGCCATGCTGTTTGTTTTCTAATCTGTTAACCAAACTGGAACTGTCAATGACAGAAGGAAGATAACAAAGAGAGGGAGAGAGCAAGTGCCAGGCAAGTCCCTAGCAAGTTTGATGGCGTGACAGTTTCCCTTTAAAAGCCTTCAAACTCCTGTTTGTCATCTGATATTAAAAGTTGTTATCCGATCCATCCCATAGGACCTTAACGTTATTCGATGCAATTATCCTCCCCAGATTGCTTAACATTATGCGATTTAAGCGTTATCTGAGGTAAATGTTATCTGAGGTAAATGTTATCTAAGGTATTACTGTATTTTATTCAACTGAAGTGCACCCAGTGTACAAGAGGCCCCCTTCCCTTGGAGGCATGTTTTTCAGGGGTAAAAAGTTGTCTTATACACCAGCATATACGGTAGTTTTATTTGGATATCTTGGTTAAAATCCTGTTAAAGTGATGTCTGCACTATGATGCTGATATCACTGGTGGGGCGAGGTTTTGGTAAATAAAGACATCCTTTTTCTACCCCACAGCTCCAAAGGATTGCACACAAAAATTACAGAAGAGTCAGTAAAAGCAATCTCTAATAATAAAGAATCTCCACCTATCAATGATGTCATCTCATTTCTCCTAGTATAACTTAATGCAACAGGATTTTGGCACATCGTTCTGTTAATTAAAGTAATAGCAAAGGAGAACAACTGTATTCTGGAAGCCACATGTTTGATTACACAAATCTGTTTAAGAACTGTTGCAATGACTTGAGTTTTATCTCATTTTTAATGAAAGTCCTCAGATAATCAACATTTTTCTAGGAACACTATCCGTCACTAATAACACAGGGAGATTATCTGACATATCACTAAGGGTATTTAACACTTTAAAATTTGGTTCATGAGTTCTTGTTTTATTCTTGTAGGCATTTGGACAGTCATTCTCTGTACACCGTAAAGTAGCTGAAGATGGCGAGACACGTGAGGAGACGCTTCTCCAGGAGTCAGCATCAAAGGAAACGTATTACCTAGGGAAGATCTTGGAAATGCAGAATGAGCTGAAACAAAGCAAAGCTGTTGTTACCAATGTTCAGGCGGAGAATGAGCGACTGACATCAATTGTGCAGGAATTGAAAGAGGTAACTTGGTCAAGAAAATGTGTGACATGTGGAATGAATTTTTGTTGTGTGTATGAGATATTTGGAGTGGTGCCATGATGTGGAGCACCAAGCTGAACCCCTCCATGTTCAAATCCAGATTCCCTGCCCCCCTTTGCTTTTAGATACAGTGGTACCTCGGATAACGTTTACCTCAAATAACGCTAAACCCAGATAACATTGGGGAATTTGAGACAAATGTTTGCCTCAAATTCCCCAACATTGATCTCTGCTCCAAAGCCTAAAGGGCTGGAGAAAGGGCTTCTCTGGCCAAAGGCAAACCAGCCCTGTTAGTGAGAGAGATTCACCCTGTCCCCCCTGCTGAAACAACAGGGTGGGCAGGGCAAATCCCTCACTGTTAGGTTTGCTTCACTGTTAGGTTTGCTTTGCTGTTAGGCTGTTAGGTTTGCCATGCTGTTAGGTTTGCCTCCCTAGAGAAGCTGGTTTCCAAAGGGGAAAGGGCTTCTCTGGCCAAAGGCAAACCTAACAGTGAGGGATTTGCCCTGCCCACCCTGTTGTTTCAGCAGTGGGGCCAGGGCGAATCCCTCGCTGTTAGGTTTGCCTTGCTTCTAGGTTTGCCTTGCTGTTAGGCTGTTAGGTTTACCTTGATGTTAGGCTTGCTTCGCTGTTAGGCTGTTAGGTTTACCTTGCTGTTAGGTTTGGAGAAGCCAGTTTCCCAAAGGGAAAGGGCAATTACAGCTTTACAGCGAAGCAAACCTAACAGCGAGGGATTCGCCCTGACCACCCTGTTGTTTCAGCAGTGGGGGCAGGGCAAATCCCTCGCTGATAGGTTTGCCTTGCTTTTAGGTTTGCCTTGCTGTTAGGCTGTTATTGCCCCACTGTTAGATTTGTCTCAGTGTTAGTCTTGCCTTGCTGCCCTTTCCAAAGAGTCAGGCGGATCGCCCCCCTGTTCCTTTTCCTCTTCAGAAAGCGAACAGGGCTTTTTTTAATGTTTTGTGATCAATGCATCATACAACGTTAAAAACCACACAACGTTAAAAACCGGATAATGTTAAGACTTGTGGAACCAAGTCTTAATGTTATCTAAGGTACTAGTGTATATAAAAAGACATCAGGAATTCCAGTCTTTGAACTCTCATATCTATTCTGGTTTGCCTGTTGATTATTTTAATGGTCATGTTTTATAAATTGTTGTTTTATAAATTGTTATAAACTGTGCCTAGGTGTCAAAATGAAACTGTCAAAATAAGGCACCTTTTGGTGAGTTAATTCTGCAGTTCCTTTCACACTAGGTCAGGTGAAAGGAACTGCAGAATAGATGGGTATTGCCATTACCAGGGTATGCCTGATTGTGGTTCAAAATATAACAATCTTCAAAGAGGCTTTTTCTGTGTAGTTTATTGGTACTTAAGTACAGGAACTAATCCCTGGAAATAATAGGGCAGTGGTTCCCAACAAGGGGTACACAGCCCATTAGTGGACTTCAATTCCCAGAAGCCTCAGTCAGTACATTGGCTGATCAGTGCTTTGGGGAAATGACTTAGGCTTCTGGGAATTGAAGTCCAAAAACCAGCATTTGGGAAACACTGTTTAGGGAGTTAGTAGGCACAATTAAGATTGCTTTGTATTATGACACATGTAGGATTACCGGTATCTCGAGCTTAAACTGTTTTTACTTTGTCAGACATAAGAGCAGGCATCCTCAACCAATGGCCTGTAAGCTGAATCTGGCCCATGATGCCGAATCATCCAGCCCACACCCTTGCTCCAGCTTTTGCCGCCATTGGAAGCAGCTGCAGAAGCAGCTGTGGTTGCGTTTACGGCAGCTGTGGATGCGTTTACAACAGCTGTAAACACATTTACGACAGCTGTGGATGCATTTATGGCAGTGTTTACAGCCGGGGGGGGGGGACCAGTTTGGCCCCCTAAACTGTCTGAGGGAGCCTGAACTGACTCCTGACTTTAAAAGGTTGAGGACCCCTGCATAAGAGTGAGACTTCATGGCATCACTTTATACACATCAGGTACAGAGGTACAGAAAGGTTGGTTAACATAACAAATAAGTATTCAAATCAATGTGGATTTTTACAACTGGTAATAGCAGAATGTTCCTGGTTGTTATTCAGATCTGCTGTAAAGTTTGGCCCTGTTGAATTGCAAATGGTTGAGTTGGAAAAAAATGTGGCACTAAATATGAAACCAGTGCCAATGTCCAGATGAACCTCTAAGGCAGTGTTTCCCAAATGCTGGTTTTTGGACTTCAGTTCCCAGAAGCCTAAGTCATTTCCCCAAAGCACTGATCAGCCAATGTACTGACTTAGGCTTTTGGGAATTGAAGTCCACTAGTGGGCTGTGTACCCCTTGTTGAGAACCACTGCTCTAAGGGGAGGGCCATTCCATAGTTTGGTGTTACAGCCAAGAGAGCTCTTCCCCATGTCTCTGCATAATAAGCTGTTCTCGTTATGTTAGCAATCAAGCAGGTTTAAATAAAGAGAGGTTCTCCTTGCAATATCCAGGTCCCAAACTGCTTAGGACTTTGCAGGTAGTTCTCAATACCTCAAATTTGGACCAGAAACATATTGGCAGCCAGTGCAAATCCTTCTAATGCAGGTTTTTAGGTGCCATGTGACCTCTGAAAGGCATTCCAGTTAGCAGTGTAGTTGCTTTTTACTGGACTTGCTGCAGCATTCATGTCATCTGCAAAGGTAGCCCTACATATAGAGCATGATAGTAATCTAACTGGGAGATTACCAGGATATGGACTACACTGGCCAGGTTGTCCCAATGCAGGAATGGTCAGAGCTCGGAGATGAGTAAAAACTGGCCCCAGGAATGAGCCTCCAGTGACAAAGAGGCGCTCAGGAGTATTCCTTAACTTTACGCCTGCTTTTCCAGGTAGGTTGACTGGTGTATTGCTAACTCAGACTGGACAGGGCTTTAGGTTCTTTTTAGGATCTGGTAGACAATGTCACCCTGCTTATTCAACTTATACACAGAGCACATAATGCGCAATGCAGGGATGGAGAAATCACAAATTGGGATCAAAATTGCTGGGAGAAACATTAACAATTTGAGATATGCAGATGATACCACCCTAATGGCAGAAAGTGAGGAGGACCTAAAGAAGCTCCTGATTAGGTTGAAAGAAGAGAGTGAAAAAGCTGGCTTGAGACTCAATATCAAGAAAACCAAGATAATGGCAACAGGCCCTGTCAGTCCCTGGAAAATAGATGGGGAAGAAGTAGAAGCAGTGACAGATTTTACTTTCTTAGGATCAAAGCTCACTGCAGATGGAGATTGCAGCCACGAAATAAAAAGGCGACTGATTCTTGGGAGGCAGGCAATGAGAAACCTGGGGAGCATAGTGAAAAGTAGAGACATCACATTGCAAACAAAAATTCGCATAGTCAAAGCAATGGTATTCCCTGTGGCAATGTATGGTTGTGAGAGCTGGACCATTAGGAAAGCTGAGCGCAGAAGAATAGATGCCTTTGAGATGTGGTGTTGGAGGAGAGTTTTGAGAGTCCCCTGGACAGCGAGGAGAACAAATAGGTCAATCTTAGAAGAAATCAACCCTGACTGCTCCCTAGAAGGTCAAATAGTAAAGATGAAGCTGAAGTACTTTGGACATCAAATGAGAAGAGAGGATTTGCTTGAGAAAGCCTTGATGTTGGGAAGGGTGGAGGGCAAAAGAAGAAGGGGGTGGCCCAAAATGAGATGGCTAGATGGTATTGTAGACACAATGGGCACAAAGCTGAGCGAGTTGAGGAGGATGGTGGAGGACAGAAGTGCCTGGCGGACAGTGGTCCATGGGGTCGCAGAGGGTCGGAATCGACTGTGCAACTGAACAAAAAAAAAAAGACAATGAATACTCAGTGGGTAAAGAAAAAAACATTTTATTCAGACAGTTTTCTGTGCAAGCAAAGCATATTCAGAGCCAGATAGAGCGTATGAGAAAATAAGACACAAGTACAGTGGTACCTCGCATAGCGAAAAATTTGCATAATGAAGTGTTCATTATGGAAAGGCAATAACCTGTATAACAAAAAAAAAAATTGTTCATTATGCGGGGTTTTTGGTATACCTGTTCAATGGGAAGTCTGGTTAATGAACACACACACACACACCGGTTATGCGAGGTATCTCCCTTAGGGAACTGCATAACGGAAAAAAACCGCATAGCAAAGAGCTCCGTGGAACTGAGTTTTTTCATTATGTGGGGTTCTACGGTATCAGAATGCAAGTGAACCATTCATTTTTACCTATCCTGAGTTCCATCTGCTCTGTCCCTTCTCTTCAGCTACCTGGGAGCTCAGTTTAAGGTAGCAAGGGATGCTTCTGGTGGTCAAAAGAACTCAAAAGTCTGGTGTCTAAGACTCCTCTTCATATACTCTGAAGCTGAAGATGCTGTGACATCAGCCTTGGCTCCATACCCCTCACTTGAAGGATATCCAGACTCATCAACTCATCTGGAATAATTAATTGGTGCTTCATTCTCTGCAGGTGGACTCATTACCCCAGCCTATCACTGCTTTTAAAGCTTGAGAACATAAGAAGAGTCACTTTGACCTGCCCTCTCCCTTCCTTGTTTTGTCCTGCAGGTTCAGATATTTTTTTGCCCATAGCCAAGGACACAGATGTTTTATCATATGACTTGGCAGACATTGTCTGTCTCTCAATGTTTCTTTGCCCATAGCCAAGGACACACATATGTTCTCCCAGACATCCTGCCAAAACTTCATCGTTTATCTTATTAACTTGATAAGTTCCATGGGAGAACATTTTTGTCCAGTCAGCCAAAAATCCTCTAAATACATAAGCTGCTCACCAAGCACACTTAAATGAATTTAACCACCTCTGAGCAGTAGAGAAGGAAACTGGGTGATTTCACATTAATTCCTCAGATTTACAATATTCTTCTGCAATAGCCAATACAACTGGTTGAATAAATAGACAAATAGATCAGGTGCTTTAACATCCCGGGTGTTGGTGGAAGCAAACATTCAGATCTTGTTATGCTTCTGAGCTCTCTTTAAATTGTTTATATTGGCTTTTAAAACCTTCAAGTTTTACGGACCAGATTAGCTGAAGCTTTTAGATGTCTGACCTTTTCCGTTGCAAACATTTTAAGTGCTAATATGTTGATCTGCTCCTGTGTTGAATTAGTTTTTTATTTTAATTCATGTTTTTAAATGTTATATGCACTTTTGGGTAATTTTATGTGCAAATAAATAAATACACAAGCAATTGTTTATAAATCAGATATATAGGCTAGGGCTTATTAACTTTGTTTACTTTTCCTGCAACATCTGTGGCACTATATATATACATCTCCAGGGGGGGGGGAAGATACCCAAATTAACATAAACTGAAGCAATGCCATGCATTATAACATATGGCTTCACTTAGGTACCACTCCCCATGGAGTTTTTCTTTGTACCTTAATCTCCTCTTTGGCTGAAGTCCTGAAATTCATGATCATTTTGGCACTTGCATGAAACTGCAAAGATTTTCTTGACTTCGTCTTCCAATCAAATTGTTTCTTCTGTGACTCCCTTGCTGCCTCTTCAGTGTAAATCAGAATAGATTAAGAAAGATGACAGGAAGGGAAATAGCAAGGAACCTGTGCAATCTAGTTTAATGCTTTTTAAAATGTATTATTCTGTGCCAAGCAAGCAGTTTATTTTTAGTCATTTTCAACAGCCAATGACTGTCAGCATCCAAGAAGAGGACACACAGTCATTTAGAGGTCAGACAGTATTATCATTCTTTCATTGTGATGGCCAAATCCACTGTTAAGCTTTAGGATTCAGTATGTTCTTGTGAGCTGACAAATGATTTAGATGTGAACATCCAGCAGTAGTTCCATAATTATTATAGCTTGCCTATGTGTCTCTTTCTAAACCAAGACAGTAATGTGAAATGACATTGATTGTTGTATTTCCTCCATCTTATGCTAGCCTGGCATGACAGTGTCTTATTCTGTTATAGCATTTAAAGATAGGACAAAACAGCATTCCCTTTGGTCAAACAGAGAAGAGTTTATTATGCATAATAATGATTCTCATGAGTGTTGTCACTCCAAAGATGAGAATAACATCCATTGAAAGACAGAGCATTTTTATACCATTTCTCTTCCCCCGTCTCGTTTACTCAAGACATCTCGCCCGGTCACCGTGACCCTTTTGGGTCAAGTTGTACAAATCATTTCTCCATATTTTCATCATTACATTTGTTGGCCAAGTACAGAGGCCAAATCATTTCTCCATATTTTCATCATTACATTTGTTGGCCAAGTACAGAGGCCAAATCATTTCTCCATATTTTCATCATTACATTTGTTGGCCAAGTACAGAGGCCAAATACAAAAGTTGCAAAAAATACTTATGCAAGTTCTTCTACATACCATTGGGGAAATATAATTTCTTATGATCCATGACCAGGTCTTCATCAGGTCATAGATGTTTGTCTTACACTTAGATAACATTCTGTGTACTTTTAGCATACATAAGTTTTCTAACATCGCCCACGCAGGGGCTGTGCTATTCTAACTATTACTAAGTTCAAGCTGACTTTTGGTACATTTTCAACATTGCACAAGTAATCATGCGGGCTTACATGTGAGCATAATAATTCTCCTTCATAAATAGAATTTCAATTTGCCACGTCGCCTCTCGTGTTAGCTTTAGTTTCTGTAGCAGCAAGCAATATTTAATTAATATTTTATTCTTATTTATTATGCGATATCAATTCAGATATGTCCTTGGGGAGAAAAGGATACAACATAGTCTCAAAACACAGACTAACACGGCTACCATTTCAAAAATGTAAAAAGATTTAGGCCATTATAAAAATTGAGGTCAGTTTAGTGGTGGGATTGGTTTAAAGAAGTCCATCAAATTGACTGAGTCAACGTTAAAGGGTGATCATTTTATCCTAGGCAGTTCCCCACTGTATCTGATTATAAGCAGCAAGATTTAATTGCCACACTATGTTGGAATATAGACTATATGTAGACTTGTAATTTGCTTGTGGTGCAATTGACAATATAAACAGCATTTCAGAGGTTTTATTATAACTGGGCATAGACTCACATATGTACAGTTTACTTTCATTATCTAATAAGAAAAAGAAAACAAAACAAAAATGAGACTTTGGGATTAACACAAACGGGGAAAGCCACAAAAAAGAGGCATATATTCATTTTTGGAATATTTTGAAAAGAAAATTTCTGAAATCTGAAGGCTTTGTATTAATAAAAGAGAGGATCGTCAAAGCTTTGGATTCATTCATGTTTTCTTCTTTGCCTTTTTCTTCACTTCTTTTTTGTCAAATTGCCCAGAAAGGCTTAATCAAAAAGCACAAGGAAGCCAATCAGAATATGGGGTAGGAGAGGACATTTTTAATTGTATAAGTGTTACCTAAAAATTGCTATCCCTTTTTAATGTGGAGATGTGTTTAAAAATTAAAAAGTTCATCTGTTGGCGGAGCCTCCAAGAACCGCAGAGATTTTAATTTAAGAAAAAACAAGACTGGTTTATTGACAAAAATAGCACCTAAGCAACAGAGGGGCCTTACTGCTGGATAAAAAGCTATATCTAACCCACTTTTGTCTGCTAGAAAAACCTACGTGCTGAGCTTTCCTAAATTTTTTTGATGGGAGAGCTGACTTGTCCTTCAAACGCAGGACCTGTTATACTTTTCTGTTAATCTTTAACAGCTCTCCAGTTACATCTTGCTATAATATAGTTTATACAATAAAACAAAAGACCAGCGGTGGGGTTTTCATTCATAAGTAAATAATTCAAATTTTAGTTACAATGGTTTGTTAGCACCTGAGATTCAAGATACACTAGTACCTCAGATAACGATGAGACTTGGTTCCACAAGTCTCGTCTTTATCTGGTTTTCAGCGTTGTGTGATGCATTGATCCGCTTGCCTCTTTGGAAAGGGCAGTGGGGATTCCATGAGTGGAATCCCCACTACCCTTTCCAAAGAGGCATGCAGGTCGCAGCGTGGGATCAGCTGCTTAGCTTGGGGGTTGAACCAGGCGTGCCCCTGGTCAGCCCCCCAAGTGCCAATTGCATGCTGCGATTGCAGTGCCCAGGGAGGTCTGGGGAGGTCAGGAACAGTGTGGATTGGGTCCCCCAACCTCGCCAGAGGTGACAGGAGCTCCAAAGAGCCCAAAATGGGCATATTTTTCCACTTTTCCCCCGCTCATTTCGGGCTCCCACCACCTCCGGGGAGTTCGGGGGACTCAATCTGTGCTGTTCCCGATGTTCCCTGACTTCCCTAGCTGCTGCAGTAAGTCAAAATGCCAGGATTCGAATCCCAGTGATTTGACTTACTGCACCAGCCCAGGGAGGTTGGGGAACGTCAGGAACAGCGTGGATTGGGTCACCTGATCTCCCCAGAGCCGGTAGGGGTGCCAGAGAACCCGAAATGGGGAAACAAATGGAAGTTTTTTTCACTCATTTCAGGCTCTCCGGCACCCCTGCCGACTCCGGGGAGGTTGGGGGACCCAATCCGCAGCTGCGGGGTGGCTGGGGAAGCCGAACGGGACTCCCTGTTGGCTTCTCCAGCCACCCCATCCCTGCCTCCACAGCTGCGGGATGGCTGGGGAAGCCTAAGGGGACTCCCCTGTCAGCTTCTCCAGCCACCCCTGTGGAGGTAAGGGCAGGGTGCCTGAAAAACTGACGGGGGGCTCCCCCATTGGCTTTCCCAGCCACCCCGTAGCTGCGGAGGCAGGGGCGGAGGTACTGGAAAGCTGATGGGGGCTCCCCCATCGGCTTCCCTAGCCACCCCGCAGCTGTGGAGGCAGGGGCAGGGTGGCTGGGGAAGCCAACAAGGAGTCCCCTTTGCCTTCCCCAGCCCCCCTACCCCAGCCCCCAAAGCTGTGGGGTGGCTGAGAAGCCAAACGGGGAGACCCTGTTAAGCTTCCCAGCCACCCTGCTGCTAAGAATGATTACATCAGATAACGCTAAGAGATCATTATCCAATGCAATTTTTTTTAAAAAAATTTGCATCATTATGCGATTTCAGCGTTATCCGAGGTATTACTGTACAATGACAAGCATTTAAGCAAATAATGACATTGGGAGAAGGAAAATACTAAGGGGGGAAGGAGTGGGGTGATATTTCAACACAGTAATTTAATGGCAGTGACATGGCTGGTGGCTTCTGTCTAGCAGGCATAGCTGTTATCACAGTGTACATATGTTAAATACAGATTCCAGGGACAAAAGATGTGATGGGGAAAACTCAGAGAACAATCATTAGGTGATTCCTTCCAGGTGTGACCTTTGTGGTTGTCTCAGGAAGCCTGGCTTTAGGTGAGAGGTTGGTTTAATTGTTTTCTGGGTGGGAGTGTCCAGGTGGCCTTTTTTGGAAGGAAAAGTTTTTCTGCTTTAGAAATACAAACAACATGTTAAGAATCACGTGTGGATCAAAATATTACAGAACAAGGGAAATACTAAAAGGGACTTTTTTATTAACGTATGTATAAAGGGGAATTTAAGAGCCCCATTCATGATTTGCAGGAAGTCAGGAATTTCAGTAGAGTTCGCCACCCAGTTGATGAGGCATAATAAAATAATAGAAATGAAATGTGAATAAAATAATAATCAAATGCTGCTTTGCTGCTTAAGAAACTAAGGCTACGTGTAAGTTTAGAAAAACTGCTTATGAAACATAAAAAGGGCAAAAGCAAATGCTTGTGTGCAATAGCAAAGGTCTTGATGATTAAATGAGTAATGTTTGCTTATAACTAAATGTACAAATTACCCAAATGAAACTAAAGGTTGACACGATCTCTTTAGTAATGCTTAAGTATATAATAGCAAAGTCCTTGCGTGGACACTTAGGAAACTATGTATGTTAGAGACCATAAGAAATGTTAACTTGCCCTGATTACAAATATAGATGTTACTTAAATTTCCTTTGAGACCAGTGATGGGATGTCCCCGGTTCCAGACAGTTCCCTGGAACCGGTAGGACCAATCCCGGAGGGTTCTCCGGGAGGGGAGTCCACTTTTGAGGCGTCCGGTTCCGGACGCCTCACCAAAAGAAATTTTTAAAAAAACATCGAAGCTAAAATGGCTCCAATTGACTGCGCATGCGCAGAAACTCAATCTGACGCATTGCGCATGCGTCAAATTGAGTTTCTGGCCATGCGCACTAAATTGGAGCCAAATGGCTCCAATTAAAAAAAAAAATTCTTCCGAAGCTGGAGCCGCCCCTTTTTAGAGTGGCTCTGGCAGCAGCGGCGGCAGCCCTAAGAGAAGGGCACCTCCCCTAGCCGGCCACCGAGCTCCCACGGGCACGTTGGTGCCTGCGCGGGCCATCCGCCCGCGCCCTCCTAGAGACTTGGGCCCGACAAACCCCCATGCCTTGGGTAAGCCCGGCAGGGCTCGCCACTGCCGCATCCTCCGCCGGGCGCCTGCAGCTTCCTCGGGGCGGTGCCTTTTCGGCCCGGCTCTGGCTGCGGCTACGGGCGGCCAGGGCCTGCAGGCAGCGGTGGCTCCAGCCCCTGGTCGTGGCTGGAGCCGCCACCATACCCACTGCTCCCCGCAGGCCCTGGCCGCCCATGGCCGCACCCAGAACCGGGCCGAAAAGGCACCGCCCCGAGGAAGCTGCAGGCGCCCAGTGGAGGAGGATGCGGCGTTGGCGAGCCCCGCCGGGCTTACCCAGGGCATGGGGGTTTGTAGGGCCCAAGTCCCTAGGAGGGCGCGGCGGCGGCGGATGGCCCGCGCAGGCACCAACGTGCCCGTGGAGGCTCAGTGGCTGGCCAGGGGCTGCAGGCGGCTGTGGCGGCCGTGGCCGGTGGCTGCAGGGCCAGCTGCGGCCTTCGTAGGAGGAAACGGCCGCAGTCGGGGGCAGCGTGTCTTGCCGGGTGGCCCCGGGCCACATGGAGGTTCGTCGGCGCCAAGGAAGGTAAGTGAGGCTTTTATATTTAGGGTGGGTGGGTGATTTATTTGTGTTTTGGGTGGGTGGTTGTACTTTTATTTAATTTTTATTTTATTTATTTCTTTATTTTATTTCTTTAAGTTATTTACGGGTCTGTGTGCGTGTTTATTTTTTTTATTTTTATTTTATTTTTGGCCTTGCCCACAACGTCATGATGTCATGACGTTGGCTCCGCCCATGACATCATGACGTCATGACATTGGCCACGCCCATGGCGTCCATGGCGTCATGGCGTGGTAGTAGAATTTTTGACATCCCATCACTGTTTGAGACCCCTGAAATGGGTAAACAAATGTCACAGTAGAAGTTTGAATAATAAATTTGAATAACCTGACATGATCATGTCACAAAATAAGGTCAAGATGTATTTGGGTAAACAATGTAGGAAAAACTTTATTAAAATACTCTGTCTTTCACTGTTCGATATTCTCAGCTTAGAGTGACATGCACCTGTGAGAATCTTTTTCTGAATTCAGAATAAAACCTGTTTTCTGATTCTGACATCAGTGGAGTACTGAATTTCTTTTGGTCCTACCTAAATGCTATAACACAGCTAGGTTAATATGTTAATTGCTAATCTATCACTGGCTCCTTAAACAATAAAGTGAAAGAGCCAAGCAAACAGAGAAAACAATTTGTCTCAAGGCTTCCAGGCATCTTCCAGGAAGAGTTCCTGCATCGCCAAATATGGTGTGAAGAGGAAGTGGAGAAATAGTGTGGTGTTTGTGGATATTTAAACCTAACCTTGAAGTGGATGGCAAATTAAAATAATGATATCACTGATGGCTATAGATTACATTTCTGTGTGAGATGAGGCAAAGCTGAATGCAGCTCCAAATCAAAGAAGGAACTCTCTAATTAGATGTCATGAAGAACTTGGAAAGCAGAATTTGAAACTTGCTGTTTACATTTTTTAAAGTTATAAAACAGGGGTGCCCAAACCTTTCAGGCTGCAGGACGGTCACATGGTTCAGGGGTGCCTAAACTACAGCCTGGAGCACATCTGGCTCCTGACCCCAGTTCATCTGGCCCATACTTCCGCTTCTGGGAGCGACGAGAGTGGTGTGAGCTGGATGAATTGGCGTCGGGAGCTGGATCCACCTCAGGCTGTAGTTTGGGCACCTCTGTTATAAAAGGTGGAGCCATGAAAAGATCTGGGCTGCCTGCTCATGCCAGATTCATGCTCTACATGATTAGACACTGACATTCCTATCAAATAAACTGTGAAAAGTAGTGTTGGATGCTTGACATTTAAAGTGAAATTTTCCATGATAAGTGCTATCAGAAAACTTCCCCTAGTGCAGTACCACATTGTTAAAATACAAGAAATGTGACAAATCACAGAATGACCTTGTATATCTGAAGGTTGAGGATTCAATATTGTCATAAAGTGGGCACAGAGTTGGGCGGGTTGAGAGGAATGGTGGAGGATAGAGGTGCCTGGCGCACAATAGTCCATGGGGTCGCAAAGGGTCAGAATCAACTGTGCGATTGAATAACAACTAGAACCTTTATGGTATCTTACATGAACTCCACTTGGGAAAGCAAGAGGAAAAAAATCAGAACCAGAAAACGTTGTTGAATTGCTACTATAAACTCTTCAACATGTTTACAAAGGAAATATTGAAAACCAATCAAATGTTATCTAATACTGTATGATGAGGTTCTGTATAGCCACTCTGGCCTGAGAACAGCCATGTTGTGTATGTGTTAAGAGTCACTCTCACGTGGTTCCCAACAAGGGGTACACAGCCCACAGGTGGACTTCAATTCCCAGAAGCCTAAGTCAGTACATTGGCTGATCAGTGCTTTGGGGAAATGACTTAGGCTTCTGGGAATTGAAGTCCAAACACCAGCATTTGGGAAACACTAATGCATTTGACCCCTGCTTCTTAAAAGGCAGGCGATGGCCCTGCCATTAAGAACTCACAACAAAGTGTGAAAATGAGGGCATTGATCAGGAAGAGATAACAATGGAATGCATGTTTTCTAAATAATCTGCCTGCTGCTTTTTTTAAAAATCTATAAAACTGTTTTTCCTTCTTTGTTGGGTTGCTTCTTCTCTTGCTCATCTCCATGAAAGAGAGTGGAGACAGGGACCTTTTTGCAAAAGTTTTTTTTTAAATAAACCTTTTCTTTTGCTCTAAAATTTGGAGTGCTGGTTCTTTCCTTTTGATAACCACAGCCACCCAAGATATGAATTGCTCACATTGGCAACATCACCACATTGCTAGTTTTTTAGCTTTCTTTCACAGCAGCTCAAGTGGTTAAGACGCTGACTGGGAGGCGGAAGGTCAGCAGTTCAAAACCTGAATACTGCATGACATGACATAATGAGCACCCATCTCTGTCCCAGCTCCTGCCAACTAGCATTTCAAAAGCAAGACATTGCAAATAGATAAATAGGAACCACTTCAGCGGGAAGGTAAACAGCGTTCCGTGCACTTCAGTGTCTAGGCATGCCTGCCACATGTTCATGGAAACATCTGCAAACACAGAGAATGCTGGCTCTTTGGCTATAAAAAGAGATGAGCACTGAACCCTAGAGTTGAATATGACTGGCTTTCAAGCAAGGCAGGGAGACTTTTACCTTTACCTTCACAGTGGTGGTTGGTGCATATTGGGACTGATAGGTAGAACAGCAGCTGAACACTTCCTCTTGACTTGTTGCCGACTGCAACTCGTGTCCAAAAATGCATTTTTTTCATTGAAGCAGGAAAAATGTCATTGGTGTGAATTTGTTTAAGGTGGATCCCAGCTTGCCATGAAGTGACCCACACACTATGACCAAGGAGCCATCTCCTGCGGCATGCATGAAATGAGACATGCAGGATTTAACATGCAGAAGTGGAAACGGGTATATCAGCCGTAAAATGCGCATGTACAAATGCTCCCGTGGCTGTCGTAAATTTATGTCAGCTGTAAATGCTTCTGAGGGGCATGGTCTGGCCTGCTCTGCTGTCCGGGGATGTGGTCTGGCCCACTCAGCTATCCAGGGGCGTGGTAAAAAGGTTGGCCACCCCTGTCTTAAAGTAAGAAATGAATAGCCAACTCAATTCAACCCTTTCCTCTTCCTCTATCATGGCCAGTTGTTATTCTTACAGTGTTGCTGCTTTTGCCCTTGAGGATAATGGATTATGCAGAACTGGTGCTTGTCAGTTTTCAGCAGCCTTGCATACTTTTTTAGAAGAAAGGTGGAGTAAAAATATTTTAAATAAATACATAAATTTAATATTCTTAAATGTATGTTCCTGTCCTAAAAGATTCCTTGCCTCGTAGCCAGCAACAAAGTTTTCATTATCAAACATATTACAATCTACCCTTGCATGCGACTACTTACAAAAAAGACTCACTGAGTTCACCGTGGCACTCAATGAAATGTGTATTGTGGTATAGTTCACATGTTGTATGTAGATAATATTGCTATGATTAGAGTTGCAAGGAGAACATGTGTGGTGTAGAGAATAGAGTAATGGACTAAGACTCAAGGAATCTCATTTGGGATTTTCGATTCCTTAAATGTCCCATACTGAAAATCATGTTAGGGTTACCCAAAGTTGGATGCAACTCAATCATAATATATCACATCATAACATAACATGTCATAACAGAGTTGTAAGAGAATCTGAATTTTAACATAGTCAAAACATTAAACAGAGGGTGACCCAAATGGGTGCAGTTGCAACCATCGTTCCTGACAGATTAACTCACAGTGGTGTAATACTGGCTTTTCAGTCTCCTTCAACACAATCGAGACATTCTCAATAACAAGAACATGCCTAATAAGTTTTGATTGCTTTCTGTGACAAGAATTGTTCCATGTCTTATAGAAATATCTTTGCATAGAGTGATTGTGTTATTATTTCTTATTAATTTTTAAAGTGCACAAAAGCTTGGGTTAATTTATGTTACATAACCACCCCCACTGGCTCATTTAGAGCAGGATCACCCATGCTTTTAAATTTTTTTAACTAGATTTCTAATTGGTATGGGTGGGAGGTAGTTTTTCAGTGTTTCTATAGTTTAAATAAATAAATAAATGTGAACATTTGTGGGGTGGCTATACAAATTGAATAAACCTTGGCACTCCAGGTGTTCTTGAACTTCATTTCCCAGAAGTCCTGATTAGCAGGAGTGCTGACTGGGCTTATGGTAATTGAAGTCCAAGAACACCTGGAGTGCCAAGGTTTGCTATCACTGGTATAGGGTATGTCACATCGCAGCTGTGGAGCACAACAACTTCCCTAGTAGTTTCCACAGCATCCTCTACAACGAGTCCATCTCTGTTGTTGGGATACCATCATAAAGAGGGAAGAAGGTAAAGAGATGTTAACATTCTCCAAAGGCAGTGGTGGGATGTTAAAATTTTTACTACCCCACCATGATGTCATCACAGTGTGGGCAGAGCTAACATTGTAACATCATGGGCGGAGCCAACGTCATGACATTGTGGGCAGGGACAAAGAAACACACACACACCTCAACCCACCCACAACACAAACCCGTAAATAAATTAAATAAATAAATAAAATAAAAATACATTAAAATACACCCACCCACAACACAAATCAACCAGAGCTTTTAAACCAGAGCTTAAAGCTTATTCTGGCTAATCTTTCTCACACTAGGTCAGATGGAAGGAACTACAGAATGAACTCACCACAAGATGGCTTCATTTTGGCACTTTTCAACTTTTCAACAGTTAAAGAAGTTAGGTGCTAAGTCTTTGCCTAACCAGTTCTCTAGGATATTTAGGGGAGCAGGCTTTAGGGAACTTCAGGCTAGCAGCTTCTCTTCCTCCTCCCCACTTGTGAGGACAGCAAGGAGGTTGTGTATGCATGCCAAGCACTGTAGGCGTGCATGCACACCAAGTACTTGGCGTGCATGCATAGTGAAAAGGTAAGCCCTGAAGGTGGTTCCCCCCAAAAGCTGCAACCGGTTCTCCAGGACACTGTGAAAAGTTACTACCGGTTCTGGAGAACTGGTGAGAACCTGTTACATCCCATCACTGTCCAAAGGTCAGAATATTTCCAGCTGAAGTGGGCAGATATTATGACTGCTTTAATTTACAGAGTTTGTAAATCACTCTCACAAAAGGAGAGAAACTGGGTATTTCAGTTTTAACTCAAAAGTTAATATTGTGGTCCTGTTCATTATTCCCTCCATACACACTTACCTATTTGTGGAGATACAGTGTATAATTAATAGTAAGTATGTCTTATGAAGTTGGAGATTTTTTTCTTAGAACTCAGCCAGGATGCCTATAAAAATGCAAAAAAAATATATCAGGTGTTGGGATCTTCTCAAGAAAATGACACGAAGGTTAAGGGTGCATGGTCAGTACTTAGCTCTTGCGTTTCCGCCAGCTTTTTTATTAGCAAGTTAATCCAGAAGAACAAAGTGATTGCTCAAGTGTATAACCTTGGTATTCAGTATAATGCTTACTCTAGCAACTAACCTAATTACACAAACGGTTAATCTATCAAACATGACAGGATACATCTTAGACAAAAATGGAATGTACCAAGGAGTATTTTCACATCCACCAATAAAACAGAAATGATTGTTTCGAAGGTCTTTAGGTTTCGGGTCAGCTTTGAGCCAGGGGCGTAGCTACCGCCGTATCTGCCGTATCAATTATACGGGGGCCCCGGGTCCCGGGGGCCCCCAACATGCGTAAGCAAAAATTAATAAAAACTTCCCAATTTTTTTTATTTCACAAATGACAAAAGTAAAAAAAAGCAATTTATTTTTTCCCGCGTAAAGCGTGCGTTCAAAAGTTGGCAACACCCTACATCGGTTATCGCGGGCTGTGGGATTTCCCCGTTTAAGTCATTTACTTCAACGGGGGAATCCCACAATAATTGATGTACATACGATACGATGATACGATGATAAACCATGGACGGAGAGCAGTGTTTATTGATCCGTTTGTAAAAATTTTGGAAAAAGTGACAGATAATTATGATGAATAAATATTTCTTTTAATTTTATGCAGTTTTTTTTTCCTTTGTGAGAAATCTTTACCCTTCCTAAGGGCCCCCAAACAATTTTTTATATGGGGCCCCGCCAAGGCACGCTACGCTTCTGCTTTGAGCCTACTCCATCAGGAGGATGTGTCCTCACTGGGTCAGGAGACCTAAACCTGACTCCTACAATCAGGAAAGCATTTATTAATGCCAGCAAGAAAATCCATCCATATATATGGTAATCAAATATTCCATTTAATTTCCCCCTATTCCCCTTCATGCTCACACACAAGCCTCTTTACACAAAAAGGTTTTGCTCTCCAGAGAAACTTCATTTGCATAAATTCTCTGTTAATTAATCACCCCATTTTGTTTCCTAGCTAAAAGCTAGCGTATTGCTAGAGTCATGCTTTTCCAGCAGACTATGATTCCACAGCTAGATATATAGTTTGCATAAGTAATTACCTCTTTTAAGTGTTTTCCAGTCCACAAAGTTTGAATTGTTCTGTCCCTGGGATAGCTATACAGTAATTCCACATTTTTGAGTTGTTTACAATACCCCAGACAATGGGAGAACCATGAATGACCAGAGGCCATTCTTTCAAGGGATCAGTAATAGTATTCATCTAAAGAAGACAAGATTGTACTGTATATCAAAGACTCCTGTGGTGATCAAAACCTCAAAACTTTGCAGCATCTTTTTAACAATTTGCCAAACAGACTTTCTTCCTGTATGGACATTTAACACCTTTGACATCCTCTTATAAGGACTGGAATTATACCTTCTTGTTTGATCTAATGTTTCATTGTTTGCTTCTTTGATTCTTTGTACCTCACATTTGTGTGACACTCCATCCTTAGCTGTACATTCTCCTCTGATGTGTATTGCATTTGGTTGGTTCAGAAGACGGACATGTAAATCAAAGAGTTATTTGCAACAGGTAATAAAATGTAATCAGTTTGTCAGGTGAATCTCTGATGGAAAGAGTGGTTAGGTTTACAAAAGAAACATTCTGACATGTGTCTGACATTATACATCTCTTAGTGAACTGATTGAGGAAGCTTTATGGGTTGAGGTTCCACAGTGTTTTTTGTCGTTTTTGTTTTGTCTCCGATATGCTTGCACAGACTAATACAGCTACCACTTCAAAAAGTTTATTCCAAAGTCTCTCTCTCTCTCTCTGTTCTTGGACTTCCAAGTACCAGAAGCCCAAGTTAGCACTCCTGCTGATCAGAGCTTCTGGGAATTGAAGTTCAAGAATAGCTGGAGTGCCAAGGTTTCCCATCACTGCCAGAAGGTGTCAGTATGGAAGTCCAAAGTTCTAGAATGCATAGAATAGGTTTTTTTAATAGATGGTTACACAAAGCCCCTTAAATCATTAAAACTGATATTCTTTTCAAGTTTTCTTTTCCACATAACCTTCTGTGGAGTACCTTACTCATGGGATGTGCCCCAAATTGTAATATTTTCCTTTGCATCTGGCCTGTCCAAAATGATGGATAGCTTATCTGTGTCCTTAGCATATTTACTCACAGGACAAGGTGTCTATACAGTAATATCCCAGATAACGTTAAAACTTGGTTCCATGAGTCTTAATGTTATGCAATTTTTAATGTGTGATACATGCATCTCACAACGTTAAAATCCTATGGGATAAATTGCATAATGTTAAACGCCATAGAAATACAGACTTCAGTGAATGTTATGCGATACATCCCATAGGGTTTTAAAATGATTGTTGGTCCTTTTTATTTTTGTTTTGTCTCTTCTGTCAGCACATGTTAAGTTGACATTTGTCTCACTGAGAATGAGGAGGTAATGTTCTTTATTTCCCTTTTTCTTTTCAGAACAATGAAATGGCAGAGATGCAGCGAATTCGAATGAAAGATGAAATCAGAGAATACAAATTTAGAGAGGCAAGACTCCTTCAGGACTATACTGAGCTTGAAGAAGAGAACATTACTTTGCAAAAGTTGGTTTCCACCTTGAAACAAAACCAGGTGAGGATGGATTGGATTTTCAGAAACAGCTTAGAAAGCTAACAATCCTACATCTAATGAAGTTTCATTTTCAGATACAGTATGCATCCAGTTACAAATGGTAGGTCAGCCAAAAGCAGGAACTATTTTAGGACCTGGATATAATAATAGGCTCAAGTTACAGAAAGGCCAATTTTGGCTGAATATCAGGAAAAAAATTCTAACTGTTAGAACAGTATGACAATGGTACCAATTACCTTTGGAGGTGGTGAACGGTGGAAGCATTCAGGAGAAAGTTAGACAACCATCTGTTGGATATACTTTCATTTCAATTCCTGCACTGAGCAGTGGGTTGGACTTGATGACTTTATAGGCACCTTCCACCTCTGTTATTCTATGTTTGAATCAAAAGAACCACAATGAAGAACATTCATAAAGACCATGTTCTTTGTGGTTTATATGATGCAGACATATAGGTCTTGCACCTGTGCAGAATCCTGTTTGGAACATTATCGAGCTGAGTATTTTTTTTTCTGGGAATCTCATCCCATATACACTGCGCAGTATCTAAGTATATTTTAATTTGATGATTTTCACACATGGATTTGCCATGGTGTGAGAATTTGCTGTTTCTAATCCAATTTGACAGTTCTCTGGATCTTGATTGATTGTCTCCTCTTCAAGAGGTCACTTTCCTTCCTGTATTTTTTTACAGCCAGATTTATGTTCCAGTGTTAAATCCCCATTTGTGTCTTCTCACAGGCATCTTGTTAATTATAATTAAAGAAGATATCTGGTGTAGTGGAACCCCGAGTTATGAACGCCTTGAGTAACAAAATACTTGTGATATGAAAGGAAATCCTGAGAAAATGATGCTTAGACTTATGTTAATTCCCCCATCCGAACAGGGGTGTTTTTTTTTTTTTTTTTTTTTGCATGGCAGGTGCAATTGTGCCATTTATTTATTTTATTTTTGGCTGCTTGGGCAGCTTCTGCTGCTTCCCATGGCAGTGGGAGGGTATGGAGAGCATTTCCATGCCATTTCTGGAATTTTTTGTTATGTTTTTGGTGTGTTTTGGCAGCTAAAACGTGGAGTTTTTGGTACTTCCGGGTGGTGGTGGAAGCAAACAGCTGATTGTCAAGAATGAGTCTGGCACATTACCAGAGCTGGCCACTAGAGGCTGCTGTCGGAAGTGCTGAAAAATGCATTGAAAACCAATTAATCCCTTCTGGAGGTCAGAAAAAAAGGGGGGGGGAGAGACTTTTATCTGTTCAAATTATTATTTATTATTATTTATTAGACTTATATGCTGCTCTATTCACCAGAACAACTCAGAGCGGCTCATAATGTTACAATCTCAAATATAAATACAACATAATATAAATATAACAAGAAATGTAGTACAGTCAATGCAGTTAATAAATCTTACATGAGAATAAAAATACAGTATAATCAGGAAAATACATACAATCAGGAAAATACAATACAATCAGGAAAGTCCTTATCCCTTCCCGACAGGGAGTGGCTGGCTGCGGTACAGGTGTGGCAGTGGCGGCCTTCAGCCAGCCAGCCAGTCTGCATAGCTGCCTCTCATCACCCCAGCCTGACTGGCTAGGGAGAGCATCCGGTGATGGACACGGCATCAGCGATAGCAAGGTCTTTTATGGCCGCCCGCCCAGTCAGCCCAACTATCCCTAATTCTTCCTGCCCAACTGGCTAGGGAGAGCATTTGGCAATGGACACAGCGTCAGCAAGGTCTTTTATGGCCGGCCACCTGGTCAGCCCAGCTGCCCCTCATTTTCCCTGCCCAACCAGCTAGGGAGAGCATCCGGCGATAGACACGGCATCAGCAATGGCAAGGTCTTTTATAGCCGGCCAGCCAGTCAGCCCAGCTGCCCCTTATTCTCCCTGCCTGACCAGCTAGGGAGAGAGCCCAGCGATGGTCATGTGTTGACGTTGGCAAGGTCTTTTATGGCTGGCCACCGGCGCAGCCCAGCTGATCTTCGTTTTCTCCACCCGACAGACTTTATAAAATGGTGAGAACGTGGTGGAAAATTCCAAAGTGCACTTTATAAAGAGTTTGGAACAGGAAAAAAATACGTTTTTGACTTTTTTCTGACCTTTGGAGTGGATTATTTGGTTTTCAGTGCATTTCTGTGAGAAACCATGTTTCGAGATATGAAAAATTCACAATACAAAAACCCTGAGGAATTAATTAATTTTGTAACTCAGGGTTACACTGTATTTACATAGATAATAGGTGCTATAATATTTGTACCAAGGTAATCTGGTAGTCCTGAAGGTGTTTACAAATTGGTAATCAAAGCAATTGTAAAATAGCATTTTGTATCCCAAAATATAATTGGAAGCAATTGATAGCTTCATTAATCTGTTTCATAATGAAGATAGAGAGAAGAACATAAACCTAGATAGTGCTAGTTTTCTTCCTTCAATGTTTTTTAAATTTTCTTTTAACTCAGAAAATTGTTTTCCTTTGCAAGCTAAAATTTCACTTTTAATTGCAGCATTCAAAAAAAGCTAGTTAGATTTTGAGATTCTTCATTATTCAGTTGAATACATGAATACATTCTGATTCTGTCACATAAGAAATCATCTGATGTTTCTTTTGCTGCTAGTAAAGAACCAACTTGCTTCTTAAAATATATGAGTAATAATATATTTGAATAAAGATTGGATGTGTTTATTATAGCGATCATTTACAACCATTATACAAGGCTCATTATGGAAAGCTGGATTCTAAACAATGACGGAAACTGTATTGGATATTTAACACAGTATTGGTGTATTTCTCAGTAGCGTACTGGGAAGCACAATCAGATACCTGAACAAGACATTCCCCAGTTCCTCATCAATTAGTTGCAATATTTATGTAAACCATATGTGAACAATAACAGGAGCCTGGCCATTGACAGAATAATCCAGTGTTTACCAGTCTTTGGTTTTTGGACTTCAATTCCCAGAAGCCTAAGTCAGTTCCTCAAAGTGCTGATCAGCCAATGTACTGACTTAGGCTTCTGGGAATTGAAGTCCACCAGTGTTCCGTGGAAGATAGTTTAGGAAACGCTGATTAATGCAGTCAGTGGGTCCTTTCTACACCCAGAGAGTCTGTGTATATACAGTAGATTCTTTGTTGGTGCCTTAATTCAGCAGATGCAGCAAATAGCAGTTTGTTTATAAATCCAAGTTTTAGTATTATGAATGTTCTTTGTCTTGTCTAATTCAGGTTGAATATGAAGGTTTGAAACATGAGATAAAACGATTTGAAGAAGAGACTGTTTTGCTTAATAGCCAGCTAGAAGATGCCATCCGGTTAAAGGAGATTGCTGAACACCAGCTTGAGGAAGCCCTTGAGACATTAAAGAATGAAAGGGAGCAAAAGAACAATCTGAGGAAGGAACTTGCCCAGTATATCAATCTGAACGATAGTATGTATAATAACCATATTAATATCTCAGTAGATGGACTTAAGTTTGGAGAGGATGGGAACGAACCTAATAATGATGAGAAAATGAATGGACATATTCATGGACCCCACATGAAACTAAATGGTGACTATCGGACTCCAACAGTTAGGAAAGCAGAATCACTGCACCCTGTCTCAGATCTCTTCAGTGAGCTCAACATCTCTGAAATGCAGAAGCTGAAGCAACAACTCATACAGGTATTAAAAAAGATTTTGCATAACATATTGTAAACAAGGTTTGGCTATATCTCACCTGTAAATTTATGTAACAAAAAGAAAACTAGTGGTGGAGGACAAGAGGATGACTGTCATTTACATGCAGTCATTGCTTTCATTTTTGTGAAGTTATGTTGTAGTTGTGCTCCTACAAATGCTTTCTTGGAAAGAGGCAATAGTTTTAGAGGACAATTTTGTAGGAGAAGACAAGGGAAGTTAAATATGCACCATCACACACTTGACATTTTTCTCCCAAACCTTTTAAACAGCTAATCTGCCTTTTTTACATGCATATACAAGGAATGTATAGTTCTTCATGGTCTTTGTGAATCCGCACTGTTGGTTTTTGCACATGCATGGAACTCTATTTCGGAGTCTTCTAGAGCTAGTTGAAAAAGGTCATTAGGACTAGCACCCTACCACACATGCTATGTGCACCTAACGGCTCTTTTCAGTTTTCTAGTTACTGCTGTGCCGACAATGTATCGTGCAACTTGCATAAACACTTGTTCCCATCAAATTACTTGCAACAATTTCCCTTTTGGGTTTGTTATGTAAAGTCATAACCTCTGACTGGCCCGCTGTGCCTCTCTTGCTGCATGAATGTATGAGAGAAATTGGGATAGTCCCTACACACTGTGGCTAAAATCCTGCTTAGTGTAGTAAATCATGCTAGTGTAAGTTCATTGAATCAGTGGGGATTTGATTATTCAGCTCCCCCATAAATTCAATTTATTCCAATTAACTTATTATAGTTGCCACATAGTATACTAAGCAGCACAATTTCAACCCTGGGAGAAATTGAACACTCATGTGTGCAGCTATCATTGTGCTGTGGAGAGAATGAGAGAGGAAATATTGTTAGAAAGTACCATTACAAAAGGAGAAACCAAGCAGAGAAAGCAGATTAGAGAGAGTACAAGTGCAAAGACCAAGAGAAGGCTATCAGGAGACAATAGGGTAGAATGTGAGAAAGGAAAAAATAGATGGGAATGAAGTTTTGATTGCATCACTGCTTCCAGACATCCCTCTGTTCTGACTACCATTCCTCTGTGTGCTATTTTCTCCTTGCTATCTCTTTCCCTTCAACTCCATGCCTTCAATACCAATTTTTCTCTTTTGTTGGTTCCCCATATTATATTTTTCTTTCTGTAGTCTAGTTACTCATTTTTACTTTCAGCTTCTCAGTCATCTTAACATTCTTGTCCCTTTACTCCACTTCTTATTACCTACAGTCTTGTCATACAGTAATTTAAACTCCTCTGCAGTGTGGCAACTAGAGTTCTGTAGGATTGATAGCTTGCTTTTTGTAAACAATGTAAACTATTTTTTCATCAAAATATATTAGTTTTAACCTTTTCAGTATAAAAATTACTGCTTTTCAGGAAATGGTTGCTCATGTCATATCTCTGCATTTTTGAGCATGATAAGAGGAATATAACCTAAATGTTTCCTAAATGCTGGTTTTTGGACTTCAATTCCCAGAAGCCTAAGTCATTTCCCCAAAGCACTGATCAGCCAATGTACTGACTGAGGCTTCTGGGAATTGAAGTCCACTAGTGGGCTGTGTAACCCTTGTTGGGAACCACTGATAACAAGATTATGGCCCTGAACTACTGTTAATGATATCTCTTGAGAGTCTTGAGTACCCTGGACAGTGAGGAGAACAAACAGGTCAATCTTCAAAGAAATCAACCCTAAACGCTCCTTGGAAGGTCAAATAGTGAAGATGAAGTTAAAGTACTTTGGACATCAAATGAGAAGAGAGGATTCACTTGAAAAGGCCTTGATGGTGGGAAAGGTTGAGGGCAAAAGAAGAAGGGGCAGCAGAAAATGAGATGGCTAGATGGTATTGTTGATGCAAGGAGTACAGAGTTGGGCGGGTTGAGAAGGATGGTGAAGGATAGTGGTGCCTGGCATGCAGTTGTCCATGGGATCACAAAGGGTCGGAAGCGACTGTGCGACTGAACAACAAGAACTAGTATTTCCATAAATTAACATCCTTTGTGTGTCCTGGGTTTTAAAGTCATAGTGGTGTCTACCCAGCAGCCTAATTAAATTTGGTTTTATTATTTCTCCTCAAACAAGTTTCAGTTGATATGGCTTGACAAATCCTAGGAAGGGGCTATGATTCAGGATTTGAGTTAAAAAGCATAGGAGAGGCAGGAGCTGGCATTCTTGACATCTTGATAAGGCCCTTGACACCTTGGTTTAGGGTTTTACAGAGTGTATATGTGGAGCTGATCCCTCTACGTTGTGTACCTATTTCTTCAGTTGATAAATGTATCTTGGACTTTGTCCTCATTTGGTTTCTACCTTAATTCTTCAAGCAACTCTCCTGATCTGGTGTTGGTGAAAACAATGTGGGATGTACAAGTTGTAGCATCTAGTTTTTCTATACCATTACTGTTGTTTGTTTGTTAAGGATACATAAAAAAAACATTTCGTGAAGTTTGTGTTTGCAGTAGTCATTAGATAGAGCGTTGCATTTATTTCTTCCTGATTAATTTTACTGTTTTTAGTGAAACATGATGAATTTAAAACAGTGGTAGCAACAAAGATGATAACAACAGTAAAACAAAGGCAGAAGTTAAACTCTCTTCTCGTTTGCATTTTAAATGACACTAATTTTTAGACTTGGTGAGAAGGTAAGGTGTATTTTCATTGTGTAGTGAATTATCTGCTCCATTATCTGAATTGTTTCTAAAGAAGCTGTGAATGTGGGAAATATTTTGAAAGTTTGGATCTGAGTGCAGTAAAAATCTTTGGGAACATCAGGTAGAGAAAGTTTTAGAAAATGAGAGAGTCAAGATCCTGTGGGACTTTAAATTTCAAACAGATAGACATCTAACTCACAACACAACTGATATAACTGTTGTGGAAAAGAAGAAGGTCTGGTTTATTGACATTGCTATACCAAAAGGTGGACGAATTGAAGACAAACAACTCGAAAAAATCACAAAATATTGTGATTTAAAAATTGAAGCCAAGTGTCTATGGAGGAAGAAATCTGTTGTTGTACCCATTGTGATTAGAGCCCTTTGAGTAATACTTAAAGGACAGCCTAGATATTTGGAAATTTTGGACTTAACTGACTTGATCCTAACTCTCACTCAAAACAAACAAACAAACAAACACCAACTTACTAGGGACTGCACATATATTCAGACATTACCTTAACAGTTCTTAGGTTGTTGGTTAAGTCCCGAGCTGTTAATTTTATTCCAGTTCTCAACTATGAATCAAATGGTAGATTTGTAAACAACAGCAGCAGCAGCAGCAGCAGCAGCAAAAACAAAACGCCGCCGCCGCTGCCGATAATAATAATAATAATAATAATAATAATAATAATAATAATAATAATAATAATAATAATAATAATAATAATAATAATAATAATAATAATAATAATAATAATAATAATAATAATAAATCAAGGTAGGGTGTTTGTTCTGGTTTGGTTTGTACAGGTGGCTACTGAGCACCAGGGATTTTGTACCTCTTGTGTTTTAAAAAAAAATGTTTCTGGGTTACTGCAGGTGGAGCGCGAGAAGGCTATTCTCTTGGCTAATCTTCAGGAATCACAGACTCAGCTGGAGCACACAAAGGGAGCACTCACAGAGCAACATGAACGGGTTCACAGGCTAACCGAGCATGTCAACGCTATGAGGGGTCTGCAGAGCAACAAAGAACTGAAAGAGATAGATTTTGAGAAAGGACGGGATTCTGGTGAAGAAAGTCATGACTATGAAGTGGATATCAATGGCTTAGAGATTCTAGAGTGCAAATACAAGGTAGCTGTTACGGAGGTGATTGATCTCAAAGCTGAAATAAAGGCCTTGAAAGAGAAGTACAACAAATGCCTTGAAAGCTACACTGAAGAGAAGTCCAAATATGAGAGTCGGATCCATCTGTACGAGGAACAAGTGATAAGTCTGGAGAAGTCAACTAAGGAAAGCCATGAGAAGATGATCCAGATGGAACAGGAATTGCAAAGGATTGCAAGTGTTGCAAATGAGAACCACAATACCCTCAACACAGCCCAGGACGAGCTTGTGACTTTCAGTGAGGAGTTGGCACAGCTATATCATCATGTATGTCTATGTAACAATGAAACTCCTAATAGGGTTATGCTGGACTATTACAGGCAAAGTAGAGTTACTAGAAGTGGGAGCTTAAAGGGACCAGATGACCCAAGAGCGGTTCTCTCACCACGGCTTACCAGGAGAGGAGGAACGGCATCCCCAGGGGAGGCCAGGACACCAACTGAACAAGTTTCAAAAGAAAGCTCAGAAGCGAATAAAGAGCAAAGTCCAACAAAGACACCCACAATTTCCCCTGTTATCACAGCCCCTCCTTCCTCCCCAGTTTCTGACACCAGTGACATTCGCAAAGAGCCAATGAACATTTACAACCTGAATGCCATAATACGGGATCAAATCAAGCACTTGCAGAAAGCTGTGGACCGGTCGCTGCAGCTCTCTCGGCAGCGTGCAGCAGCCCGTGAACTCGTACCGATGATTGATAAAGACAAGGAGGCCTTAATGGAAGAAATCCTAAAACTGAAGTCTTTGCTCAGTACGAAACGAGAGCAGATAGCAACCCTCAGGGCAGTGTTGAAAGCCAACAAACAGGTAAGCTATTATTAATAGCCTACTGCAAGGAGATCAATTAAATATCCATGTTATAATAAGCAGTTTTAATGTTGTTCATGGTAACCTATATATTTTTACCTGCAAAATGTAGGATTTCTTTTATTTTTCCTTTAGTTACTCATGTAATTTATTTTATGTTCTTCTTCCATGTCTAGACCAGATTTGAAACTGCCAAAATGAAGCCACCTTTTGGAGTTCATTCTGCAGTTCCTTTCGCCTGACCTAGTGTGAGAAAGATTAGTCAGCAGAAGGTGGCCGTTGCCAAGGATACACCCAATTGTGGTTCAAAAATACCACAGTCCTCGGGTAGACTCTTTCTATGCACCCCTTTTTACGTTTTTGCATCTGTATGCAGATTTGCTTTGAAGAAATTGATTAATGTATGTATGGCTTAACTACTAAGCCCCTGGAACTGCAGTGGCTTAGTGGATAAGAGGCTGAATTTGACCACTGGAAGGCCGGCAGGTCAGCAGTTCATGACCCAAGTGCTGCATCATGGAGTGAGCGCTTGTCTCTGTCCCAGCTCCTGTCAACCTACGAGTTCAAAAGCAAGAAATTGCAAGTAGATAAATAGCTACCATTTTGGCGAGAAAGGTAACAGCGGTCTGTGAATCATGCCTGCCACATGATCTATAAAAAAGTGCTTCTCAGATATGAACATTTAAGAAATGTGTTTTCTTTCATCCATCTTTGTACTTAATTTCTTCATTCAAAGCTATATATCTGAACATAACTATTCCAATAACATGCTATTAATTCTGTCTATTGATCTCAGGGATGATGCTACGACAAAGGCTTATGGATACTGCATTAGTTGAAAGTTCTGTATTTGAAACATTCAGGCCTTAACAATATTCTGTATATAATTCTTTGATAGATATTCTTCTGAATAAGTGATATTAGCGTAACAATGACGTAGTGTAAACATATGGTCACTGATCACAATCATACACAGATCTACCAAGAATAACAAGCAATTTTTGTATTAAGCCTGGCTATTCAGAAGTGAATGCTTGATAAAAATGATCAAAACATTTCTTGCTGTGTGTGTTCCTCCCTTGCTTTTCGTTTGGTTGTTTAGGATTGTAGCTATAGCTTCCAGCACCATACTAATGTAGCTGCAGGTATATTCCATTTTAAGTCCTACTTAAATGGTTGTAAAATCCAAGAAATCAAGGGTACTGAAAAACCAACAAATTATCTGATCAAAATAAAATGAAGAGAAAGTGGAAGCAGTATACTGAGTATGATACAGGAGAGATACAAGACTGACAGAAGAACTATTCAGGAGAGATGGAGTTATTTTGAAGAAGACTCCTATTATGAAAAACCTGTAATTTTGGAGAATGAAGTCAAAGCAGCTTCAAAAAATAAGTAAAGAGCGCCTCGCTTAAAGAGTAACTTGCTTAAAGAGCAGAATTTTCTCTGAATGTTCCGCTTTGCTTAACAAATAAAATCAACCAAAAACTCGCTTAACAAATAAATCAGTGTTCACAATCCCCCCCCCCACACACACATTTGGTCATTTCCAATGGTGTTTCGGTTAAAGACCAAACTCACTTAAAGAGCAATCCTGTGGAACGCATTATGCTCTTTAAGCGAGGTACAACTGTACAGTAATACCTCGGATAACGCTAAGACTTGGTTCCACAAGTCTTGGTGTTATCCGATTTTTAGTGTTATCCGATGCATGTTAAAATCCTATGGGATGGATCAGATAACGTTAAAGCTCCATAGAGATACATTGTAACCGCACAGGTTTTAGCGGCTGTTATCCGATACATCCCATAGGACCTTAACGTTATTCGATCCAATTCTCCCCAGATTACTTAACATTATGCGATTTTAGCGTTATCCGAGGTATTACTGTACTAGTATTTCAGGCTAATGAGAATGAAGAGGCCACCAGGCTGCACGCACTAGAGGTGCTGTCCCGCCCCAGTGATGGACTGTTACCGGTTCTAAAGGTTTGCCCGAACCGGTAGCGCCCATCTGGAGGGGATCGCTGGGGGTGGTGGTAAACCCCAGGGTGACCGGTTTTGTCACTTCTCCGCCTCCCCCTCCAGAAGTGTATTTCCTGGCAGCCAAAATGGCTGCCTGGAACTGCGCATGCGTCAAACCTCCATTTGATGCATGCGCAGTAAAAAAATAGAAGTGTGCACGTGTCAAATGGAGGTTTGACGCATGCGCAGTTCCGGGCAGCCATTTTGGCTGCCTGGAAAGGAAGGGCGCAAGCAACACCTGGAGAAGCGGCAACGGCATTTCCTCACTGTGCCACCAGGCCACAGCGGCGTTTTGCCGCAGCGCTGCCACAGTTCCTGCCTGCCTACCTGCTCCCTGCCTAGGGCCTGCTCCCTGACCTTAGGCCAGATAAGTGACAGGTTTGTGTTTGGATTGGGTGGGTGGGTTGATTTGTGTTTGGGGTAGGTGGGTGGGTGGGTTGATTATTTTAATGTTAATGTGCATTTTTATTTAATTTTTATTTATTTTATTTTATTTTATTATTATTATTTTTATTTGTTCCCCTTTGGCTCTGCCCACAACGTCATTATGTCATTATGTTGGCTCCGCCCATGATGTTGGCTCCGCCCATGGTGGGGTAGCAAAAATTTTGACAGCCCACCACTGGCCACACCCATGGCCGGGGTTGAAGAGGCTGCCTGGCTGAAAGCACTGGAAGTGATGTCCCAACCATGGGCTACACCCATGGCTGGGATTGGGCTATCTGGTGCTGGGAACTCAGCTGTTGGGGCGGGAGGCCAAACATCGCCCCACTGCCCAGTTCAGGACTTGCAGTATAGTGTTTTTTAGTATTTTTTAAAGTACTGTATTGTTATGTATATTGTGTTTTATGACTATTGTTGTGAGCCGCCCTGAGTCACCTTGGGGAAGTGGGCAGCATACAAATGTTAATAAATAAATAAATAAATTTGCAAAAATCCTGACAAGAATATGCCAATAAATATGGAAAATAAAACAATAGCCCATAGAATGTGCACATTTGCTATACCTTCCATTCCTCTAGAAAGGAGATATCACAGAGTGCAGAAAATATAAGAGCCTTATATTAAAATTTCCATACAAGCAAATGGGTGTACATCGACTACTAGACATCCTCTCAGTTTTAATCTAGTTTCTTCATTAGCTTATTTGAATTTCTTCTCTACTCTTTCCAGTAACTGAGTGAGTGCCTTCCAATCTGGGAGTCTCTTCTTTCAGTACTATCTCTTGTTTCACTTTGTATTGTCCCATCATAGGGTTTTCAAGGTGAGAAATATTCAGAAGTGGTTTACCATTGCCACCTTCTGCCCAGTACCAACAAAAGTTAGCTTGAGCATTACTGCCGTTTTCTGTGGAAGATTCTCCAGGAGTTTCAGCTTTCACTACTACTGTTACTCAGCACAGTAGTTGCAATCCAGGAGTTTCTCTGCTGTTACCACCATTAGAACTTCCATTATTTTCTGTCAATGAGATTGGTAATTTTGAAGAGGGTAGTTACATGTTAATTGTTAGTCTAGTGCCGGGGTGGCCAAACTTTTCCGGCCATGGGCCAATCATGTGGTTAAGTGTGTGAGAAGTGGAAGTAAAACACACACGTGCATGTGCAAAATGTTGCCATAAGTGCAGCTGTGCATGCGCAAAACACTGCTGTAAATGCACCCATTGGCTGTAGTTTAGGAACTCCTGGTCTAGTGTCTCAGCTTTGTTCATTGGCTGATCCTGCTACAAGTCCAGTACAGTAATACCTCGTATAACGTTTACCTCGTATAACACTAAAATAGCATAACGTTAAGTAACCTGGGGAGGAGAATTGGATCGAATAACGTTAAGGTCCTATGGGATGGATTGGATAACAACCGCTAAAGCCTGTGCAGTTACAATGTAATTCTATGGAGCTTTAACGCTATCTGATCCATCCCATAGGATTTTAACATGCATCGGATAACACTAAAAATCGGATAACACCAGGACTTGTGGAATCAAGTCTTAGTGTTATCTGAGGTATTACTGTATAGTACAACAGTATAAATTACAAACGACGTTGCTCTTGAATTCTCTAATATACCCCTGTCTGGATGTTCCATTGTCTTTTCCATCCTCTTCGTGCTCTGTATCCTGGGATGGGAGTAGTACCCAGAGGATGAACGGAGGGCAAGGCTATTCACCAGATTAGCCAGCTTCATACTAAAAATAGCTGCCAGCACCTCCTTCTTCCTAAATCAAAGAAATATATTCTTATAAGAATTTTTTATTTCTAGTAGAATGTAGCCTAGGGCCAAAGTACCAGAGATAGTTTCAAGAACTGCTCTTCTAATTAACAACATCGAGTTCTAATGCTAGGATGATTTTTTAAAGTTTTGTTAAAAAGAAATAAAGGAAAACAAAAGTACAGCGGTGCCTCAAGTTACAAATGCCTCATGTTATGAAATGTTTGTGATATGAATGAAAATCCATTGAAAATAATGCTTCGAGTTATGATTTTTTTCAACAGATTAATTGGTTTTCAACGCACTCCTATGGGAAACCATGTTTCGGTTTATACATTTTTTGGAACGATTTTCAATGTATTCCTATGGGAAACCGCATTTCTGATTACAATTTTTTTGTAATATGAGATGTCCCAGGGAACACATTAAATTCGTAACTCGAGATATCACTGTATATTTGCAAAAACGAGCAGGTGTAAGCTGTTGCTTCAAAATGCAGATAAAACGCAAGTGGAAAAGCAAAATTTACACAAACACATACAGTTGTAACTCGCTTAAAGAGCATAATGCGTTCCACAGGATTGCTTTTAAGCGAGTTTGCTCTTGAAGCAAAACACCATTGTAAGTGACCAATGGGGAGGGGATTGTGAACCCCAATTTATTTGTTAAGCGAGTTTTTGGTTGGTTTTATTTGTTAAGCGAAGCAAACATTCAGAGAAAATTCTGCTCTTTAAGCGAGTTACTCTTTAAGCGAGGCACTCTTTATGCGAGGTTTGACTGTACCGTAATACCTTGGATAATGCTAAGACTTGGTTCCACAAGTCTTGGTGTTATCCGATTTTTAGTGTTATCCGATGCATGTTAAAATCCTATGGGATGGATCAGATAACGTTAAAGCTCCATAGAGATACATTGTAACCTCACAGGCTTTAGCGGTTGTTATCCGATCCATCCCATAGTACCTTAACGTTATTCTATTTAATTCTCCTCCCCAGATTACTTAACGTTATGCGATTATAGCGTTATCCGAGGTAAACGTTATCCGAGGTATTACTGTGTAGGTGGGATGTTCAAAGAAAGCTTCTTCTTCAAGTACTGTATCTGATTCTGAATATTGATTATCATCATAGCGATCAGCCATGAAGATTGTCCTGTGACTATAATGCAGTAGTCTTCCATACTACTTGAGTGGTCTGACTAAGCAGTGTTGCCCATCACTTGACAATGATGTTAGGCCAGGATTAAGACTAACCAAAACATTCTCCATTGGATCCCTTGGGCAAGGAAAAAGCAGTGGGCACACGACATGCTCCACCTAGCCAGCGGGTGAAGTAATATCCAGATGGCTAAAAAACCTGCCCGCAGATGGACTTGATTTCTCAGGTCCATTTGCATGTGTGAAATGACATCACAGAGATGTCTACCATTGCACAGACTCCTCACTAAATAACGATGTCAAGATCCAAGAAGTCTTCCATTTGCCTTCTTCATCACAGTGCGACACCCGTACCACTGATCCAGTTCCATGAGTCACTTTCTGGTTCTGAGCCCTTTTGGCACACAAAGTCCTCCTCAGCCCACTGGTGTAGTCGGGGATGGGGGTGGCAGGGTGTGTGGCCCACCCCGTGCGGCACTTTTTTGGGGCCAGCAACATTTCACAGGAAATTAGATGCTGCCACAACAGACTTCCTGGCCGCTGGAGCGGAGAGTCCGCTGCGGGGATGGGCACCAGGACCCTCTGCCACCGCTGGTGCCCTAGGCCTCACCCTGGGCTGGAGGGCGTGAGACTGACGGTGTGATGGGGACCAGGGGGCACTTTTTCTCCTCCACCGCCTTCATCCTATTCCTCAGGCTTCCTCTTCTTCACAGCCAGCTCAGGGCACTGGGCGGTGCTGCATAGGGCCCAGGGCTGCCCTTGGTCCCGGTTTGAGACCCAGTGGCTGAGGCAGCACAAGCCCAGCAAAGAGCCTGCCATCAGCATCCCAAGCGCACAGCCACCCCACCTCCAAGCCTGGCAGCGGCAGCTCATCCACCTTCAGCAGCAGCAGCAGCAGCACCCAGGAGGCCAGAAAGTGAGGCCAGTGGTCGTTGCGGCCCAGCACATGCAGCCAGAGCAGCTCCAGCCAGGCTGAGGAACATCCACCCCTGTGCAAGACTTGGCCAGTGCTGCTCCAGCTGTGGGTGCTGGGCTGCAATGGCCACTGGCCTTGCTTCCCGCCCTCCTTGGCGCCGTTGCCACTGAAGGTGGATGAGCTGCCGCCGCCAGGCTTAGAGGTGGGGCGGCTGTGTGCCTGGGATGTTTGGCCTGCACCCTGGGCGGCTGAAACCCCCCTTACACCACTGCCTCAGCCCCAGGCCAGTATTAATGAAGCTTTTGCACTCTATCAACATGGATTCAAATGGGATTTAATCCACTTCGGGACCATCACTCTTCCCTGTGGACTTTGCCACCTAAGACTGTTAGTCCTCAGGATAGTTAGGTTAGTTAACTGCTGCCTGCCAATTGGTGTTAAATTACTGACAGTATGGTCTAATAAGGTCACCCTTGCTCGAAAGCCAATCGTATCTGACTCTAGGATTCAGTGTTCATCTCTGTTTATAGCCAAAGAGCCAGGACTGTCTGCATCTACACACATTTCCATGGACACTAGCAGGCATGCCTCAATACTGGAGAGCACAGAACGCTGTTTACCTTCCCACCAAAGTGGTACCTATTTCTTGCTTTCGAACTGCTAGGTTGGCAGGGGCTGGGACAGAGAGAAGAGCTCAATCTGTCGTGCAGTACTCGGGAATCGAACTCCGACCTTCCAGTTGTCGAGTCCAGTGTCTTAACCACTTGAGTCATCACAGTTCCCATGGTCTAGTCCAGCAAGCACAACATGAAAATAAAAATTCTAGCTCCTGACTGTTTACTCTTACTCATGTGTATGTTTGGTTTAGAGTACTGTACTATGAAAGAAAAAACAACCTCTGCCCATTCCTCTCTATCTCTAAGGCTGAGAAAGTGGAACTCTCCTCTCATATCCCTTGATGGAGCCATTAGCTAACTAGAGATGAACAATTGTTTACCTTTGCCAATTCAACCTTTTTATCTGTAAATTGGTCTTTTCAACTAGATGAGTCTTATTCCTTCTTTGGTGTCCTTTCTTCAGGAAGACATGGCCTGAAGAAGTAAACACTTCTCATTCTGTTAAGAGTTTGAACAGCCCCTTTCCTTCCCTTAGTTTTGGTGTTAAATATAAATTGGTTTCCAACCTCTTGTATACACTTGAGAATTATCAGATGTGAGCATCAAAGCCCAAACAATTCTGTTGCAAAACTGTGAAATGCCTCTTTATGTCTGTTCTCTCTCACATTTCTCTTGAGTGTTTTTGACTGACCAAAAAGTTAACCCTTCAGTTTTCTGACAAGATTACATTTTGAATGCTCTTCCTTAGAGGAAAGTAACTTTCTTGAATTCATGGAAACATATTATGAATATCCATTTTTAAATTATTATAATATGTGTATTAAAGGTTCTTTCTACGTGCCTTAGAATGTCCTTCAGTTATATGAGCTTATGTTTTACATTTTACATACAAAAAAATGTGTAGAGAGATAAGAGGGAAGATAGCTAGAAGTACAGTACAACAGATGGTAACCTGGTTCTTAGTAGAATGAGCTAATGGAACTGGTTAATGAAAAAACAGACTTACAGCACTGTGATATGAATGCTGATTTTAAAACAAATTATTTAATTTCACAAAAATGAAAAAAGGATATAGAAAGAAAGAAAAGTTCTGTAAGAGGAAAATCTAAATTATTTTAAAGGTATCAATAATAATTGTACAGCAGGAAATGCTGTGAATGCTGATTAATGATATCTGCCCTCTCATTTTTATAGTGATAAGCTGATAATGCCCTATGTGTAGAGAAAGCATATTTAGCTGGATGGGTTTAAATGTGCCTTGCTTGTAGTCATTGCTAGCATGTGTTGTTTTCCTTGCAAATATTAGCTTGTAACTAATAAATGTGGCTCTGCTCATTGCCTCTTACCTAAATACAGTAATACCTCGGATAACGTTTACCTCGGATAACGCTAAAATCGCATAACGTTAAGTAATCTGGGGAGGAGAATTGGATTGAATAACGTTAAGGTCCTATGGGATGTATCGGATAACAACCTCTAAAGCCTGTGTGGTTACAATGTATCTCTATGGAGCTTTAATGTTATCCAATCCATCCCATAGGATTTTAACATGCATTGGATAACACTAAAAATCGGATAACACCAAGACTTGTGGAAGCAAGTCTTAGCGTTATCCGAGGTATTACTGTTGTTATAGCATTTAAAGGTAGGACAAAACAGCATTCCTTTGGTCAAACAGAGAAGAGTTTATTATGCATAATAATGATTCTCATGAGTGTTGTCACTCCAAAGCTGAGAATAACATCCATTGAAAGACAGAGCATTTTAATACAGTTTTTCCCTCATTTCTGTTTACTCAAAACATGTTGACCTGATTGTTGTGACATGTCATTGTCAAGTTATACAAATTATTATTTCATACTTTCATCATAACATTTATTTACCCATTACAAAGTTCTCAAGGGAAACTTAAGCAACATCTTCTATTTGTAATCAGGGAACATATATTTCTTATGACCCAAGTCCAGGTCAACTTCACTATTTCTGATCATGGGTTATTTGTATAACATTTGTGCAACATTTATGTAACATTCCGTGTACCCCTAACATACATAGTTTCAAAATTGTCCACACAGAGACTTTACTATTATATACTTAAGCAATACTAAAGTTCATGTCAACCTCTAATTTCCTTTGGGTATTTAGCAAACATTACTCATTTAATCATCAAGACCTTATTCTGGTCCACGTAAGCAGTTTATCTAAAAATGCCATGTAGCCTTATTGTAGCCTTAGTTTCTTTTTAGCAGCAAGCAGCGTTTTGATTTCCATTTTATTCACACTTTATTTCTATTATCTATTATGCCATATCACTGTACAGAGTACTGGTGTTTCTCCAACAAGACAGAATGTCAGAAATAATTGTTTTGAAGGGAAGAATCGAGAGTTTTAATGAAATTCAGAGGGGGAATTATTTTGTATTCTACTGGTAGGAATTTCTTAGTTACTGTCCCTAAAAGGTTGTATGTAGACTATTTGCAGTTCAAGAGAAGGGAGTTGTGAAAGTGAATTTGTAGATTTTGTCAAAGTTTTTCTGCCTCCCCCTCCTGCATAATTCAAACAGTGAACTAGTTGTCTTTTGTGTTTGCTTTCAAAGTGGCTAATAATAGGATTGGAAAATGAGATAGGTTCAAAAGGTACTATTGAAGTAGACAACTGGACACTGACCAAGCCGGATCACAACGAAGGTGAAAACAACAAAAGTTTTATTTTCTGCTATCAAGGCTCAGCTGGAATTGATTCCAAAGGACAGAGCCCTGATTACATAACACATCACCTTTTTATACTCTTTTTGGACTTACATACAAACTGCCTTTCCATATAAGGTGTCACCTATTCTGATTGGTTTAGCAGGCAAAATACAAGAGCAAGTTTTGGCAGCTAACCTACATAGCATAAGCATTTCTAGTCGCTTTATTTTGCTGCAGTGTGCCAATTGAGACTTTACATGACCCAAAATTGGAGCTTTCTACTTTGACTGATAGCCAGGTACAAATAGCATGGCTCATTAGTAGTTGCAAACAGGATACAGTGAAACCCTGTATAATGAATGCTTCATATAACGAAAAATTCATACAACACAGCATTCATACGCTATTTGTGATACCCCGTATAATGAAAAATTTTTGTTATGTGGTGTATCGCCAATCTGCTTTGCATAACAAAAAAACCCACATAGCGAGGAGTTCCACAGAGCAGAATTTTTTCATTATGCGGGGTTGTACTATATATCAAAAACCATAATGCACAGGATGTAAGCTAAAACCATTAAATGAAGCAAGGCATTGTTGGCTTGTTTTTTGGAGGTCTATCTTTTAATATTCATATTTTCATGAACAGAGTCAAGCACTGGCTGACTCTGCCTGCCAGATAGTGGGGAAGTTTGGCATTGCTTTCCCATTGCAGATCAAAGGCCAGGATCCCATTGTTCCCCACTGATAAGGGAATGAGGCCCCTGGTTAAGGTGCGATTTCAGAGCAAATGGTGGGGATATAACCAGATACAGTAATACCTCGGATAACGTTAAGACTTGGTTCCACAAGTCTTAACGTTATCCGATTTTTAGCCTTATCCGATGCATGCATCAGATAACGTTAAAATCCTATGCAGAGTACTCAGATTATTTATTTTTATTTATTTTATTTATTTAGATTTATATTGCCGCCCACTCGTCAACTCCATAGAGGTACATTGTAAACAACACAGACTTCAAGGGAAAGTTAAGGAAACATGCTGGAACCTTAAAGAACTTTAAGAAATAATTGTCTAAAGGGTAAATACATTACAAAAAACATGCCAGACCACCCTGACTTTAGGGTAACAAAGCCATTCAGCATTTTTAAACTTTTGAAAACTTTATAAAGTGCTGTTTTAAAAGATCTGCTTCCTCTTTTTGCTGACAGATTTTTTTTCCAATGATGCCCCTTAGCAAGCCTGGTGGGGGGCCTGATTCTGAAAAGAAAGGCAAACTGGTTAGTCCTGCTTTCTTTCTCCCAAGGTTGAATGATCTCAATAACAATCACAGCAACTGATCCTCAGCTAAGCCACTTAGCAAGCCAGGCTGGGGGGCCTGATTCTGAAAAGAAAAAAGTTTTTCTAGCTTCTGGTCAGAAAGCCTCCATCTGGCTTGCTAATGGACTTAGCGATCCAGGCCCAGGGGAGGGGACTTAGGAGAGGCTTGGGACCCTTTCCCCAAGTTTTCCTAGCTTCTGTTCAGAATCAACCCCCCCCCCCCGCTTGCTAAGTGGCTTAGCTGTCCAGGCAGGGAGGGGGGCTTCTTAAGAGGCTGGGGAAAGGGTCCCAACCTTCTCTTAAGAAGCCCCCTCCATTGCTAAGTCCCTTAGCAATTGCCATTGGCTGACCTATTGTGAGAAAGATTAGCCGGCAACCCAAGGTTGCCATTACCATGGTACGCCTGACTGGTTAAAAAATACAGTACCACTAATATGCAGTATAAAAGTAAGTAGGTCCATACTGGCGAAATCTCATTGTTACTGACCAGATTGGCATCCTAGGTTGTCATTTTAGTTTACATTCATCGCAAATCTCCACGTCTTTATTTCAGACTGCTGAAGTGGCCCTAGCTAATCTGAAGAATAAATATGAGAATGAAAAAGCCATGGTGACAGAAACAATGACAAAATTGCGCAATGAGTTGAAAGCATTGAAAGAAGATGCAGCAACCTTCTCATCCTTGAGAGCCATGTTTGCAACCAGGTATGTAAGCATCCATGCAAGCAAGTATTTCATTTGTATCTTGCCCAATTTAGTACTAACTACTACTTCCATTTCAACATAATTCAGGATCTTTGCCCCTTTAAATTTGGCTTGTTCTCATGTATTTATGTGTAATACATTCTGAATGTTTAGGAACATAGAAAGCTGCCTTTTAAGTTCAGAATTGCTTGCATCAACATTGTGCAATTAAGCAACTTGTAGTCTCTAGATCAGGGGTTCTCAACCTTTTTATGCTGTGGGTGGGCCTGACCACACCCCCTGGGCAGCTGAGCGGGCCGGATCATGCCCCCAGAAGTGGAAGTAAATGCACCTGCTTCCGCGTTTATGACAACCGTGGGCGCATTTATAGCTGATGTAACTGCGTTTACGCATGCATGGGCACGTTTTACGACTGTTGTAAATGCATCCACTTCCATAAAATAGTGTGCTGCAGGCCTGATCCAGCCCACTGGCTGTAGATTGGGAACCCCTGCTCTAGATATATTGTAGTGTTATTCTCATTGATGCAAAAATACAGCCTCAGTAGGTCATACCAATCAACCTTCAAGATAGGAGAGAAAAGCAGGCAACTACAGAGAGGACTTCAAATAAACAAGAATGCTATTGTTTATTCTGCAGAACAGGAGAAACAAGAGTCCTGGTGGTACAGTGATTAAACTCCTGTACTGCAACCCAAAATGCTGACATTGTGTGTTCGATCCTGGAGGGGATCAAGGTTTACTCAGCCTTCCATCCTTCTGAGGTCGGTTGGGGACAAAATGCTAATTACCGTGTGAGCTGCCCAGATAATGCATTAAGCACTATGTGCTGTATATAAGTATAATTACTAATTACTGAGTTCTGCAAAGGTTCATGCCAAATGTATGTACAGTAATACCTCGGATAACGTTTACCTCGGATAACGCTAAAATTGCATAACGTTAAGTAATCTGGGGAGGAGAATTGGATCGAATAACGTTAAGGTCCTATGGGATGGATCGGATAACAACCGCTAAAGCCTGTGCGGTTACAATGTATCTCTTTGGAGCTTTAACGTTATCTGATACATCCCATAGGATTTTAACATGCATCGGATAACACTAAAAATTGGATAATACCAAGACTTGTGGAACCAAGTCTTAGCGTTATCCGAGGTATTACTGTATCTTGAACATTTCATTTTTGAACACATCTTGTGTAAACTGCATGTTGTGTATACCTGTTGAAAATGATATGATTAATTAGCTACACCATATGGATATGGAATGTAGTGATCATATTCCTTCGATTACCAGGTACAATCATTACTCATTTTCAGCATGCTTACTGTTAATATGTCTGGCTCTCCATAAGCCATGCTTCCTTGCATATCCTTACACTTTATCTCTGGCACATGCTATCTTTATTGCACTTCTTCGCTATAGCAATTTTTGGTGGCAGTTTTAATTGGGTTTTTATTGGTTTTTAAAAATGTGACTGGTTTTATTTTCTGTGAGCCTCCCAGAGTCTTCGGAGTTGGGCGGCAATAGAAATCAGAAAAATAAATAAATAAATAATATAAAACATGCTTTTCTCCTTCAATTACCATGAAAGCTTCTGAGTTCATCTAGGTTTTTCAGCCAAAATGAAGATTTTAATTAAAAAGGTTCAGACACTGCTCTATTTTTAAGCAAATCATGATACAGTTTTCATAATACCACCATCCCTTACTATTGGATGGAGCTAATTGCAATGGTAGTCTAATAGAGTAGACACAGATAGGCTCAATGAATTTCATATAGGTGTCTACTTTTGCCTGTCTGTAGGTACTGGGAATTGAATTTGTGATCTTGAATGCAAAGCATGTAGTCTTTAATTGATCATTCTTTTACCTTATTTATTTATATTTACTACCCCGCCCCAATCGGGTATACCCGACTCTGGGCGGCTTACAACGTGGATTAGAATCACAAGTAAATCCCATATAGTAATGGTCTTTAAACCTTAAAAATACATAAAAATTAAAACAATGTAGCAGCTAATGATGAGTGTAAATAGGGAATTTTGAAAAACGGTGTCTGTAATTAGTATGACTATTTAAAGGCTTAGAACAGTGGTTTCCCAACCTTTTGAAGCTGCGGGCCAGTCAGCTTTGAGGGCCAGACAGCCATTTTGCCCTGCCTACAGGGGGGGGGGCATTTTGTTCCAACAGCTTCTAAGGGGGTGGTCATTTTATTTCATGAATGCCCTTGGAGGGAATGGGGACCACATGAAATGGCACCGTGGGCTGGATCCAGCCCACAGGCCTTAGGTTGGAAACCCCTGGCTTAGAAGGAAAGAAAAATATAAAACTCTGTAGGCTATAGATTGGATAGAGAGATAGAGGTGCAGCTACACCTTTTAGCAACTCTATTGGGTGTTATTTTCAGTATATGAGTAGAGGGGTCCTGTCCATGCCACCTGTTGCACAATCAGGCATATTCTTTTTAACACATTAAAATTAATTAATTAGAATTAATTAGCAGCTGTTCATTGTGGTGATTTATGCAATTACATGACCAACAGGATTCTTGTGATTAGGCCATTTGGTACTGTTTTCTAAAATATGGTAGCATCCTCCATTGATTCTGTGGATGGCATACCATAATTACTTCTTTCTGGTTTATTTTATATCTTGATAAAATTTTCTGTTAGCAAAAGCAGTGGACAAATAGGAAGGGAAATGTTTAATCCACATATGAGTAATAGGATCAAAGTCCATTTAATTTCACAACCATATGACTTTCTTCTAAACACTTGGCTTGTGCTCATAATGAAAATTTCGGTAAAACAAAGCTGTGCTTTCACTATAATTAAATATGCTTCTCTCCAGGTAACGACTAATACTGTAGTGCAGGAGTGCCCAAACTTTTTGGGCTGTGGGCCGATCATATGGTTCAGGGGGTTGGTCACTATGGCCCAGGGGCCTGATCTGGCCCTGACACCAATTCATCCAGCCCACAAAGCCCTCATTGCTCCTGGAAGCAGAAGTAAAACGCTCCTGTATACTCGCATTCTACTTCCCCTTCTAGGAGCGAAAAGAGCTTTGTGGGCCGGATGAATTGGCATCAAGGCCAGATCCAGTCCCCAGGCCATAGTTTGGGAACCCCTGCTGTAGTGGCTTTTCAGCCCAAAGATGAGAACGGACCACAGACGTAAGTGAAAAAACAGCGATAGGTTTATTTTCTGCTAGCAGGACTCAGATGGAATAATTTCCAAAAGTATGAGTGAGAAATTACAGTGTGCCTCAGCCTTTTGTTTCCTATTTTTCAGAAGACAGCTGGAGGCCTTGGCCATATATGGCACCAAGCCAGCGCATTGGATAGCAAGCATGATTACAAAAGCAAGACATTAGCAATTATTCAATAAAAATAACTTCTATAGCATAAGTAATTCAATAAAGTACTTTCTATGGCATAAGCACTTTTCAAGGCTGAACCTTCCCCCCCAAGCTCATGACCTAATCAACTTAACCATCCCAGACAGTTTAACAGGATGCAGCTCAAGACAGTATATCTCCATCTCTATCTCTATCTCTATCTGTCTATATTTTAAGCAAATGTATTTTTAAGAGAGCCAAAACATTACGTCACTGTATTGAGAGGGACAAAATCTAATAAAATGAATGAGAGGGACAAAATCTAATATAAATGGTTAAATGCTAACTTTGGAAAAGAGATGAAATCTACATGTCTTCCTCTTCTCAGCTCTCTCTCTATATCTATCTATCTATCTATCTATCTATCTATCTATCTATCTATCTATCTATCTATCTATCTATCTATCTATCTATCTATCTATCTATCTATCTAGAGAGAGAGAGAGAGAGAGAGAGAGAGAGCTGAGAAGAGGAAGACATGTAGATTTCATCTCTTTTCCAGAGCTAGCATTTAACCATTTATATTAGATTTTGTCCCTCTCAATACAGTGACGTAATGTTTTGGCTCTCTTAAAAATACATTTGCTTAAAATACCATTGGGCCATTTTCATTTTTTAAATTTCTAAAAGCTCTTTACATCCAGGGGTGTGCAGGGCACCATGGGGAGGCGCTGGACAGGGGTGGTGGGGGCACCTATTGGGGGATGGGGGAAATCTCATACATTGTTATTGGCGTCCCAGGGTGCCAGAGGTGAGGGCAGGGTGGGACAAAGCCCAATTGCCTGATATACCAGCACGTGCCTGTTTACATCATTATATTAAGATAATTGCCTAAAAGTTATAGTTGCAGACAGACAGCTGAATTAGTATCAGCATCCATCAATCCTATCCCGCAAGCAAGAAACATAAAATGGAAGAAACATTTTTCTTAAATATGGTATATATAAACAAATGAAAGTAAATTGTTTTATAAATAAGATTTTAACATGGTGAAAAGTGGCATATATACATTCTAATTAAATATAATTAAAATAAATAACAGTGTAGTACAAACTAATTCTTCCTCATCATGCTATTCTTGTTCTCTAACATAGATCTACTAGTGGAAATTTCTTTAAAATCTCTTTCAGAGGCATTATCCATCCAGTGGTGGGAATGTATCATAAAATCAGTCAGTTTGTTGAGATGTTTCAGTTTCCTAGTAATTTTTAATTTTATGAATTTATATCCTGAAATGTTTTTTGTTTTGCTTTGCTTTTTGTGTGTTTTGTTTTTGCTTTCTCTTGCCTTATCTCACATAAGATTTCAGACTAGGTTAATGACAGAGATGATTAATAGCCAGCTTCTGCTTCCATGTCTAGGCCAGAGGTGAAACTGTCAAAATGAAGGCACCTTTTGATGAGTTCATTCTGCAGTTCCTTTTGCCTGACCCAGCATGAGAAAGTTTAGCCGGCACAAGGTGGCCGTTGCCCGAGTACGCTTGATTGTGTACCCCATTTTATGTTATGGCATCTGTATGCAAATTTGCTTTGAAGAAATTGATTAATGTATTTAAGGTTTAACCACTAAGCATCTGGAACTGCAGCGGCTTAGTGGTTTAGTGATTAAGACACTGAACTTGATGCATGAAAGGTCGACTATGTCCGATTGTGGTTCAAAAATTCCACAGTCTTTGTGGTGGCTCTATCTGTGTACCCCATAGCCAGCTCAGTCAGGCAGACTGATTGTTTTTCTTCTCCCATGGAGTAACATTAGATTGACCTGAGCTGGATGTAAGATACAACAACCATTGTCAACAACATTTGCTTCCATGGAAATACCTTCTTCCTCAGCAAAGTGCCTGCATAACTAGCATAGAGAACTGCCTCCAACAGCAACTTATGTGATCATAGCACTTAGAAGAAAGTATTTCCAAGACCCTACCTTTTTCTCCTCATTATGGTACTCTTCGCTTGTTTCTTCCAGGTGTGATGAATATGTCACACAGCTGGATGAGATGCAGAGGCAATTGGCAGCTGCAGAGGATGAGAAGAAGACACTAAACACTTTGCTGCGGATGGCTATCCAGCAAAAACTCGCCCTTACCCAGCGTCTGGAAGACTTAGAGTTTGATCATGAGCAGTTTCGGCGGAGCAAAGGCAAACTTGGGAAGAGCAAGATCGGCAGTCCTAAAGTAAGTGAGGAGGCATCAGCCACCGTGCCAACCATAGACACTTTCCTCCTGCATAGTCAGGGCCCACAGCAGCCTAACATACTGGTCAGCAGTGGCACTCAGAGGAAAAGGTATGCATGCAGTCATCTTTATAGTAGAGTGCAGTGGCGTGACTTGAAATAAGGTCATCCACTGAATTGCAAATAGAGTATATACATGTTTGGTTGGGGACAATGAGAGGCTAGGGCCATGGTGGTGAACCTTGGCTCACCAGCTGTTCTTGGATTTCAGTTTTCAGAAGCCCAAGTCCCTGTGAAACCCATTTGTGTGGATTCACAGAAACTTGGGCTTCTGGGAATGGACGTCCAAGAACACCTGGAGTGCCAAGGTTCACCATCACTGGGCTAGGGAGTGGGGAGAAGAGAAATAATGGCTTTGCAAACTGTTAGTCCTGACCCTTAATTCTGCCTGCCCATAATGTTTTCATGTCCTTTTGATAAAGTCATAAATCATATTCTGTCAGCATTACAACGTAATCCTGTATGTCTTGAATGTACCTTCTCTACATACAGCAAAACAAACCTCTTGTAAGAGTTGAAAGGGCTTTGTCCAACAGGCACGTCCAAGTCCAGAGGGAAAAGATCTTGTAAATTGGTGCTGAAAAACTGGCCTTTTTCTCAAAAAGTGAAATGTCGGTTGCACTGTGTTTGCCCTGATGTGTTTCTTAATACAGTACTTACAGTAAACAAGCCAATATTCAGTGACTCTTAAATCAATCTTTGAGCAAATCTTAGTAGTTTTCAAGTTCTCGCATACTTTTGTGTCTATCTTTTCAAAAGGGAGGGTGTCACCAGATAGAATTGGGTGGGGAAATGTCTTATTACTTTTAGGAGAACATAATGAGATTTTTCCTGTTTTAAGATCTTTGGGCTAAACATGCACTATTTGATTCTTACCTTTTTGGTGTAAATGTCAAGCATAAATACTGTTTGCAATTGAAGAAAGTATGCAAAGATGCTAAATATTGCTTAACCATTAACAATATGAATTGAGGAATAAGGACTGGAAGGAGGAGAAAGAAGCAGGTAGTTTATCATGAGCTTCCACAGTCTGTGGGTTTCCGTATGTATTATTCCCTGCCATATGCTTGGCAAAAGTCATAAAACATCCCAAACAGGAAGCAGATATTTTAACAGTCTAAAGCAGGAGATAGAAGTAGATTTTAGATTGTAGGCAAACATGCATGTGAGCTGATTTTTACTTGAAGTGGTTATAGGTTGAGCAGTTTACCCTGCAGCTTTCTAACATATATAAACAAGGCTTTTTTCACTGATAATATTGTACTACATTGTGGTAGTAGAATAATTGTGTGGTGGTAGGGGGAGCAACATGATGAGGAAATGTTCAGTGAGGAAAAAAGAGATAATATGATTGTCTTTCAAGGGGTCATTGCTTGATAATTAAATAAAAACTCTTTTGTTTCCGTATGTATTTTTTTCTTGGACCTTCTGCAAGACTATTCTCACCTTCCCCTTGTCATCAGAGCCATCCCAGGACTTCAGGGACCCACCTACTGCCTTTATTAAGAACCCCCCCTGATCACACCTCCACAGAATCATTTCTTCTGAGGGGCCCCCCTTCCATGAATGAGTTCTTCCATGGGCACCGTCTCAGCAAGGGAAAAAGGTTAACTGTAGCCATCCCAGGTAAACATTTTTTCCTTGGAGTCATGTAGTGCAAATTGATTTGATGAGTATAGGCAGAATCCACTCCCAACACTCCACATGCGGTTTCTAATTTGGGCACATTCTGAGATCCTTTGTAGATGAACACACCTAGACTGCTCCAGAGAATTCACTGTAGTTATTCTAGACCAGGGTTCAGGAAACTTGGTTCTCTAGATGTTCTTGGACTTCAATTCCCAGAAGCCCTGATCATCAGGTGTGCCAATCAGGGCTTCTGGGAATTGAAGTTCAAGAACATCTGGAGAACCAAGTTTGCTGATCCCTATGCAGCTGGAGGATTTTACTTAATACTGCATGTTCTCTAGACTGTATTTGTTTCTTCTAAGAAACAAAAGATTTAGTAACTTTTTTCTCTTTCTCTGCCCTGTTTTGGGTGATGGTTTAAGGCTCCATAGAGTCTCCATAAAACTATGAAGCTGTGAAAAAGTATCAGGGTCAATCCCTCCTTAATCCATCATTTCCTATTACAGTTGTTGTTCAGAGACATCAGTGCAAAGATGCTGGAAAGCCATAGTTTCCCTCCTAACTCTGAGGTGGGAAATGCTGATTTTAATGCCTAATAACTTCTCTGGAAATTAATATGGGGTAAAATTATGGCTTATTATCTTCTTACATTCCAAATCAACATTAAGTCACATTTTCCTGGTTTAATAATACAATTATTATTTTTATTATTATTATTTTCGACTTATATGCCACCCCAATCGCAAAGTGCCACTCTGGGCAGCTTACAACATGTCTTCACATAATATACATCTACAAAATGATACAATTTACATAGTATTACAAGCTCAAAAACAGTACACAATTAAAACAATACAAAGCAATAAGAAGCATCCTCCTAATCCTAGGCTGTGGCAGTCTATTATCCTTCTCCGGATACCATAGCACTGAAGCCTGTATACAAGTGGAATGTCTTCTACTGAAAAACTCATTTATGACTTCATTAAACATGGCTTATGAATTAATTCCTGACCAAACATTCAAACTAGGCCCATGTTCCTGTAGTAAACAGTAAATGTATATCTGCTTATACTATGGCTGAGTTTGATCCAATGACATTAAAAAATTATTCTATGAAACAGTTATGGCGGCTTCATTTATGAACATATCCACAGATAAATAGATATTTCTAGATCTCTTTTCTTTCCATGTGGGGATTGTCATCCCATTTCAACAAAGCTATTGATAACATAAGGAAAATGCAGTGTGGTAAGAGTTAGTGATTAGAGGTGCAGAGACTACCTAGTATGTGGAAGTTTCCAGAATTTTTTTGAAAAGATGTGACATTTTAAGAAAAACTGGAAAGAACAAACTTTGTAAGCTTTATGAGGAACTATGTGCTGTGATACACTACAATAGAAATTATTTTAATCTAAATTGTGCTTCACTTTGTGTTAGACTGAGGCCAGTAACTGGAAATTTCACCCTGGATTTATCATCAGTTTCTATTTAGGTAGCATAGTAGAACCTTTACTATAGCACAGCATAGAGGAAATGTAACATGGTGGGTCTAAATATAAGCACCCACTGGTTCTCTCCCCAGTCTCCTTTCCTAACTGTTGGCTTTTTTGTATGGTTACATTGTATGAATACAACACATGCAAATACCTTCTGGACTAGTGAGTCCAAGTGCCAACTCAAGCATAGGACATCACAAGCTATTTGGTAGAATCTACATTTAACCACTTCATCTAATTCTTCAAGGCACAGGGAAGTATTCTGGTACCTGCCAAAGCTAGCCATAAGCACTACTGCAAAATTACTGCCACAAGTTATGTGGCAAATTGCAATACGATGTGCTTAACTGCAATACAACAAAAATAGCCATGTTAGAGAGAGAGAGAATGCAAAGATCATTTTCTGCTTTAACTGCACACCCAGAAAATCAAACTGCAGAAACTAATGTTTGTACAGGAGCATGAGCACAAGGGAGAGGTGGGGTCTAACCTCTAAAGAGACCTGATACTTGTCACCTGCACAGCAGATCAAAATATAAATTTCACACAAATAATACTAAGAAAAACACAGATAGGCAAAACACATAACACAGTGGTGGAATTCAATTTTTTAAACTACCTATTCTGTGGATGTGGTATGGTGGGCATGGCCAGGGTTGCACCCGAATTAGGACTACTTTATTTCAAAACTTGGATAGGCGCGTCCAGACGGAATTTCTGCTACCGGTTCTGGCGAACTGGTGTGAACCTGCTGAATCTCACCACTGATGTAGCACAAAATCCCTACATACTGCCTTCAGAATCCAAAAACACCACGGAAAAGGCATAGCACATTTCATATATTTTAAAAAAACAATTCCACAAGCACACAACCCACAAAAGACTTCTTCCGCTCCCATTTACAAGCAATACATACTTCCCAGGTAAAACAATCCCCATACAAACAGTGGCCTTGTCTACCAGAATTTTACAAATGTACTCTCCAAAAAAGATGACCTCATTTTTCACATGCCAACAAAACAGCTTCCCCAGCAAGACAACCTTTGTACTCAACCAAATGTGCATTTCCCTCCCAAACTCACAAATACAACATTCTCCCTGGAAAAAGATCCCCCTCACCCCAGCTCCCAGAAATGAACAGGTGGAATATTATCTTTTTATTGCTGGTAGGATATTGATGATGCCAACCAGATAGCTGCATGATCTACTGAAAGGAAAACACACTAGCAGTTGGCCAGACATACCATAATTACTTGGTTCAGATTAATTTGGCTTGTTCAGCAAACCACAGTTAAAATTAAATTTGGGCTTAGTTTGATTTGTGAATGCAGCCATAACACATTTTTGTACTAAGAGAGGCAATAAAAAAAGTCATTTATAATTTTGCCTTGACAGAAATGTCTCCCATATATCCTACTCATAATGGCCTCTCTTCTACCTCTCAAAAGTTTTAGCACCAGTGAAGAGTTACCAAACTCACAACATCCGTCATGAGGAGAACTTGAGAGGAATTTTCATGGATCTTGCAGCTAGGCCCAGTACATGTTACCGAACGCAAGGTGGGGGCATTTTTGGTCATATAAATAATTCCACCACCACTGATATTTACACTTTTGGATTGTGCTAAGGTTGAGCTAAAACTGATGTGCCTTTAGTGGAATTAAATATATTTTCTTCCAAATGGAAGAGGTTAATATCTCAGGGTTCCCCTTTCCAATAAAACACCCTCCCTCACGTTTAGTTACACCTTTTGGCTTATGTGCTTCATTGTGATCTAATACTTGATTCAGTTCTCAGTTGTCATTCTGATCTTAGAAACAACGTGAAGCTGAAAATCTCTTAATTAAAAAAATACACCTGTAAAGGAAAACCCTCTCCACACCCCTTTGATGTTCGCTAACATGGAAATGCCAAAAGTACCTTTTTAATACAGTACAGACTGATATTCCTATTCTTCCTTTTCCTAGCTAATAAGAGCAGCTAATAAGATAGACAGAAAACAGATGAAAACATTCACTTGCTCCCACAAAAATCAAGATGTTGCCTGAGTGTGCATGGACAATCATCAGCAGTTCTTGGCTTGTCTAGTGTTTGGGAAGAAACATTGACTGGAAAAGAGCTGTTTAATCATAGACACTTGAAGTTGCTGTTGAAGCTAATAGCTGTAACAGGCAGCCAGAGGGTTTGGGATACATAGAATCTGCTTCAGGAAGTGGGTTTTGCACTAGTTAATATGAGAGATTACCATCTATGCCAGATTAAAAAAATTGCAGAAGATTAATATTTCAGTTTAGGCATCCTGTAAGACATGAATTACATTTATCAGGCCAACTTTAATTTTTGGGATAATTTATTTATTTTTTTAAAGTATGCTTAACCTGGCCACTTACATTTTGAAGGGAAAAGAACCATACCAGATTTTAGCCAGATTATATTCCTGATTCCATATTGGGCTCCCACTCTGGTTTTCTGTAGTCATTAGCCCAACAGCTATTTCCTCCTCTTCCAAAGTCCTGCAGGTGGGCTTAAGTACATTTTCAAAAAGAGCATCTGTTTAGTATAGTTTAGCCCAGGGATTCTCAACCTACGGCCCACGATCCGGATGTGGCCCACAGTACCATTTCATGTGGCCCCCTACCTCCACCACACCAGGAAGTGCCATGTGGTGGAGGGAGGGCAAAATGACTGTCCAGCCCCTGAAGCTGAAGGAACATGACCTGGCCCCCGGCTTAAAAAGGTTGAGAACTCCTGGTTTAGCCAGTCTAGAACAATTCGTGTTTATTATGCCAGCGGAGAAATGGAGGGCAAGACAAAAAAAACCCCAAGAGAAATGGGGGAAAGCAAAATAGGAGTAGGGTACTCTGTTTCTTAATGCTTCTCACCTGTTTGTATCTTTCTGTTCAGTGATATTTACTCATTTGTAAATGGGTTTGGCACTAGGAACATTAAAAGAAGTAAACAAAACAATTTGCACTAAATTACCAGTGTCTGGACAATATGTCACATGATACAGAATAATACCCACATTGTTCTTTTTAAAATTGGTCATTAAAGTGTATGTGGGTAGATTTCTAACCAAGGTTTAGAATTCTTTTCTACTGTCACATGTTTGAAAACCTAAACAAAAATTGTCTGTTGCAGATAACAGAAGTATGGGTGGAACATTGTGTTCATTTGCTTGATACTTCCTCTTACATATTACTTGGGAGATATTCCTAGTTAGCTGTGGGAACCAAGAAAGTGCTGCATGGTATGGCAGACTGGGAGAACTACATGTTATCCTTCCTAACTTGCCTTCCCTGTGTTTAGTGATACGGCTGGTATGTGTTGAAAGTGCTTATAAATGTGGAAGATATTATGGTTTCTCTGACACATAGAAGATGATGTGACAAGGCAACCAATGTTATGTACTCAAAGCTGCCTTAGTTAGGAAAAACACTTAATTCATCATACACGTCCCCATCACTGCAGTCTGTTTTTCTCTTTGGAAGTGAGATAGTCAGGGTTTTTAGAGACTATTGCTATTTGCCACAGAATGTCTGGTTCCTTCCTTAGAGCAAGAATACCCTAGAACAGTGATGGCGAACTTTGGCACTCCAGGTGTTCTTGGACTTCAGTTACCAGAAGCTTTAGATTGTGGTGTTGATTTTAATGTTGTGAGCTGCCCATAGTCATTTCGAGTTGGGCAGCTATATAAATTGGACAAATAAATAAATAAATAAATAAGCCCAAGTCAACACTCCTGCTGATCAGGGCTTCGGGGAATTGAAGTTCAAGAACATCTGGAGTGCTAAGGTTTGCCATCCTTGCCCTAGAACAGGATTTTTCAACCTTGGCCCCTCAGATGTTCTTGGACTTCAATTCCCAGAAGCCCTGATCAACAGGTATGCTGACTTGGGCTTCTAGTAATTGAAATCCAAGAACACCTGGGGGCCCAAGTTTGTGAAATCCTGCCCTAGAAGATCACCTGAGTCATATTTCAGTGAAGGTCTTGCGAGTTTTAGTCTATCACTCTATCCAATATCACATTGGGTCTCCAGTGTTCAGGGCCAAGGTAGCTCTAGAAAAATATTTTTAATTTTATTTTTAATTTTTGCTGGTAGAGAGTGGGGGGCATCTTACAGAGAGGAAGGGACAATTTGCTTCCTGCCCTACCACCTGAAGTGAATGATGCCCTTTACACAAATAGGAGGCTAACATTTTGCCTGTTAATACTCTTTCAAAAGGAACATTTTCACGGTAAAACATTCACTTTCCCCTCATTAACACCCTTCCTGAAAGCAAGGCTTCTCTTTTATTTATTGCTTGTCATCAACACTCATTTTGGAGTAGTTACTCACAGTGTTCTGGCTGATCAGATTGCGTACTAGTTGTATGCTAGCCTATTTGCTAAGTCTCTAGATATGCTCTGTCCCTGAAACATGAGCAGCTTGATTTCTTAGTGCGTTATAATAATTTGAAATTGGTTAGGCTGTTTGTGGGAGACAATCATGTGTGACACAGGTGTGAGTTAATGGCAAAACTGTATGTTCCTGTTCAAATGGACTCAGGACATTCCTTTCTCTTGCTATGTAAGCCTACATCATCTATCACCAATTGTGCAATTGTCTATTTGAAAAGGCCTAGTTTAGCCTAGGTGTGGTGAAAGGTTGGTGGATTATACTGGTTCCTTTTGAAGTCTTTGTATGCTGTATGTAAAACTGCTTTAAAAAAGGGCTACTGGGAGAAGGAGACAGGGAGGAAGACTCTGAAGTATCCAGCTAGCACGCACAGATCTCGTGTCATTCTTCTGGTCAGAATCCCTGTAGCTTAATACATTAGTGTAGTGCAGGAATTCTCATCCTGCGGCCTGTGGGCTGGATGCGGCCTGCAGCAACATTTCATGTGGCCCACCCCCACCTCCCCCACACTGTTGTAGCTTCTTGAAGACAAGATGAAACAACATTCCAGGGTTCAAACAGAGAAGGTTTATTTGTGCACGCACAATGGTTCCCAGTGAGTATTTTACTCAAAGACTGAGAACCTTGAACAAAGACAAGCTGGAGTTTTTATACATTTTCAAAACAGAGTATACATTAACTACCATTTATGGGGGGATATATCTTAAATCGATAAACGTTATTAATTAATCTACTTTCCTGATCACTGTTGTTTACGCATACCATTTAATTCTCGGAGAAACCCCTAACTACTACCTATGTTTTAATTAAGGTTGTCTTGACCTTTTAACTTTGCTCCAGGTTTTCTTGACATCTGTTCATGTGATTATTATAGTATGCATACAGTAAAACACCGGATAATGATTGGATTGGATAACGCTAAAATCGCATAACGTTAAAATCGCATAACGTTAAGTAATCTGGGGAGGAGAATTGGATCGAATAACGTTAAGGTCCTATGGGATGGATCGGATAACAACCGCTAAAGCCTGTACGGTTACAATGTATCTCTATGGAGCTTTAACGTTATCCGATCCATCCCATAGGATTTTAACATGGGTCGGATAACACCAAGACTTGTGGAATCAAGTTTTAGCGTTATCCAGTGTTTTACTATATTCTGTTAAGCAAACAGAATCTATATTTTCTAATTGATCAATAGGACCTTTGCTTCTCCACATGAGCACTATGGTTTTTTGCCTTGCAAGCACTTTCTAAGCTACATGTAGATATAGTTTTCTCAAAGCAGCTCTCTATTTCTAAAAATTTATATAATAATAAAATATATGTATTAATTTTTCCATTTTAACACCCAGAATGGCTGCCTGCCCCCCAAAGCTGTCCAAGGGAGCGTGACCTGGTTTTAAAAGGTTGAGAACGCCTGGTGTAGGGGTTATTTTTAAATAACCCAACCTTTTTCACTGAAATGAATGGGGAATAATTTCCTTGGAGCATGTCTGGGATTTTTGTACTAATTACCCATCATGGGCAGTTAAGCTGTGAAGTGAAAGTAAGTAGTAAATTCTGCTACTTACATCTCATCATGATCCTTGTTTGAGTCATTCTGCTAGTTTATCTGGGATGTTTTACTGGAATATTTTTTTAAATCTCCAGTTTATCTGCCCTTCTACTGATATACATTTCCACCCAATGTTAAAATTATTCAGTCTTGAAAAGTTGTGAGTATCGGATGGCTGTAATTGTAGGAGTTTATAATTAAAAATGCTATGAACAAAATCTGAATTCATCAAAGGTTTCTACTTTTAAATTATGAGCAGAGTTTCCAAAAATTACCTGCTGTCATCTGGTGCACTTTTTAGGCTTTCTGTGGAATCATAATGATTTCACTGAATTTCTACAGTTTTCATTTTTAAAAACCCATCTCTAAATATTTAATTTCATGGATTACACCACAATATGGAATCTTAGACTCCCCCCATAACTTAAATTTTTATTTATTTATTTATTTATTATTCTTAGACTCCCCCCATAACTTAAATTTTTATTTATTTATTTATTTATTATTCATATTTATCCATTGCCCTCCTCACCAAGGTGACTGAGGATGGTTTGCAGATCATAAAAGTACCACAATTAAAAAAACATTCTTTAAAACATTCCTAAAAACCCTCAAATTTAAACTGTTAAAGATTAAAATTTAAGTTCTAAAAAATTTACAAGAATGCCAAATTACGATATCTTGAGGGAGAGAGGGGGCTTAAATCATCCAGCGGGCTGCGGTCATTATACCTCCCGCACCCCATACCTGCCCTGCCAGCCATGTTTGTTGAATGCATTTTGTTTGCAATGTATACCAAAATACAACTTCTATACTTTGCACATGATTTATAGGTATTATTTGAAACTGATTTATGAGTAACTTTTTCATTAAAATGTCAAGCAGATCCCCATAAGGTTTTTTAAAAAAAATAAAAAAACTATTAGAAATTTTCTGGTCATTTTCTAATTCTAAAACAGTCTTTTTCCTAATCCAAAATAGATCAAAGACCCTCTTGAATAAAATGTAAATGGCTTACTGTGCCTTCAAGACTCCTGAGGTGCCATTTGTTATTTTTCAGTTCTCACGGTAAAATCCTATTTTCCAAAGTCTGAGGAAGGCAGCAGTTCGAAAGCAAGAAATTGCAAGTAGATAAATAGGTATAACTTTGCCAGGAAAGGTAACAGTGTTCTGTCTGCTTTGGCATCTAGTCATGTCTGCCACATGGCCACAGAAATGTTTGCATATACAGACAATACTGGCTGTTTGTCTGTAAACAGAGATGAACACTACCCATAGTATCTGAGTTGTGGAACCAAGTCTCATTGTTATCCAAGGTACGAGTGTATCCATGTTTTACTGAGGGCCTGCCCAGATGAGGGAATTTGGAGGCTTCTGGTTAGCACAGAAAAGCTTCTACGTAGTGTGATATCTGTCATATCTCACTTGAAAATCCCTTCTGTCCACCCTGGAGATGTTTATTTTCCCTTGCCAAGAGTTCGTGTAGGTCTTCAGATCATTCCATTTTGTCCCCCTGTTGATTATTGATGTCTCTTTTCTCACCTCCCTCCTCCCTCCTTTCTGTAATATCTTCTGAAGTATCTCTGCTGGAATTCTTCCAAAGAATCCTTTTGATGTGTTCAAAGGATGATTTGTGCCTCTTTCTGAGGGCAAAAGAGTGGGGGACTTAAAGCAAATGTGTCACGATCTTAGGTTGACAGCTCATTGCTAAGCAGCTGCATTCTTTCTTTTGCTTATACATACTGGTATCTCAGATTCCACAGACATTAGGTTAGCACCAGGTGCCTGTGTCATGAAATGAGGCCCCAAGTCCTTCACATATCCAAAATGGAGTTTGTTATGTTTTGGACTATAGGGAAAATGTGTCTTCTTTGTCAAAAAGGTCACTTGGTTGTTTTTCACACTTTGGGTCCTGGATGGGAAGAGATAAACAGACTTGGAGGCACCAGCAAGAGCTCATAAATTCAAGCAGTTGTTTAACCCAACTCTGTTATTTGATTGGATGTCTGCTAATTATGTCACACCTGGAGGGAAGGTTTGAAAGGGAGTGGCAAGCAGAAAGCAGTTAAGCAGTTAAGCACTTGGGCAGAGAAGCAGAGAGGAAGAGAGATTGATTCTCAAGCAGTAAAGATGTAGAATCTTTAAGGGGGAAGAATTGGGCTAATGCTGCAAGCCCTTTCTCCCTGGATATTCGCCATGAGCACATGGCTTGAACAGAGAGAGAGTGCGAAAATGGTTATCAACTAGGGAACATGACATGAAAGAGATAGGCTTTCCAACTTGGCCTTATCTCTGGAAATCTTAATTATGGTAACTTAGAACAGATAGATAGATTCCTTTTATTTAGGGGAATACTTGTCTGAAACATCTGTTGGAACACCAGGCGTCTCTGTAAGGGGCCCCCCACATGCTCCTGAACATGTGCTCATTTCTGGAACATATTTAACCCTTACCTTCCAACTCTGAGAGACCTGGGCCGCATTTCAAAGGAGAACTTAATGAGCAGAACACGGGAGGCAGAGGTTGCTTCGTGTGTGTGTGTGTGTGTGATAAGAAAAACAACAATCTTCAAAGAGAAACAGCTGTTTTATTCCTTCAGGTTCATGTAAGAAAGTTCATGGAAAAGCAGAAATCAAAAGGTCATATCCATAAGATCAGTCCAGATCTTTTAGGTAACCAACCAACTTCTTTTAGGTAATCCAAGATCTTTTAGGTAACCATTTTTAAGGAGCAAAAATGCATAGCTCCTAGGCTAAAGAATGTTAGCCCATGGAGATTCAGAAACAAAAGCTCTCTAATCAAAAACAGGTCTTAACTCATGGAGAAGCAGAGACGAACTCTTTCTTCTCTCCAAAATGGAGAATTTGCAGTCAGGTGGTTTAGCTTTAGCCAATCAGGTAACAGAGAAAACTTTCTCAAAACAATACTTTGTTTACACACGTGCATACAGAATGAACAGAGAATGTTCTCTGTTTAGTCAAAACATCCAGGAGTGTAGAAAGATAACACGGGTACACTGACACTGAAAAACATGCTGTCTGTGACACAGCCTTGAGGCTCAGAGAGAAAAATGGATTTCTATGAGGCCAATTTCAAACTACAACTTAACCAAGCTTTGAGAGCATTAGGAAAAAGATGTCTGTTTTCTGACAACATCCTTTCTCTAAAACGAATTTTAATTGGGCTATTTTTCTATGCTGAGATCTGTAACTGATTCATCAAGAAGCATGCTACCACTTTAAATAAAAATATTTTCTTCAATCAACGAGTGTTCATTGGAAATGGGATACAGGGTTAAAGGACAGTAAGCCCTTCTCTCTTTTTTTGCCTCTTGAAAACGCTACCATAACGTCTCATAAAGTAATTGGGCTGGTCTCTGTAAGTCAGAGGAGCCCAGGTTTTGGTCAACCGGGTGTGGCTGGAGAACGAATGGTGAACATCCTTTTCCTTGCGTGAGTTTTGGGAGAGTTCTAGAGGGGATTTTTTGAATAATCTGCCTAGGATTGAACGCTGAGAGGTCCCAGAGCGAGTGAGGAAGAGTGTGCATTCATCATAGCTTGCCAGCCAGATATGACATCAGAGGAAGCATATTCTTTCTTAGCCTTTCTCATCTGGCCCTTTCTCATTTGGGGCAGGGAACAAAGGGAAAAGTTGAATACCATCAGGCCATGGGAGAACAGGTGTGTTCCCATGATCTCATGCATTCCAAAGGGGAGAGGGAGCACCTGCAGAGTCTGGGAATTTGCCATGATGTAATTAGGATGAAATCATTGAATTCCTAAGAGGTAACCAGCCTCTCTAACCCTGGCAAGGGTCAAGTCCGTGACAAAATGTTGTTTCTTATGTTCATGCCTTCCTCTTTATGTTTTCTCTACTTATTCTGTATGTGTGAGTTATGGATGGTAAGCCTAGGAGAGCATTTTCATCTAGGACAGTGATGGCGAACCTTTTAGAGAGCGAGTGCCCAAACTGCAACTGAAAACCCACTTATTTATCGTAAAGTGCCAACACAGCAACGGGAGGAAGGAAATGCTCCCATTGGGCTGCTAGGCAGAGGGAGGAAGTGCTCCCATTGGGCTGCTGGGCAGAGGGGCCGGGTGAACTCTGTGCTGGGGGAGGGAAGAAGCATTCCTATTGGGCTGCTGGACAGAGAGGTGGGGCAAACTCTGTGCTGGGGTAACTGCACAGGTGCCCACAGAGAGGGCTCCGAGTGCCACTTCTGGCATGTGTGTCATAGGTTCGCTACCACTGATCTAGGAAGTTGGTTGGTCCATCTGCCATACAAAATAGTGGAAACCACTTTTTATTTTGCCTTCTATTCCATGAGTAAAATTTACCAGGTTTTCTTGTGAGTAAATTTACCTGGTTTAATTGTAAGTAAGGAGGCAGCAGCAACTGCAACAGCAGGGGGCAGTGTGGTGACCCCCCTCTTTTTCTTTTTGATGGGGGGGGGGAGATTTCTATTTGCCAGTACAGTATCTCCATGCAACTGGTCAGTCAATTCACAATAGTGGAAGTTGACATCAGAAGCATGTCAACTTACAACTGCAAACAACTCTTTTAGACCATTTCCAGCATTCATATAACACTAATAAAGATCAATGTCACCCTTGCTCAAAGTCCAGTCGTATCTGACTCTAGGGTATGGTGTTCATTTCCATTTACAGCCAAAGAACCAGTGCTGTCTGCATCTTTAGACGTTTCTGTGGTTAAGTAGCAGGCATGACTTGACACTGGAGTGCACGGAACACCGTTACCTTTCCTGGCAAAGTTGTACAGTCATACCTTGCATAACGAATTTAATTCGTTCTGCGAGGCTGTTCGCTATGCGAGTTTTTCGCTATGCGAGTCAGACTTTTCCCTATGGAAAAACTCACCTAGCGAGCATTTCAAGGGGGAAAACTCGCATAGCGAAAATTTTTTGCTATGCAGGTTTTCCCCATAGAAACGCTCGTTTATGCGAGTTTTTCCATAGAAAAAGTCTGACTCGCATAGCGAAAAATTCGTTATGCGAGTCAGACCGCTTAGCAAAAAAACTTGCTCATTATGCGAGTTTTTCGCTAAGCAAAACACTCGTTATGCGAGGTTTGACTATACCTATTTATTTACTTGCAATTTGTTGCTTTCATACTGCTAGGTTGGCAGGAGCTGAGACAGAGATGGGAGTTCACTCTGTTGTGCAGCACATGGGTCTTAAACTGCTGACCTGCTGACCTTTCAGCCACTCAAGTTCAGCTTCTTAAGCACATAACTCTAGGAATTTGCTAAAATAGAGTCCTCTGAAAAAGTAGAACCACCCCCAGATGTGGTCTGAAAAGGCACACAGTGATGGGAGAGGTGGACCACTCCAGAATGCAAATGTATGGATGGTGGAATAAAACAAACCAGCAGACCAACTCCAAAAGAAGTGTTCCTAATGCCTATAATGCCAACTCAGGTTGGCCAGGCCTCATTGGCTTCAGGTTCTTTTTAGAACCTCAGAGACACTAAGCATTCAATGGGTGAAGAAACAAGACTTTTTAGACAATGCTCTAGTAAAAGCATATCAGAAAAGTGTATCAGATCACAAGAGCATATCAAAAAACAAGAGGCAATACAATATCACTGTTCATATTTATCTATCATGGGTTTCCTCTGTATCTTCTCCTTAGCCACATGGAGCTCAGTAAGGTGGCAGGGACGCTACTGGTACTTCTGATGTCCAGAGAGCCCCAAAATCTGGATCTAAATTTCCCAAGCAGCTACAATGATGTGTTATCATCTTTGACTCGGGGAATGTCCAAACTCATGAACCGCCATCTGGAATCTCTTAATTGGTGCTTTGTCCTTGCAGCTGGGTTACATCACTGGTTGTTTCTCAGGAAAGGTCATCATAACCTGCCTCATCCCTTCCTTATTTAGTCTGGGATTTTCCATCCATTCCAAAACCTCCAGGTGTCTTATCAGCCAAGGATACTAATGTTCAATTCAGTTCAATTCAATTATTTTACTTGTATGCCGCCTGTAGACATCTTGCCAAAACTTCCCCATCTATCCCTTATAGTTCTACTAGATCTTACTAAGTGATGAGTTTGATGGGAAAACATCCCTTTTCAGGTCAACAAAACCTTCTAAATGCATAAACTGTTCAACAAACATATTCCAATACTTTAATACCCATTTATATTATTTTAATTATTTTAGAACTTGGAGGAGGGAAATGGGAAATATCATCTAACTCCTCGGATTTACAATAGTCTTCTGCAAAGCGGACGTTCCCATGTTCCCCTGGGCAATACAATGCCAATCTAAATTGGCTGTAAGTATGGACATTTTGCTGTGTTCCTGGCCAGACTGTATCTTCAGTTCTCTTGTTGTGGCTCCTCCACTAAATGATATTAAGTATTTGTTACGAAAATAAGATGCTGCTTCTGACACTTCCAAAGAGATCTGCAATTCAAAGAAAACTGAAAAAGCTTAGATTCTGTTTAGTTGGTGAAAGGCTAGGTTGACAGTACCTGGTGTCTGTTTCTGCTGGCAAGCATACATATAATTATTTTTAATGCATAGACTTGGGAAAAAATATTTTTGTACATTTGAAAGTAATATCATTGTGCAAATGAGAAAAGTCACCCCAGTGGCCTTCTGGAGAATTAGTACAGTATATAAAAATGATTTAATTCTTGTAGTCAGAAACCTCTGTAGATGGCGAAACACCATTGTAAGTGACCAATTGTGACTTCTGGCAGGGGGGATTGCAAACCATGATTTAGTTGTTAAGCAAGCTTTTGGTTGGTTTTAGTTCTTAAACAATGCGACTATTCAGAGAAAATTTTGCTCTTTAAGCGAGTTAGTCTCTAAGCGAGGCACTCTTTATGCAAGGTTTTACTGTATTCTATTTGTGTGCTATAGCATTCCGCTGAATAACAGGCAAACTGCAAGAATTTTACCTTATGCATTAAATTTTATAGTGCTTTTTATAGAAGCTATCCTTTTGTCTTTTTTATTTTTTCCTTTTCAATGCTTTATTAATTTTTATCATATCTTTTCCTTTCTGTGTGTCTCATTTTTATTTTTTATACAATGGTGTTTCGCTTAAAGAGCAAACTCGCTTAAAGAGCAATCCCATGGAACACATTAGGCTCTTTAAGCGAGGTACCACTGTATATAACATTTGATATGCTCACTGAATTAGATCAATGAGCATTATAAGTGTATATTGTCATTTTACATGTGACACAAGCCTTTTTATCAAAGACATTTCAACATGGGAAAATAAATTTTGCCAAGGGCTTTCCTTGGTTTAATGGATTAAGAAGCCAGCTAGCTAAACATACTTTTACCTCTTGGTGCCACTGCTTTGTGCCTTTTTTTCTGATCTGGCTAGATTTTCAAGTCCTGCAGATGAGACTGAGACTGTTCATTTCATGCTAAGTAATATAAATTAATAAATGTAATGCCACAAATTCACTGCTCTTTTTATATGTTAATTTCCAGATCTTAATTTTGAAATTAATAAAACAGATTTATTAATCCAGCTACTTAACTGGCAGTCAAGCAGTATGTTCCTTTTATCAAATCTTGCTAAATAAATAACTGGCCATTGTTGATATAGAATATTTGTTTAACATTGCAACTAACAATTGTGATTTCACTAGCAAATAGAATACAGCAGTTTATAGTAATGTATTGCATTCTTCTTGACGTTGTCCTTTACAGGTTACAATTAAGGCTGAGCTCAGTTCTTAAGTTAGCTGGTCTGATTGCCTCTTGGAAAATCATATGGGATATTAAAAGTCAAAACTCCTCATGGTTGCTGTGGTTACAGTCATAGTGGAGAAATCTCTGCATGATGTTACAGAGCTGTGATGCCGAACCTTGCACTCCAGGTGTTCTTAGACTTCAATTCCTAGAAGCCCAAGTCAAGCACTCCTGCTGATCAGGGCTTCTGGGAATTGAAGTTCAAGAACAGCTAGAGTGCCAAGGTTCACCATCACTGTTATAGGGAATTAATAAACACTTTCTTGTCTAGTTTTGTTTTTTTTAAAAAAAAAATCTTGCAAAACATTGCTTGTAACATAACATGTGTCCTATTTTGACAAGCTATTCCCACCCTCAAAATTAATATAAATGTATTATGGGTATATGCTATGTAATATATTCTGGAAATAGCTTTGGGATGTACTTTTAAAACTCTTAATCCCATGTCTGTTTACATTTTCACAGAACCTTGAATGTGTCTGACAAACTAAGCTTCACTTGATATGGATGCCATTTAAAATGGTATCAAAATTAATTGCTTTATGAAAGCTTTGTCAAAGAAACTAAAGTCTTTGAAGTTTAATGTCACATTTTAATATGAGCATGTGCACTCTTGGACTGGGATGCGTTCACTGCTGTTATAGTGTGACAGCAACTGTGTAAGCCTTTCTCCTTCCTCTGATAGTAAAATTTGTTGTCATGACCAGTTACATGATTAGTCACTCAAAAGGGAGTGTGTTTATGGGTGGTGGTGGTGGTGATGTACAGTTCCTCAAATACATGTGCAAAATGTGAGCAGGGTTTGGTCTTAATACTAAATGTTATTTCTGTGTACCATATAATTTAGGAAAAGCAAAAAAAAAAATCTAAACCCTTTCTGTCCTTGTGTCTGCTCCTTCACACTAACCTGTTGGCTAGATTGTCAGTTGATTTAGTGAGGAATATTAAAACTATGTTTTTGTACATTTGTTATTGTAAAAGAAAAATCAGTATTTAAAAAACTGTGGCATGATTAGTCTTCACATATCAGTGTAATTTTATGATTAGCATTTGCATCTCTTGTTGGAAAAGAAGCTATGAATAGCATTACAGGTGAAAAGACGCTGTCAACAACTTGCTTCTGTCAGCTGCTCTATGAAAAAACTAAGATCTGTAACTAGGATGGGACAACAGAAAATTTAGTAAGTGCCAAAACATAGTAGTGAATCTACTGGTGAGTCTTAGGAAAATAAATTGCAACAACTTATTCACTTTTCATTTTGTGAAAATATAACATTTCTTCTTCTTCTTCTTCTTCTTCTTCTTCTTCTTCTTCTTCTTCTTCTTCTTCTTCTTCTTCTTCTTCTTCTTCTTCTTCTTCTTCTTCTTCTTCTTCTTCTTCTTCTTCTTCTTCTTCTTCTTCTTCTTCTTCTTCTTCTTCTTCTTCTTCTTCTTCTACTAGGGGAGGCACTACTCTCTCTTTTTTTTTGTTTATTTCCTTTATTTTGGTGGGGGCTCACCACCAACATTGGTATTTATGCCTCTTTCCAGAATTTTTAATGTATATAATACTCATAACAGGGCTGCTCAGAAGATCCTTTCAGGATCAGATTAAGAGTCTACTATCTAGTCAGTCATCTGGTCTCCCAACAGTGATCCACTAGATCAAGGGTGCCCAAACTTTTCGGACCATGGGCCTGACCATGCCCCCCAGACAGCTGATTGGGCCTGTCATGTGGCTCCTCCCACCGGAAGTGGAAGTAAAATGCATTTACGGCAGTGTTCTGTCCATACACTGGTGTGTTTTACTTCCACTTACAGGGGTGGCGAGGGTGTTGGGGGCTAGATGAATTGGCATCTGGGGCCCAGATTCAGCCCACGGGCCGTAGTTTGGTCACCCCTGAGCCAGATACTTCCAAGAACTAAAAGTCTTAAATATTTCCCACAGGTAAGGCATTAAAGGCAATGGGCATCCTCCCTTGCTTGTTTTTAGCAGCTAAATATAAGGCCTTAAAAATTGTAGTTCTATTTGGATGTTGTGACTTTGGTTTTTATCTAATTCCCATTTTAAAGCTGTAGAAGCCAATTAACCTATCCACATGTTGGTGCAGTGAATTATGTTAAGATGTGTCTTGTGTGATTAGTTTTTAAAGGTCTTAGTTTTGCTAGAAGGTTATAAACTGGTGCTTCAAACAAATATGGAGTAATTAATTCATTATTTTGTCTAAAAGTGGGATAATAAGTAGGGATAAGCATTTGGAATAGCTGATTAAATCCTCTTTTCTATATTTATTTTTAGACATAAGTTATAGTTTAGCTCCAGTTTGCTTCAATGTACTATGATTCATTGTATTTAATTTACTTTGCATCTAAGCTAGTAGGTTGACATCTTATGGACTGCCAGATATTGTTTGATGTACATCATATTTCACTGTTGGCTTTGTTGCTTGGGGTGAATGGAGTTGTACATCAACAGACTCTGGAAGGTAAAAGGTTGGTCATCCTTTACATAGTGAGATAAATTAGAACCCCTCGTGATCAAAAGAGTCTATCCCACCAGTTTAGGTGTATTAACAGCCATAATGAATATAGAATCTGGATAAATAAACTGAAACCATCAGTGAAATAAATAGAGTGAATGCATTACACATACATATTCTTTTTTGTTGTTGCTCAGTCGCACAGTCGATTCCAACCCTCTGTGACCCAATGGACCACTGTCCGCCAGGCACTCCTGTCCTCCACCATCCCCCTCAACTCGCTCAGCTCTGTGCCCATTGTCTCTACAATACCATCTAGCCATCTCATCTTGGGCCGTCCCTAGCTCTAGCTAAATAAAAGATGCTTTAAAAACCCATGTCAAGAAACAGAAATCCAAGTCTCTCTCAACTGATTTGGCTAAAAATCGAATCTGTGGACAATTGCTTTTCCTGTTAAACAGACTGAAGCAAAGCAACAATACATGGAGAGAGCTGTACATTTATTCTTAAATGTGAAACATATACTAGTCTGTAGCATGTATTAGCACCATTATCATGGAGGAAAAACTGGAAGGGCAGTTCTGAGCTAACTGTGCCACTTTCATAGCTAATATACATTCAGTATTTTGAATGAATTATTGTATGATAACTACATACAGCATTTACAACAAGAATTGGAGTTCATTTTAGAGACTTAAAGGTAATTTGCCTTATTTAAAACAGGATAGTTCTAGCGATATGACAGATTCATTTCAGACTCTTCACAAAATCTTGGGGGTTTTTTTCCTGTTCTGTATTATTTAGCATCACCTACGATTTTTGACACCATGTAACACATACTCTACTCCAGATAATTTATGAACAAGAAGATTATTATAGGCTCCTGCTAGTGGAAAGCTCTCTTAGCATATAATAAATTATTTTCTTGACATATAAGAAATTATTTTCTCAGCTATAATGAGAGCTGATTTGAGAAATTTATTGGACCTAGAGACCTTTTTAAAATTTTAAAATATGCTGGCCAGAATCCTATTATTTATGCTCACTGGCTTATGTCAAATGTTATGCAGTACTATATATCACTGCAGCAGATTGCCTTCAGTTAAAAAAATGGTCAAATGAGTTTCTTCTTGTGTACAAATTCACTTGACTTACGATTGACAAGATATACAACCCTTGACTTCTTAACTAGTGGTAATTTGTTGCAGTAATGTATGCCATTTACCGGTAATTTATGCCAGAGGATGTAAGTACAGTAACAGAATTCTTCCACTTATTCATTATTTCACATATACAGTAAAACCTCATATAACACTAAAACCTGGTTCCACAAGTCTTGGTGTTATATGATTTTTAGTGTTATCTGATGCATGTTAAAATCCTATGGGATCCATAGAGATACATTGTAACCACACAGGCTTTAGCGGTTGTTATCTGAAGCATCCCATAGGATCTTAATGTTATCTGATGCAATTCTTCCCCCCAGATTCCTTAATGTTATGCGATTTTAGTGTTATTCGATACTAATGTTATATGAGGTATTACTGTACATAAATTATATGAATGCATTTTGGGCACATTTATGTTTATTTTTGAAGTAACGACACGCAGACTCAAATTGTCATCGGGAGGAAGAGGACCCAGAAGGAGAGCCTCAAGCCCTTTTATTCCTGCAAAAGGTGTTTTCCTGTGTGCCCTGTGGCAGTCACGATGGGTGACACAAAAGGGAAAAGGGGCAAATAGTAAGAAGCGCCAGATAGGAAGAAGCGCATAGTGTATATTTCGAGCAGAGAACCAGGCTGTCCATTACACCTGTGGAAAAATATATATAGATGTAACAGGAAGCCTGATTATAGAGTGTGACTACTTGTTTATGTTTGCTTAGACTTAGGTGGTTTCCTCTTTTGAGTCATGCAGCCGGCAGAGTTCCAGTGTGTTTGAAAGAATTGTTAAAAACAATAAAACTATCATGAACTATTTTTATTTGGCAGGTGGATATACAGTAGAACCCTGCATAACGAAAAAACTCCATTCCACGGAGCTCTTTTCTATGTGTTTTTTCCACTCGTTATTCAAAGCACTATTGGCGATACCTCGCATAAGGAAAAAAAAAGTTCATTAACTGGGGTTCCCATTAAGTGGATATACCCCGGTTACCAAACCCCTTGCATAACGAACAATTCTTTTCATTATGTGGGGTATCGCCCTTGCATAATGATTGCTTCGTTAAGTAGTTCCATATAAGTTCCAGCCTCCACCTGTCTAAGGTCATAGAATGTTCATCTCCTCAGCATATTTTCTGATTTAAGAACTTCTCAAAGGGTTAGAGTTTAGAATAACATAGTGAGACTAAAAGAATTTTTAAAAAAATACTGTACTTCAAGGGTTCATGCTATTTTCATTTTTAAAAAAAAATTGAATGCTTGTGTATGTACCAAACAAATACATATGGATTCTTTAAAGTAGTTCCATATAAGTTAGGTGGGCAACAGCCAGCAGTGAAAAGCAGTTTTGCTGACTACAAAAATAAATATACAATGGCACCTCTCATAACGAACGCATCGCAGAACGAAAAATTAGCATAACGAAGTATTCATTATGCAAGGGCGATACCCCACATAATGAAAAGAATTGTTTGTTATGCAGGGGGTTTGGTAACCGGGGTATATCCACTTAATGGGAACCCCAGTTAATGAACTTTTTTTTCCTTTTGCGAGGTATCGCCAATAGTGCTTTGCATAACGAGGGGAAAAAACACATAGCAAAGAGCTCCGTGGAATGGAGTTTTTTCGTTATGCAGGGTTCTACTGTATATCCACCTGCCAAATAAAAATAGTTCATGACAGTTTTATTGTTTTTAACAATCCTTTCAAACACACTCATTTGGACATTCAGCTTCCTATATGAAAGCATAATAATCGGAATGAGCTTGTGATAGTAAATTGGTAGCTGAGCCAGAAATAAAAGCAAGAAGACATTTATAAACCATTTATAGGCAATAGAGTTACCATATATACTTGCGTATAAGCTAACCCAAATATAAGCTGAGGGACCCAATTTTGACCTGAGAAACTAGGAAAATAGATTGGCCCGAGTATAAGGTGAGGGTAGGAAATGCAGCAGCTGCTAGCACCCACTTCCCCTGCCCTGTTGTCTTCGCATCTCAATCCGATGCGGAGAAAACTAGATTGTCCCAAAATGCAGCAGCAGGTAAGGAGTTTTCTCTGTGCCAGATTGAGACTCACCCTCTTCCCCATCTTGTTGTCAGCACGTCTCAATCCAGTCTGGTCTTGGGACATTAGCCACTACTGTCTTATTCCCTCATGTTCAGTGACCCGAGTATAAGCCAAGTCCTCTTTTTTGAGCTCATTTTTGGGACTCAAAAACTTGGCTTGTACTTGAATATATATGGTAATTTGAGATTTTATATGAATGGGTACAATTTGGTGAGTTGATTTATTTTTCTATGTCACAGGAAAATCTATATAGCACCGGATGGTGTTAGATCTTATTAAATGTTATACTAAAAGTAAACAATCAATAGCTGTATTAAAGAAGATCTACTAAGAAAAATGTAACAAAATGCTCAATTATTACTGCATAATGAGGGAATACTATGAACAAAGAGGTTAAAGCAAGTTAAAATTTAAGAAATTACTTTGTAGTCTTTGAAATCCATGGTTACACCTGGGAGATGGGCCAGGTATGTGGAGCAAAGAAGACTTCCATATTGTTTATGTTTGAAGGGGTGAAGTTGGGAAAGGGAAAAGTCTAGTGAGAAAAGTACAAGTCAGGTTGACATAAGTGACCAGCTGCAAGAAATTCCTGTGGGAATGGAAGATGGAACAAAGAACTGTAAACCATCCACTGCTGATGAGATAGAGGCATGGTGCTCCCTGAGGCGGAAGAGGTTGAGGTGGGCCTAGAAATGATGACACAGGAATTGCTGATAGGTCAGTTTATAATTCAACCTCTCAGGAGACAACATACAAATTTGCTTAGTCTTTTGAAAGGATTGTTATTTCTTTTAGTGCAGTACCACCTCTCATTTTCCTTCTCTTTAGTAGGTGTCTGTAAATGCACCAAGGGACATCCTGCAGAGAAAACATCAGCATGAGATGACAAATCATCCAACCTTCTTTGTATTGACAGTTTTGCCGTATCACCCATTAATGTTTTTATAAATTCACCTCATGTCTGGCTGGACATCCTGCTACGGTAATGGAATAGACCAGTGTTTCCCAAATGCTGGTTTTTGGACTTCAATTCCCAGAAGCCTAAGTCATTTTCCGAAAGCACTGATCAGCCAATGTACTGACTTAGGCTTCTGGGAATTGAAGTCCACTAGTGGGCTGTGTACCCCTTGTTGGGAACCACTGGAATAGACCCTACAGCCAGTGACTCAGCGCCGAGTGTTGGGTGGTGGTAAATAACCTGACTCCCTAAAAAGGCCATCGGCTACCTGTGGATGAGCTCTTTTAGGTGGGTTGATGGTCCCCTCAGTGGAGCAAATGCCACTGGAAACCATCATATTGAGCCCAACAGCAAAATGAGCAGAGGAAGAACTCTGATTCCCAATGGTCATGGAGGTGGAAGAGGCCATGCCAGATGAACTGGTTGAGAAGGCGCTCCTTGTCAATGTCATCAAGGGTGTGGCAGTCCATTGCAGTCCCAGTGTTAAATCCTGCATGTCTCATTTCATATGTGCCGCAGGAGATGGGTCTGTAATCATAGTGTGGCTCACTTCATGGCAAACTGTGATCCACCTTAAACAAATTCACGCCAATGGCATTTTTCCTGCTTCAGGAAAAAAAATGAAATAATAAGTTGCTGCAAACCCCATAGTTTTTTATTGCATTTTGCATGACAGTTCCCAGATCTGAAATAAATGGGATACTATTTAAATGAAAATCCAAGCAAATAACCATCTTTCTCCTGGAGAATTAAATAAGAGGGTAATATTATGCTTGGCAGTCTTAGTCTTTCACTCATGTTGATTGTGCTCGAGGCAGCATCAAAGAAGGTTATGAGCTTCATGGATTGTAATTTCCTTTCTTTGTGTAGGCAAAATCAATGACAATCCTTTCAAGCACTCTCATTTGGACGTTCAGATTCCTATGCTGAAAGCATAATAGCATGAGAAACATTCAGACCTGAGAAGGAACTTCCTCAGATTTAAAAGGCACAGAATATTTCCTTGAGATACACAACAACAATTATAATTAAAAAAAAACCAACTGTGGAATATAGCTTCTAAATTCCTCCAGGCAATCTAAAACATTTAGGTCTCCTTGTAAATACATGCAGGGGATCTCAGAAAGAGTTCTGACAATGGTGAATTTCAAAGGAAATGGCAGTGCTTATTCATCAATTTTTAAATGCCTTGAGCTCTACTGACAAGATCTAAAAGGAATATGGAAGGGAAATTGGGTTATTTGGGGGGGGAGGGGAGAATTGGACCATGGTGGTCTAGAATCTCTGAACCACCATGATAATTGACTATACAGCATGTGTGATTCTAAAAATAGTAATAAAAAAGGAAAGTAACTGTTTCAAGCAGTAGGTCTATATTAGTGTTTCCCAAATTTTGGGTTGTGGACTTTAATTCCCAGAAGCCTAAGTCAGTACTTTGGCTTATTAGTGCTTTGAGGAATTGACTTAGGCTTCTGGTGAAATTTGGTTGTTTAGCATACAAAATCACAACTGCATTAGACTCAATGAATTAGTGGAACTTGCAGAGGAGTCAACTCAGTGGGCCTCCTCTAGTTGTAACATTTAAATCTAAGCTAAATAACAGGATTTCAGCCAACATATACCGTTACATTGCCAATATATAAAGCTAAACAGGATTAGGGATGTATATGCTAATGTTTGCGCCAACTTGCAGCTTCTCTTATGTTCACTATCCTTTTATTTTGTTAAGGCATATGAAATATTAATATCTCATGACTTTTTAAAATATAATTACAACCATTGTCTCTTATTTAAGGCTTATTCTTTATTTTTTAAAATAACTAAATTTGCCCTATCTTCCAACAATCAATAAAATAATAGTACTCTAAACCCAGGACTGGAGTTACCTCCCAAATCTTAAATCATAGTAGACCAGTTTCAGACATTCCTTTTATAAAATTCTATGACTATTTCTTTAGAAAAATACTGGAGTTTACCTAGGACTGCAGCCTTCATTTTTACTTAATAAAGTACAAACTACACTTTCTATTCCACACCATTCAAATATTGTAAAACTTAATATTGAAAACTCTAGTGTGGGCACACCCTTTTGGAATCAGGAACTGAGTTAGAATTTAACCTGAACGGCTTTATTTTGGAATTCATAACTCCTCCACCTTTGAGTTCAGTTATTTAGCATGGAACTCAGTTAATAATGCATCAGTTGTTTTTCAACCTGTTACTCCTTTCTACACAGTACTCCAGGTGGTTAATTATGTTAAGTCTTGCTAATTGTATATCATTTCATAGAATCCCTGAACTTTAGAACTGCAAGAGATCCCAAGGGGTTGTTGAGTTCCTTGCCAAAGCAGGAAATCCACTGCTAAAACATCCTTGGCAAATGACTGCCCAACCTCTGGTTAAAGCCGCTTTAGAGAGTCTACCAGGAAACATTTTAAAGTGCCTTTACAACAACAACAACAAAAAGCTTCAAAGAGCTGTCCAGCATTTCATACCATTTTGCAATTTAACTGAGTCAGTAATGTAACTCCATAAACTGGAGTGTAACATTCCTTGGGGTGGGGGGACCATTTCAAGTTCAGATGTATGGGGCTCTTTTCTCACAAAACATAATCAGGTCTCCAGAAATATACAATAGTGTAGACCACAAGAGGGCAGTGCTGATCTACACAAAATACAGGTAATCAGAAGTGTGAGACAGCCTGCCTCTAAATTGAGAAACAAACAAAAATGTACTATGAAGGCTAATATACCTTTCCATTAGGTGTATCAAGGGTATTTTTTGCTGTCATTCTGAATTCCACTATAACTATGTGAATTGTCATACAGGGGTTCTTCTACAAATGAATTTTTGTGTGCATCAGTCTTTAAGGGAGATCACAGTGTGCCTGATTTCAGTTTTCTGCTTTGTCTTATCTGAGAGGAGAAAATGTACACAATGTGTACATTATTTCCTGTTACATACCATAGGAAATCACTGAACTAATTTCCTGATGGATGTATCAAACTCACAATATTTGTTACAATTTTATGTGCATTTTTGTAGAATAAACCTTCATGGACATTGATTTATCACAGTATTTGATTCGTTCTTCTCATCAACATGAGAATGTTGGTACAGTAAAACACCGGATAACGCTAAAACCTGGTTTCACGAGTCTTGGTGTTATCCGATTTTTAGTGTTCTCCGATCCATGTTAAAATCCTATGGGATGGATCGGATAATGTTAAAGCTCCATAGAGATACATTGTAACCACACAGGCTTTAGTGGTTGTTATCTGATCCACCCCATAGGACCTTAATGTTATTCAATCCAATTCTCCTCCCCAGATTACTTAACGTTATGCGATTTTAGCATTAGCCCATCCAATCGTTATCTGGTGTTTTACTGTAGTCCTTTCAATCATATTTGTACTGAAATGCACATGACAGCAGATAGCAGTATCTCTGTAGAGATATGAAAAACTATTATCAGGTGGTAGTGTTATATATTTTCAAGGATGAGACCAGGCAGCATTCCAGGGTCAGGCAGAAGATAGCATTTATTGCGCAATGGTTCACAGAGAGCTTGACAACTCACTTTTGCAAACCCCTTGGGGTTCTTAGAATAGTACAGTTATACCCCGTCAAAAAGAGAAGTGGTCCCCTTACACCATGTTAGGAAGCATACAGAAGATTAACATTTCATTGGTTAGCTACACAGTTTCCCTTTATTTTAGTAACTTCTTATATATGTTATAAATCAGCAATAAACAAAATCTGATTTCAACAACATTAAAGATAGCTAGAGTCAGCTATTCTAAGGCCATGCTGCAAGCTCAAAATGGGCACACTCTGGCACCAGCTGTTTTAATCTATTTTCTATCTTAGTAGCTAACAACTCTCTACAAGAAACCACAGAACAAGATGGGATTTAATAATAATCTCTCAAGTGATGAAGAGAATTTTAGCATACCATTTTAACCTATCAGAAATTACTTTCCTGGATTAAAATTCTAAGACTCTTTCAGTTAGCAAGGATTCTTGTTTGGAGCCAAACAAGTGATCTTTGCAAGATCTCCTTGACCAGAAAACAGTACATCTGAGTGGCTTTTCAAAGGGTCATCATGATGTATTTCATGGGTTCAGTCCAGAGAAAGTATGCCCAAGGGCGAATGAAAACAACTGGAACCATTTATTTACAGATAAGTACACTAAATGTGAGATTCCCCCTTACAGTCTTTTTTTTTAATGTTAAACTCACCTAATCCAACTTTTCTTCATAACCCTTCCCAAGAGGTAAATCACAATTATTTTAATTTTAATTTCTGAAATGGGAAAATTGAAATTGAAAAATATTGACTTGCAGTGCCAGCAAATAATTATGTCAACAAGATAGAATTTGAATCTAGATCTAGACCACATTGGGCTTTTATCTTAATAGAAAAGAAATGGAAAAAATATCTGTTGGGGCTTGTGAAAGAATCAGTTGTGCTTTGAAGAGCTTATTCAAATGAGCTCATTAACAGAAAGTATATTCCTCACTAAATCTCTTCCATCCCCTGCCTTGTCTGTCTCTTAGTTACTAACCTCTTCTGTTGTCCCTTTGTATATATGTCTAATTTATCAGTTTCTTGTAGATTGTCAGCAGCCTGCTGCCTCCATACCGCCACACGGCTCACAACTAACCAGGAGGCAAGACTGCCAGACTGTCAGGTAATGTTCTGCTAACTTCTCCTTTTGGTCTGCACTGCATATTGTAATTAGCCTGCCCTACCTTCCCACCTTTTTTCTATGCACCTATCACCCCTGATCCTAATCTCCACCCTGTCTTTCCACTTCCTCTTTTTGTATGTTTTGCCTTTAAAACAGTTAAAAGAATTTTTTGCACTATAGTATGTATACCAAGTGACATCCATGCAGTCGATTCCAACTATAGGATTGCAGAATTCAGATACCGGTACTTACTGCACCGGCATGAGTGAATACTATGGGGAGAAACAACAAAGAGAACTACAGCAGTTTTTAGAGCACAACAAACTTTATTTCACACAAACAGTTCATGAACTGTAGCCACTTATTCAAATGTTACGACCCATGAAGGTTTGTGTGAAATAAAATTTATTAGTCTTGAAGATGCTTTGAGATTTCTTGTTGATTTTGCTGCAACAGGCTAACACAACTACACACCACCACCGCATTTCCACTGTGGGAAAGAAACTCTCACTTCCCTATGTGTAATGGATGCCTCCCAAGGAGTAAGTGTCTTTTTATTTCATGGTTGCATTCACCGTCTGCAGTGACCTTTTGTTGTTGTTGTTGTTCAGTCACACAGTCAATTCCGACCCCCTACAACCCCATGGACCATTGCACTCCACGCACCTCTATCCTCTACCATCCTACCTCACCCGTACGGGCACGTTTTACTTCCGCTACCAGAAGCTACGAGGGGGCTGGACCCAGCCCCCGGGCCTTAGTTTGGGCACCACTGTGCTAGAGTGTTGTCATATTAGTCCATTGCAACAAAACTAACAGTGTCTGGTGGCACCTTAAACTCTAACCAGTTTTATTTGGCATAGGCACCTGTGGACTGTAGCCCATGTCTTTAGATGGTGATGGATGTGAATTCATGTGAAGGAGGGAAAGCCTTTAATAGCAAGAAAAACAACCACTGCTGGATCAATACCTGGACTCCCTGATCTGTGGTACTTTTTAATAATTAAAGGCTCCCTTTCTCTGGTCCTGAGGTAGCCCTAGGGGTCCTTGGAACCTGAAAGGAGCAGCATAGGATTTTTTCCATTAGTTTAAATTAAATAAAATATTTGCAGTGCCCAGGCCAGATTACACTGGCATAAAGGAAGGGGAAACACAGAAGTTTTCATTAATTTAAATTGAATATGCCCAGCACTTATTTCGTGTAAATTTGTGCTACAAGATTTTGTCCAGCAAATTGTAGGACTAGTTTATGGATTGGTAAGTGCTTGCTTAATACTTTTGTCTTTACAACAATCTTGCTTCATCATATAGATTTGTATTTTATTTTAAAAAAATTGAGTAGCCCAAAGGTTTAGAGAAGAAGGGAGTCTCTCTGCTTCTGTTCAAAAGCCTATCCACCCCACTCATGTGAAAATTTTTATCACTCAGAGATTTGGGGGCAGGTGTGAGGAAGTCTTATTTGGTTTGGGTCACAATCATCCTCTATATAACATAATGACTTATTTAGAGTTGTTGACCATTATTTCAGCATTGGTCAATAGAAGTATAATTTCCTGAAATATACTTTTGGTTGACTTTTTAAAAATCATGCAGAAACATAATTAAATGCACTTCAATATTGCAAGGTGAATGGCATATTGAAAGGGATCTGAGTAGGCTTCCTAAAGTGAGTGGGGGGAAATGCATATTTTGTGTCTTTAACTGAAATATTCTTTGTATATATGTTATTGAAAACAGATCAGCATATTGTATCACAACGATGATAAGAGAGTGGGGTTTTCCTTTTTCATGCCAACTCTGCTCATGAAAATTGAACTATTGCTATCCTCAGTGCACAACTTTAAAAATGCCTTTGCTTTTAAAATATCTAAAAACCTGTTAGACCAGGGGTGCCCAAACTATAGCCCAGGGCAGTGGTGGGCAGCAAAAATTTTCGCTACCATACTGTAGGAACCAAGTCAATAATGCAAGCTCCACCTGGCACCATAAGTTCAAGTGGCTGTAACGAAGTGGGAAAGCATTGGAAAACCACCCATGTATACATCTGCAAACACAGGCAGCACTGGCTCTTTGGCTGTAAATGGAGATGAGCACTGCACCCTAGAGTCAGACATTATCAGGGATTCCCCTGGCGATATGTGTGGCTGGATGGCAGAGTAGCACTTTTAAGCTCTTACGCAGCAAAAGCCTTAGTGCAATAACACACACACATATGCCTTCAGTAGAAAGGTGCGCTTTACTTACAGTGAGGGGAAGACAGACATACACAGGACTATATACAACAGTCTCTCACTCTCTCCAAGCCCCACAGTAGGTAGACAGCTTGGAGTACTCTGTTGGCTCCAACTCCAGGAGCACTCAAAAAGTCCTGGTGATCCTTTAGCAGTTCTTTCTTCTCAGTTGAAGAAAAACTCTGAACACCATCACCTCCTTCAGTGTCTCAGTCCTTCTCAGTATATAGACTCCTTCAGAATAGCAACCTCCTCACAGATAATCTCCTCCAGTATGATAACCTCCTTCAGTATGAAGACCTCCTTCAGTGATAACCTCCTCCATAGACCCTTCCCAGAGGGCCACAGTTATACCCTACTGTTGCTGGGCAGATTCTCTAATCAGCCACAGCTGGGCTGATACAGGAGCACATGGACACGGCATGCACAGCCTGGCCATCAGTTTGAGGCTCTATTATGAACATCTGTGTTCAGAACACATGGAGGGCCTTAAAGTTGTACTATTCCACTGGGCAGCAATCTTTGTACAATACCCCCAAATGAAAAATGTCCTAACAGACATGACTGGCTTTTGAGCAAGGGAGACCTTGAACCACTTACAGGGACAAAACCTGATGGGACAGGGCATGGTGGTGGGCATGGCCACCCAATTTCACTACCACCCTGCCCAGAGGCTACCCAATTTTGCTACCCCCTCTCTCTGAGGGGTGCGAACCTGTTGCTGGCCACCGCTGACCCAAGGGCTGGATCCGGCCTCCCGACACCAATTCATCTGCCCTCGTCGCCCTCATACGGGCGTGTTTTTCTTCCACTTCCAGGAGTGACAAGCTCTTTACAGGCCAGATGAAATGGTGTTGGAAGCTGGAACCGGCCCCCGGGCCATAGTGACTGGCTTCCTGAACCACATAACCAGCCTGCAGCCTGAAAATCCTGTGTTAGGCAATCAGATACAAACAAGGAGACTATATACCTACTATGTACCTTATAGGTTTGGGTGGATTCTTACTACTGGTATCTTAACTAATTATTATCAATAGGTATATTACTACTTTACCTAGTTATTATTAAAAGATATATTGCTCAATTAATTTAGATAATAACAGGTTGCAGTTTCTACCAAAGAAGCAGTCAATATGGATTTATACTCACAATAGCCACCGTCATGTAATGGAAATGTCAAATACCCACAAAATACAAGATTTCTCCAACATCCGAGGTAAAAATGTATTTAGTGTCAAACAAACACCCTTATTTAGAAAACAAACAAACCTCAAACTGGATTGAAATTTTATTATATGATTAAAGATGTTGCAAAAGATCCAATACTATTTTAAGAAAATAAATGTTCTGAAACAAAAATGGGTGAAGCTAATCTATACTCAAAAATGTAAAGGCTAAGCCAGGAGTTCCCAACATTTTTGGACCATGGGTGGTCAAGTGGTCAAACAGGCTGGTCACATCGTTTCTCCCACCCAGAAGCGGAAGTAAAATGCTCCTGCACATATGCAGAATGCTGCCGTAAATGACCTGTGCCTGTCATAAATGCTTTTATGACAGCCATGGGTCATTTATGGCAGCATTCTGCACATGCACAGGAGCATTTTACCTCTGCTTCTGGGAGTGGTGTGGGCCAGATGAGTTGGCATCAGGGGCCGGATCTGGCCTGTGGGCTGTAGGTTGGGAACCCCTGGGCTAAACATTCTAAAAAAAAAATCCCCAAAGAAAATAAGGAAAGCTAACTACCCTATTCTAATACTTTGTAGCAGAATTGAAACATACAGGTCACCCCCATATCTGTGGGTTGAGTATCCATAGTTTCAATTATCCACAGATCTAGAAATATTAAATAAAATGTCTTAAATACAAAGTACAGGTGTATTTCTATGGCACATTACCAGAGCTAGCCACAAGAGTCCCCTGTTTGCAAGGTAATGTTTATAAAGAAAGGAAGCAGGTGTTTGGCAACTCTTAAGTGGAATGATCAAGGCATTTGAAATCCCTCCCCTGCTTCTGTGTCTCAGATATATACATTAAATATAGTGCTCACTGTTATCTGTGGTTTTGTGTATCTCCATAAGATCTCAGAACATTTCCCCTATGCTTACAGGGGGAAACCTGTAGTTCCAGAGCATACACAGAGCACAAGCTTTTTGGCAGAAAAAAAACTATGAAGTAACTATATTCTTAGAGCAGTTCAGCTAAGACTTTCCCGCCACAGTTTTATACCCATCATCCACCTTCCAAAAATGTTCCATGAATCAGATTCCAAATTACCTTTCCAGAAGGGAGTAACTTTTCTTAAAGTAACTTCTTTCTTCCTTTCTGTTCACCTGAAACCAATTCACTTAATTAATTAGCAGCCAGCACGGTATCCAAACATCAGGAACATAATGTTTTTATGACCTTGGTCACATTCTTTCCCAACCAGATAACACCCAGACACAAACTTATCTCAAAACAAAGGGTTTTCTTCTCCCTTTTTTCCATTCTGCTCAGGCACCAGATAACAGTTTTCAATTTTACCAAGGCCTTTGGAACTACTACTATTCTCTTGTATTGCCATTTTTGTGACACAGTACAGAATCAACAAGCACTCCTAGATTATAGACCTTACCTACCAGAGAGAGTACAGAACAGGTTGAATCCCAGTTCCCGAATCTGACTTCTCTACGGACCAGCACTTCCTCCATCTTTCCAAGATCTCATTCTAGTTTGTTCACTGCTATCCAGCTTTCTATCGAGCCAAGACAACATTCAAAGGTGTTGATTTCCTTGGTATTGGGGGACAAGGAGCAGTAGAACTGGGTGACTTCAGCATATGAATGGCACCCCATTTCAATGACCTCCCAACAGCTCTATATAGATGTTAATTAATGAGGGGTAACAGACCCCAAATGCCATGGTGTTGAAAGTTGCTCCCCCAACACCATCTTTTATGTGCATCCTGACAGGAAGGTTTGGAAATACTGTAACTGTGTCCCCAATACCAACCTAGCCAGATTCTTTTTCTTCTGTGTCTAGGCCAGACATGAAACTCTATACCAGGGGTGCCCAAACTTTTAAAGCCGAGGGCCGGATCACAGTCCCTCTGGTTGCTCGAGGGCCGGGCTATTTTTTCAATGGGATCTCTGCCCTGCCCTCCCGGCCTCACTGCTGCTAACGACCCTCCCCACCATCGCTGCCACCTCTGCTTCCAAAGACAAATGCAAAGGACAAACCAAACCAGAAGAGGAAGGAAGGGGGAGGGAGGGAGGGAAGGTTTGGCCTTTGTGTTTATCTTTGGAAGCAGCAAGTGGAAGGTCGGAGTTCGATTTCCAAGTACTGAATGATGGACTGAGCTTCTGTCTCTGCCTCAGCTCCTGCCAAACCTAACAGTTAAAGGTAAAAGTTTCCCTTGCTCGAAAGCCAGTCGTATCCGACTCTAGGGGTCAGTGCTCATCTCTGTTTACAGACAAAGAGCTAGCACTGTCTGCATTTGCAGACATTTCTGTGGACATGTGGCAGGCATGCCGAGACACTGGAGTGCATGGAACACTTTTTACCTTTCCACCGAAGTGGTCCCTATTTATCTACTTGCAATTTCTTGCTTTCTAACTGCAGTGGCTCAAATCACTAAGACACTGACTGGGAGGTGGAAGGTCAGCAGTTCGATTCCCGAGTACTGCAGGATGGAATGAGCTCCCATCTCTGTCCCAGCTCCTGCCAACCTAGCAGTTTGAAAGCAAGAAATTGCAAGTAAATAAATAGGGACCACTTCGGTGAGAAGGTAACAGCGTTCCGTGCACTCTGGCGTCTAGTCATGCCTGCCATATGACCATGGAAACGTCTGCAGAAGCAGACAGCGCTGGCTCTTCGGCTTAGAAACAGGTCGCCTCTGCTCGAAAGCCAGCCGTATATCCGACTCTAGGGTTCAGTGCTCATTTCAGTTTATAGCCGAAGAGCCAGCGCTGTCTGCTTCTGCAGACGTTTCCATGGTCATATGGCAGGCATGACTAGACGCCAGAGCGCACGGAACGCTGTTACCTTCCCACCGAAGTGGTCCTTATTTATCTACTTGCAATTTCTTGCTTTCTAACTGCAGTGGCTCAAATCACTAAGACACTGACTGGGAGGTGGAAGGTCAGCAGTTCGATTCCCGAGTACTGCAGGACGGAATGAGCTCCCGTCTCTGTCCCAGCTCCTGCCAACCTAGCAGTTTGAAAGCAAGAAATAGTAAGATACAGTAAGATACATTGGTACTGAATACTCCTGAAAGGTCCAGTAGGATTAATAAAACTGTATTCCCTATCCAGTCCCTGGCATAGGTCATCTATCAAAGCTACCAAATCAATCTCATTCCCATATCTTGGAAAAATTTCAGCAACCTCAGATATGCAGATGACACCACTTTAATGGCTGAAAGTGAAGAAGAATTAAAGATCCTCATGATGAGGGTAAAAGATAAAGGTAAAAGTCACCCTTGCTTGAAAGGTAGTCGTATCCAACTCTAGGGTGTGGTGCTTATCTCCATTTATAGCCAAAGAGTCAGCTCTGTCTGCATCTGCAGAACTTTCAATGGTCATTTGGCAGGCATGACTAGACACTGGAACACTGTTTACCTTCCCACTGAAGCAGTACCTATTTATCTACTTGCAATTTCTTGCTTTCGAACTGCTAGGTTAACAGGAGCTGGGACAGAGACAGGAGCTCATTCTGTCATGCAGTACTCAGGTCTTGAACTGCTGACCTGCCTTCCAGTCCTCAGGTTCAGCATATTAGCCACTAAGTCAGAGGAGAGTGCAAAAGCTGGCTTATTTATTTATTCTTCCCATTTGCTATCACGCCCCAATCGGGCAAGCCCGATTCTGGGCAGCTTACAATATTGGCTAGGAATCACTAAAATACACATATGTTAATACAAAGAATACATAAACTAATACTTAAAACTCTAAAACTATTGCTTAAAACTTAAAACTAATGTTTTGAAACTTAACATCAAACAAACTAAGATCATGATGTCCGACTCCATCACTCTGACAAATAGAAGAAGAAATGGAAGCAGTGAAAGACTGTACTTTTTTGGGATCCACAATCACTGCAGAGAGTGACAGAAGCCATAAAATAAAAATGTATTTACTTCATGGGAGGCAAGCTATGGCAAACCTAGGTAGCATAATAAAAAAGTAGAGACTTCACCCTGCCAACAAAAGTTCACATTATTAAAGTGATGGTCTTGCCAATAGTAGTTTATGGCTGTGAGATTTGGACCATAAGGAAGGCTGAGCGCAATAAAATAGACACATTCAAACTATGGTGTAGGACAGGGGTCAGGAAACTTGGCTCTCCAGATGTTCTTGGTGGACTTCAGTTCCCAGAAGCTTTGATCAACAGGAACACTGACTTGGGCTATTGGTAAATGAAGTCCAAGAACACCTGGAGAGCCAAGTTTGCTGACCCCTGGTGTAGGAGAAGACTCTTGAGAGTCCCCTGGACTGCTAGGAGATCAAACCAGTCAATCTTATTGGAAATCAACCATGACTGCTCCTTGGAAGGACAGATACTGAAGCTGAAGCTTAAATACTTTGACCACCAAATTTAAAAGAGAGGACTCACTGGAGAAGGCTTTGATGCTAGGAAAGATTATTGAAGGCAAAGGGAGAGGTTGAGATGGTTAGACAGTACTGTTGACTTGGTGGGCATGGAGTCTAGGCAGACACTGAAGGATGACATATGACAGAAGCTTAGAGTGATGTAATCAATGGGGTCATGAAGGGTCAAACTGGATTGATTGAACAACAACTAGGGTCAAAACTTTTTGAACCATTTCCTTTATGTTTGTTTATATTCCTTTTGTTTGTATTATATACACTACATTTTAAAAAGAAATCTTGACCTTAAGATTAGCTGTTAAGAAACCAGCCAAGAACTTCCATAATTTCATTTTATTTTTCAAGTTAAAATGAGCTCACAACAGCTGTTCTTTGGTCTCCCATTAATGATCATTGGGAACAAGCGGAAATAGTTTTTAATGGCAGCAGTGTGCAGTTTTTCATTTTATTGTCAGACTAATAGCATAGTGTCATGTGAATGGACTTTTCCTGTTCTGGATCTCCTGGGCAAATGTTAATGTCCTTTCTTTAGGGCCAATGGCATTTTTCCTGCTTCAGGAGGAAAATGTATTCTTGGATACTAGTTGCAGCCAAAGACGACAACTTAGTGAAGCAATCATTGCAAACAATATTCTTGTATGAATGTATGTGTTATGTGCTGTCAAGTTCAAACTGACTTATAATGACTCTAATGGGGTTTTCAATGACAGTGAGTTATTGAAGAAGTAATTTTACTAGTGCTACAGACTCCCCCCCCCCTCATGAGTTTCTATGGCTAAACAAGGATTTGGACCCAGATCTCCTGATTGCTTAGCTGTTGCTCTATCTCAGGGGAGGCCAACTGGGGCCCGTGGCACCATTTCATGTGGCCCACTGCCACCTTCACCACTACAAGAAGTGGATATGTTTATGACAGCCGTAAAATGCGCCCACGCATGTGTAAATATGCCCACTGTAAACACTGCCATAAATGGACCTTCAGTTTATGACAGATGGAGTTTACAGCAGTATTTACGGTGAGAGAAACCACGTGACTGCCCCCATTCAGTTGTTGGAGGGGGACGTGGTCCGGCCTGCAGTGCTAATAGTTTGGGAACCGCTGCTCTATCAGCTACACCACTCCGGATATTTAATTAAAAATGCTTGTCTGTCATTCTGCCTGATTACTCTTTACCTCATTGCTTTGTGATCCTTTCCCCTTGTGAAATCTTGACTCCTGCATCGGGTGTTTATAAACCAGGCCTGAAAGTTTTACTCCTTGTCTGAAGAAGTGGACTTAAACCAATAAAAGCTAACAGTAAAAATATAGCAGTTAGTCTTTAAAAATAAAAATATTATTACTCTGAAAAATATTCTGTGCTTTTTAGGGTTGGCAGGTCAGCAGTTCAAGACCTGAGTGCTGCATGACGGAGTGAGCTTCTGTCTCTGTCCCAGGTTCTGCCAACCTAGCAGTTCGAAAGCAAGAAATTACAAGTAGATAAATAGGCACCACTTCAGTGGGAAGGTAAACAGTGTTCCGTGCACACCGGTGTCTAGGCATGCCTGCCACATGTCCATGGAAATGACTGCAGACGCAGACAGTGCTGATTCTTTGGCTCTAAACAGAGATGAACACTGAACCCTAGAGTCAGATACGACTGGCTTTCGAGCAAGGGCAACCTTTACCTTCATACTGCACATCTCTATATAATAGCACATTGCTGTTAAAGAATACTAGCCTGATTGGAAAGCTGGAGTTTGTTTCTTTTTAGATTATACAGTACCTTTAGTCTTTGGAATTTTTTAAAATTTGGCTAAAAATTCCATAGCCTACCATGAAATTTGGTCACAGGAAGAGTGGCTGATAAAGGACTACAGAAATTCATTCAGAGATGTCCCTGTTTCTTCAAACATGAAAAATTAGTGAGCTTGTTAATTCTAGCACAGCTGGCTATCCACAATTTCAGCGTTTGGGGTTTTTCTTTTTTTATATAGGTTACAGTGATTAAATGTATAATTTATCTACTTAAAATTGTGTAACAGTTGGTTTTGTTGAAGTATTTTTCCTGCAGTATATTGAGTTATTTTGTTAATTCTTGAGATACTTTCTTTTCTTCAAGAGGAAGCCCTTGCCTGATTTTGAAAAATGTGAATTTGAATGCTAGGTCCAGACCAGCCTCACCTTATATTGCAAACTTGTGGTTTTAAGTATAATTTAAAATGAACCTCCACATACATTTTGTTTTGCCTTTCATGTAAATATTGCCCCAAATCTGTTAGGCCCACTTAAATCCATTTATTCAAATACAGTAAAGTCTCGGTTACAACTGCCTCGGTTTAAGTTTACTGTGGTTTACAATGGGAAATCCTATGGAAATGCCGTCATAGTTTACAAATTTTGAAAAAAAAATGTTTACAATTATCAATTCAGGATCTTTTTTTAAATTTTTCAATGCATCCCTATGGATCTTTTGGTTTACATTTTTTCCGAGTTACAACAGAGGCTGGTAGAAGCAGCGGGGACTGTGAAAAAGCAGCAAAACTGCTGCAATTGTCGCTGCTGCCTCCACTGCCGCCATAGTAAGTAATGTCTCACAACTTCTAGTGGTGATGGTGGTGGGTGCAATTTTTAAGTCTAAAATAGTGTGCTGCCACCATTTTAGAGTCTAAAATGGCAGGGCCACCATTTCAGACACTCCCAGATGGAAGGAACTCTGAGGAAACCCGTTCCATAAGTTGATTTCCCCCCCCCCTGAAAATAGGGCTGTGATTTCCCCAGAATTTCCTTCCTTAAAACAATTTTTGCATAAAAAGAGGCATCTGTAAAATGGGGTTTTACTGGGCGGCCAACCATCCCGCATTCTGCACGGCAATTCCATTTAGGGAGGGGGAATTTCGACTTACCCTTGTTTCGAAAATGGTACCGGACCTCCCCCGTTGCGTCACAGAAGCACCGGTTTCCACTCCGACTGGCAGGCAGTTAAAGCGAAACGGAGCCGAAAAGGCTCCAATAAACTGCGCCTGCGCAGAAACCCAGTTTGGCGCCAGATTGGGTCTCTGCACAGGCGCAGTTTATTGGAGCCTTTTTGGCTCCGTTTCTCTTTAACTGCCTGCCGGTCGGAGTGGAAACCGGTGCTTCCGTGACACAACGGGGGAGGTCCGGTACCATTTTCGAAACAAGGGTAAGTCGAAATTCCCCCTGCCTAAATGGGATTGCCGCGCAGAATGCGGGACGGTTGGCCGCCCCGACTGTAGGCCTATTCTAACAGTGATTTACTATGCTAAGCAGGATTTGATCCAATGTTAAGCTAATTTTGTCCCTGCGAATTGACAGAGCAGTCCCTTTGTTACGTAAGCATAAACTCACAAAATATGTGTGATAATTAGTGTAGCAAGAGTGCATACAAATAAGGCTTCCTTTACTTAAAAACAGAATTCTTATCTGTGCACATTTGTCTATGGGCTTAAATGTGTATTTAAAACGTTTCTCTCTTCTTGCTATTTTCAGTCCTGATGTTGCTCTTTCAGAAGAACAGCCACATTCCAGCTCTCAATGCACTCCTCTTAATTGTCTGCCTAAGCCTCCTCCTTAACCCTAATCATCGTATGGAACCCAAGAGATGGGGGGAAACCCCAGGAATACAGACTGAGTCAGAGTTCTCCCAAGCAAAGCTACAGTTTCTCCTGGAGGAACAAGAAGGCATTATGGCCATGTTGCTTCATTAATGAGTCTGGACACACATTTACAGTCTTAATAAATGAGGGTGTACGGAAGAGCGCAAAGCACAGTGCCCAAAATGTTGAAGAAGATCTTTGAAATTCCTCTGATTACACTCAGAAAATCACGACTACAGTTTGGAAGTCAAAATCTGTTCCTTTCAGCTGTTTGGCTTGTACTGCTAAAGTTTTGAGAACCTAAACTATTGCCGAAACAAACAAAGTATGTTGCAAAACATTATTTTGACAGTTCAGTTACAACCATCAACTTGCTTTCTTCTCTATAGTTTAAAGGGTGTTCTAGATCTACCTTTTGGGATTTTTTTTTAAAAAAAACCATAATTACACCATACTGAGACAATGGTATTAAAAATGCAACCCATGTTGTGTGTTTTTATTCTATTGATATTTTTTAAAGTAATGCAGAAATATTTTACATTGAGAATGATTTGTTTTCCAGTTAGTGATTTTATTTTGTAATTGAAGTTTGGTCACTTGGCCAAAGGGTGTGGTCTAACTTCCTCCCCCCCCCCCCTTCTTAATTGCACACAAATGATAAAACCAAGTTGAATTGGAATGTGAACTTTGGGGGAGGGGGGAAGCCAGGGAAAGTTGGATGTGCCTAAATTCCATTGAAACGAATAGGTACATTATTTGAAGCAGTTCAATTCCACTGATTTCAATAGAATTCTGGCGAGCCTAACTTTCTCTGTATTGTTCTCACTGACTTTATTTTTCTGCTGCACTGGTATTGTTTATGCACTTGTTTTATAACTGATATTAAGTCAGCTGCTGGTTATTGTTTTACTACTAAGATGGGTTACTGAACATTGTTTTGATAATTGTTTCTTGTTACTTTTTGTTTTGGGGTGGAGTTTTGGGAATTTTTTTTTGTTGCTTTTCAGACAAGCTGATGACTTGGTGCTGCTCTTTCTTCTGTTTGGTAATCAGAAAAAAATGCAAATGAACTTGAAGTAAACATGCTGTGTTTTATTATAATTGAAATGTTTGAGTTGATGTTTACTTGCTGCTCCTAAATTCAGTGTTACCAGGTCAAGGCCTTATCTTGGCACAAGAAAGAGGGGGGAAAGAGTTAACAAAGTATGACAAAAAAAGTATCATTCCAGTTGCATCCAGTGGTGCAATTAGTTGCACAGGTAGGATTGATGTCTTGGACTACAGGTTCTAGTACATTATTTCTTGCCAAAACTCCTCTCGAATAAAAAAGATCTAGCTCATTGTCAGTCTGATGACAAATACTCAGGTGAAACATAATACAAAGATTCTGTTCCTACGCTGCATGACACCCTACTATAAGAAACTCTTCTCTAACAGCAATTTTTGTAAAGTTGTGGATATAGGAAAAAAATTAAGAACAGACACATTTGTTTTGTGTAGTCATGACTCTACTTTGAGGCTTAAGTTAGGCTCCCCAGATGTTAAACTACTAATTAGCAGCATTCTTGCTATCATACTAGTATTCCTATTACATTTACCATAAGAAAGGTCTGGGTAGATATCGGCTTCTGCTTGAGCAACAGAACCCATGGGAACTGGTAAAAGATCTTCAGCCATGCAGCCATGCTGAACGGAATCAAAAGCAGCTGGGAGAATTTTGTGTTAAGTCATCTGAATTTGAGAGGAACAAAATGATACATTTTAAACCAAAACTAAGGGAAAGGAATGTCACCCAAGGAAATAGGAAAGTCTAAGTGTCCAATACTTGTGCCTAAAAATAATTTTCACAACTAAACCTGTGACTAAGGTGCTAAAACCAGGAGTAATCCTAATCAGTAGTTCATATAATTACACCAGAGCAGTAGAATATTTGTAAGGTTTACAGGTAGAGGGTAATTTTCCTGTGCAATCTATGTCGCCTGATAGCAAACCTTTTTGCCCCTTACGGGACAATAAGCAGTATTATAGGCAATTAATTAAATTGAAATGCATTTACTTCAAATGTACATGTGAGACAGTCATATAATGCTCTGCTGTTACAAACTTTACAACCCTTTGCACATATCCATATGTTTCCTTAGTGCTTATCTTATGCTGTTTTTAACATTTTAATGCTGTATGGTTTACTATTGTTACTGACATGTTAACAACGGAATGTTTGTCTATAGCTTTTATTTTAGCTGTCACCTCCCCCTCTTCATGGGGCTCTTTCATTATAAATTAACCAGGTTAAACTGACAGCTCCTGTTAGTCTGTTGGGAATTTCACAGACTAACATACTGTATTTCATTTAAACCTCTCCCTCCAGCTTAACATCATGAGACTTTAAATTGTGAGGAATCCCATCTAAGAGAAGTGACAGTCTCATGAGTACAATGTTGGTGAAGACTGAAGTCAGCCTATAAAGTGTTCATTTGGTGTTTTTTTTTAAAAAAAAAATTGGGTATGATTCAGCCCAAGTTATGCATCAGGACGGGAGTTTATTGCACATTTATATCTCAGCTGCTGAAATCAATAAGCCTTAAACATGTCCAGCTTTGCCTGAATCATATCCCTTATCTTTGCTGTACATGTAGTTATTTTTATTCTATCAAAGGACTGTTTCAAAGGCTAAAGTATATCTCAATATAGGCATGTTAAAGTGAAATGTCAGTTTCCCCCCAATATAAAAAACATGAGAATTGTTGCATACATTATACAGTGGAACCTTGAATAACGAAATTTATTCATTCCATGAGTTTTTTGTATAGCGAAATTTTTCGTTATGCGAGTTTCCCATAAGAATGCACTGATATACAGTGTGGTTTTAGTGAAAATTCATTACGCGAAGTGTGATATCCCCTAGGAATGCACTGAAACCGCAGGGGAGGGGGATGCTACAAAACTTCTTGCTATCCAAGGGCGCCATTCACATGCGATTCCCTTTTGTTATGCAAGTTTTTCACTATCCGGACCCTTCGTTATCTGAGTTTCCACTGTAATTTGATTTTTATTCTTACAAAATGTGGTTTGTAATGATAAAAAGCAGTCTTCTCATTGAAATAATTCAATGAATACATTTAAGGCTACAATCTTATAGATGTATTCAATGTAAAAACCACTGGGCATAGAGAAGGGGCTCCCAAACTATTAGCCCTCCGTTACACCTGGAGGTGGAAGCGGGCGTGTTTATGACAGCCATAAGTGCACGTGTAGCTCTTGTAAATGTAGAAGCGGGCACATTTACTTCCATTTCTGGGGTGTGTGGTCCAGCCCGCTCAACTGTCAGGTGGGGGGCATGGTCAGTCCCGTGGCATAAAAATGTTGGGAACCCCTAGCAATAGAGGAACATTCCAGCAAGTGAAAGAACATAGGATTGCATCATAAAACTGCAGTCCTAAACACACTTGCTCTAAAAACAGTTACAATGAATACAAGGGTAAACTGTGGAAAATAGTTACCTTTGAGCTGGACTGTAATTTTGAACAAGGGGAATAATATTATTTTGTTAGCTATTTCCGAAAGATCGAGAGTACTACTGGAAATTACAGTTAGGCCATTATCAGAGGAATCTATTGAAAATGGAATACAGTAATTCTAAATAAAATATAATTATTGAAAATATTATCGCCCCAGTCCAGCAATGTATATCATGCAAACCAGTGAGTTTACCTATTGGAATCTACACTAAGATACAGGCAGAGTATGGGAAGCAGGTGCAGGGAATCTGCTGCAGGGGGTATAAATATAAATAAATAAATTCTACTTCTATCCCTGCATACAAGTTGCATTTCTTAAGCATCAAAAGACCCATTGGCAACTTTCATGGTTAGAATGTGGATCTCTTACCTGACTGTTTACATGCAACAGCAGATGCATTCACATTTGTTTCTGGATGTGGGAAGTTCTAAATAAATGCTCCCATTTGTAGTGAATTTGCTAGAAACAAGACAATATCTCAAACTGGAAGCGAAAATTGCAGAATATTACATAGTAATGGTTTTCAGAAGCCACACCCTCCAATCTTTATTGTTGTTTATAATCAAGAAAACACCTTCCAGCCATGAGAAACTTCAAGCTTTTATTATTATTATTAGAGTGTTTTTTTAAAACAAAAATAACTTTGTCAACCGTGTTTGCTTAACTAGGTCTCATTGGTATTAGTAACACTGGACTTAAACCTGACAGCAAAAGAGGAATATGCCACTGCTTTATGATATACTGTATTGTATTGACCAATTCTGTACTACTGAAGCCAATAAGGGCTGAAACATTTGTAAGGAGCAATCCCTTTATTGACTGGTTCTCTTTGTTTGGTGACTGCTGTATAGCTGTTCATTTTAAATTATTATTTTTATTATAAAACTGTTATTTATTTCAAAATTCCATACACTGAGATCCTACATTAGAAGCACAGTCTTTAAAAATGTACATCTTGTTTTAAAAATAGATCTTTTTTCTTCATGGTTCATATATGTATTATATCAGAAATGGACACAAAGTGTTCAGAATTTCCCCAAAATAAGGTTAACCTTTTTTGTTAATATTCTCCATAAAATAGAAAAGCAATTAATTGCACTTAACCTTAAGGTTAAATGCATCAGATATGCAATATTTTAAAAACTTGCATGACATAATTTCATGTATCCTTTCCCATTACTGTGATGGAAAGCTAGAGAATTGTTATTTCATGACATTATTCTTTTCCCTCCTAGTATACTGGGAATGCACAACTGATATACCTTTCATTAAAATATGCATGGCTTAAATCCACATTGCATTTTAATCTCTTTCCTGTAGAGCTGTTGAAAATCCCCTCTATTAAATCAGAAGTCGTCAGAGTAATAAGATGACAAGACACAAAAGAAAAATATGTTGCAGTGACAGGAATTAATTTGCTGTTAGACTCTGGAGTGGTGAGGGCCTTGTGTATCAATTAGTGTTTTGATAGGAAGGAACATATGCTGCTCATTATTATGCACTAATAAAAAGAATACTGATTGTTTTTATATTTTGCAGCAGAAACAAATTTTGTTTTTGTTGAAACTTCAGCTTTATTATTAAATTTGTTTTGGAGATTAAAACATATTTGGTACAAATGTTAAGTGAACAATTTTGTCTACCAGCTGTGGGGGTGGGGGAAGGAAATAAGAATAATCTAGTTTTAAAAAATTACCTACTTATTCAAGGATATGGCTTCATGGAGCATATCTTTGAATAAACTTAAATTAACTTTATTCCTTACTTCAACCCTGAGGTTTGATTAAAGGATTGATTAAATTGATCAATGTAAAAAAAAGGCAAAAAGTTGAAAATCCTGATGTTTTGTGACTTTTATAATCTATGAATGTTCCCTCTTTGCATGAATATCTTTACTTAATCACAGGAAAGGATGTATTGTGTTATATCTAAATGGTTTTAAATACTGGTGCAGTTTGTGTTAAAACACAGTTTGCATACTGTACATTTTGCCTGCTCTAAAGGTTGGCTATTAAGATGAATTAAAGGTTTGTCATAATGCCTTTTGGAGGCAGAATTGAGTATTTCTAGATGGTGGAGAACACAGATAGGTATGTTTATTGACTTAAAAGATGAATGTTATGAAATTTTACTGTGTTGTAACTCTGATTTTAAGGCAAGAATATTTACTAATTCGAGATTCCAGAACCATTTATTCTGAAAGTTCTGAAATAACTGCCAAATCAAACCTCTCCCATCCTGGTTTTATTATTTGTAGACAATCCTAGATTAATTGCTTCGTGAGGGCACAAACATAGTACATGTGTAATATGATTATGCAAGTGGAATAGTTGATAAATGAAAACACTCCAGAATGGAAGAACTAACTTAGAAATGAATATACTGTTCCCATTAAAATTATGGTGTTATGCATAACAATCCCAGTAAATAAACTGGCCATCTTTTGTTCATTCACTTGTGTGTGTGCTTCAGTTTGTTGTTTGGTGTTGTTGAGTTTAGACGTTGTTGCCTCACTCCTTCAGTGAAGAAAAAAGAGAGAGAAAGGAATATGAATTCAAAAATCAACAGACAACCAAATAATATCAACTCTCTTAGAAATATATCGCCCCAATGAGGAAACCACAAAGCTTTGTAGATCTTCACCCTTTGTTCCAGCACTATTAATATTCCAGATACCAGACAGGAAAGACGGGGGTCTCTGCTTTTATTTTAATTGCCATTTTATATACATATAGTCCTAATCATACCATAACAAAAACAAAACTGGTCTTAGTTGAAGCATAATTTTTACACAGTATTTGTCACATCCAATGAACTTCATAAAACAACATAATCAACAGACATTTGATAATTCCTTTTGATAGTGTTAATTTACAATATAATTTGCACTACTGAGTGTACAATATACTGCATTTGCTGGCATATAAGACCCATTCCCCTCTTAAAATACACTGGGAAAATGGTGTGTGTCTTGTACTGTATATACTGTAGTGGCCTATAGTGGGTATACAGCAAATACGGTATACTGTATATGTAAACAGCATTGAGTGGTTCCAGAAGCAAAATATTAGCCAGGAATAGTCTTGAGGCACAATATAGACTGGCTTATTAACAAATGTTTCATTTTGTTTCCTTTGGGGATGAGGCACATATGAAGTAATCTTATACAGAGCAACACCTTTGGCTTATATAGGTCAGTATTGTCTACTCTGAATGGTAGCAAACTTGGGAATTCATGACATGAACTCATCCTATTTTTGAGGAGAAAGCCTGTCTGAAGAAGATAGCTTATGTCAAATATAAAGTCTTTTCACAGGACAGAATGCTGAAAAATCAGAACGCCAAATCAGTGACCGGGCATTTGGAGCACAAAATTCAAAGAATATGACTATTTCTTCAGATTTTTACCATAGGCTTGAAGGTCCAGTCTGCTGGCATAGGGGGGAAATGGCAATAGATAAGGCCTCTGGGGGTCTAGACCAGTGATGGTAAACCTTGGCACTCCAGCTGTTCCTGTACTTCAATTCCCAGAAGCCCTAAGTCAGCAGGAATGTTGACTTGGGCTCCTGGGAATTGAAGTTCAAGAATGCCTGGAGTGCCAAGGTTCACCATCACTGGTCTAGACTGTTGAGAGAGAGCAGAGAGGTAGTGGATGGTGAACCAGCCCCACTGGTGTGGACTGAGGAGATAATGGTGTCTGTCAATTACACATCTGCACAGTCCAAGATGATAGATACTAGGAGTTAGCAACTAAAAAAAACATCTTAAATGTCCCTGTTGCTCAGAAGTAGTAATGACTTTAAAGTGACTGTGGTGACTTAGTGGTTAAGACGCTGAACTTGATGATTGGACGGTCGTCAGGTCAGCGGTTCGAGGCCCGAGTACTGCACGATGGAGTGAGTTTCCATCTCTGTCTCAGCTCCTGCCAACCTAGCAGTTCAAAGACAAGAAATTGCAAGCAGATAAATAGGTACCACTTTGGTGGGAAGGTAAACAGTGTTCTGTGCGTCTAGTCATGCCTGCCACTTGTCCATGGAAATTCAGACAGCCCTGGCTCTTTGACTATAAACAGAGATGAGAAATGAACCCTAGAGTTGGATGCAACTGGCTTTTTTTCAGCAAGGTCGACCTTTACATTTACTGCTTTCGTGGGAAAGGTAACATTGTTCCACGCCTCTAGTCATGCCTGCTACATGACCACAGAAACGTCTGTAAACGCAGACAGCACTGGCTCTTGAGCTGTAAAGGTAGGCTTCATTTTGGCAGTTTCATGCCTGGCCTAGACACAGAACAACAACAGATGCACTGCCCCCTATTCAAGCACAAATGGCTTTAGAGGAAGGGCAACCTTTACTGACTTTAAAATGCAGTGTATCTGAGAATAAGCAAAATAACAAAGGGGGAAAAAGCCCTTTATGGCACCTTAAAGACTTAACTCCTGTATTGAAGTATGACCTTTCGTGGCTCAAGTCCACTTCGTCAGACGTAAGCGTGAGACCTTGTGGCACCAATTTTTACACTATGCAACTGCAGAAGGCTCTCCCTCACTTTGCAGACCCTCCTGCCTTCACTCTTCCAGGTTACCGGGAGCTTAAGACGAAACTTCCATAGAACTTCCATAGAGAAGGAGGTCTTGGGATGGCTCGCCTCTCTCCCCTCCCCCTACGAACATGTGGTTTGGTTTTTAAATCGTGCCAGTGAGGAGGACCTAAAGAAGCTCCTAATTAGGTTGAAAGAAGAAAGTGAAAAAGCTGGCTTGAGACTCAATATCAAGAAAACCAAGATAATGGCAACAAGCCCTATCAGTCCCTGGAAAATAGAAGAAGTAGAGGCAGTGACAGATTTTACTTTCTTAGGATCTAAGCTCACTGCAGATGGTGATTGCAGCCATGAAATAAAAAGGTGACTGATTCTTGGGAGGCAAGCGATGAGAAACCTGGGGAGCATAGTGAAAAGTAGAGACATCACATTGAAAACAAAAATTCGCATAGTCAAGGCAATGGTATTCCCTGTGGCAATGTATGGTTGCGAGAGTTGGACCATTAGGAAAGCTGAACGCATAAGAATAGAGATGTGGTGTTGGAGGAGAGTTTTGAGAGTCCCTGGACAGCGAGGAGAACAAATAGGTCAATCTTAGAAGAAATCATCCCTGACTGCTCCTTAGAAGGTCAAATAATAAAGATGAGGCTAAAGTACTTTGGACATCAAATGAGAAGAGAGGATTCACTTGAGAAAGCCTTGATGCTTGGAAGGGTCGAGGGCAAAAGAAGAAGGGGACGCCCAAAGATGAGATGGCTAGATGGTATCGTGGAGGCAATGGGCACAGAGCTGAGCGAGTTGAGGGGGGATGGTGGAGGACAGGAGTGCCTGGCAGACAGTGGTCCATGGGGTCGCAGAGGGTCGGAATCGACTGTGCGACTGAACAACAAAGAAGCACACAAAGGTGCTTTCTAGGTTGAAAAAGGGTTTTTTTGCTGGCGGAACTCCGCTCAGGGGAGCCCCCCCCCCTCTTTCCCACCAAAGTAGCCCCTATTTAACTACAATTGGAATGAATGAAATGTGGAACTCAATTGGAAACTTCCATAGACCTGCCTAAGAGGCAGAGAAGGTGGTTTGGTTTTTGAAACGTGCCAGAAGCACACAAAGGTGCTTTCTAGGTTGAAAGGGTTTTTTGCTGGCGGAACTCCGCTCAGGGGAGCCCCCCCCTCTTTCCCACCAAAGTAGCCCCTATTTATCTACAATTAGAATGAATGAAATGTGGAACTCAATTCGAAACTTCCATAGACCTGCCTAAGAGGCAGAGAAGGTGGTTTGGTTTTTGAAACGTGCCAGAAGCACACAAAGGTGCTTTCTAGGTTGAAAAAGGGTTTTTTGCTGGCGGAACTACCCCCCCTTCCCCACCAAAGTAGCCTCTATTTATCTACAATTGGAATGAATGTGGAACTCAATTCGAAACTTCCATAGACCTGCCTAAAGAGGCAGGAGAGGAGGCCTTGGGACATCCCACCTCTCTCTCTCTCGCGCCTCACCTGCAAACAGGTGCGGCTCCTAAGGAGAAAGAGCGCGAGAGGGGAAAACCAGCCAATCCGGGCGCGCGGGCGCAGCCAAAGGGAGGCAACCTGGGCGAGGCGCGCGTCCCGCGCGCTCCCTCCTTCGCCGCCTCCCCGTCTACGGGACCGGGCTTTGCCCCTGGGCCTCTTTCGTGCCTTTCCCGCACGTGGGGGTGCAGGGAGGGGAGGGGCGGCCGCGGTGGGGTTTGCGCTTTTTTGGAGCCCACTCTCCACAGCACGGGAGAGGAGGCCACCAAAAAAGCAAGGCGCCCTGTGTTGCGCTTGGCTGGACGGAGGGAACGAGGAGGGGGCTGGGCTGGGCTGGGGGTCTGGCGAGGCGGGCCTGAGGGAAGAGAGGTTGGTGTGTCTTTGGAAATGGACGGCTCGGCCAACACCAACTTCAGGCGGATAGCCATCCGGAGGAAATCCAGCCCCAGTCTGCACAGCGCTGCCTTGGTCTTCCAGGGAGCCACCACCGCGTTGTCATTCCCCAGCCAGGCGCCGAGGAAAGAGGCTCCGAAGGACCCGCTGGGACCGCCGACGGCAGGTACACCCTTCGCCTGGGGCTCTGAGGCAGGACCTCCCCTCTCCTCCTTCCTGGGGCTTCTCACCTTTCTCCGCCTAGCCAGGTCGGGACGGGCCTAGGACAGGGGTCTGCAAACTTGGCTCTCCAGGTGTTCTTGGACTTCAATTCCCAGAAGCCCAAGTCAGCACTCCTGCTGATCAAGGCTTCTGGGAACTGAAGTCCAAGAACAGCTGGAGAGCCAAGTTTGCTGACCACTGGTCTAGTACAGGGGTCTGCAAACTTGGCTCTCCAGGTGTTCTTGGACTTCAATTCCCAGAAGCCCAAGTGAGCACTCCTGCTGATCAAGGCTTCTGGGAACTGAAGTCCAAGAACAGCTGGAGAGCCAAGTTTGCTGACCACTGGCCTAGGAGGTTGGAAAGGCGACCCCGGAGGTTGGACAGAAGAGCCAACGCAAAGTTGGACAGAAGCCAACGCAAAATTGTTGCCAAGAGTAATAATTCTTTCGTGTCCAGATTAAACTTTGGACTGACAAAACAAAGCCACTTTCTTGGCTTTGGTCAAAATTAAATCCTCATCAGTACGTGTAGAAATCGGCAGACCAGAAAATGAGCCGGATTCTTCCACCTCTCCATATTCACACAGCATGTTGCCCCCCTACTTGATCATGTTGGCCTTGCATTTAGGGACTCCAACCCACAGCCTATCCAGGGTCCTCTTAAGTCAGTGTTCCTCAACCTTTGGGTTTTGGACTTCAATTCCCAGAAGCCTAAGTCAGTACAGTACATTGGCTGATCGGTGGTTTTGGGAATTGACTTAGGCTTCTGGGAATTGAAGTCCAAAATCCAAAGGTTGGGGAACACTGCTCTAAGTGACATAGGAAACGACCAGTTCATCAGTCGTATCCTCCTTTCATGCTATTCCTTGGCCAATGAGTTCCCTCCTCCATCTTCTGTTTTGGTTTTGCTCTTGCTTTTCCTCAAAAATGGTTGTTCATTAATCACCAGAGGAAAAGATACTTGGGAGCTTGGAAGAGTTAAACGGATGAGACTGATGGCACCCAAAGACTACTATGCAGCTGGCTGGATCACTTAGTGTCTTAGTGGGTGAGGTATTTTGGATGCAGAGCCATAGGTTCACCCACTTTGCATTCAGGGAGAAGAACCTTGGCGAGTGGGCGGCAATATAAATCTAAATAAATAAATAAATAAAATAAACCAGCCTTGTAGCTTTGGGTAAGCTGAACAGTCTGAGGGTGCCTCCAAAAAAAGGAAATGGTAAACCACTTTTTAGTATATTCTATCTAGGAAAGTCTGGAAAGGGTTGCTATAAACTGAAATTGACTTGATAATAATAATTTTGTGTCTGAAATTATTCTGGGTTGAAAGGATTTTTGCCTAAATGAGGCTCCTTTCATGTTCCCAAGAGTTGGGACAGAGACAGGCATTCATTCCATCATACAGTACCCAGGTCTCAAACTGCTGACTTGGCAGCCTTCCAGCTAACAAGGTGAGCTTCTTAACCACTGAGCCACCACAGCCCCTATTGACTTGATACACACAGTTATATATAACATGCACATTCTCCAGTAGTCCATAGTTCATCTGAGCACCTTACTCTGTTGTGATGGATTCACCAGATCTGGGGATGATTTACAAACAATTATCAAGTACAGGTAATTGGGATTTAGTTAAGGAGTTTGGTGACTGTTAAAAGAAAGCTGCATTTTGCTAAATTGTCTGAGTGTGAAGATTGAAAGCATGTTTCACTGAGATCAACTTGGCAAATCATTAGTAGGATCATGTTTTGTTTTCATTCCACCTCAGTCAGTACAAAAAGCAGAGGATAGTTGCAGTTTTGTTTTGATTTGTGGGAGGGGAGGATCTGATACTTGTTCTTTAGAACCTGATGTGTTTAAGATAAAAGCCTTGGAAGGCTTAATTAAAAAATTATGCACCAGTTGAGCCAAAGTTGGGATAGTCCAAGTTCTGTTGACTTCAAAGGAATAATATATCTAGTACAGTATATGTCTAGGTATATTGTTTTTATGTTAATTTGATATGACTATATGTTGACAAGTTGCCATTCAGTTTTGATGACCCTAATAGTGTTCAAAGCAGGTCAGATGTTCAGGGAGTGGTTTGTTATTTGATCCGTGCAGTGAGTTTCTGTGGTCAGGCATTTATTTAAACTCAGTTCTTCTGAGTCTTTTTCCAATAATTCATCCAATATATTCCACTGGTTCTCTTACTGTTGTAATACTTTACTAAACCCCACATGCTATTTATGTGAATAGAAAAGTAAATTCTACTAATCCAGTGGCTATACTTTTCCCAGTGAAGGGAGAATGAAAGCTATAAAGTAGATTTTGAAATGTCTTTCCGGCACTTCAGGACTTCAGTACACAAACCCTAACCAAGCACGCTTAAAACCTCAGTCTTAGGAAGTAGGGTTTTTAGAAAGGGTCAGAGTCAATGTTTCCCTCACATCAGTAAGCTCAAGCCTCTCCCAGGGGTTCGCAACCTACGGCCTGTGGTGCCAAATAATCTGGCTCCCGACCTTGCTCTAGCTGCCACCACTGAAATCAGCCATGGACTCATTTATGGTCGTTGTAAACACGTTTACAATAGCTGTAAATGAGTCCGTGGTCGTCATAAACGTGTTTATGACGGCTGCTGATGCATTTTTCAGCAGCATGTATGGTGGGAGAGGGTGCCACCAGTCTGGCCCCTTCAGCTGTCTGAGGGGGCATGGTCTGGCCTATGGCTGAAAAACATTGAGAACCCCAGCTCTCAATGTTTCTCTGATATTTCCTAATGATTCCATTTAATTCTTCTAAAATGTACAACAGATTCTCTTTGTGTTCAAGCTTTGTAAAAGGTTTCCCTTGCTCGAAAGCCAGTCGTATCCGACTCTAGGGGTCAGTGCTCACCTCTGTTTCTAAGCCAAAGAGCCAGCACTCTCTGCTTCTGCAGACGTTTCCATAGTCATGTGGCAGGCATGACTAGACACCGGAGCGCATGGAATGCTGTTACCTTCCCACCGAAGGGGTCCCTACTTATCTACTTGCAATTTCTTGCTTTTGAACTGCTAGGTTGGCAGGAGCTGGGACACAGACGGGAGCTCATTCCGTCCTGCAGTACTCGGGAATCGAACTGCTGACCTTCCGCCTCCCAGTCAGCGTCTTAGTGACTTGAGCCACTGCAGTCCAGGCTTATTACACCAAGTGTTCAAATGTACTATTTATTTGAGACTATACACGTGTCATTTTTAGTACATTATTACTTAACATGAGAAGTTTTCATCATTGAACACAATGTGCACTCTAGATTGGATTTGAAGGGTCTACGTCAGTGGTGGCGAACCTATGGCACCCATGCCAGAGGTGACACTTGGAGGCCTCTCTGTAGGCACCCGTCCAGTCACCCCAGCACAGAGTTCACCCCACCCCTCTGCCCAGCAGCCCAATGGGATTGTTTCCTTCCTCCCCTGTTGCTGTGTTGACACGTCGCGATAAATAAGTAGGTTTTGGGTTACAGTTTGGGCACTCGGTCTCTAAAAGGTTCGCCATCACTGGTCTACGTTGTATCTTAATCTAGCAATTGTTTATTACATTCCTTTTTTGCTTTTCCTTTGCTGCGTTTATCTCTTCCCTACATTGTTGTATTTGCTACAACTGTGTGAAGCAAATCAAGCTGAGAAAGAGTGTCTGGCTCAAGTTGGCCCAGTGAGTTTCAGAGCTCAGTTAAGGGCTAGACCTGCTAGGTCCTAGCATTACAAACATTATATTACATTAGCTCTTGGGGGAGGGAGAGGGACTGAACTGACAACTAGTGCAATAAATACTTGGGAACTGGGACAGTCAAATTCTCATTATTTTATATTGACCATATTACAAGGTATCCCCCTTTCATCTCTAGTCGTCTTCTCTGTCATGGGGGCTTCTTCGTTTTTGATGACCAATGCATTCACATCAGTTCAGATGGTGTGATTTCTTGTGGGTTTTCTGGCCATTCTGTTTGAAGTCATTGCAGTTGGCTATAACAGTGATATAGGCAGGGCAGTGCAGAAACTGGCTTCTCTTTGAAACCTCTCACCTAAACTAGGTCTGCTTGTTTTCTTCTCCTCTTCTACTGTTTGTTCTGAACATACTGTGGGGAGAGTAAGGAGACAGCAGAGAGAGAAGGGGGGGGAGTGGAGGAAGTTACCAGTCAGCCTTATTCCCAGTTTATCTCCTGCAAATTTGGATGGCCAAGGCAGTGCTACCTTAAGAAACTGGTTCATTGCCAGTTTCTCTCCTTTCTCTGCTGACTCCTGTATAATTGGCTGAAGCAAATTAAACTAGAGAAACCTGACCTCAGGTGCACTTCAGAGCAGATTCATTTTCCCCGTTATGTAGTCTCACCCTTAATGGCCTAGTTTAGGACACAGTTTTCTTCAAAAGGCATTTTCAGACTTTACCTGCCATTAAGCTCTCCTGGGAAAATAGAAATATAGCCCCTTTGTTCCATAGTGATCAGAAGTACTCCCAAAAAGCACATCCCTGTTTCATTGTTGCTAAACTTTTATTTCTGCTTGATGTGGGCATTATATACAGTAGTTGCCTTGTTCAATCCATCCCAGATATATCATCTTCAGGAAGACCCTGTCTATATTGGCCATGATGAAAAGCTATTAGGAGAGAGAAATAAACAAATTTGTCTGATTTAGTTTCCATTTCCCTCAAGGCTATAATAATAATAATAATTTCGTGTCAGAAATTATTCTGGGTTGAAAGGATTTTTGCTGGGGAAACTCTGCTCAGGGGACGCCCGAATGAGACTGCTTTCATGTCCCCAAGATCTTTTCCCACTGAAGTGGTACCTATTTATCTGCTTGCAATTTCTTGCTTTCGATCTTCTAGATTGGCAGCAGCTGGGATGGAGAGGGGCACTCAGTCTGTCATGCAGTACCTGGGTCTCGAACTGTTGACGTCCAGCTAAGAAGGCGAGCTTCTTAACCACTGAGCCCCCACAGCTCCTATGCCCTCATATCTTTTAAAAGTTCAACTAGTTTACAGCAAGCCTTTTCCCTTTTAAATGGGAGAAAATATATTTAACAAGTTTCAAACAAGGTAGTTAAGCTAATAGCTGTGGGTTTTTTGGGGTGGGTGGGGGGAGTAGCTATCCAAATGACCTTCTGCCAGGAATATAGAGAGTACAGTACATATACATTTAAAGTAGAAATGCTATGTACATTAAGACTGGTTGTCTGGGAGATATGATGCTTGCTAAGTATTGTTTGGTTCTAATTAAGAAAGGTGAAGTAGACCTTGAAAAAGACATTCATATTAACAACTTCTTCTGTGTTGTGTTAATGCTCTTTTGGAACCTAAACATAGCAGGCATAATTGCAAATATTTGTCTTGTGTAGGGTGTGTTCAGAAATATGTCAACTATTTAGGTTATTGCCTGGGGCCAGGGAATTTTCACCACTGCAGACTGCTGTTCTGTATCTAGAGAACTGGATAGCTTAGAGCATGGAGTACTATTGTTCGATTTTCTGTTTATGCAGATACTAGTGCTGATTTATGGATTTTAATTTACAACACGTGTTGATTGTACTCTCTCTGTGGTCCAGTGCTCTGTGGACAGTAAAGAGAAGTACGAATAGGAGTAGGAAAGAGCTATGACTGCTGTTGTACATATTGCGAAGAGCGAGTTCTGACATCCTTGTATGCTAAAGAAATTAGTTACTTTCAAGCTTTATGAATTTACAGTTTGAAAGTGAGTAGTTATTATGGGGAAAAGAAGTGACTGGACTGTTTATTAATAGAAATTTCCAGGCAAGCTTCTGTGTCCGTGTTTTGGCCTGCACCCTAGTCCAGTCCAGAATTATGGTGGAGAAGTGTTGGTGGACGTGAATCATGGCAATCATGAAAGGTAGAGAAACTGACCAATTCCCACGGTCTAACTTTTTGTTTGTTAGAATTCCAGGAAAATGCAAGATGGGTAGTTTGTCATAGTTCCTCTTCATGAACGTGTATTCTTTCTGAGAATCAATGAAGTTTGGAAAAAAAAATGGGGCAATTCTCTCTGAGAATAAGATTGTATAACAATCTGCATGCCTTGTGAAAATATGCCACCTGGGATCAGTTTGCCGTCCACCCAGGGAGAGGCTGACATTCACTGTAAATAAGAGTTAATTTCCAAGAAACTTGTTGTCCATTAAGAAAACAGTAACTGTTGCAGTTATGGAGATTGTTCCCCATTTTAAAAAAACAACATAGGAAATTGGGGAAATCAGTTGAGGCTCAGTTTAGTCTAGGTTCTTTCAAGTCAGGTTCCTGTCTTAGATAGCCTGATTCTTTTTTTAGGCTCCAGTGATAAAACTTTGGGATTGAAGTGGAGAGAGTGCTTGTGTTTTTGTTTCTTATGCTTAAACCCTAGTTCAGTATCTAATCTGATTTAAAAATATTGTACAAGTTATGGTAAGAAGAGTGCTGTACATGTCCTTTTCAACCCAGAATAAAAATTATTATGTCCTTTAGTTAATCAGTAACAGCAATAAACTGCACACAGAAAACTAGTTTCAAAGTATAAACTTAAAATACTGAGCAATACAGTACTTTTGTTATGTAACTTGCAAATAACAATTCTTTTTTAAAAAAAATTGCTGGTGAGACTTTGAGAAAGGTTCTGTAGGGAGAAAATCTAGATTTTCCTTAAATACTTCTGACTTTTTCTAAACTTGAAAAAAGTTCTTTACGTCACCTTATTAAAGCTGCAGTGTTATCCCTCTGTGTAGGGAATAAAAGCTTATCTGTATTCAGTCCAGTGTTTCCTGCAGCTTGGGAAAGTCTGCAAGAAAAGCTCTTTTTTCCTTGTTTGCTTCTCTCACTGCTGTACCCGGTGGCTATCTGATTAAGTTGAGGAGTGTTTTGATGGACCAAATGGTATTTTTGGTAGTGTAGTTTATGATATAAAGAGTATTTTATGATATTGAACATTTTCAACTAAATAAATGATGCTGTACCCAACACTTTTCTCACTCTGCATTGAATGGAATTAAGTACATTTTGGCACAAGTTGTCGTGCTGGAAATGAGTTCAACTGATTTTAATGTTGCTTCTTCTTTCGTGTCTAGTTTAGACTTTAAACCGGGGTGCCCAAACTTTTTGGGCCACGGGCCGGTCATGTGGTTCAGCAGGCTGGTCACCTGGTTCCTCCCAACAGAAGCGGAAGTAAAACACACCCACGCATGTGCAAAAGACTGCCATAAATGCACCCGCAGCTGTTGTAAGTGCATTTATGACAGTGTTCTGCATGTGCACAGGTGTTTTACTTCCACTTCTGAGAGCAGTCAGGGTGGCATGGGCTGAATGAATTGGCCTCGGGGGCCAGATCCGGCCCATGGGCTGTAGTTTGGGCACCCCTGCTTTAAACTGCCAAAATGAATCCACTTTCTAGTGAATTCATTTTGTAGTTCCTTTCTCCTGAAATGTGTTGAGACTTTTGCTATTAGGTGCATTAAAGGAAACATTTAAATTGTGTTATTGTAGGTTATAGTAATACAGGTAGAACTGAAGGAAAGTTGTAATCAAATATTTTATTTTAATTAAATATTAGAAATTAAGGGTCTGGGGTGGCCTAGTGGTTAAGATGCTGAACTTGATGACTTGAATCGAGTGTTGGCAGCAGAGTGGTGGTGGTGGCAGTGGTGTGGTGGTAGTATTGTTGGGCTGGATAGGTGGTTCCCCGCTGCTGCTGCCGCCACCACCACCAGGGGAATGGTGGGGGCTTGGGGTAGTCATGGCGGGATCATTCCCCCCGCCATATGGTCTGGACTGGGGGGGGAGTGTTGGCAGTGGCATGGGGAAGTGTTGGTGGGGCGGAAGGGTGATCCCCCCCCCCCATTGCCACGGGAATGGTGGGGGCTCGGGTTGGTCATGGCAACAGCGGCAGGATCACTTTCTCCACTGCATGGGCCAGACTGGTAACATGGGAGGAGTGTTGGTGGCGCCAGTGGCATGGGGGAGTTTTGGTGGGCTGGACAGCTACCTTCTGCATCACAGTGTGATCCCTGCACCACTGATCCAGTTTCATAAGTCACTTTCTGATCCTGAGCCCTTTTGGCACGCAAAGTCCTCCTCAGCCCCAGGCCAGTGTTGATGAAGCTGCTGTCCTCGATCAAGATGGACTCAAGTGGGATTTAATCCACTTGGGGACCATCACCACTTCAGCATCCAAAGGTGGTCAAGTTAGTTAACTGCTGCCTAACACTCGGTGTTGAACCTTTTTTCTTGTTTCCTCAGGCATATTTATGAGTACTGTATATGCTTAGCTCAACCAAGAAATACATCACAGTCTAGTCCAACAAAAAGTCTCTGGTTTTAGGTGTCCCACTTTATTTCTTGGAGAAACCAGCTCAAAATATATCTCTATTTTCTAAAGTCAGATTATTTTCCAACTAGAAGAGGCATTGGATAGAAACACTTTAGTGGTTTGCTCAGTTACACATTGTGATCTAGAACTGAACAATCAGGTCTGTTGTCTTTTATTTCCATGTAGTGCTATTAATAAAAATGCACTTGAGGCACAAAACAGTTTGAAAATGGTAAAACACTCTGATGGTATTGGCTTGGATGAGTACTTGGAGAGATAAAAATATTTAAATGACCTATAGAAAACTTATGGAACCATTTATAACTGAGTCCTAACTAAGGAGTCATTGGGCCCTATTTGCAAAGTAATTCTAAACTACTATATGAATAATTTGTTTCATAATATGGAATTCAACTATATAATCCCTATAAAAATTCATCATGTATGGCAGTGGAGGTGAACCTATAGTATGCATTCCAGAGGTGGGAGTCGGAGCCCTCTCTGTAGGCACCCGTGCGGTCACCCCAGCAGAGAGTTTGCTCTATCCCTCTACCCAGCAGCCTAATGGGAACACTTCCTCCCTCCCTCCCCAGCACAGAGTTTGCCCTGCCCCTCTGTCCAGCAGCCCAATGGGAGCACTTCTGCCCTCCCCCCAGCACAGAGTTCACCCCACTCCTGCCCAGCGGCACAATGGGAGCATTTCCTCCCTCCCCTGTTGCCATGATGGCACTTTGTCAGTGATGGGATGAGAAAAATTCTACTACCACACCATGACATCACGGACGTCATGGGCGTGGCCAAAAATAAATAAATAAAAATAAATATAAATAAAAATAAACACACACACCCCTCAACCCACCCACCCAACCAGACAGCTACAACACAAACCTGTAAATAACTTAAATAAATAAATAAATAAATAACATACAAATTAAATAAAAATACAACCACCCATCCAAAACACAAATAAAATCACCCACCCACCCCAAATATAAAACCCTCACTTACTTACCTTCCTTGGGGCTGACGAGCCCCCATGGCCCGGGGCCACCCGGCAAGGCGTGCCGCCCCCACTGTGGCCTCCTCCTTCTCTGAAGGCCGTGGCCATAGGAGCCACCGCCTGCAGCCACCAGCCACAGTCACTGCCACCGCCTGCAGCCCCTGGCCGCGGCCGGAGCTGCTGCCAGAGCCGCCACCGCCTGCAGCCCCTGGCCATGGCTGTGGCCGGAGCCGCTGCCAGATCCACCGCTGCCCGCAGCCCCTGGCTGCCCCTGGCCATGGCCGCAGCTGGAGCCGGGCCGAAAAGGCACCGGCCCGAGGAGGAGGCCGCAGGTGCCCGGCAGAGGAGGAGGCTGGAGGCAGCAGCAGTGCACACCGCCAGGCGTCCCCAGGCCATGGGGGCTTATTGGCCCCAAGTCCCTGGGAGGGCTCGGTGGCGGCGGACGGCCCAAGCAGGCCTCAACGCGCCCCGGGGGAGGTGCCCTCCTCTGAGGGCTGGTGCTGCCGCCGCCGGAGCCGCTCTGAAATGGTGTGGCTCCAGCTCCGAAAGAAAAAAAAAATTAAAATTGGAGCAAAAAATGGCTCCAATTTAGTGCGCATGCACAGAAACTCAATCTGACACATGCACAATGCATCAGATTGAGTTTCTGTGCATGTGCACTAAATTGGAGCGATTTTGCCTTAAAACCGGACGCCTTAAAAATGGGCTACCCTCTTGGAGAACCCTCCGAGATTGTTCCTACCAGTTCCGGGGAACCAGATGGAACCGGGATCATCCCATCACTGCACTTTGTGATGAATACAGTAAGTGGTTTTGGCTTGCAGTTTGGCCACTTGGTCTCTAAAAGGTTAGCCATCACTTATGTATGTCTTTCTTTTAAAAATGCTTTTGGGCAATAAGAACAGAGCAGATCTGGATTAAAAAGTCAGACTTTTTAAAGTTAAAAATGGCTTTAATTTAAAAATTGCTTTTCATCCAATCTGGTTCTCATTCATGTATGGACAAAAATTGTATAAAATTAGTCTTGTTTGTGTGGAGAAGAATCTGTCTATGAGCAGGCATCTTTTTTGTTCATACCGTACTAATAAATCATTGGATTAAGATAGCAAGAGTAGAGTTAACATGGGACTAACCATCTGCCCCCTACTGCCCTGAGATGAATGAATGGAGTAACAATTGAACAAGGCTTGGGTGTACAAAAGGAACCACCAAAAACAGTATTGTTCCTGGATTCTCACTATGGATATGGTTGTTCTGTGTCATCATGCTGCTTCCAATTTACGGTGGTCATCTGAATTAGTGACCTCCAAAATTAGTGACCTTCTAAATTAGTGGCAGTGGAATGTGAATTGTTTCCCATTCCAAAGTTATTGTTCTTTTTCAGTACATGAACCAGTTCATTTTCACTGGTTGCTTTTAGGCTTTTAAGAGGTTGACAACATTTTGCAAAGATTAGAACTGCAAATCTTAGTTGCTTGTGAATTCATAAGCATTAAACTTCTGTTTTAAAAATATGAAGTAAAATACTTTCAGTGGAATATTTTCTGCTTGGACTTCAATGTTTACAGTAATAATAATTTTGTAGAAGTTATTCTGGGTTGAAAGGATTTTTGCTGGAGAAACTCCACTGAGGGGACGCCCAAATGAGGCTCCTTTCATGTCCCTAAGAGTTCGGAGAGAGACGGGCACTCAATCCGTCATGCAGTACCCGGGTCTTGAACTGCTGACTTGCCAGCCTTCCAGCTAACTAGGTGAGTTTCTTAACCACTGAGCCACTGCAGCCCCCAGTGTGCACAGTGATATTCCTTTATATTTTAATGTTATTTGTAAACCACCAAGAACGGTGCTTACACACTCGATGGGTGATACGAAAATGCATTAGATAGACAGACAGACAGATAGCTAGATAGATAGATGCAGATAGTGCTCAGAGCCAAATCATACTTGTATAATTTTTAAAAAAGATTTTAAGTTAGCAGAGACTAATTAGCATTTGTATGATAAGGCTAATCTGTCTACTAATCTAAATGCTTAGAAATCTAAATTTTTCTATGCAGTAGCATATGACATTTTCAAAAAGGCCAAAGAATGTGGTGTTCAGAGAAATACATTAACATTTTGTTAATTTGATGTACTGGGAGGGGGGGGGGGAGAGATAATTATATTGAGATTTGACAGATGATGTTGGTAGGCTTCCAGTCCTTAGTAGAAATAGATAATAATTCACATAATAAAGCCAATTAAAACAACTTTCCAAATTATAGCAGTTATGACAGAATTAATAGGGCTGGCAAGTTCAGGGTTATGCCGTATTTCCCACTGCATTTACTAGTGAGCTCCCAATGTCAGAGTTGTTGTTGACTGCAACTAGTATCCGAGAATGCATTTTTTCCTGAAGCAGGAAAAATGTTATTGGCGCGAATTTGTTTAAGGTGGATCCAAACTTGCCATGAAGTGACCCACACACTATGATCACGGAGCCATATCCTGCGGCACGTATGAAATGAGACATGCAGGATTTAACACTTGGACTGCAATGGACTGCCGCAGCCTTGCGGATATGGACACATAATGTCACAGTAGTTGCATCCAATTTGGCTGATTGAGAAGAAGGATTCAGTCTGGTTGTGGTACTGAGAGGCTCAACCAATCCACCAGTGGGTGCTGTGGAGGCAGATATGGATAGGGAAGGGTCAGAGAACAGAAAGGAGTAACTGAAGGTGGCGATTGACCAAGGAGGAAGAGATGGTTATGGCAGGGGACAATGAATGCAGAGGAGGAAGAGGAGAGAAGAATTCACCCCGAACAACAGAGGGATGTGGATTGTTCCATCATGAATTTTCCTTGGTATGATGAGCTGAAGATAGACTTTGTAGTCTTTGTGGCAAACATTTATCAAGGTCTTCTTACATATAGTTTGTGTAAGCTTTGGAAAGTCTTTGTAATAAGTTGAGTACTGTACTAGAGACATAAACCTTGGTTATTGGATTATGCTTTTCTTGCATGTGATAGTGAGCACTAAACCTTAGAGTTGGATATGACTGGCTTTCAAGCAAGGGCGACCTTTACCAGTTGTGTTGATAACTTCTTTTCTTTATCAGTCATTGATTATAAACCAGTTTAGGCATCCCTTATATCTGATTTACAGTATAAAGTAAAACTTAACAGCCAAACTTAACAGCCAACATTTCCTTTCCTTTCTTTGTAATGTGTAAAAATAAATGAATGAGCAGTTACAAATTGAACTTCACTTTTGCTTTTGAATGCACAGCTGGATATTCTGTTTCTAATGTCAAAACAAATAGCTTCACTTTTAACACTAACAAATGTATATTTGTTAATTTTTACATCTGGTTTTGCTCTGATCTCACTCGTTGTAATTTTTCATGTGCATGCATATCTGAAGCCATAATACTATATTGAAGCCCTAGTACTATAGTCCATGTGCATCTCAATCTATAAAACTATTAATAATTATAAAGATATTCTTCTCTCTGAAAAAAAAACGTGGCTATTTAAAATGGCAAAGAATGCCTGTCAATTCCAGCTTAGTTTCGGTTTGCATTTCGCTGTAGCATGAAAAACACTCACATCCTAGCTGTAATGAACACTGATATTTAATATTTTGGTTGGGTTTTTGTTTTTGTTTTTTGCTTTAAAAATTTTCTTTATTGTTCACACATGGGAATTTTAACAGGAATTCTTGATTAGCTAATATTTCCAAAGGGATATTTCATTATAGTAGTTACTGTGCAGCATTTTTAAAGAAAGGACAACACATAAGTAGGGCCTGCAAATATTTTTTTAAAGAGATTCACCAGGTATTCTTCTGCAACCTATTCCTCCTCCTCTGCTCATACAACCCTTATGCCACCAGATGTCAGCAATTTGTACATCACTAGCCTTTGTAGTACAGTACAGTATTAGCAAATGTCTTTAGGCCTTTGGAATCAGTGAGCGGCTTGTTACCCAGTGCTGATATTTCTCAGTGGTATGAAAGTCCAACTCTTACTTTAAGTAGTTTTTGTTCAAGACAGGGAATAGTTGAATAACTACAGAGAGAGTGCCTTATTTAAGTAGTAGCTTAGTGATTAAGATGCTGAACTTGATGACTGGAAGGTCAGCAGTTCAAGACCTGAGTACTGAGTGAGCTCCCGTTGTTCGTCCCAGCTCCTGCCAACCTAGCAGTTCGAAAACAAGAAATTGCAAGTAGATAAATAGGTACACAGGTGGGAAGGTAAACAGCATTCCATCCACTCCAGTGTTTAGTCATGCCTGCCACACGTCCACGGAAACGTCTGCAGACACAGGCAATGCTGGCACTTTGGCTATAGAGAGAGATGTGCACTGAACGCTAGAGTTAGATACAACTGGCTTTCAAGCAAGGGCGACCTTTGCCTCTACCTAGGGATTAATAAATAACTGATGGAGTGAGAAAGTGGAATGAATTGGGAATGTATGATGGGGGGGGGGGATAAGGAATCTTGATTTTTTTTCTTTACAATGAATTTATGCTTTCTGTACAAACATTGCTTGCTGTAAAAATGTAAGAATAACTAGCGCACTACAGGTTGAATACTTTCCTAGTACAGCAAAACACCAGATAACGCTAAAACTTGGTTCCACAAGTCTTGGTGTTATCCGATTTTAGTGTTATCCGATCCATGTTAAAATCCTATGGGATGGATCGGATAACGTTAAAGCTCTATAGAGATACATTGTAACTGCACAGGCTTTAGAGGTTGTTATCGGATCCATACCATATGACCTTAACGTTATTCAATCCTATTCTCCCCAGATTACTTAACTTTATGCGATTTTAGTGTTATCCGATCCAGTCGTTATCCAGTGTTTTATTGTATAATTATCTCTCAGATGCATCCATGGTACTGTGTTTTGAAGGAGAATTATGGCACCTGGCAATATCTGGAAATGTGATCCTCTCTTGTTTGCCATTGTTTGGAGGTCAATCCAGGAAGGTCAGAGCAGCTGCTTTTTAGTTTTCTAAGCTATTCTATAGCTGCTTCTTTTTTCAATCCTTTTGGGCTGTCCACATCAGGTTGACAATGATCAAATCTTTCATTGTGCTGTCTGTGCTTGGGATAAATACCAGCATTTTGAGGACAGTGAGTGTTTAGTTTTGATTATTTGAAATGGTAATTGTGGGTGTTCTGCAAATGTTAAATCTGTGAAAGAAAACCATCAACAGTGTTTATGTAGAGTACACAAGGAATGGATAATAAAGGAATGGTTTTAAAAGCTCACATCTGAATAGTTATATAATATAATATACAGTGTAATATAATATAATATACAATATACAATAATACAATATACAATTATATAATACAATAAGGAATCAGGACTTGATTCTGCTCCTGTCCCCAAATGTTCTAAGGATAAATCTGCTTCTTCTCATTTAGTCAAACTTATAATAATAAATAAGTCAAACTTGTAATAAATTCATTTCCTTTTAACCTGTAGCTTTTGTTGCTATGTCTGCAGATGAATTATCTTAGGAGCATGTGATTGTGTATGGCTGTATGCATTCCCTTTTGTTTAAAATAGCCTCACACAGAGGGCAGTGGGTAATTCAGTTTCATTTTGAAAGAGAAGTACTGTATAGTACTGTACTGTACTAGTAGCAGCTTGCTACAAGCAGATAGGCTTCCCAGTGCAAAGCCAGGTGCCTCATCTAGGTATTTCTCTCCTAAAGGTAAGATTTCTTTAACTTTGGGCCAAGCACCATGCCCAACTGTGATTAGTACCATATGTAGTGGTTTCTGGTTTTCTAGCATTATATTGGAGTAATTTGTTAACTTGGGAGAAGTTCAGCATTGTTGATCTTCTTCATAGTGACTAATTTCTGACTCTTGTTACTGCTTAGAAAAATGTGACAATCAAGCAGGATTTAATTTTCCTGCTGGAAAGGATGGATATTAATTTATACTCCCTGATGTATATATTTCTTTTTTAAGGGTGGAGCATACAAACATACAAATTGCTATTCTCATTCTGTAATTGTACAGCCCATTTACAGATTTACCACAAAGGAGACAGTACAGGTTAGGTCTTCAAACTATATTTCCATTCTACTTAGTACTGGTTCCTGTCCTATTCTTGATAGTATTTGTCCAGCCATCCATATGGCTTTGCGCTTCTCCTGTATAGCACATTGTTTTTTTTCTAAGGGTTTTTCCCCCTGTGTTTGTTCCTCTTGAATCATATTCTGTTTTTAATATAGTATCACTTTCGAGCTTGGAGGAATCCATGCATTGGCACTTCTCTTTATTTGTCCCTTTCTTTTTTAATGGAAGAATATTGCCAAATATCATTTGCACAAATATCAGAGAATAAACAAAACAAAAACGCTGTAGCGCTTTGAAGACTGAGAAGGGGTATTAACTTTTTTTTTTGTTGAGAAGTGAATGTCTCCTCACAGGGTTTTAAAGAAATAGAAAACAGGTATGTAAAGTATGGTCTAGGTGAGGATTGTAACTTTCCCTGCCCGTAATCTCCACTGTACTTCCTTCTGCTTTTGAATCATAGCTTTATAGGTTGTCACAGCTTGGTTCCCACCTATAGGTCTGCCACTAAGGTTATGTTCAAACATTTTTGATAAATAATACTTTAGGTTAGAAAGTAATAAATGTTGCCCATGATCAGTGCTATCATTTGAGCCTTGAAAGCCACAGAGGAAGTGAGACACTGCTGGGCCTTTTGTATATAAACTTTGTACGTCCTTCTTTAGAAATGTTAGTGTTTAAGACATGGGCAGGAAATGCACTCGGCTAAAGGGAGAAAATGAGGTTAAACATTGCAAAATGAACACTGTGCTTGTTTCACTGGTAAGTTAAATTTATTACTTCAAGTAGGCAAAAATATTTTGGGTAAATAGTTTTCAACTAAAAAGAATTTCCATTTGCATGGTTCTGGGCAATTTTAATTTTAGCAGTGATGATGAAGTTTAAAAATTAAATAAAAATAAAAAAGTTGTATATTGTCTATTGAATGCAGTAGTACTACATCGTTGTTTCCTCCTGAGTGGTTTATCCAGCTGCTGGGGGAGCCCATTTTCCGCCCCTACCAGCACCGGGAAAGTCTGGGGACGTTATCCACTCGGTTCCAACTTTCGTTCAAGCTCCCTGAGCAGCACTACAGGCAAAACTGCATGCCTGGGGGATGTGCCTGTTCCCAGCTGTAGCACTGTCCAGGGAGCTTGGACGAAGGTCGGAACCAAGCGGATAAAGTCCCCAGGCACTCCCGGTGCGGAGGTGGGGGACACTGCAGAAATAGTGGCAAAAACACCATCGGCACCTCCACAGCTGTAAGTGCTGAATTGCAGCTTGCAGCGGAGGGGGCAGGCACCATTTTAAACTCTAAAATGGCACCAGCCACCAGTTTAGAGTGTAAAATAGTGCAAGTTTTGGTCGTAAACCGAAAAATGTAAACTGCTGCATTAATGTAATACATTTGCCATTGTAAACCGTGGTAAAAGTAACCCAGGGCAATCATAACCCGGTTTTTTTACTATACTACAAAATAGGTGTGCACTGAAAGGTAACAAATGAAGTTGACTAAGTAAGTTATTTTCCAATGTCTGTTACAGTATTTCTGTTTCGATACTGTCTAATTAATGCTGGTAAAGTATGCATTTTTATGTCCTACTCTTGACTTCACAGAGAAGTACAGTAATACCTCATATAACATTAGTATCGAATAACACTAAAATCGCATAACATCAAGGAATCTGGGGGGAAGAATTGCATCAGATAACATTAAGATCCTATGGGATGCTTCAGATAACAACCGCGAAAGCCTGTGTGGTTACAATGTATCTCTATGGATCCCATAGAGGATCAGATAACACTAAAAATCATATAACACGAAGACTTGTGGAACCAGGTTTTAGTGTTATATGAGGTTTTACTGTATAATTAAAAATCTTCTCAGCCTTGTGCAAACGTAACATTGAAGCAAAGTAAGCAGTCAAGATTATATGGTGAAGGACAAAGTCCTTTAAAAAAATCTAGAACTGATGTGGCAATTAATACAAACCGTAGTGTTTGCTTAAAAGGTAGATAGGCAGGAATTGTTTTTTATCTTCTTGTGCAACAACCCCTGCCCTCATTACAAACCCAGTGCTTTTCTTTTGTACCATTGTGGACAGACATGGATACAAACAGGATTTTGTGATGTCAAGCCATTGCACACAAAGAACTTGAACTGAGAAACAGCTGTTATATGGTAGCATTTCAAGTGTCCACTTTGCAGCTGTTTGTGAGTATGAATCTTTGCCAATTCTGTGGTTTAAGGAAGGAAAATCTATGTCCAGGGTAGTTTAGCTGATACTTAGAGGGGTAGAATTTGATTGCATGTGTGAAACTAAATGAGGATAAAATGGACAGATGTTTGTGGTCCTGATTTTTCTCTTTAAAGTTGTATTTACTGTAGCTACATCTAATATAAAGAAAAGCTGCATTTACTATACAGTAGTTCCATTTGTTAGCATGTTGCAGTATTGGCAATCTACTTCTGTAACTCATCTGTAGAGTTACTGGCAGCTTATAACAGCAGTAAATAAACTTTCCAAGGAAATTAGAAATAATGCGAGAGAAATTGAGAGGCCTTCTGAATGTGGAGACCTTTTCTCTCTCTTTCATATTCTTTTTGTTTTAGATGTGAACATAATATGTGTAAAATCCTGCTTTGAGGGTACTTCCTTTCTACTATAGTCTGATTTTCTTTATCTAATCAGCTATGTGTGTTACATTTGAGAATTAAATACACTAGTACCCCGAATAACGTTATGACTTGGTTCAACAAGTCCCGTCGTTATCCGGTTTTTAACGTTGTGCGATACATTGAACACACAATGTTAAAAAAAGCCCTGTTTCCCTGGAGGCTGCAGGAAGCGAGAACGTCGGGATTTGAATCCTGACATTTTGGCTTGCTGCTGCCTCCAGGGAGGTGGGGGAACTTTGGAAACAGCTTGGAGCGGGTTTTCCCACCTCCCTGGACCCGGCCGGGGGGTCAGAGCCCCCAAAATTGGTAAAAAAAGTCCTTTTTTTTTTTTAACCAATTTTGGGGTTTCTGACCCCCCCCCCCGCTGGGTCCAGGGAGGTGTGGGGACCCGATCCAAGGTGTTTCTGGGCTTCCCCGACGTCCTGAGCCAGTGCAGCAAGCCAGAATGTCGGGATTCGAACTCTGGCTTGCTACACTGGCTCAGGACGTCGGGGAAGCTCAGAAAAAGCTTGGATCGTGTCTGCCCACCTCCCTGGACCCGGCGGGGGGGTCAGAGCCCCCCAAAATTGGTAAAAAAAAGTCAGTTTTTTTTACAAATTTTGGGGTGTCTGACCCCCCCCCCCCCGCTGGGTCCAGGGAGGTGTGGGGACCCGATCCAAGGTGTTTCTGGGCTTCCCCGACATCCTGAGCCAGTGCAGCAAACCAGAATGTCGGGATTCGAACTCTGACATTCTGGCTTGCTGCACTGGCTCAGGACGTCGGGGAAGCCCAGAAACACCTCCAGAGAGATCAGAGGACCCGATCTACAGCTGCAGGGTGGCTGGGGAAGCTGACGGGGACTCCCTGTCGGCTTCCCTAGCCACCCGCCCATGACTCCGCAGCTGTGGGGTGGCTGGGTAAGCCGATGGGGGAGCCCCCCGTCAGCTTTCCAGCCTCCCCACCCCTGCCTCCGTAGCTGCAGGGTGGCTGGGAAGCTGAACGGAGAACCCCGTTCAGCTTTCCACCCACCCTGCTGCTAAGAACGACTGTATCGGATAACGTTAAAATCGTGTTATTCGATACAAGATTTTTCTGAAAATCTCGTAACGTTATGCGGTTTTCACGCTATACGGTACTCACGTTATCCGGGGTATTACTGTAATGGCAAAGGAGATGAACAAACATACTGGGTTCTTTGCAAAATCAAGCACATGGTGTATTTTAATTAAAAATCATGATTTATCAGAATTGCTTCTGTCTCTCTTTTGAGGATTGTAATACAGCCTAATCAGCATCAAGACAGCAACTTCCATAAAATTATAGGTCTCCCAGAAATCACTGTAACTGTTTCCATTTTGTACATTAACAGCATTAGTCTGAGATAGGCCACTAGCCTGCAGGCCTTGCTCCAGGTGAATGAAATGTAGTAGGTGTCTGAAGGTATATATCTGTGGGCTGGAACTTCAAGAATTTTGCCTGCCTCTCCTAGTGAGGAAGGATGGAACAGAGAAATCATTGTTAAAAGTTTCATCCATTAAATTGTAGGAACTACTTTAACATGGATAATACTTTATTGTAACTGCTTGCCTTCTGTATCAGTCAATCAACCAATCACTTTATTACGGTCTATGACTAGCACAGAAAAATGAGAGGTAATTTTTTTAAAATTTAAATGCTTAAAATGTGGTTAAAATACATTATTTAGAAACCAGACGGAGAAGGTTCCAAAATCGCCAAAAACTAGCAACCTAATACATTTGTTCCTGCCATTGTTAGAGCATTTTTCAACTTAAGACATGCTATCTAAGGGTAGGACTTTGGCTAGAGGCAGGAAAAGACACAGAAAAAGTCCTTCTGATTTGTTCCTTAAAGACACAAATGCTTTCTGTACTTTGTGTTTTTGTACCTCCCTGCATGACTTCCTGTTCAATGTGGCAAAATAATGAATGAATAAATATTTTAGACATTCTAATAAGGCATCTTAGAAAAAACTGGACAAAATAATTACAGTACTTAACAATAAACTATTTGACTATAGAAAGTATACAGAACATTCCCCAAGTTAACAAGTATAATTTATCGCCAAGTAAGCCTTTGTAATGTCATTTGGGCTATAATAATTAAGCCTGTTTGTACTGGAGCCATCTGATAAACGGAGGAAAATGCCAAGTTCTATTCCTCATAAACTTAAGGTACTGTATGTTTAATGCACTTTACATTGCTTGTTGTGCTTTTATTTCTGAGGTGGTAATTCCCACCCAAGGAAGCCCAAAGTCCTGGCAAAAGCATTGTCCTTGTATTGTTATGGCTAAAGGGACCTATGCTTAAGAATAATGGATTAAATTTAAAAAATAAACTGAAGTGTGTTTTCTTTTAGAATAATTAAAGAAATTTTTGCACCTAATTAATTGATAGATAAATTATTGCTTTTTTAAATTTAATTTTTATTAATTTTAAAACAAACATACAAAAAAGAAACTCAAATATTAATACAATACAATTAACACAATATACAGTAATACCTTGGATAACGACTGGATCGTATAACTCTAAAATCAGGATCGTATAACGCTAAAATCGGATAACAATCTGTTAGCGTTTCCGATGAAGTCATTCACAGCAGCAGGGGGCTGGAAAGCTGAACGGGGTTCTCCGTTCTGCTTCCCAGCCACCCTGCAACTGCAGAGGCAGGGGTGGGGTGGCTGGAAAGCGGAGGGGGGCCTCCCCCGTCGGCTTCCCTAGCCACCCCACAGCTGCAGAGGCAGGGGCGGGTGGCTAGGGAAGCCGACGGGGAGTCCTCGTTGGCTTCCCCAGCCACCCCACAGCTGTGGATCAGATCCCCCAACCCCCTCCCCCAGCCAGCAGAGGGGGCAGAGAGCCCAAAATGGGCAACAAAAGGTCCATTTTTTCACCTATTTAGGGCTATCTGACCCGCTTGCCGGCTCTGGGGAGGTCGGGGGACCCGATCTGTGCTGTTTCTAGAGTTCCCCTCACCTCCCCGGCCAGTGCAGCAAGCCAAAACATTGGGATTCAAATCTGTTAGGTCCCTTCTGGTTTTGTCCTTTGTCATGGTTATTTTTGCTTGATACGTTCTTTTAATTTCCCCAATTTTCTTGAAGAGATCTCTAGTCCTTCCCCTTCTGTTGTTTTCCTCTATTACTTTGCACTGTTAATTTAAGAAGGCCTTATCTCTCTTTGCTATTCTCTGGAATTCTGCATTCAGTTGAGTGAATCTTTCTCTTTCACCTTTGCTTTTTGCCTTCCTTCTTTCTTCAGCTATTTGTAGAACCTCTTCACTTTCTTGCATTTCTTTTGGGATGGTTCTAATTGTTGCCTCCTCTACAATGTTATGAACCTCAGTCTGTAATTCTTCAGGCACTCTGTCTGTCAAGTCTAATCCCTTAAATTTATTCTTCACCTCCACTGTATGTATATTCATGAGGGATGTTATCTAAATCATACCTGAGTGGTCTAATGGTTTTTCCTGTTTTCTTCATTCTAAGCCTGAATTTGGCAATCAGTGGCTCACGATCTGAGCCACAATTTGCTCCAGGTCTTGTCTTTGCTGATTGTATAGAGCTTCTCCATTACTCCTACTACAATCAACAGGCTCAGAGGTGTTATTTTTAGCTGGAATGGCATTATCATATTCACCTTTTAAAATTTAATTATCCAAAAACTCTTTGTAAATAAGTTTCCATTATTTACCCCTCAGAAAAACGGCTGTTGGTTTGTTTAAATTATTTCCTAACAAACATCAGAACCAGTGACTGTTATGAAATTCAGTACTTCCCTTTTGAAAAATGTAGTGAGGTTTTCCGTGCCTCCAGAAACGATTCAGCCTACATGAAAGAATACTGTTGATACTTTCCTGAATGTTTAACAAATCAAGCTATGTTCATGGGGATTTGTAAGTACAGTAAATGTATGTAGTGTATCTGTTACTAGTGTAGATAAAATATCTGAACACCATCACTTTTATGAAGTGTTTTCTTGCACAGGTTTTCTTCTCTACATGTTTATTCTTTTCCAAACTGAAGTTTTAAAGGCAGGCTAATATTGTGCACAGGTATGATAGAAGATAATGTTTGTTTAAAGGCACAGTATAAAATTTGGAGCAATGTAGTATTTATGAATGAATTCATTTGTAGTTCTGGGGAAAGCAGTTGTTTCATACAGGAAATTGACAAGAGCCCATGTCTTTGGGTGGACAGTTTTCTCCTATAAGTGGTTGGTTTAATCCGGTATTAACAAAGTGTTTTGCTGGTTTGGGTGTGGATGTGTGAAAGGGGGGGGGGGCAACAACAATTTGATCTTTATTAGCTATAGTTTTTATATATGCAGCACTCTTAATCCCTGTTCAGGCAATGATGAAGGGAAAGGCAGAGCTAGGCTCTTTTCTCTGACCATGTTCAAATGGCTGGATTCTGTTAACAACTGACTTTCCTGAGATTATAGAGATTATTTGTGGAGAATGTGTATTGTGGGTCATAACTAGAAAAGCTGGATGTATTTTTATTTTATTTACTGATCTGATTGATAGACAAGTGTTAAGGTACAGTTTCTCCTCTAAGACAATGAAATGCAGTAGAAATTACAAATACAGTTCTGTAGTAAATCGTCCAGGTTAGAATGAAATCATACTTCCTTAAAGCAGGACGGCTGAACAATGCACGATTCATTTGAACATATCACTATTTCTTGATTATTATTTTTCTTTTGGTATGTATAGTCACCTTTTCAATTCATCTCTAATGTGTCTATTTCTAGGAATATGTCTATTTCACCTAGAAAAAATCCTTAGCAAGACCATCCTAAAATCAACACATATTTTTCACTAAATTAAAATATCTGAGTATTTGATATACTTGAACATGTAAGTCAAACTCTTGTTCCAAGTTTAAAGATTATGTTGGGAGAAGAAAGTGTTTTGATGGAAAACTTGATTGTATCAAAAAAAATAGCTGTGTGGAGACTTGGTGAAAACACAGATACTGTACATTGCTGTGGCCATGCGTTGTTGTCTGTCTCAGAATGTCCTCTTTTATCATGAATTGATCATCTTAGCCCTGCAGATCAATTGCAATACAGTACACTAGTACATCAGATAACGTTATGACTTGGTTCCACAAGTCATGACGTTACCTGATTTTTAGTGTTGTCTGATGCATTGATCGAACAATGTTTTAAAAAAAGCCCTGTTCCCATCTGTGGGCGCACGGATGGCTCCCAGAAGTTCCCCCAAGCCCCAGCTTTCGATTAATGGGGCAGAAAGAGACTTCAGGTACCAAACGTGGCCACACGCAGATGACTCCGTGACCCCCCCCCCTCCGCCAGCCCCAGCGATCGATCGCAGGGGCTGAGGGAGACTTCGGGGAGGCATCCACCTGAGGTTTGAGCGTCCGGCTCCCTTGGGGCAAGGTGCTGACTCCAAGAGTGCCGGACGCTTGAACCCCAGGCATCCAACTCCCTTGGGGCCTGTGCCTGCAGGCGCCGACTCCAAGGGAGCTATTCTATTCTATTCTATTCTATATTCGATTTATATCCTGCCCCAATCGCGAAGTGCGACTCTGGACGTTCGAACCTCGGGTGTCTGGCTCCCTTGGAGTAAGCACCTAGAGGAGCCAACTCCAAGGGTGCCGCACGCTCTAACCTCGGGCGTCCGACTCCCTTGAGGCCAGCGCCTGCAGGCGCCGGCTCCAAGGATGCCGCACACTCGAACCTTGGACGTCCGGCTCCCTTGGAGTCGGCACCTGCAGGTGCCGACTCCAAGGGTGCCGGATGCTCAAGAATTGGGCGTCTGCCTCCCTTGGGGCCAGCACCTGCAGGCGCCGACTCAAAGGGTGTCTCATGCTTGAACCTCGGGCAACCGGATCCCTTGGAGTCAGCGCCGACGCTCGAACCTCAGGCATCCGTCTCCCTTGGGGCCAGTGCCTGCAGGTGCTGACTCCAAGGGTGCCGGATGCTTGAGACTCCAAGGGTCAGGATTTGAATCCCGACATTTTGACTTACTGCAGCGGCTGAGGAGGTTGGGGGACATCAGGAACAGCGCAGATTCGGTACCCCGACCTCCCCGCAGCCGGCAGGGGTGCCGGAGAGCCCGAAATGGATGAAAAAAACAAACCAAAAGCTTTTTCACCCATTTCAGGCTCCCCACCACCCCTGCCACTTCAGGGGAGGTCGGGGGACCCAATCCGCACTGTTCCCGAGGTTCCCCAACCTCCCCGGCAGCTGCAGCAAGTCAAAACACCGGGATTTGAATCCTGACGTTTTGACTCAGTGGACTAGCCGGGGAGGTTGGGGAACCTCGGGAACAGCGTGGATCAGGTCCCCCAACCTCCCCAGAGCCGGCAGGGGTGCCGGAGAGCCTGAAATGGGTGAAAAAAACTTTGCTTTTTTCGTCCATTTCAGGCTCTCCGCCACCTCTGCCAGCTTCGGGGAGGTCAGAGGACCTGATCCGCAGCTACTGGGTGGCTGGGGAAGCCAACGGGGGACTCCACAGTCAGCTTCCCCAGTCACCCCACCCCACCCTGCCTCTGCAGCTGCGGGGTGACTGGGAAGCCTAATGGGGAGCCCGGTTCAGCTTTCCAGCCACCCTGCTGCTACGAACAATTGCATTGGATAATGCTAAGAGATCGCTATCCAGTGCAAAATTTTTCACAAAATTTTGCATCATTATGTGATTTTAGCTTTATCCGATGCAATCGTTATCCGAAGTATTACTGTATATGCTATTTTGTATTGTTTTGGTAGTCCTTTTTGTGTCCACGCTGCAAAGAAAGCTTTGTTGTTGATAGTAGTGCAGTACTAACATTTGGCTAGTGCTTGTTGGAACTCACTGGCTTGTGCAGGACAGAAATCCTCATAAAACATGCAAGTCATAATTAAGGGAATGGTCATCTCAATTAAGTATTACAGCAATCAGAAATGGGCTGTTGTGCCTGTGCTGGCTGTTATCACAAAAATATTAGTTTAGTTCAAGATGAAATCTCACACTATTTGAAATGGTGGAATAGTTCAGTATATTTAGATCAGGCTTTCTCAATGCTTTCGGGTTGTGAGCCTAACCGTGCCTCTTGGGTAGCTGATGAGGCCGGTCGCATGGTTCCACCCACCCAGAAGTGGAAGTAAAATGTGCGGCACACATACGGAGAACACATTTAGTGGCATTCTGCACATGAGCAGTACACAGTTTTTTTTCGCTTTTGGATTTGGTGAGGGCATCATGGGCCTGATGAAATGGCTTCGGGAGCTGGGTCTTGCCTGTGGGCTATAGTTTGATAATACCTGATTTAGATTTTAAGCCAACAGAACGTTCCATTTTAATTCTATGCATAGAAACGTAATTTACTGTTGTGGCTTCATTAAAATCAGCAGTCTGTTTGATGGGGGGAAAGTGGGTCTATCCAGTTTCTTTCCTCTTGAATCTACTGAGCTGAGATTTTGGGAAACAGACCTGAGTAAAAATTAACTGAATACAGCATATGCCAAAACCTGATATGATAGTAAGAAAGTGAATAAATCAGTATTTAGCAAGCAAATGGTGAAACTGTATGTTTCGCTTCCTTTTTTAAAGTCAACATTTAAAAGTGAACTTTGCATTGGAGTTTAAAGTCAGGAACAGTTTTTAAGGCCTTCCTCTTGATTTGGTAGTTTTGTGTTTAATTATGAAAGGAGAACAAAAAATATTTGGCACACTAATGGGGAAGCAATATCTAACTCAGCAAAAGTGGAAGTGTAGCATATCCTGCATTTATATGTGTGTTTGCACATCAGTGTATGTGAAAGAGAGAGGGCGACGAGAGAGGAGGTTGCAAATACATACACAAACTAAGGATCTGATGTAGGTACTCGTATTGTTTGCTGTGTTAGATATTGCTTTCCTATCAGTCTGGCAATTATTCTGTTATTAAACAGAAAGCAACCAAGGAAAAGTGGAAGGTCATTCAACATGTTCCTGCCTTTAAACCAGTAATGGGCAGCAACAGGTTCTCACCAGTTCACCAGAACCGGTAGTAACTTTTCCCAGTGTCCCGGAGAACCGATAGTGGCTTTTGGGGGGAACCACCTCAGGGGCTAACCTTTTCACCAGTTCCCCCACTGCACATGTGCGCCAAGCGCTTGGTGTGCATGGATGCCTACAGCGCTTGGCACGCACACACGGCCTCCTTGCTGTCCTCCCAAGTGGGGAGGAGGAAGAGAAGCTGCTAGCCTGAAGCTCCCTATAGCCTGCTCCCCAGGGTAAGTGACTCACCTTTGGATGTGAGGTGGGTGGATGTATTTTAATGTGTATTTGATGTGTATTTATTTTTAATGTGTATTTTTATGTGTTTTATGACTATTTAATTTGTATTTTTATGTGTTTATATGTCTATTTAATGTCTATTTATTTTAATGTGTATTTTATGTTTTATGTTTATTTAATTTGTATTTTTATGTGTATTTTAATGTGTATTTAATGTGTTTTTATGTGTATTTTTATGTCTATTTCATTTGTATTATGTGTATTTATTTTTATGGGTTTTTTTACATTGGCTCCGCCCACATCATTGGCTCCGCCTGTGATATCATGATGTTGGCTCCACCCATTATGTCATCACTTTGGCTCTGCCCATTATGTTGGCTCCACCCACAGTATGGTAATAAAAAATTTGGCTGCCCACCACTGCTTTAAACTCCAATGCAAAATTTACTTTTAATTTTTGACTAATGTTACAGGTGTCTCATGAGTAATCTGTACATGAGTCAAGAAGCAACAGTTAGGATAGGATATGGAATGACGGAGTGGTTTGGAATAGGAAAAGGAGTAAGACAAGGCTACATTTTGTCACCCTGGTTATTTCACTTATACAGAGCACATCATGCACAGTGCAGGGCTGGACGAATCACAAGTTGGAATTTAAATCGCTGGGAGAAACATCAACAATTTGAGATATGCAGATGATACTACCCTAATGGCAGAAAGTGAAGAAGACCTAAAGAAACTACTGCTTAGTTTGAAAGAAGAGGGTGCAAAAGCTGGCTTGAGACTCAATATCAAGAAAACTAAGATAATGGCAACAGGCCCTGTCAGTCCCTAGAAAATAGATGGGGAAGAAGTAGAAGCAGTGACAGATTTTACTTTCTTAGGATCCAAAATCACTGCAGATGGTGATTGCAGTCATGAAATTAAAAAAGCGACTAATTCTTGGGGGACAAGCTATGAGAAACCTGGGGAACATAGTGAAAAGTAGAGACATCACACTGCAAACAAAAATTTGTATAGTCAAAGCAATGGTATTCTTGGTGGCAATGCATGGTTGGACCATAAGGAAAGCTGAGCTCAGAATAATAGATGCCTTTAAGGTGTGGTGTTGGAGGAGAATTTTTAGAGTACCCTGGATAGCAAAGAGAACAAATAGGTCGATCTTAAAAGAAATCAACCCCAATTGATCCCTGGAAGGTCAAATATCGAAGATGAAGCTAAAGTACTTTGGACATCAGATGAGAAGAGAAGATTCACTTGAGAAAGCCTTGATGCTGGGAAAGGTCGAGGGCAAAAGAAGAAGGGGGCAAAAGAAGAAGGGGGCGGCAGAGAATGTGATGGCTAGATGGTATTGTAGAAGCTGGGCAGGTTGAGGAGGATGGTAGAGGTTAGGGGCACCTGGTGTGTGATGGTCCATGGGGTCTCAAAGGGTCGGACTCAACTATTTATTTGTTTGTTTGTTCAGATTTATATTGTTTATGTTTTATATATTATATATTTATATTTTATATAGTTAATATATATTAACTATGTGACTGGACAACAGCAACTACAACAACAATTTTACTCAGATAAAAGAAAATGCAATCATACAGACTGATTCATCATTTACATTATTTAGCCATTAAAAGTGTGGTTTGTCCTTTCCCTTCTCTCCACCCTTCCTATTTGATTCTGTTGACTATGTGTTAAATTGCACAGATGTGGTAATAGATGACTCAGATGCTGCAATTTCATGATCAAATACTAAGACCTGTTAGTTTGCTGAGCTGCTGCCATGACCTGGCATATCATAGAAGAGCTTTAGGCAACTGCCTTTTGGCTTAAATGTCTTTTAGAATAGAACTTTTGAGGCCTATTTCACAATACAGTATGTAGTATTAAGAAGGAAGATATGCAATAATATAACAGGCATTTCTAATTTTTCACAGTGGATGTTTATTATGCGTGTTATGTGCCATCAAGTCGGAACTGACAGGGTTAGGGTCACTAACAGGATTTTCAAGGTAAGTGAGAAATTAAAGAAGTGATATTAAAAGGGTCAGCTGGCTTGGATAGCTTAGTGGTCAGCTGGCTGGATAGCTCAGTGGTTTAGGTATCTGACTGGAGCCAGAGGTTGGGAGTTTGAGCCTCTACTTATGTCTCCAGGGTTCAGAAGAGCCAACCTTTGTAGTCATGGGAAAGCTGCAGAGTCCTAGAAGAAAGGTATGGTAAACCAGTTCTTCTACCTAGAAGAAGAGTATTCTCTGTCTAGAAAACCCTGAAACATGTCTCCATGAGTCATAATTGACCTCATGGTATACAATTACGGTTTAAAAGAGTCATTATGTCAAAATTGACTTGACAGAACATTATTATTATAAAAATCTACCATTAGATTCACAGTCAAAGACGGGTATAAAATTAAGAGTTCAAGACCTAACCAAGGACCTGATTCTTGGGAGGCAAGCGATGAGAAACCTGGGGAACATAGTGAAAAGTAGAGACATCACATTGAAAACAAAAATTCGCATAGTCAAAGCAATGGTATTCCCTGTGGCAATGTATGGTTGTGAGAGCTGGACCATTAGGAAAGCTGAACGCAGAAGAATAGACGCCTTTGAGATGTGGTGTTGGAGGAGAGTTTTGAGAGTCCCCTGGACAGCGAGGAGAACAAATAGGTCGATCTTGGAAGAAATCATCCCTGACTGCTCATTAGAAGGTCAAATAATAAAGATGAAGCTAAAGTACTTTGGACATCAAATGAGAAGAGAGGATTCACTTGAGAAAGCTTTGATGCTTGGAAGGGTCGAGGGCAAAAGAGGAAGGGGAAGGCCCAGGATGAGATGGATAGATGGTGTTGTGGAGATGGTGGGTGCAGAGCTGAGCGAGTTGAGGGGGATGGTGGAGGACAGGAGTGCCTGGCGGACGGTGGTCCATGGGGTCGCAGAGGGTCGGAATCGACTGTGCGACTGAACAACAAAAATATAGACAGTTCCTAATAATTTTTTTTTTTGTAAAGTTAGCATATTCAAGTCCGATAAATTCAAAATTTCCAAATATCTAGGGCAGGGGTTTCCAACCTACAGGCCATGGGCTGGACTCTGCCCATGACGCCTTTCCATCCGGCCCATCTCCATCTCCCCCACACCCAGAAGTGGAAGCAGGCACATTTACTTAAGCTGTAAAATGCACACACACGCATGCGGCTGTCATAAATGCGGAAGTTGGTGCATTTATGGATAGCCATAAATGCTTCCGCTTCTGAGGGGTGTGGTCTGGCCTTCTCAGCTGTTCCAGGGGCATGGCCAAGCCCGCGGTGCAAAAAGGTTGGCCACCTCTTACCTAGGGAGTTCTTTAGCTCTAATCACTATGGGTACAACAACATACTTATTCCTCCATAAATACTCAACTTCAATTTGCAAATAATTCACTTTGCAAAATTAACACTTGTGTGGCATGAAAGCTGTTTTTACCACCATCATACCCCATGGCCAAGCAGGAGGTCAAACCCAGCTATTTACAGTTAGCATGACACAGATTGTTTACAATATGTCATGCTTTTTATGATTATGGATATTTGGTAGATACATTGCAAGCAACAATAATGGAATAATGAAACACTGATGTCCCCAGCTTCCTTCTTTCAGTTTTTAATAACTTTGGGATGGAATCTGCCAAGTTCATTGTATATTCAGCTCTATATACAGTACCGTACATAGAATTGCTGGTCTCTGGACATTACCATTCTATAAATACTTAATAGCATTATCCTAAGCATGAGGCTTAAAATGCAGATTTTCCTTATAGAAGTAAGGCATGTGATGGAGCATGCTGACTTTGACAGTGCACATCATTAGATTGGGCACCTATATCCCTTTATTCCACATACCACTAACTGATATCCAGTGTCTTTTGGCCCTTGCCAAAAGCAAAAAGTGTAACAGGGCAGGAATTCTTGAATCTTCAAAAGTTAGGGGAATGAGGATGCAACTAATTTCTGATTTGGAGCTGGTACTCAGTTACTTCACTCTTTTGCCTCAGGAACTTGTGTTTAGTCAGGGACTTGTGTTTGGCTTCACTATTGCTGTAGAACACAGATTCCCAACCTGCGGCCTGCAGGCTGGATGCAGCCCACAGCACCATTTCATGGGGCCCCACCACCTCCTCCACACCAGGAAGTGCCATGTGGTGGAGGAAGGGCAAAATGGCCATCCGGCCCCCGAAGCTGTCTGAGGGAGCGTGTCCTGACCCCTTACTTAAAAAGGTTGAGAACTCCTGCTGTAGAATGTAGATGAATCTACACCGCAAATTGTATTACTTTCTCCAACTGAGAAGAGCTCAAGAAGGAAAAAACTAGTGTGGGACCCAGTCAAAATTTGGATGAGCTTTTCCTTCAAGCAAGGGTCAGCCTTTTTGGCCACTACTATGTGTCTTGCATCTAAGGAGACGCTTGGAGACTTTAGGAGGTGAGTTTCATTGGAGACATGTATGTCTTCCAGCTTTTCAGATTGCTATTTATTTTTTATTTATTGAATTTATATCCCTGCCCAATTAGTGAAACGCCTTACGACAAGATTATAATCAAAGTAATATGTATGCAGTAATTGGAGCGTATATATGTATAGTTCTATTATTTTATGCCTAAAGTAACATGTTTGTTCATTGCGTGGTACATAAATGAATAAAAATAAGTAGTAGTAAGACATGGTGTATTGTTGAGAATGAGAAGACCTGTGAATATTAGTTACATGCATTCTAGATTGGCAGCCAATACATTTGTTACAATGGACATGGAAGAAATGAGAGGCTATATGTATCCACATATAGCTCAGTGGTTAAGAAGCTTGCCTTGTTAGCTGGAAGGCTAGCAAGTCAGCAGTTCGAGACCTGGGTACTGAATGATGGTTTGAGTTCCTGTCTTTGTCCCAGCTCTTGAGGACATGAAAGGAGCCTCACTTGGTCCCCTGGGCAGAGTTTCTCCAGCAAAAATCCTTTCAACCCAGAATAATTTCTGACATGAAATTATTATTATCAAAATGTTTGGAAGCAGTCAGACTGTTCTTTTTTAACATGGTATTTTTAAAAAAGACATTCTAAATGTATTACCATCTAAGATATTCCTTTTTCTTCTCTTTAACAGTATTGTATAAATAAAGTTTTCCCATATGTTATCACTGCAGATAATGGGAATGGGAATTTTGCTAAGTACCTGTATGCTCTACTTAGCTGTTGTCCTATATTACTGTGAGATTCTTTCCTTTATGTGGGATGGTTCAGTGAGTAGAGCTGCATCAGACACTCAACTGATCCACAGAGACTCTTCAAGACGTCAAAAAACAAGTAATAAAGGAAGCTCTTGGTGGATACTGACACAGATGAAACTAGCAAACCAAAGCAATAATTGTAATACTGTACAGTAATACCCCGGATAACGCGAGTACCGTATAGCGTGAAAACCGCATAACGTTACAAGATTTTCGGAAAAATCTTGTATCGAATAACGCGATTTTTAATGTTATCCGATACAGTCGTTCTTAGCAGCAGGGTGGCTGGAAAGCTGAACGGGGTTCTCCGTTCAGCTTCCCAGCCACCCTGCAGCTACGGAGGCAGGGGTGGGGAGACTGGAAAGCCACCCCACAGCTGCGGAGGGAAGGGCGGGTGGCTAGGGAAGCCGAAAGGGAGTCCCCGTCAGCTTCCCCAGCCACCGTGCAGCTGTAGATCGGGTCTTCTGATCTCTCTGGAGCAGGCAGGGGACACGATCCAAGCTGTTTCTGGGCTTCCCCGACGTCCTCAGCCAGTGCAGCAAGCCAGAATGTCAGGATTCGAACTCTGGCATTTTGGCTTGGTGCACTGGCTGAGGACGTCGGGGAAGCCCAGAAACAGCTTGGATCGGGTCTCCCCACCTCCCTGGACCTGGCAGGGGGGTCAGAGACCCCAAAATTGGTAAAAAAAAAAAAAACGGGTCCAGGGAGGTGGGGAGACCCGATCCAACCTGTTTCCAAAGTTCCCCCACCTCCCTGGAGGCTGCAGCAAGCCAAAATGTCAGGATTCAAATCCTGACGTTCTGGCTTGCTGCAGCCTCCAGGGAAACAGGGCTTTTTTTAACATTGTGTGATCAATGTATCGCACAACGTTAAAAACCGAATAACGACGAGACTTGTGGAACCAAGTCATAACGTTATCCGGGGTACTAGTGTACTGTACTATTATTAATTAAATCTATACATATACAGTGATGGCAAACCTTGGCATTCCAGGTGTTGTAGAACTTCAATTCCCAGAAGTCTTGATCAGCAGGAGTGCTGACTTGGGCTTCTGGTACAGTAATACCCCGGATAACGATTACACCGGATAACGCTAAAACCGCATAACGACAACAAATTTGGGGGGAAGATTTGCACCGGAGAACATTCTTTTTAGCGTTATCCGATCCATCGTAATAAAGAAGTAAAGGAGGCCAAAGCTCCTCTCCCTGCCACTTCCCTCCTTCCTCCCCCCACCCCAGCAGTTTGGGGACTCCCCACCCCCACCCCACTGCCTGCTCGGCCACGAGAGAATCCAGCCCAGCCCTGGCCCTGCTTACCTTCAAGCCACCATAGCTTCTCTTGCTGAGCTGCACGCTCCGACTGAGCCAGGCTTGACCAGCCGATTGCAGAGCACAGAGCTATGCCTCATGGCAGGCAGAGGCAGCTGATTGCGTCTTTTTCCCTCCCTGTATTTAAACTACAGGGAGAGAGAGGCTTGTGTTTTTTTCTTTCCCTTCCTGTATTGAAACTACAAGCCTCTCTGTCCCTGTAGTTTAAATACAGGGAGGAAAAAAGATGCGATCTACTGCAGTCTTCCCTTCCTGTATTGAAACTACAGGGAGGGAGAAAGAGAGAGAGGTGACTGGTTCACTAGAGAACCAATCACATCTCTCTCTTTCCCCCTTCTCTGTAGTTTAAATACAGGGAGGGAAGACTGCAGTTGAGTCGGGGAAAAGGTGCTTTCCCCGACCCTACTGCAGTGGCAGAGACAGCTGTGGGTGGGGGGGTGGCTTTAAAGGCAGGGAGGAAAAGTTCTTTCCCTGCCTGCCTTTAAAGCGGTTTGACCCTGAAGTCAGGACTTTTTTTTTTTTAGCGTTGTTCGATGCATGCATCGGACGCTAAAAATCGGATAACGTCATGACTTGTGGTACCAAGTCATAACGTTATCCGGGGTATTACTGTAATTGAAATCCAAGAACACCTAGTGTGCCATCATGGCTTTAGAAGATTGCAGCTCTTTTTGGCAAGGCCATTTCAAAGTTCAGTATGATTATAGGGGGAAACCCTTGTAAGGAACAAAGGTCATCAAGAAACACAAACACAATTTTTTTTAAAGCAGACTTAATGAGAACTGGCTTTTTACATCATGTATTAATCTACTGTACTTGTTATTTAGTTATGTACCATATGTCAGAACTGACTTAGAGCAATCCTAACAGGGCTTTCAAGGAAAGTGAACTATTTAAGGGGTGGTTTTACCAGTTCCAAGGGACTGTCAGGGCCATAGCCAGAGGGCAGGGGAACGAAAACCCTCCTGAGCTAACAGCCCACCTCCCCCAACCCACCCAGGATGCCAGTGTTATATATGTGTGACATTGTTGCCCATCCTGAAGATGTTTTGCCCCTCCTGAATTTTTTTTTGCCCCACCCTAAAATATAGAATCCTGGCTATGGCCCTGGGGACTGTAGTGGCTTAGTGGTTAAGACGCTGAACTTGTCAACTAGAAGTTCCACAGTTTGAGACCCGAGGGCTGCATGACGGAGTGAGTGCCTGTCATCTGTTCCAGCTCCTGTCAACCTAGCAGTTTGAAAGCAAGAATTTGCAAGTAGATAAATAGGTACAGCTTTGGCGGGAAAGGTAACAGCATTTTGTGTACTTCAGCGTCTAGTTGTGCCTGTCACATTACCACGAAAATGTCTGCAGACACAGACAGCACCACACCCTAGAGTCAGCAATGACTGGCTTTCGAGCAAGGGAGACCTTTACCTTTTACCAATTAGTTTCCATGGTCAAATGGGAATTTGAACCCTGGTTTCAAGAGTTTTAGACCGTCATACGTGTCATACGTGTCACTAATCACAAAGGGTGCTTAAGGTACATGAAAGGCAGATTTGTTTGTGTGTGTCTTTGCTTCTTTTTATGGGACGCTTTAGAAAACTAATTTTGTTCCTACTTCTTTGTAGTGTTGAATTTTAACAGTTTTCTTTTTAAAACTTGCTTAAAGATTTCCCTTGCTCGAAAAAAAAAGCATGAATTGCATGCATGGGGTAAATAAATAAATATTGTGTCAGAAATTACTCTCGGTTGAAAGGATTTTTGCTGAGAAGCTCTGCTCAGGCTCAGGGCTCCTTTCATGTTCCCAAGATCCATTGTGTAAGGGGTGAAAAATTAATTTGAAAAGTGAAATTTAGTGTTGTCTCCAGACCATCTGGAAATCTCTAACCTAAATAACAAATGTTATAGTAAGTTCCTGTAAACAACTGGAAGCTGTCTTTTAGATAAGCTTTGGCTTGGTTTTTTCTTTGTTTTAATTCTAATCTGATTTTAATTGGACTGTTGTATATGTTTGCATTTTTGTTGTTTACCGCCCGTAAGACTTTGCAAGGGATAGGAAAGGGATTTAAATGAATGATTGATACTTTGGAAGATGAATACTGTCTGGTATGTATATCAAGGTTAAAACCCTATTTTGTTTATGCTGCACTGTTGTTTGACATGGCAGATCACCTGCTAGCCTTGCCCAGTATGGGCTAAATGCTGTATGTCCCATCGTTGTTTGGAATTTGCAAGGCTGAAGCACAAAGAGTGATTGTTACCAAATAAGCAGTAGTCACACACTTCTACCAATAGCCTTAGGAGGATTGGTTACCATGGAATCCACCATCTGTTCACTCCCCACCGGAATGTGATTATCCTTGCTGTGTTGGGAACTGGGAAAAGCAGGGGAGAGTGTGCTGCCTGCAATTATCTGCAATGGAGTGTGTTAATGGAAGGCTTGGGTTAGCTTGCTGGAAGAGCATGTAAAGGGCTTTTTCACGTAAAAAAAATTGCAAAACCAAAAGCACAAACAATTTCTGGGCAAGAAAAAGGGAATAAAAGGTAAGATGCTAAACGTGCTTTTTTTGTTTCATTGGTGGCAATATAGCTTGCGATATTGATGTTTTATCAGTGCGCTTTTATTGTCAGCCATTCTTTCTACAGATGCTCATCAGCAAAAGAGGGTGTGATAGTGTTTCCTTGCAAGAAAGCTATAATAACAAGGGGAGAAAGCAAGGTTCTTTTGTCTTGTTTTGAGCAGATTAATTTTTATACATTTTTCTAAGAAAGTGCCTTGTCACATGAATTGGTGTTTTAAAAGCTTTTGCATAATTGGCGTTATTGTGCATTTTTGCGATAGTGTTTTGAGAAATGTCTGGCAGATCAGCAGATTGGGTTCCATGGAAGTATTGTACTATACCCCCGAGATTCAAATTGAAATGTTTAGTTCTTTGTTTATAATATGGCAGGAACACAATAGATAGATTTTTATTGCAAAATAATTTGTGTAGGTAATGAAGAATGATGCAGGAAATATGTGATGATAATTGAATATGAGGCTTATTTCTTTAACATCAAACCCTATGCTCATTAGACATTATTGTGAATGGACTTCCTGTGCAAGTTTAATGATGTATGTGTGTATTGCTTTTTTGGGGGGGAGGGGGCAAAATTTGCTTAGTTAAAATAAGAATAACATAAGAAAATGTGTTTCATTTATAACAATGCTTTTATAATGGTGTGAGTTGTAGCAATGTATATTATAGCATTGTGTGTCATAGATTTTAAATATTCAGCTTGACATTTTTATGTATAAATAAGGTAATTTTGAACAAGGGGCTTGGTTTGCTTAGAGCACTGTGACAAAAATACTTATTTAAGGACAATATTGCATGTGCATTGGATCCCCCCATTTGCATTGTCTCTCCTCACTGATAGCGCCTATATTTCATTGACTTTGTTAGAACTACCATTTTATGCTGTATCATAGGGATGGAATAGCTTAGGTGTCTTTTAATTGAATTATACCAGTGTCTTCTAATTCTAGCAACCAGTTGTATGTTGATTAACATTACATGTTATTGTGTCAGTTGCAAAGGAGTGGAAAAACTGGTTTGGGAATCACCAGCTTGTAAAACACAATTCAAAGTATCAAATATACATCATCATATTTTTAAAAAGGAAAAATAAAGCTGTTAACATTTTTAAAAATTATAATGCCAGTAAATCCTACTCTAGTATCAAAGTGCTATGATGTGAACCTACTTAGTGAGTGCCTCCTCCTTTAGGCCTCCTCTCAGTCTGTATGTTTGGTCAGAGGTTACATTTTTTTCAATGAAAGTCTTTAAGTAGTAAATATGAATGGCTTTCTTGGTGCGGTTTCTTATCTGCTGTGCTATCTCTGCAGTGGAGTCTAACAGAGGTTAAATACTTTTTGGGAGCAATGGAAGGCCTTTTGTATTGCATGGTAGTCATAGATGTTTGGAAGAATAAGTTTATTATTTATATACTGCCCTTTCTGCCAAAAAACAACCCTTTGAATTGTCATGGGAGAAGAGATGGCAACTATTAAGAATATGGGGATTTTACGATCTACTGTACGATATGATATCATATATTTTAACTGTGTAGTTCTTCCATGTGTACGGTCCTTTCACCTTTTCCACATCTGATAATATATCCGATGTTAACTGTATGTTATGTGTGTTCATGGCTTTGTATTTCTGATCATATATTCTGCTATGCCCTATCTGCAGTCTTTGTTTTGCCCCTTGTCCTGCTTGGAACCTCCTCTACCAATCTACTCCCCAAATGCCTCTATAGGGTCCCTTCTCTTAATTCACTCAGATCTTTTCTCAAAATCAGTACTTTCTCTTAGGTCTTCTATATGATCCCCTAATTTTCATGCTGTGTTGTAGTTCAGCATATACTTATCCTAAATTTGTTGTTTCCCTTGTTTCATCTTGCTTTTCTTTTTTCCTACTTTTGAATTCTAAGTGGTAAGGACATGAGGACAAGCACCTGTCATTTTGTATTCTGCAAAATGTCAGGCGTTCTAGTACAAAAAATAAGAATAAAATTAAGATACACTAGTACCCCGAATAACGTTATGACTTGGTTCCACAAGTCCCGTCGTTATCCGGTTTTTAACGTTGTGCGATACATTGAACACACAATGTTAAAAAAAGCCCTGTTTCCCTGGAGGCTGCAGGAAGCCAGAACGTCGGGATTTGAATCCTGACATTTTGGCTTGCTGCTGCCTCCAGGGAGGTGGGGGAACTTTGGAAACATGTTGGAGCGGGTTTCCCCACCTCCTTGGACCCGGCGGGGGGGGGGGGGGTCAGAGACCCCAAAATTGGTAAAAAAAATAGTTCGTTTTTTTTAACCAATTTTGGGGTTTCTGACCCCCCCCCCCGGGCCGGGTCCAGGGAGGTGGGCAGACCTGATCCAAGGTGTTTCTGGGCTTCCCCGATGTCCTCAACCAGTGCAGCAAGCCAGAATGTCGGGATTTGAACCCTGACATTCTGGCTTGCTGCACTGGCTCAGGACGTCGGGGAAGCCCAGAAACACCTTGGATCGTGTCCCCTGCCTGCTCCAGAGAGATCAGAGGACCCAATCTACAGCTGCAGGGTGGCTGGGGAAGCTGACGGGGACTCCCTGTCGGCTTCCCTAGCCACCCGCCCATGCCTCCGCAGCTGTGGGGTGGCTGGGGATGCCGACGGGGGAGCCCCCCATCAGCTTTCCAGCCTCCCCACCCCTGCCTCCGTAGCTGCAGGGTGGCTGGGAAGCTGAACAGAGAACCCCGTTCAGCTTTCCACCCACCCTGCTGCTAAGAACGACTGTATCGTATAACGTTAAAGTCATGTTATTTGAAATAAGATTTTTCCAAAAATCTTGTCACGTTATACGGTTTTAACGCTATACGATACTCACGTTATACGGGGTATTACTGTATCTTAAATGCTAGGTACAATTTATTTAATTCACTACAATCTGTGAGGTCAGTTACCTTTGCATGGAACACTTATTGCAGCTTGCCTTGTAACCCATGAATTTTGTTGTTCAGTCACACAGTCGATTCTGATTCTTCGCGACCCCATGGATCACCCCATTCCAGGCACCCCTATCCTCCACCATCCTCCTCAGCCCGCCCAACTTTGTGCCCATTGTGTCTACAATGCCATCTGACCATCTTATTCTCTGCCACCCCGTCGTCTTTTGCCCTCAACCTTTCTCAGCATCAAGGCTTTCTCAAGTGAATCCTCTCTTCTCATTTGATGTTCAAAGTATTTTAACTTTATCTTCAATATTTGACCTTCCAAGGACCTTCCAATGAACGCAGTATTGCAAAATTTTCCTTTGGGAGAAAACTGTGTTATTGATGTAACTTTTTTTTTAACTAATTGCAAAATGTATAAAACAGTGCATCTTACACAATTTGCACAAATAGCTGTTGCATGGACTTTTACTATTATAGGTGGTGAATGACATATTTGCATTTTAAAAAAACAATTAACTGGTCCTTGTCTCTGTGCTATGTGCATGTTTTATTTTTCAGCAGTGAGATTTATTACTGAATAAAGATACAGAGTTCTTTAACTTGTTCTCTCTTTGCATTTTTGGCAGCCTAAAATTCATCTCTTTTTCAAAGTATGCAGAAACCTGTAAGCTGGTGAAAATTAGTCATTAAGGACTAAAGTACTCTGCAACTTTGAACAGCTAAAAATGTTAGGTACTAAGTGTTTGCCTAACCATTTGTCTAGGATAGTATGCCTTAATGTAAAACAGCTGTACATGTTAAGGGCTCTGCAATTGTAACAGCACAGGTGTAGCTTATTGATTAAGTAACTCCAAGATTTTGCTTAAAGCCAGTGATGGGATGATGCCGGTTCCAACCGGTTCCCTAGAACTGGTAGGAACAATCTCGGAGGGTTCTCTGGGAGGGTAGTCTATTTTTGAGGCGTCCGGTTCTGGACGCCTCACGGAAAGAATTTTTTTAAAAAAAAATTAGAGCAAAAATGGCTCCAATTTAGTGCACATGCGCAGAAATCGATCTGATGCATGCGCGCTGCAATTGCGAATCGTGCATGTGTCAGATTGAGTTTCTGTGCATGTGCGCTAAGAGGCAGCCATTTGCTGCCTATTTTAGCCGGAGCTGCACCTTTTCGTGGCGGTGGCGGCAACCCTCAGCGGCGGCAACCCTTGGCAAGTGGCACCAGCCCTCGGAGGACACCTCCCCTTGGGCCGCCAAGCCCCCACGGGCATGTCGAGGCCCGCCCAGGCCGTCCACCGGTCCCACACCCCCCCAGGGATTGGGGCCAATGAGCCCGCATGGTCTGGGGATGCCTGGCGGGGCTGCCGCCACCGCCTACAGCCTCCTGTACCGGGCGTCTGCCGAGGGTTGCGGAGGTGGCAACTGCAACCCTCAGCAGGCGGCACCAGCCCGAGGAGGAGGCCGCAGTCGGGGGTTGCGTGCCTTGCTGGGTGACCCTGGGCCTCGGTGGCAACTTGCGGCCACCGAAGGTTGTGGCCGCTGAGGCCCGGGGTTGCTCGGCAAGGCTCGCCACCCCCAATTGCAGCCTCCTCCTCCTCGGGCTGGTGCCACCTGCCAAGGGTTGCGGTTGCCGCCTCCGCCGCTGCAACCCTCGGCAGGTGCCCACCGGAGGAGGAGGCTGCAAGCGGTGGTGGTGCGCCCCGTTGGGCATCCCCAGGCCATGGGGGCTCATCGGCCCCAAGTCTCTGGGGGTCTCAGCGGCGGCAGACAGCCCACACTGTGGGCAGGGCCAACATAGTGAGCAGAGCAAACATCATGATGCCATGGGTGGAGCCAACATCATGATGCCATGGGTGGAGCCAGCATATAAGTACACAAAAAAATACAAATTAAATAGACAAAAATGCACATAAAAACACATAAAATACACATTAAAATAAATACACATTAAATAGACATAAAAACACATAAAAATACAGATTAAATACACATAAAAATACACATTAAAAATAAATACACATTAATTACTACACACACACCACATCCAAAGATGAGTCACTTACTCTGGGGAGCAGGCTACAGGGAGCTTCAGGCTAGCAGCTTCTCTTCCTCCTCCTCACTTGGGAGGACAGCAAGAAGGCCGCACATGCGCACCAAGTGCTGTAGGTGCACATGCACGCCAAGCACTGTAGGTGTGCATGTGCACCAAGCGCTTGGTGAGCATGCACAGTTGGGGAACTAGTGAAAAGGTAAGCCCCCAAGGTGGTTCCCCCCCCCCCAAAAAAAGCTCCTACCGGATCTCCGGGGCACAAGGAAAAGTTACTACTGGTTCTAGCTAGCTGGTCCGAACCTGTTGCTGCCCATCACTGACCATAAGCACTCAAATGCCAAACAAAGACTTAAACAGTAAGTCTCCCTTAACCTGGTGGAACTTGTTTCAAATAGAGGTGTTCAGGGTTGGGTTGTCAATATTCCTAAATTACAGGGCGGCGGTGGCTTAAAGGCTCCTAAATTATCACATTGTATATTTCTACACTTAATAGCATCTGTGACAGTAAAATCACTTTCCACCACTTACCTACCTACTATCCTCATATCCGACTCTGGTGCTCATCTCCATTTACAGCCAAAGAGCCATTGCTGACTGCAGCTGCAGAAGTTTCCATGGTCATGGGGCGGGCATGACATGACACTGGAATGTATGGAATGTTGTTACCTTCCGTCCAAAGCAATACTTGTTTGTCTACTTGCAATTTCTTGCTCTCTAACTGCTAGGTTGGCAAAATCTGGGACAGACAATGGGAGCTCACTCCATCATACAGCACTTGGGTCTCAAATTGCTGACCTGCTGACTTCCCAGTCATCAATTTCAGCATCTTAACTGCTAAAACACCACAGTCTCTTTGTCTATCAGATTAACAAAGCCTAAATGGAAGAGAATGAGGAATTTTGTGAATTGCATGATGTACAGCTGATGGAAAGAAGCTATGGAAGTGGAGAGCCCTTCATAATACAGTCAAACCTCGCATAAAGAGCGTTTCGCTTAAAGAGTAACTCGCTTAAAGAGCAGAATTTTCTCTGAATGGTCGCTTCGCTTAACAAATAAAACCAATCAAAAACTCGCTTAACAAATAAATCGGAGTTTGCAATCCCCCCCACAATTGATCACTTACAATGGTGTTTCGCTTAAAGTGTAAACTCGCTTAAAGAGCAATCCTGTGGAACGCATTATGCTCTTTAAGCGAGGTACAACTGTACTATTATTACCATTGTTCATCACAGTTGAGAGAAGCAGCTAACCCATGCCCAGCTCTGGCATTCACTCACGTTACAATAATAGTAAGATCCTGAATTAAACACAGTGGCCAGAGAAGCAGCGCCATTCTTCTGTTTCAGCCTTCTCATATCTTAATACCATCCAGTTATACAGTAATACCTCAGATAACGTTTACCTCGGATAACGCTAAAATCGCATAACGTTAAGTAATCTGGGGAGGAAAATTGAATCGAATAACGTTAAGGTCCTATGGGATGGATCGGATAACAACCGCTAAAGCCTGTGCGGTTACAATGGATCTCTATGGAGCTTTAACGTTATCCGATTCATCCCATAGGATTTTAACATGCATCGAATAACACTAAAAATCGGATAACACCAAGACTTGTGGAACCAAGTCTTCGCGTTATCTGAGGTATTACTGTATTTGAATGCTACCCTTATCATTCTTACATACGTAAGATACCAAATTATCTTAGAATCTTTGGTGGTTGAAGCAGAGCTTGGATTTGGGTTGGAATATTTGTGACATAGGAGATTTTTGAATATGATCCACTTCTTGTTGGTTAAACCAGGCAATAATTGCTAGATCTGATTGTCGTCCTGGGGGAGGTGCTAAGACTTCTCTCCAGTTAGTTTCCTTAGGTACATGGCTTGCTATAGAAGAACTATTGCATGATTTTTTTGTACTGTATTTTGCCACAGGGAGCAAAAAATTATTTGATAGATAATTGGAAAGGTTAACCCATTTCCCCAACACAATTGAAATTGCATGTCCTACCCTCTGTCCACTTTAATGACTGGTATTAGTTTTTAAAACTTTAAGAAATCCTACTGACACATCTCTTATTTAGCAACTATTTTTTCATGTAACTCTCCATGACAGTGAAAGTGCTCTGCTGTTGTTCAGATGAAGAGTCCTTCTAATTGAGCATCCTGTCTTGGGTGAGAAGCATTCTGCATTTAAATTGTTCAGCCTGCTGGCTGCTATTCCTGATACAAACAGCACAGGGAATTTCTAAGATAAAGGAAATTGAAAACTACCTTTTATTAATGTGATTATTAAAGTATTTGTGTTCAAACTCTTCCTTCCAAAATGATTTGGCTGTTTGCTTAATGTTTACGTGTATTTAGCTACTTGTATCTGTTTTGTAATTATCTATATTTAAATGTGCAGATTTCATATATGAGTGATACCTGCCCTGTTGGATTAAGGGTTTTATATTTTCATGGAGATCAACTTATTTTGAAACACAGGAAACTTTATGTGTGTCAGTAATGATCTGGAGACTGCAGTGGCTTAGTGGTTAAGATGATGAACTTGACAACTGGAAGATTGGCAGGTCAGCAGTTTAAGACCCGAGTGCAGCACAATGGAGTGAGTTCCAGTTTCTGTCCAACGCCATCCAGCCTAGCAGTTGAAAGCAAGACATTGAAAGTAAATAAATAGGTACCACTTATGTGGGGAGGTAACAGCCTGCTGTATGATCATGGAAACGTTTGCAGATGCAGACCACGCTGACTCTTTGGCTTTAAATGGAGATGAGCACTGTACTCTAGAATTGGATATGACTAGCTTATGAGCAAGGGTGACCTTTACCTTTACCTAATTATTTGTACCATGATGGCAGCCTCTTCTTGAAGTACTGTGGCTACACAGATTGCAATGATTTTAGCATGGCCCATATGTTTTAGTTTCTACCAGCTATTTGTGTCTACAAATAGGAGGTTGGCATGTAGTGGTCCATGGGGTCGCAAAGGATCAGACTTGATTGTGCGACCAAACAACAACAAGATCTGTTGCTCCTAAAATTCTTGCGTGGATGGGGTAAGCACTACATCACCACTCAGAGATTTCGGTTCTTAATGTTCATTCTGATCCAGTCTGTTAATTTCAGAATCTGCATACTGCATTATTAAATGCTGTTGATGCTAAGCTTATATTTTACTGATATTTGTCCCAATGATTCTGATTATTGTATCAGTGGCAGTGTCTCTCTGTAGTGCTATAGGAATGATCTCTGAGGCTTTCTTTTAGAATTGCCAGAGGGAAAGAAGTTGTATTAACAATTGCATTTAGGCTACAAAAGATGTCAAAATCAATCTTGGTTTCAAGAGATGATAATCAGAAATATGGTGTAGGGGCATACAGCAGATGCACAGTTTTGTGTTTCTGTTCTCTTAAGTATGGAAGGAATGGATAGTTGAAAACAATGTCTGGCATCAAGTAATTGAGTTTGACTCAATGTATAGGAGTCTTAACTGAATGGGAAATAAACTGACCCAATTGTTTGCTACAAACAGACAAGTCTTTCTGCTTCTCCCTTTGACACATTATGCTGGAATGCTGTTGGGCATGACATTCAGACTGTTGTTCTCTAGAGAGTAATTTTTTGTTGTTACATTTTCAAGGTTTTAGCATTAAACGTATTGTTGAAAGCCTTATTCAGGAAGGAGAGCTTTCTGCCTCAAAGCGAGATCCAGTAGCCCATATGAAAAGACATGGTTTCTGTTTCCAAACTGTGCCTTTTACATTTGAGTAGAGACAGAATACTAACAATGTTGTGTATAGGAGGCTAAGCCAATGGACACAGTTTTGATTATTGCTTGGTGACCTGCAAATCATTAGTATCTGAATTGATCCATGTTTTTAAAAGGGGGAAATGCTAATGTTTTTCCCCCTCCTGTTTTCCTCTGAAATCTGGAGGTGACTTCTAAGGCTTTAGTAATCAATAGTGAGTTTTCTCAGTGGCAGCTTTCCTAAGAGAAGAAAGGGGCTTATATTTATGCAAAATGGGACATCCAATTTCTGCTGAACTGCCCCTGCTAACTTACATCCTGTCACATGTACTTTTCCAGAGGGTTATCCAACACTCCTGTCAGTTTATGAGGCAGGGTTTGCAGTACCTAGTTACACATGGATGATAAAAATCACATGTGTGACCTTATGTGAATGGAAATTCTGCTGCTTGTATTCGTAAACTTATAAATATGGGCAAAGAATAGCAAACATCCCATTAGAGATCTTCAGTGATTGATTGTATTGATTGATTTTACACTCTGGGTAGTTGACATACATGATTAAAACACATGAAAAATGCAGTTGTAATAAATCATGAAACAATGTGATATAAGCAAACAACCAGTCATTCCAAACAATGAGTCCATTCCAATACCATTTCCTGTTACTGTATATGTTTGTGGGATTGTTGCAGCAAAGTTATATACTTGTTGCTTATTATTAATCTTGCAAGGCTAGTTGTTTCAACTACATTCAGCTGCTAATAATAGTTTTGCTTATTTAATAATCACATTTGTACATGAGAGAATGAAGACAGTAACAGCTGTTGGCTTTGTTTCTGCATGTTCCTTTAAAACGGAAAATCACAGTGCACTGCAATTAATTAGTTACTTTGTTCTTGGGTTTTTCAGAATTAAAATACTGCCCGCATTACACCCCTTTCCTGATTTCAGTGAAGCATGCTGTCAAAAGTCTTTGTTCACCAGCAACCAAAGTGGAGAATGAGACCCAGCAGCAATTTGAGTTGCAGATAGGGCTGGGGAAAAAGAGATTTGTCTTCTTGCTGTGATGACACTATTTCAGAAAAAGCTAATATAGACCTAAGGTGCATATATTGTACAGTAAAACCTCAGATAACGCTAAAATTTGGTTCCACAAGTCTTGGTGTTATCTGATTTTTAGTGTTATCCGAAGCATGTTAAAATCCTATGGGATGCATTGGATAACGTTAAAGCTCCATAGAGATATATTGTAACCGCACAGGCTTTAGCGGTTGTTATCTGATGCATCCCATGGGATCTTAATGTTATTCGATGCAATTCTCCACCCCACCCCCCTTGATTGCTTAATGTTATGCGATTTTAGCGTTATCTGATGCAAACGTTATCCGAGGTATTACTGTATTTTAGGATTCTATGAAATATCATTGAAGTCACTATTATGCTGGATGAGTTGAACAAATTATCTGCATTATTATTTGCTTGGGGTTTTCCCTCATTTTCTGAGGTTGTTAAATTACTAGCATTCTCCTTTTGTGTTTTTGTTTGCATTACTATTTTAAAACAATTTTTGCTTTTCTCTCAACAGTCAGTCACAATTCCCTGGACATTAAATATTATGAATTGTCACTTTATTGTTTGGTAGTTCTTCTTTCTGCTGATCAGGGCTTCTGAGAACTGAAGTCCAAGAACATCTGGGCCCCAAAAATTGATATACCCTGGTCTATGCAATTGAATAGTAATTACACACGGTATCTATTGTGTACATTCATTGCCCCAAATCATGTTGTTGAGTGTAGTAAATTACACTCCATAAGAAGAAAATAAATAACCTAACATCACTATGACAATTACAATACATTTTGCAGATAATCATTATGGCTTTGGGACTAATTTTAGGATGGAGACAACATTGGATGACTTGGTGGATGACACATACCAGGAAGTAGATGGTTTTGCTAGAACTCTCTGTGGCTTTCAGTACATTGAACATGGTATACTTCAGGGCTATCACTTTGGCATGGGACTTGGACTAATATTTATACAGTAGTGACTTCTATCCTTACTGGAGAGATAAGTTTAGATGTTAGTGCTAGAATGGGATGCGTTCAGAAGGTAGTACTAAGGAGTTTCTTTTCAACATCCTGACCATTGACTTTTTGAGTCCTTAGGATTCTACTTTGTTTCCTGTGCTATTTGACATCTGTGTGAAACTACTGTTAGAGATTGTCCAGATATTTGGGATTCGATGATGATGGTATGGGGGACTGCAGTGCCATGCTTATGATATGCTTATGATACCTAACTCTACTTTTTGTTTCCATATAAAGATAATTTGGCTCTAAACCAGTGTCTAGCATCAGCAATGGGCTGGATGAGGACAAATAAATTGAAACTCAGTAATACATCAGGTCAAATAATAGGGATGCAGCCTGTGCTGGATAAGGTTACACTTTCCCCTGAAAACAAAGGTTTGTAGTCTGAGAGCATTCCTAGATTTAGCCCTAAGCCTGAGTGCTTAGGCCAGTGATGGTGAACCTATGGTACGCGTGCCAGATGGCACTCCCAGCTCTCTCTCTTGGCACGTGCACCATCACCCCAGCACAGAATTTACCCCGTCCCTCTGCCCAGCAGCCTAATAGGAGCGATTCCTCCCCCAGCAAAGAATTCACCCCACCCCTCTGCCCAATGGGAGCAATTCCTCCCTCCTCCAGCACAGAGTTCACCCCATCTCTCTACCCAGCAGCCCAATGGGAGCATTTGCTCCCTCCCCCCAGCACAGTTTGCTCCGGCACTCTGTTTGGGCACTCGGTCTCTAAAAGGTTCGCCATTACTGGCCTAGGCCTTGCCAGTGGCCAGGAGTGCATTTGCACAAGTAAAGATAGTTTGGCAGCTGTGCCTATTCCTGGAGTTGTCTAATCTGGCTGTAGTGATGCATGCTTTCATTAACATGCATGCTTTTAGATTTTTATAATTCACACGGACCTGCTTTGAAGACCGGAATCTTCAGCTGCTCCAAAATACTACAGATTTTCTAATGTCAATGAACAGTACTTTGAGTTATATTTGGGCTCCTGCTTCTAGAATCCCCCCAAGGCAGAAATCAGGGAGTTGAAGTCCCAACACAAGGAAGATTCTGATCAGACCTTCTTGTCACCATGTTCCTCCCAGATAGCTTCTGCTTTGTATAGCAAGGAGGCCAAGCTGGTCTACTGTTGGACTCAAAAGGCTGTGCAGGTCTTCCAAGGATAATGGGAGGATTTGTATCTCTAATAGAACTATCCTTCCAATGTATTTTGTGACCACTGGCCATAATGGACGGTGCTTTTAGAAGTTAAAGTCCAGAACATATGAGGTGTTTCAGATTCAGGAAGGCTGGTCTAGCACTCTTAAGCGTGTGCTATGTGTGCTCCAGTAGTAATAAAAGGTACTAGAATATGCAGTATCACTCTCGGGTTACTTTGAATTACCTTTACTATTAAAACATTAACATATTTTTTCTGTTAATTTAGGAAATAAATGACAAGTGCCTATGATTTTTAAATAAGAACTGTTTCTTTGTTATATACAGTCAAACCTCGCACAAAGAATGTCTTGCTTAAAGAGTAACTTGCTTAAAGAGCAGAATTTTCTCTGAATGTTTTTTTCGCTTAACAAATAAAACCAACCAAAAGCTTGCATAACAAATAAATCGGGGTTCGCAATCCCCCCCACAATTGGTCATTTACAATGGTGTTTCGCTAGCAAATTCGCTTAAAGAGAAATCCTGTGGGAATGCATTATGCTCTTTAAGCAAGGTATAACTGTATATATAGTCCATGTACTGAAAAGAAATCCTGAAATGAATAGATACTCAGTTCATCGTCTTGGCAGAAATGATACCGTATATACTCAAGTATAAGCCAACCCAAATATAAGCAGAGGTACCTAATTTTGACCTGAGAAACTAGGAAAATAGATTGACCCGAATATAAGCCAAGGGTTGAAAGTGCAGAAGCTGCTAGTGAGTTTCAATAATCAAAATACGTTACATGAAAATAAGATGCAGCAGATAGGAGTTTTCTCCATGTTGATTGAGATGCACTGATGACAGGACGGGAGAAGTGGGTGGTGAAGACTATTAGCTGCCACCACCTTTTTCCATCTCAATCAGTGACCCAAGTATAAGCCAAGTCCACTTTTTCAACCTCATTATTAGGACTGAAAAACTAGGCTTATACTTAAGTATGTAGAGTAATTTAGCTCATTCGTGTGAGGGTTGCAGCATATTGAACAGAGACATTTTTTGGCAAATTGCTGCTTGATGTGGAATCTGACCTGCCTGTTAAGGATGCACTGTGGTAGAAAGTCGTATCAGGCTTGGACAGAAGCTTCTTTATAATGGAAATGATTATAACATACTGTATAAATCTAGAGAAGTTTCAAAATTGTGGTCAGGCTAAATCCTTTTATATCTTTAGTGGAAATCAGTAGTTTTGTCCAGGACGTCTGATAATAGAAGCTTGTAGTTCTACATGGCCCTTGAGGGCGGTGCTTTGCCATTGGTTAATAAATGTCCTTTTTGTTTGAAGCTGGCATAAAAAGCTAATTCATAAACCTTTCTTTGGACTGATTACTTGTATGAAGTAAGTGATGTATTGCCTACATTTGGTCTGTAAAGGTTGGAATCTTGCCACGAACCTTGTCCTCATCTGTCTACATTCTGTGTGCTACATTTGCTTTATCTGTTCTTACTTCATTCTATTTTAAACTTGCATATTGCCATGGGAGCTGATTTATACAGAAAGTCAATTCAGAAATATTTTAATAAATAAAATGCCCAAATACATTTGTAAACTAGACAATGGATTGTCCCTTTATAGGACTTTATATTTTCTTTCCACCTGAGAAAGGCTGTGACTAGAGTAATATTGGCAGAAAACTCAAAGCAAATCTTTAAAAGCTGCTGGACCTTGGCTGGTAGCATTTCTGTGTGGCACCTTCGCCCATTCCTCAGCTACTCCTCCCAGCATCAAGGAGGACATAAACACAGTTTCTTCTGCAGTCTAAGTGATTTATTGCAGTGCAAACAAACATTTCCCCAGCAAAAGTGTGCTCAAAACAATAAAACCTAAGGCTAACTGGGCCTCTTCCTTTAACAATACGAATAACACCGACACCCACTCACCCTCACCTCAACACTGTGGCATCATTTTATACCATTTCCATCACTCCCTTGTGTCAATCACAGGTTCTGTCCAATCCTGGCCTTCACAGCAATGGCCTGAGGTCTTCCTATGCATTGCCCTCTCTAGGATAACTTTTGGTCATAACTCTTTTCTGCTCCTTCCCTGTGAAGGCCATTCCCTCCTCTCCTCTTGTTACTGCTTTTGATAAACTGGCAGGGCACGTTTTTCTTCTGCCTTCAGGAGCCACGAAGGCTTCAGGGGTCGGGTGAATTGGCATTGGGGGCCAGATCTGGCTCACCGGTCATAGTTTGGGCAACCCTGATCTAACATCCTTTTGATCTAGCAGGGTTTTTTTTGTTGTTGTTCAGTCGCACAGTCGATTCCGACCCTTTCCAACCCCATAGACCACTGTCCGCCAGGCACTTCTGTCCTCCACCATCCTCCTCAACTCGCTCAGCTTTGTGCCCATTGAGTCTACAATACCATCTAGCCATCTCATTTTGGGCCGCCCCCTTCTTTTTTTGCCCTCCACCCTTCCCAGCATCAAGGCTTTCTCAAGCGAATCCTCTCTTCTCATTTGATGTCCAAAGTACTTTAGCTTCATCTTTACTATTTGACCTTCTAAGGAGCAGTCAGGGTTGATTTCTTCTAAGATTGACCTATTTGTTATCCTCGCAGTAGGGAAGGAAATCAAGGGAATTTTGTCTTGGGATGCTGCAAAGACAGTTTACACAGCAGGTTCTGACTTTTCTCTGCTCTACTCTGGAGCATTTGCTGAGTCTTCCACCTCTCTCACTTCCTCCTCCTTCCCACAGACTGCCCCCAGCTTTTCCTCATCTTTTTTATCCTTGTCTTGGCAGGCAATTCTCTTGGTAAGCTTTCCCGTTCCTTTCTTATTCCCTGTCTCTTTGAGTTTCTCTAATTTTCTGGTTTCAGCGGAGAGCTTAAGGGTAAAGGTTGCCCTTGCTTGAAAGCCAGTCATATCCATTTACAGCCAAAGAGCCAGCACTTTCCATGTCTGCGGAAGTTTCCATTGTCATATGGCAGGCATGGCTAGACACCGGAGCTCACGGAATGTTGTCACCTTCCCACCAAGGTGGTACAGATTTATCTACTTGCAATTTCTTGCTTTTTTATTATTATTATTAAACTTATATGCCGCCCTACTCAGTGAAAACCGACTCAGGGCGGCTCACAACACAATCAAACACAATGCAACAATTCAACAGAACAATAAACTGTCACAACACAATGAAATATCATACATCAATAATTCAAACAATAGAATATCATCAAGTACAGTACAGTAAGATAAAACCCAAATATACATCATAAAGTTACAAAAATATTACAAAACCCATAGGAACATTACACAGAAAGTTACAAAGAACTGCTAGGTTGGCAGGAGCAGGGACAGAAATGGTTGCTAATTCCATAGTGCAGGACTTGGGTCTCAAACTGCTGACCTGCTGATTTTCCAGTTGCCAAGTTCAGCATCTTAACCACTAGACCACCACATTCCCTAGTGGAGAGATTACTCTAGGGTAGATTCATGGAAAAAGGATCCATCCCATATCCACTTAGAATCCTTGGCATGGACCCATAGAGGATCAGTGGACATGGAGAAAGATCTTTCCTGCTTAGTCAAGCTTACCTCACACACAGTTGCAGTGTTCATGAGTGCAGTGTGCTTAATAGAATGCAAACCACTCTGTACAAAGGTTCAGATGCTGCAGCAGTACATTAGGACATACGGTATCTAAATGATATAAACAGAGTGCCACAGTAATGTTTATTATCAAAGTTTAATATTAACTGCAATCCTCTCTGATAGTTTGTGTAACATTGACCTTGCATGTCACTGCAAGGACTTAATGTATAACATGGAGAGGTGATTTTAGTGACATAGCATGGAACTGCAGAGCTCTCCAACTTAGTTTGTCTTTTAAGAACTTGATCAGCTTTACATAGTTACCACTGAGCATGCTAAGCTCAAAATCAGTTGTGGACTGTTGGATTCAATTAATGAGATGGCCAGCATTGTCTGGCTCTTAATCTCTCATAGATCCATTTATCTTTTTAATCATCAAGGATTAAGCAGCAGTTCTCTTGACTTTCTTTTCAAGCAGCTGAGGTTTCTAGGAATTGTACGGATGCTTTTCATTGAACAGAATTGTTTTCATACCAATCTTTTCCTAATTCACGTTAAACAAATTAATTCTTCACAACTGGTTTTATACTGATGTGTCTGAAATACATTTTTATATACTTTGAGGCAGACAATAGTTGTGTCTTATTGTATAGTGTTTTGCTTTACTCTGGAGTAGGGTCCCCAAACTGTTGCCTGCAAGGCCCATCTGATCCCTGAGCTCGGACTGTGTGGTCTTTCAACTTGCCTGTTTACTATCACCCTCAAAGTATTTTCCCATAGACACACACTTTTCATCCTACTTCAAGTGGCACCATCATTTACTACTGTTTTTCCATTCCGTTCTTATAAAAGGTATAATAGCAAAATTGGGTTTTTTGTTTTTGTTTCCATGGTTCCTTCTGTCAACCCTCTCTTGGTCTTATCTTCCACACTAGTATTTGGGTCACTGCAGTATTTGGGTCACTAAAACATTACAAAAACACCCAAAATACCTGCTTATAAAGAGGCGGAACTCTTCACCTCTCATGATGATCATAATATAAAAAACATAAGAGCTATATTGGAGTGCCCAATGATTAAAGAGAGCTTTGCTCCAACTGCTTTGCTAGCTCAGGTACCCATAACATTAATACTGTACTTCTTTATTGCCCTCTGAATGTTTAGCTTTGATCTCAATCAATAGGCTAATAATTTTGTTACATTGTTATCTAACAAATGGCTCTCTTTAATCATTGGGCACTCCAATATAGCTCTTATGTCCCAGAAGATTGAGACCACTGTTTTGGAGAATGTTACTCATGGTTTTAGTATTGTTTTTGACAAAAAGAACCTTCTAATTGCAAAAGTATTATGTTTTGCTCATATTAAGGGTTGGTTTGTTTCACATCTTTTTATATTATGATCATCTTGAGAGGTGAAGAGTTCCGCCTCTTTATAAGCAGGTATTTTGGGTGTTTTTGTAATGTTTTAGTTCATATACTCCTATATAGGTTATCCGATATAGAGGCATAACTCAATCCAAAGTCCATTTCTCTTGCATCAGACCTCTGAGGAACAACAGTCAAGATCCACAAAAAGATGTTCAGATTTGATTCTCTTGGTGTTTCTTTATTGGACCAAGAAGACAAGACAGAAAAGAAGTAATAGGGCAGATGAACAAAGACCAAGAAATTGTAAATATGTAAAAGGAGAAATATTGATTATATTAGTTATATAATAGGAAATTTCTGCAGTTGAATACACCTTGGCCAGATAGCCACCATGGAATTTGAGACTCTGTAGAATATCTATAACAGTGATGGCTAACCTTGCACTCCACCTCTTCTTGGACTTCAATCCTAGAGACCCATGTCCCTGTGAATCCATAGGAATGGGTTTACTGTGGATTCACAGGGACTTGGGCTTCTGGAAATTGAAGTCCACGAACAGCTGGAGTGCCAAGGTTCACCATCACTGATCTATAAGATTAAGGCAAAAAAAAAATGTTCCCATAAGTTCTTCCCCCAGTAGTTTCCCTAACAACTGTGCTGCAGGGCTTTTAACACTGTTATTTTAATAAAAAAAAATTCTGTTCCAAAAGTGCACTGAATGCAGTGCCTGAGGGTTGGCTATGTGGAGTGTATTACAAATGCCTGAGTGAAAGGCTATGTATACACTGATGCAAGAGCAGTTAAAGGATGGTAGCAATAAAACGGGGAAATAAGTGAAGATTATTAAAGAAAACATGGTGCTTCCTGTGGTGGTTTAAAATGAGATTTGACATCAGTATCAGAGAGAAAGGGTACGATAAATACCTGTTCTAGACATAGGAAATAGAGAGGTAGCTTGCAAAATTTGATAACTGACATTTTGTGAAAAAGGGAATATTTGAAAACATAACAACTATCTCTGTGTTTTTTTAAAGAGGAAAATCCCACAGTCTCCAGATATTATGGACAGGAAATGGATAAAAAAGAGTAACTTCCTTCAGAGGTTGTAGACAAAGAACTAAGATTGATCGTTTTTGCGCTATAGTAATTAATGTACATTAATCTGTTTTACAGGGAAAGAAACTTTTTAGCCTAGGCGGTGGAATTGGAAAATTTCCCATAGAATTTAAGGAAGAAGTTAATAAATTATTTAAAAACGAACCAGGTTCTTAGATTGAAAGATTGCTTAAAGTAAATGTAATAGAGGTCAAATAAAGGTTATCCTGTATTAGAAAAAGATATCATACATAATTTGATTCAATTGGATAGATCAGGGGTTCTCAAACTACGATCCACGGCACCATTTCATGTTGCCTGCGCTGCCACCGCCACTGGAAGCAGATGCGTTCACGACAGCCTCAGATGCTTTTTATGGCAGCATTTGTAGTGGGGGGGGGACCACCAGTCTGGCCCGCTCAGCTGTCTGAGAGGGCATGGTCTGGCCCACGGATTTAAAAGGTTGAGAATCCCTGGGATAGATGGACTGATATTGGGGAAATATTCTTTCTACATGTACAAAATTAATAGTTCAGAGGCAAAACTAAGAAGAAGAAAAAAGAAAGTTACCATAAATAAAATTTATAGAATTTTGTTAGAGACAAAAGACCAACTGTATACTCTTAAAACAATTTGGGAAACAGATTTAGGTATGGAATTAGTAATGAATAGTGGAAAATAACGAATAAAAAGGATTTTAAAAAGCACTTCTGTAAGGATTAAATAAAACTGTTATAAACTACATGAAACTGAGTCATTATAGTGCTAAATATTCTGTATTTATCTGGAAATCAGTATCTGTTTTTTAAAATGGTGACTATGTGATGAAATTTAAGAATTTTGGAAATTAATTTTTGAAGAAGTGAATGTAATTTTAGGGGTAAAACTAGGAAGTATGCCCAAAAGAAATTTACAAGATGCAATTGAAAAGGCAAAAATGAAAGTTAATTATAATATTGAAAGAGAAAGGTCAGGTGGCAGTGAAAGAAACTATGTATATATATATTTTAGTGAAAAGTAATTAGAAAAAAGCAAAGAAGCAAAAAAAAGTTTGGTTTTTTTACATTGTCCTGAAGGTGATGAGATACACAGTTTTATGTCATATACAGTACATATTTATTTTCTTTGTACAGTTGTACCTCACTTAAAGAGCATAATGTGTTCCACAGGATTGCTCTTTAAGTGAGTTTGCTCTTTAAGCGAAATACCATTGTAAGTGACCAATTGTGACTTCTGGTGGTGGTGGGGGATTGCGAACCCCGATTTATTTGTTAAGTGAGTTTGTGATTGGTTTTATTTGTTAAGTGAAGCGAACATTCAGAGAAAATACAGCTCTTTAAGCGAGTTACTCTTTATGCGAGGTTTGACTGTATTTGAATGTAATTTTTTGTTTATGTTTTTATGTTTTGTCTTTAGTTAAAAAAAGAAAAATGATAAAAATTGGTTGTAGACAAAAATTTAGATTGTTCTGTTTGTGCATAGAGTATCTAATGTATATTAATCTGTTTCACATGGAAATAAGCTCTAGGTATAATGGGGATGTATTCTTATGTTCAAATTTTAAGCGTTGTTAGTGCTGATGCCATTCTGCAGGTAGAAAATCATGCTTACTTTGAATTCAACACGCTACAATTTATGCAGTACCTACAGATTTTGGTATCTGGCCTCTGTTTTAGAGTTATGGTCAGGATTATTGAGATTGTGTACAGTGATGGCTTTGAATACTTGAATGAGTTTAATAGAAATAAAATAAATTACTATTTTTAATAAATACTATTTTTATTGAATACTCTTTGGGGAGTAAACCACCTTCTCTTTATTAAACTGCCTTCACTGTCTGGAAAGAGGGCCTTTTTTTGTGTCTGCTCCCAGATTGTAAAATTAATTCTACAGCAGGAGTTCTCAATCTTTTTAAGGCAGGGGCCGTGTCACACTCCCTCAGACAGCTTTGGCGCCTGGATGGCCGTTTTGTCCTTCCTCCACCATATGGTGGGAGGCCATGAAATGGTGCCTCAGGCTGCATCTGGCCCACGGGGCCAGAGTCTACACGGACCAGCTGTCCTGGTGGTAGGCAAGGATCTTTTTTTCTTACACAGAAAATGATTCACAAATTGACTCAGATAACAAGAAAAAGAGTTTTAATGTAGGTTGCTATAAGTTTTTAGAGCCAGGGTATATAGAAAGAAAGAGCTTCTTTGAAGATTGTGAACCACAATCGGGCATACCCTGATAGCAGCAACCTTGTGTTGCTGACTAACCTTTCTCACACTAGGTGAGGCAAAAGGAACTGCAGAACGAACTCACCAAAAGGTGCCTCTTCATTTTGGCAGTTTCACGTCTGGCCTAGATACGGAAGTAGAGGAAGAAGTTTTAGAGCCTTCTCGTGTGCATGTAATAGTATATCAAAGTCTTTTAGAAGTGGCTATTAAACACTGCTTATGTGTTATTATTTTTTTTAATATTTTTTGTGGTTTTGATTTTATCAGTTGTTTTTAATCATTTGTGAGCTAACTTGGATCCCTAAACTGAGAGAAAAGCAGGATAGAAGTGAACGAATATTAATAAATGGCACATACCAGTGCTAGACTCAGCTGTTAGGGTGCTGAGAAGTGGTGATAGGGAAATGTAAGAATGGGCTTGTGTGAGATGTCATTTTCTGTTGCCTTTCAAAGCAGCAGCTGTTACTTCCAGCATATGGCCAGTATTCCAGAATATAGGTGTGTGTGTTTATTAGTACAGTAATACCTCAGATAACGCTAAGACTTGGTTCCACAAGTCTTGGTGTTATCCGATTTTTAGTGTTATCCGATGCATGTTAAAATCCTATGGGATGTATCAGATAACGTTACAGCTCCATAGAGATACAGTACATTGTAACCGCACAGGCTTTAGCGGTTGTTATCCGATACATCCCATAGGACCTTAACGTTATTCGATCCAATTCTCCTCCCCAGATTACTTAACGTTATGCGATTTTAGCGTTATCCGAGGTAAACGTTATCTGAGGTATTACAACTTGTTTGCTTGAAATTGCTATTCAGCAAGTAAACATTTCAAGAAACCAGAACTAGCTGGCATGATGTGCTTACAGTTGCTGATGAGTACCTGGCATGTTGGAAGAAAAATTCTAATTACCTTGTGAAGTGCTCAGGGAGTGTTCTGAGTCCTACGGGGCAGTATATTCATTCCATCTCTGTAAATGGTGCCCCAAGTGAGACCCTTCTTCTCTGTACATTTCTGCCATTGATTAAAGTATATTTGTGCACATGTTTCCAAGATAGAAATTTATTTTGTAGTTATTTGCATCTAATTGAAAATAAACATTTCTGATTTTCATTTACGCCCTAAACAAAAAAGATGTGCACAATTTTATTTGTTTAATATGAAGTTTTTTGCCATTCCTAATTCAAGCATTGTGATCTTCCATTTGGACGTAGTGTGTTGGATGTTTTGCTTTCATTTTCCACCACAGCTTATATAAATGCCATTTTTTTACAATTGTTGGTATCAGTTCTCTCTGAAGTGTTTTTGAGCAAAATAACTGTTTGTTCTGTATCCATATGAAAGCAAAATAGAAGTAGTTTTGGGAATAAAGTCTTAGAAGAGGAAGGAAATAGCTTAACTGATTTACAAACATGGCAGTTAAATTTTTTAACCTTGAATCTGCTTTGCTTGATTTTGCTGAGGTTTTTAACAGTTGAGGTACTAACTAAGTGAAAACAAGTTTGTATTATTTTTCCCTTAGATTTTTCTGTATCAGTAATTTGATACAAAAAACTACAAGTACATATCTGTTCTTAGCCACTTATACAAGATATATGAATGTTTAATCCTGAACCAACTGTCTGCAATAGTAGAACCCTGGCTTATACCACAGCAAGCTGGTTCAGACCTGGCAAAGATTGTATAGCACAAATTCCTAACTTAACACAGTACAATCATACATCACATAACGAGCATAATGTGTTCCACACAGTTGCTCGTTATACGAGTTACTCGTTAAGCGAAACACATTTCCCATAGGGAAATGTGTTTCACTTATCTTCGCCTGCACCTGTGGTGCATTTGGGAAGGATCAACTGCCCAGACAGTTATACTAACAGGTAAGTGACAGTTTGTGTTTGGGGTGGGTGGGTGGGTTTATTTATGTTTGGGGTGAGTAGGTGGGGTGGGTGGGTGTATTTTAATGTAATTTTTATTTTATTTATTTATTTTATTTATTTACGGGTTTGTGGGTGGGTGGGTGGGTAGGTGGGTTGAGGGGCGTGTGTGTGCTTATTTTTATTTTATTTTATTATTTTTTAAAAAAATTCCTTGGCCCCACCCACAACATCATGACGTTAGCTCCACCCACACTGTGATAATGTCATGGTGGGGTAGTAAAATTTTTGACATCCCACCACTGGTGACATCTGTGCTGGAGTGACAGCATGGGTGCCCACAGAGAGGGCTCCCGGTGCCACATCTGGCATGCATGCTATAGGTTAGCCATCACTGTCATAGAGTGACTAATTCACGTAGTGATTGGGAATTGTTAGGAAATAGCACAGTCGTGTGGGGGCAAAAAATCACGCAGTGACTGGAACTTTTCCCTGCATTGTGCCTGGGAGTCTGGGAGTTAGCAGAGTGTGTGGAGGAGGAGGGTTTTTTGAAACAATTTTTGGAGTTCCATTACTGGTTTTTTTTTTTTTTTTTTTTTTTTGGAGCAGTTTTGGATTTCTTGAGCAGTGCAAAGGTAGGGAGTATTTAATTCAACGTTGGTGGGGATTTGAGGGAGGTTGGAGGTTTTTTTTAATGGAGTTTGGGGGGAATTAATGTATTAAAGTGGAGTGTGGCAGCCATTTTCTGTTTGTTCATGGAGTGTTTTAGTTTGAAATTTTGGAGGGGCATTTGTATATCTAGCATTTTCCCCCATGTCTTTTAATCACCATTATCCTTTGTGTGTGTGTGTGTGTGGGGAGGTTTCTATATGCCTTTAAAGAGCACTTTATTAATGAGTTTTGAACAGGTACCATATAAAAGACTATTTTTTCTTTATTCTTGATGAGTTGTGTTTCAAAAGTTGAAGTTTGATGTTTGAAATGTTATTGCTTGATTTACCATGTCCCTGCACAGAATTGAGCAGTTAAAATGCACTTTTATTGTTAGGTACTAAGTTTCTGCATAGGCTATTGGGTAGCATATTATACCTTGCTCACTATTCCTTTAAGAACTCTGTATGTCTGTTATAGCAGCTTTACTGTATTAGCTAATTAGCCTGGCAAAATGTGCTTAAAACTAAGGCTTCTTTTCCACTATTTAATCTGCTGGCTGAGACATTGCACTTGGAGAAGTCTTGCTCTTGACATCTTCAAAGAGGAGTGCAGTACATCATAGGATTTTCTGCATATTCAACTGTTGTTGTTTTTTGTTTTGTGGTTTTGCACCAAAATGCAGCCAGCTGTAGAATGCTAAGGACTCTAAAATTGCAAACTGAAATCTGTAACCTATACTGAAAACAACTGTTGTTTGCAAGTTGTTTTGGCAAGTTTACAAGACTGCTATCTTTTGATTACAGTTGTACCTCTCTTAAAGAGCGTAATGTGTTCCACAGGATTGCTCTTTAAGTGCGGTTGCTCTTTAAGCAAAACACCATTGTAAGTGACCAGTTGTGACTTCTGGTGGTGGTGGGATTGCGAACCCCAATTTATTTGTTAAGTGAGTTTTTGGTTGGTTTTATTTCTGAAGCGAAGTGAACATTCAGAGAAAATTCTGCTCATTGAGGCACTCTATACGATGTTTGGCTGTACTTGCTCATTGAACTGTGTTACATATGAACTGTACTTGAAATTATTATTATCATCATCATCATCATCATTATTATTTAATTTATATGCCGTCCTACTCGATGAAAACCGAGTAAATAGCTGATATGAAATGTAAATAGCTGATATGAACTGACTACAGAAAGGAGAAGGGGGGATCGGGCCATGGTTGGCAGGGATCTGTTGAGCCTTTTGCAATTATCTGACAGAGAAAATAGTTTGATCAAGGCATGGAAAGTATAGCTGGGGTTGCCTGGAGTGCAGTCTGGCCATGTTATCTAGGATTGTTTTGATCCAGATGTCCCTAAGGAAGTGGACAGGCTCCTGGGATCTGTTCATGCCACTGCCTGTGCGTTATATCCATGCCCCACCTGGCTAGTGAAATCAACAGAGGCGTAGCTACCGCCGTATCTGCCGTATCAATTATACGGGGGGCCCAGGCCACGGGGGCCCCCAACGTGCGTAAGCAAAACAAATCTTTACCCTTCCTAAGGGCCCCCAAACAAATTTTTATATGGGGCCCCGCCAAGGCACGCTACTCTTCTGGAAATCAACCAGGGCAGTGACAGGCAGTTGGGTCAAAGCAATTATTAACTCTTCACTGCAGGAGGGTGTCTTTCCAACAACCTTAAAGCATGCTTTGGTGCACCCCTCCTGAAGAAGCCATTGTTCGACCCTACTACAATGCAGGGCTGTGGAGTTGGTAGATTAATGTTCCGACTTCTCAGTTTTGTGTACTTCTGACTCCGACTCCAGGTACCCGAAATTTCCTCCAACTCCACAGCACTGCTACAATGGCCAACTATCGGCCTGTGTCCAATCTCCCCTTTTTGGGTAAGGTCTTGGAGAAGGCAATGGCATGGCAGTTACAGTGGATCCTGGATGAACTGGATTATCTGGACCCTTTTAAATCAGGATTCAGACTTGGATATGGTAGGTAAACTGCATTGGTCACACTGGTGGATGATCTCTGTAAGAGCAGGATGAGGGACATCTGTCTGTCCTGGCTCTTCTTGACCTCTCAGCAGCTTTCGATACTGTTGACTACGGTATCCTTCTGGAACGGCTCTGAGGATTGGGGATCCAGGGCACCGTGTGGTCCTGGTTTTCCTCATTTCTGACAGGCTGGACCCAGTCGGTGTAGTTGGAGAGCGAGAGATCCAGCCCTAGGCCCCTCCAGTATGGTGTGCCTCAGGGCTTGGTGCTCTCGCCTCTCCTATTTAACTTCTACATGAAACCTGGGTGAGATCATCCATTCCCATGGGCTGAGGTGACGTATCATCAGTATGCTGATGATACTCAGCTGTATATCTAACCCGTGGAGATCCAAGCGATGCAGTAGAAGTCCTATCCAGGTGCCTGGAGGCTATTAGGTTCTGGATGGGGGACAACAGGTTACAACTGAATCCTGGCAAGACTGAGTAGCTGTGGGTCAGGGGTCCTGTGCTATCTTGGGAGCTACCATCTTTGGTTGTGGATGGGGCAGTTTTGTCCCAAACAGACCTGGTGCGTAATCTGGGGGTCCTCCTGGACTCGCACTACTGCTCAAAGAGCAGGTGGCAATCATGGCCAGGAGGACTTTTGCACAATTTTGTGTGTTACACCAGTTACTTCCGCTCCTAGATTGGGATTCCTTGCTCATGATCACACACACTTTCGTTACCTCCAGACTTGACTATTATAATGCGCTTTACATGGGACTGCCCTTGGTGAACATCCGGAGGCTTCAGCTGGTCCAGAATACGGCTGCTCGGGTCATGATGGGATGCGGGTGTTATGCTTATGCCTCACCACTGCTTTGGAAGCTGCACTGGTTACCAGTTTGCCTCTGGGTGCAATTCAAGGTGCTGGTTATTACCTTTAAAGCCCTACCTGGTAGTGGGCCAGGATACTTAAGAGACCACCTCACCCCAAGAACATATGTCCATCCCACCAGAGTGGACCAGAGAGGTTATCTGGTGGTTCCATCCGCCAAAAGAGCACATCTCTTAAGCACAAGGAAGAGGGTGGCTCAGTGTCCGCTTTGGCCCTATGGAACCTCCTGCCAATTGAACTACACCTCCAGACAGAGTTGCTGCCCTTTAGGAAAGGGCTGAAGACTTGGCTGGCAGGGCAACTGTGGGACCCCAGCCCACTGGTTGATTTAATAAATAGTCTCTCCCCCTTCTAATCTTTTAATTTTTTAATCTTTTAACTTTTAATTTATTTCTTGATTTGTTATCTCTTTTAAATCATAATATTGGTTAGTTTTTATAGGATTTTATAATTATTATAATGTTTAAAAATTTATTTCACTATTTCTATGATTGTCCAATTGTGATGTGAGCCGCTCTGAGTCAGGCTTAAAACCTGAGCAGGCAACATATAAATGCAAAAATTAAATTAAAATTAAATTAAATCTCCCATATGATACAATGCACATGGTGGCCCTCAACATGTACTGAAAAGGACCTTATGTTGACAAGAGGAAATGCAGTTGAAGTGGCCCGATGTTGGCCAGATGTGATCTAGCCCTTAAAAAACAAATAATTGTTCTTAGATGTTTTAATTTTAGCTTTGTATGTTATCCTATGCAGGTGGTGCATCTGACACAAAGAAAGAAAGTAATTTGGTTGTTTAACTAGAATGAAATTCACGTTTTTTCAATCCCACTCAGCCTTTTTTTTTAAATGTTCACTGATGCACACTCTGCAGTATGAAAAAGAGGCATGTCTCAAGGGAGGCTGGGCTTGAACTATAAACTTCCACTGTACGGTATTGTGATTTAGAACTCCTCCTAGATCTGATCAGCAAAGCTTGCAGCTAAAGGAGTATGTGAGGCTATCACATGATCCCTGCTGTTGCGAAATTGATTCTTTTTGTATGCAAAGGGGGAACTAAACTGACCACCGTAATTAAATATCTGATTACCATGTCATCTGATCCAGGTAAAAGATTTAGTGTTAACGTTTTCTTATTGCTTACTTGTTCTAGTAAAGTTTACTTGATCCAGATATTTGTTCCTGGGTTTGTGTGCATTCTTTTCATAGTGAAAAGTTTAGCTAAGTGTTTGATACAAAGCCTTAAATATAATTTTTGTAATCTTTCTGGAATGCAGCAGTCTCCCTTCTCCCAACCTATGGCATTATTCTTTGGAAAGTGCAAAGTCTAGCCCTCTATATCATGCAAAAAATGCTGTACAATATTTTAGTTTTGGCTTTCTATTTCTGTTGTTTTAATGTGCTTGCAAGTTTTTTTTTTGAGCGATTGAGTTGCCTATTACAGTAACAGATTTCTATTTCCGGTTTACTTCCTGAGCTGACAGCCTGGGAATTCTCACTTTGGAACTGAATCATTCCTTGTTTTTAATAATTAGTTTTGAAGATCTGTTTCTACTCAGTTGTGCCGTTGCTCGTAATGCTGAAAAGCAGGTATTCTTTTAAAAACGACAACTGTAAACTTCTGTTTGTGAGACATTCTTTAAAAAACCAGACCAGTGTGAATTGAAAACTATGCTTGGACTTAAACATAAGTCTGACATATTTTGCTCTTATTCTGCAGGGAGGGGGAGGATAGAAAAACCCTTGCTTTTCTTCTACATACAGTAATACTTCGTGGAGAACAGTTTTGGTGGAATGGAATTTTCCTCGTAGAGCAGGGGTTCTCAACCTTTTTAAGCTGAGCAGGCCAGGCTGGTGGTCCCCCCCTACCATAAACGCTGCCGTAAAACATGTCTGTGGCTGTTGTAAATGTATTTACAATTGCCATGGGCGCATTTATGGCTCTTGTAAACACATCCACTTCTGGTGGCAGCATGGCCCACATGAAATGGTACTCTGGGCTAGGACCGGCCCACGGGCCATAGGTTGAGAACCCCTATCATAGATTACTGTATTTACCCTCTGTTTGTTTATATATTTTAGCTCTTGTATGGAACTGGGAGAAAGGTAGGAAATAAGTAAAGCAAAGTAAATAGGGATGGTAATTTATGGCATTATACTTCTTTATAGTTGAGAGAGGAGAATTAGTCACATAAGATAAAAAGAATGATAAGCTTGCAGACTAGTATTTTCTGCAGGTGGAAAGCATGTACTGTATAGAACTTTTGCAGTTCTTGGACACTCTTAATTGAGTAGAAGGCTGACTTATCTGTTTGATCCAGAATTTGCATGATATTGATAACAGTATTTATAATGTTGATGGTCAAATGTTATTTAAAGTGGTTCACGTTTATATCAATACTAAGTTAAAGTTGGAGTAGAACAAATTTAAAGCTGTATTTTTAAAAGGGAGAATTTGATAGAAGAATTGAAAGACACTTGATTGTAAAAAAGCTAACACAGAGGGTCTCTTCTCCCTTTTAAAGCAGTGAGTCTCAACCTGTCACCTGTGGTCTGGATGTGGCCCATGGCACCATTTCATGTGGCCTCCCACTGCCTCCACCACACCAGGAAGTGTCATGTAGTGGAGGAAGGGTAAAATTGCTGTCCGGCCCCTGAAGCTGTCTGAGGGAGCGTGACCCGGCCCCCAGCTTTAAAAGATTGAGAACTCCTGTTTTAAAGTAATGCTTTTAACTTTCTCGGGCAAAAATGTGGAAGAACATCAGGTATAACTGCATTAATTTAGGACAAATTACCTTAGAAACTTGAACATTTTATTTTGGTGGATTATTTGATTTTAGTATAATCTTCCCCACAGCTAACAGATCGAAAGCAAGAAATTGGAAGGAGATAAATAGGGACCACTTCAGTGGGAAAAGATCTTGGGGACATGAAAGGATCTACATTTGTACGTTCCCTGAGTGGAGCTCCTCCAGCAAAAATATTTTCAACCCAGAAAGCATCTTTGTGTGCTTCTGACATGATTAAAAAAAAAACTTTCACATACTCTTGTGATGTCTGATAATGTGCATAAATATATCTCTTATAATAATAAATTGTAAGTGCTCACCTTTTGAAGTGCCCAAAGTTGAAATACAAGTGATAAGTTGGGACACTTGCTTTCCTACTTTCTGATAGAATCAGCCCCATTTCCTGGTTCTTCGGGAACTTAATAATGTTAGAGACATTGGTTTATATCATGGAAGTTAGATACAGTTATGACTTTACAAGGTAATACATAGGTAATTTCACTTGCAAGGTTAGTTTAAGCTTCTGTCCAGTTAACCGACATGACTGGATGTTTTTTAAAAATCAGATTCGGTTTGGAGACATATTTAAATTACCATTCTGGGCTCAACTTTGATGGGTTTAACAGAGGTAAAGAATGTTGAACATGAATTATTTCAAACAGCAGGACTCTTTCCTGGCTTGAACTGGGTCTTTGAGGCCAATCTTAAAAAATTCCAGTCAGGTCAGAAGTGCTTTACAAGAACTTGGAATTCTTTGTGTGAACACCCAGTAGGGATTTTGCTTTTCTGTTCTAAATTATAAGCTAACAGTTTTTAAGCAGGCCAGCGGTGATGTGAAATAAACAATACTGCCTAAGGGGGTTGTCACAAAAACAGACACACTTGTCTTATCCAGAGTCTCCAACCCTTGCTTCTAAACCAAACTGAATTAGGTACAGTAATACCTCGGATAACGTTAACCTCGGATAACACTAAATTCACATAACAAGCAATCTGGGAGGGAGAATTGGATTGAATAACGTTAAGGTCCTATGGATGGATTGGATAACAACCACTAAAGCCTGTGCGGTAACAATGTATCTCTATGGAGCTTTAACGTTATCCAATCCATCCCATAGGATTTTAACATGCATCGGATAACACTAAAAATTGGATAACACCAAGACTTGTGGAACCAAGTCTTAGCATTATCCGAGGTATTACTGTACTTAGCTTTAGTACTCTATTCACGTTATAAATTCATATCCGTCTCTTTCCTAGATCCTTTTGGCACCTAAGTATTAGAGCGGGGATTCCCAAACTTTTCCTGCCAGGGGCCTGGGACTGTGCCCTCTCAGTCAGATATATGGGCTGGTCATGTGGTTTCTCCCAGTGGCAGCGGCTCGTGAAATTGTGCTGCGTTTCCGGGCATTTTCCCCTCCAATGCTTCCCTTGGAGAGGGGAGCATTTTTGTGCCCTTTTAAAATTTTTGGCACTTCCGGTGACATTGAAGCATTTCTGGTGTCGACAGCAATCCGGCCCGTGGGCCGTAGTTGGAGCACCCCTGTATCAGAGGAAGTTGCAATCCAGTACTAGAAGTGAGTGCAAGTTTCTTTAAGTTTTCATGAATCTCCCAACAAACCTGCATTATAGTCAGATCACTTCTAGCATCTTTGTCAAGATTGGATGTAAAGTAAGGTGAGTTATGAAAAGACTATCACATGGGTGTTTTAAAACTGTTGTTCAGTTATTCTTTACTTTAAAGGAACTTAATGCAGGGAACCACTAACTTGATATTTTTAGAAACAGTATGCCGCAAAAAAGATGCTTCGCTCGCAAAAACTCCAGAAGTTTAAAAACTGACAATCTTCCACAGAATTGATGGCCTTAAATGTACTCTGATCATTTTAAAAGATAATAGTGAGGTCTGTTACTATAAATTATTATGGAGCCTCTGTGTAGCATCTGAAACATTCTCCTATTTTCCAGAAATTAATATTAATATCTGTATTTTTAGAGTAGCATGTCATGTGAGTAACAAACTCTGCTTGTACTGGCCTACTGATGCGTATAGCAGTGGCTCTTTGGCTGCAAACAGAGGTGAACACCAAACCACAGAGTTGGGTGGCTTTTGAGAAAGGGTGACCTTTACCTAAGCTCCACTCCAGTTTCTATACAGAAAGAAAGCTGCTCCACTGCTAGTTTGGAGCTTTCTTTCCGAACTGGAAGCTAGGCTGGACCTAGGTCTTAAGATAAGCCTTGGAGTATTTCCATGTAAGCCTTTTCTCCACATGAATTACATTTAGGTGGTAGGTTTGAGTCTGCTAAGTGGAGTTCCAAGAATGGAGAATTATGGGATGTGTAGCCAAAAATCCTCATGCCTGATTCTGGTAGTAAATACAATTGTCTTATAAGATAACTTAGAAAACGTGGCCAAAGTATGTGAAAATCTAAAATACTGATATTGAAAAGTATTATGCTGCTAATCTTTAACACATTTTGATGTATCCATAATGTGTTCAGTTTTATGCTTCAAGTAACAAGAGGCAGTCTGAGCTTTTTGACAATGTTTCTCTGTTTGTTATTCTTTTAAAACTGGTGATTTTCAAATGTCAGCCCTCCAAGGCCATTTCAATCATTATGTGTAAAAGAAATAGAGATGAGCACTGAACCCTAGAGTCGGATATGACTGGCTTTCGAGCAAGGGAAAACTTTTAAAAGAAAGGTAGATGTGTTTGTGAATTAAAATAATTTCCCAACTATAAGTGATCAAAGCTTCTCATTGATCCGGGAAGAGACCAAAGAGATTTATGTCTGTAGCTGAATAAAATAAAGGTTTCCCTTGCTCGAAAGCCAGTTGTATCCAACTCTAGGGTTCAGTGCTCATCTCTGTTTCAAAGCCAAAGAGCCAGCACTGTCTGCTTCTGCAGACGTTTCCACGGTCATGTGACAGGCATGACTAGATACTGGAGCGCATGGAATGCTGTTACTTTCCCACCGAAGTGGTCCCTACTTATCTACTTGCAATTTCTTGCTTTCAAACTGCTAGGTTGGCATCTGAATAGAAAGGAGAAATAGAGGTAGGATTATGCTATTGTTGCATTTTGATTGCTTTGGGGAAGTATTTTTCTAAACTGCTGCAAAGCTCCAGTACATTCTCTTCACGGGGAAGCTGTTTTGGCAATAGCTACACCTACCACTTCCTATTATTTGAAGAAGTTAAATAATACTAATTTTAGGACTCGATTCTAACATGTAATAAATCCCAGTCTCTATGAGAGAGGCTGTGGAACTAGACAGCAGATTGCCAACATTCTCTGGATTATGGAGAAAATAAGAGAGTACCAGAGAACTTGGAGTACCAGACCACCTCACCTGTCCTTTGATAAACCTGTATGCCAGCCAAGAAACAACAGTTAGGACTGGATATGGAACAGCTGAATGGTTTAGAATAGGAAAAGGAGTACAAGACGACTGTACATTGTCACCCTGTTTATTTAATTTATATGCAGAGTACATGCGGGTACTCTCTTACCTCTGATCAAGCAGCAAGCATGGGGGATTCTATCCATGATCTGGAGATTCTAGTTTCCCTATTTTTTCTACTGACCATAAAATATACAGTAATACACCGGATAACGATTGGACCAGATAGCGCTAGAATCGGATAACGATGCAAGATTTTTGGAAAAACCTTGCATCGGATAACACGATTTTTAGTGTTATCCGAGCCAATCGTGGGGGGTGGGGGTGTTGGACTGGGTATAGACCATCTACCCAATCCACACACCCCAGCGATGGATCGCTGATACTGAACAAGGGTCGGGGGAAAGGCAAGCGGGTGCCTGCCTTTCCTCCCGACCCTAGTTCAGCCTGAACGATCGCTGGACAAAGCCTAGCGGCGCCTGGGCTAGCTGGCCTGAGCGCCTCTAGGCTTTGTCAACAGCCCATTTGGGATGTGTTTGAAGCCTAGCGGCTTTGGACACAGCCCGCACGGGCTGCGGAAGAAGGCTAGCCCGGCTGGGCTGGGCTAGCCTTCTCCCCAAGCCCTTCCGCGCTGTGTCTGAAGCCCAGGGCTGCTTCTTCTTCTTCTGCTAAGAGCCCGGTGAGATCCCGGTGAGAGGCGCCTCTATCCCGGATCTCGCCGGGCTCTTCGCGAGCCGCTAAGAGCCCGGCGAGAGCCCGCAGAGAGCCGCCTCTCACCCAGATCTCGCCGGGCTCTTAGCGAGCCGCTAAGAGCCCGGTGATAATCCCGGAGACAGGTGCCTTCACGCATGCGCGGTTTGTCCCTGATGTCAGGGCTTTTTTTTAAACGTTGGATGCATGCATCGAACAATGTTAAAAACTGGATAACGACATGACTTGTGGAACCAAGTCATAACATTATCTGGGGTATTACTGTACTTTTCTTCTTCTTTAAATGTTTCTAGAGTGGTTTTATCATACAAAGTGTTAGTTTGTGTGGAAGAGAAATCAAAAGACAATAGCTGAGACTGAGCTGGTCTCTCCATTTTTCCTCCATGAACTGTTGTCTCTCCCCCCCTCCCCATTTTGCACTTTGCTAATTATGATAAAAGGAATAACAAAAAAACCTCAACGGAAGAAAATCTTGCAAATTTTCTAGAAAAAAAAAATCTGGTCAAAATCCATCCTTGTATTTCTGAATGAGTTTAGTTACTGATCTCAGAAAAATAGTTTAATTACTTGCATATCATTAAATCAATTTCAACTTATGGTGATTTTTCCCAGGGTTTTCTAGGTAGAGAATACTCAGAATTGGCGTACATTCCTTTCTTCTGGGAGCATCCTGGCATTGTACGGCTTGCTAAGGCTATACAGGAGGCACAGTGAGGAATTGACCTCCCATCTCTGGCTTCACAACCAACTACCTAAACCAGTGGTGGCAAACCTATGGCATGCATGCCAGAGGGAGCACTCAGAGCCTGCTCTGTGGGCACGCATACTGTCACCCCACCACAGAGTACACCTTGCCCCTATGCCCAGCAGCCCAATGGGAGTAGTTCCTTCCTCCCCCAGCACAGAGTTCATCAGACTCCTCTGCCCAGCAGCCCAATGGGAGTACTTCCTCCCCCCCCCCAGCACAGAGTTCACTCTGCCCCATCCCTCTGCAGCATAGATGGCAGCCTGTTGAGTTTGGGCACTTGGTCTCTAAAAGGTTTGCCATCACTGACCTAAACCATTGAGCTATCCAGTTAGTAGTTACTCTTAGAAAAAGAATTTTTTTAAAAAAAATAAACAAAATTACTCTTTCTCTTCAACTGTTGTATGATTTAGTAGGAGAAGTATGAGAGAGAGAAATGTGATACAGTAATACCTCGGATAACACTAAGACTTGGTTCCACAAGTCTTGGTGTTATCCGATTTTTAGTGTTATCTGATGCATGTTAAAATCCTATGGGATGTATCGGATAACGTTAAAGCTCCATAGAGATACATTGTAACCGCACAGGCTTTAGCGGTTGTTATCCGATACATCCCATAGGACCTTAACGTTATTCGATCCACTTCTCCTCCCCAGATTACTTAACGTTATGCGATTTTAGCGTTATCTGAGGTAAACATTATCCGAGGTATTACTGTACCTAAAAAACAATGAAACTTAAAAAATACTGGCTAGTTAAAACTATTGAGGAATTTTTCTTCTTCTGGTTATTTTCTCTTATGAGGTAGCATGAGGTAGAGAAACAACAACAGAAACATATGGAAAGATTAGCTCAGTCTCAGTAGCCTCGCCCCCCCCCCCCCCCCGTTTCCCTCGCAGAAAGGAGCACTTTTTTTTATAAATCATGATAAAAACATTTAAAATGGAAAATATTATTTTTACTCACAGTTACAATTTGTAGTTACAGTGAGAAGAAAAAAATGGAGTCTCTGGTATTTGGAGAGAACTTCTGTGCTTCTTGCTTGGTTGGAGGTCAAAGTAAAAAGAGAAATTATCAATAAAACAATAGAAGCAGAAACTAAACATGAAGGTCTTGCCTCAATGCCAGAGGCAGGAAAAAATGACTTTACTAATCAAGTTGGTGGTGAAGGACAATCACATTAGGCCATAAATCCCTCGCCAGCTGATACCAAATGTTGGTTCTTGCAAGATTTCTGTTACCCAACACTAACTGTGAAATTTGTTGTTCAATAGTAGATAATGTAGTGCCATTATTATTTTTTGGCACACAGCATTTGGATTCTTGTACTATTAAATTCATGTAGTAAGTAAAGAAAGCTTGAGTATACAGTAATACCTCGGATAACGTTTACCTCGGATAACGCTAAAATCGCATAACATTAAGTAATCTTGGGAGGAGAGTTGGATCGAATAACGTTAAGGTCCTATGGGATGGATCGGATAACAACCGCTAAAGCCTGTGTGGTTACAATGTATCTATGGAGCTTTAACGTTATCCAATCCATCCCATAGGATTTTAACATGGATAGGATAACACTAAAAATCGGATAACACCAAGACTTGTGGAACCAAGACTTAGCGTTATCCGAGATATTACTGTACATTAATTCAGTCATTTTGCATAACTCATACCTGCAGGTAGCATTATGAATGGATGTTAATTTTCAGCAGTTAAAAACTTCCTACTTATGTTCTATTTTTTTGACTCTTGTGTAATCCTTTTTATCATGCCATCGCAGTTTTGATTACTGAATGTCTTTTACTGTTATTCAGGTGGCACAAGTTTTGGTAATTCTTTCTCTTTCATAGTGAAAGAGATTATATAGGAGGTGGAAAAACTGTGGGCCAGGAGCAGGACATTTTTCATTACTAAAATTTACTTTAACTGATGACGGTATTAGCTTTATGCAAGTGTAGTTATGCTAACAGATGATATATATCTGTTCTGTGACTAAAATTTACTAGCGCCACCTTCTTTTTCTCAACTGTCTACTACATCTTTCGTGTTTAGATCAGACTTTAAACTGCCAAATGAAGCTACCTTCTTGGCGTTGTCATTGGCCAAACTTAAGTCCTCATCAATATGTGTTTCGAGTATTATCTGGCAGACTAGCAGATGGCCTGGATTCTGTATCTCTCCACATTGACATGGTGTGTTGTAATTCACCAGTAGCCACCACTTGAACATGTTGGTCTTACATTTAGGGGCTCTGATCCTCACCATATTCAGGGTCCTCCAAGTGACACAGTGGAGGTTGAGCTCCTCACTCATATCCTCCTTTAATGTTATTCTTTGTCAAGTGAGCTCCTTCCTCCATCTTCTAATTTGATTTTGCTCTTGTGTAAGAATGTTTGTTCTTGCCGTAAAGCTCTTCCTGAATCTGAGTTGATGGATTTGAGGCTAATATCCATTTAGAGGATGTTGAGCGTCATTCCCCTTCTTAGTTTGCTCAGCATCCTCTACTACTTCTCTCTTTATCTTAGATGGAGCAATACCAACAAAGGGATATATTTTCATTAATGGTGTAGGTTTGAGGCATCCTATCACTATGCACATTATTTCATTAACAGCGGTGTTAACTTGTTTTGCGTGTGCAGATGCATTCCATACTGGAGCAGCAAACTCTGCTTCAGAGATGCTCAGGGATAAAGCTGATGTTCTCAGTGTGCATGGTTGAGCTTCCCATGTATAGTTTGTCAACCTGATGATATTGTTCCTAGATCTACTGGTTAAATAGAATATTTTAATAGCAATGCCAGTGTAGAGATTTATTTTCCGAAAATGGCTTAATGAATTTGTTGTTTGTCTTCCATGTGACATTCTAATGTAATTATGTCCTAATGGTGCCTAGTTTATAAATTTAGAATAACCTGTCCAGCTATTAATTTTTGTACCAATTGTCACCTAACCTTAAGTGAAGGTTCCTGGCCTTGCATAAACTTCTGCAGTTATCTCTGCTATAATCTAGATGTCACTGTTAGGAAACTTGGTCTGCATATTGCACTATCCTCTTGTGAGCACAGGTGGCCAATTTCTGCAGCTGTTTGGTCGGCATAGTTCATTATGAAGTGCCCATATCTGTTCTACAGCTGTGTTTCTGTTGTATTTTTCATACTATCTGATAGCATTTTAGGACACTTTAGTTCCGTTTAATATTGCCCATTGAGCCAAAGACATTCCCTTGGTTGAACTGATGTAATTATTTTTTTCCTGCAGCTTGAAACCTTTGTAGAATTATTATGTACAGCTAACTAGTGGAGAAAGGAGGAAAAATGACTAGCTTTTGGCTTATATATTCAAGAGCTAAATTAATGTCTCTTTAGGAGCATATTCATACAGAAACATTTGCCAAAGGAGTAGTTCGACCTGGAATTATCTTCTAAATCAGGGGTACCCAAACTTTTTGAGCTGCAGGCCAGTCACATGGTTGAGCCAGCTGGTCACATGGTTCCTTCCACCAGAAGCAGAAGTAAACCACGGCTGTGCATGCGCAAATGTTGCTATAAAACACATCCGCGGCTGGCGTAAACGCATTTATGATAGCTGTGTGTGCATTTATGGCAGCATTTGTGCATATGCAGAGTGCATCCACTTCCAACAGCGCGAGGGCAGTGTGGGCCGATTGATTTGGCAGCATGAGTTGAATACGGCCCACGGGCTGTAGTTTGGACACTCCTGTTCTAAATCCTTTGGATGTTATGGTGCAGAAACATTAAAATTTTGGTTAGAAAAACAGTAACTACCAACAGGGCCTTTTGAAATGTTTTACGAAAAACACAGATCACAAAATAACTTGACAAGCTTCTTCATAGTTGATTATTTTTTTTGAAATAGTAGTCATGTTAGTCTGTGTTTCAGGTATATCAGAATAAACAAAACAAGAATGCTGTAGCCAGTGGTGGGCAGCAAAAATTTTTTGCTACCACACCGTGGGTGGAGCCTATGTCATGGGTGGAGCCTACATCATGGGCGGAGCCTACGTCATGGCAGCACTGGCTCTTTGCTTGTAAATGGAGATGTGCACTGCACCCTAGAGTTCGATATGACTGGCTTTTGAGCAAGGAGACCTTGAACCACTTGTAGGGACAAAACCTGATGGGGCAGGGCAGGGAGGTTGGTGTGGTCCCCAATTTCGCTTACCCCCCCCCCCGGCGGAAGGCCACCCAATTTTGCCACCCCCCTGCCCAGAGGCCACCCAATTTTGCTCCCCGCTGAGAGGTGCAAACCTGTTGCTGCGCACTGGCTGTAGCACTTTAACAGTTAGGCTTTAAAGTGCTACAGCGTTTTGTTTATTCCCTTATATGCTTGACAAACTCCAAAATCCACATTGTGAAAGTATCTTTATTAGTCCAATCAGAAAGACATAAAGCTCTGCAAGCTTTTAAGATCATAACTCTGTTTGACAGGCAGAAATGTTTCAAAAGCAGGTGGTGGGAAGGGAGGCAGTGTGATTTCATAAATTTTAAACAAGAGCCTGGCCTCAACATCTGGCCAAGGTGATTTTGAAAAATTCTCTGTTACTAATATCCAGACCTCTATAATGTCCAACATGATAAGTCCCGAATGACTTGAATGCAAGCCTGTTGGGAGGTCTTAGTGATTTATTAAATGTATCAAGAACTGGTAAACTTTGTTGGAAAGAATGTTGGAGTTTCTTAGGAGACTTGGGTTCAGATGGTCATGGAAACTCACTGGAGTTTGGCATTGTTGGGCATCTCACATATATCAACACCTTGTTAGAGTTGCTGTAAGTTGGAAGTACACATGAAAACAACAATAAAGTTCTCGTGCATGCTTTTTTTTTTTTTTGGATTTTATTTGTATTCAAACATTCCAAAATTTTGTCCCTACCTTTTAGTATAATTATTGACCCAGCAAGAAAATGCATAAGTTCAGTGATGTTCTCATTTGCTTTATCCCTCTTTTTACAGGTAACAGTGCATGTCCAAAGATCTTCGTAAATCCACACTGCTCAGCAAATAGCAAAGCTAGGTTATGTGAGTCAAACATTTGCGATGAAGAGGCTCAGAGAATAAATGGAAAAGTGCCAGTTAGGCACTCCCCACGGCCAGCTTCACATCCAAAGCCACAAGGTCAGTTGCAGCTCAGCTATGCATATAACTCAGAAACTCAATTGCTTCTGTTAAATATGTTGCATTTTGCAGAAGAAATAAATCTGTTCACTCACTTGTATGAATGAGACCAGATATACATGCATGATAATTAGATCATGAATAGGCTATATTAAAAAATGGTGATGGGCACAGTTATATTTTGTCTTTGGAGTCTTTGTGATAGTCTAATACAGAGGTCTGCAAACTTGGCTCTCCAGGTGTTCTTGACTTCAATTACCAAAGTCCAAGTCAGCACACCTGCTGATCAGGGCTTCTGGGGTTTGAAATCCAAGAACATCTGGAGAGACATATTGGCAGATCCCTGGCTAATATTTCATTAGATGTCTCCAAATGTGTCTGTGGTTTTTTTTTTAAGGGTAAGATATTTAGTTTTTCCAAGTAATCTAATTTCTTTGTGCTGTGAAATAATTGTACATGAGGAAGCCTCCTCCTTTTAGTAGCTGAGAAGAGAATTGGTGCTTAAATCCTGGAAAGCTAAGAGGTAAACTGAATGTTTCACAGCTGTATACACTTGTCTCTCCGTCAACATAATAAACAGATCATTTTGGAAGTAAAGGAAGAAATGCTCTGATTTTGTGAACAGATGGTCTTTCTCTTTTTATTTTTCTCCCCTTTGTTTTCCATTTGTTCCAGTTTGGCGTATCAAATTTGAGTGTTTTTTTTAAAGTAATACCAGAAATTAACATTCTTTGAGGCAACTACACACAATGTCTGTGAGTTTAAAGTGTAGCCTTATAGCGAAGCCTTCAAGGTTTAAAGGAGCAACTGAACTTTCAATTTCTATCTCAATAGTAATTTTTCAGCTAATGCAAACTTTTGTAGGTTCAGTATAAGTTTCCTCTCCTTAGACAATATTATGAAAGGAGAGAAACAAAGCTTATAAGGCCCTACCTTATTTGTAAACAAAATATTTAGGATGCTCACACCAAAATATACAAATTTAGAAACAGTCATGATTAATGAAGACGGATAGCAGAGATGAACCCTGCTTTCAAAACTGTTAAAATCAAGTGGAGCCAAAGTATATTAATTGCTGCTCTAAAATAGAAAAAAATATTGGGGCAAATTGACTCTCCTTTGGGAAGTAGTGCTACAGATATCGCAGTACAATCATGGAAGCTCTGTACGATGCTCCTACCAGCCTGGCTATTTCTGGTTATGGACTGTAGAAAAAGGTAGTGACCTATTAGATACCATGAGTATAAATTTTGGGTTTCCAATCCAATATCCATTTGTCGTCACACAAATCAGCTGAACTCCAAAATGTTCTCTCCTTTGCCATCTGTTTCTATCTCTGGCTGAATAGCTTTACCATTGGCTCATCCTATAGTTTTGGGAATCTGCCTAGTGGTCTTTTGTGGTCCTTTGGTGTGGATTTCAATTGACAGTTTTGAAAAGATGGTTTCTGTGAGTTTAAGAATCATCCATGACACTTTAGGTTGGCCTTCTTCCAACCATCCTCTGCTAGGACAGGTGAGACAGCATTATCTAAGTACTGTACTACATTGTAATTAATGTGATCACTCAGTCCTGAAGTCAAGATACAGCAAGATTGCAGCAGGCAATTTCCTCTGCAAGCATTTCTGCTGCCTGACAGCATCAGTTCTCTCCAACAGAGGACCCAAGGAAAGGAGATTAGCTCAGAGCAGTGGCTTATGCAAATATAGGATGGGAAGTTGACTGTTGGAACATGGGGTGTCTTTACATGGAGCGTGCTTTGAGCTGGCCTCCATCCAGCATAAAGCACACTCAGAAGAATGATTCCCATAGAAATGTGGAATCAGCGTCTCTGGTTGCCTAAGTCATACTGAAAGCATAGAAGTAGGAAGTATGCCTCCTACCTCATATTTAGAAGAAATATCTGCTGATATCAGATATTTAGCTTTGTCCTTTTACTTCAGAGCTAGGTGTGAATTCTTTTCATTCAAAAGCCTTGTCCTGAATATGTGATCTGTAGAAAGTTATTCTCATTAGAGGAAATGTGATCTTGGGTGCCTTTTCTTTAAAATAAATAATAGAGGGTCTCATTTTTCTGTCTTTATTGTTCCAAGAAGTCTTATGTTTGCAGACTGCAGGGCTCTTTAATAATTTTGTCTTGAAAATAATTAGTTGTTGCTATTGAACTCGCTGTCTGGAAGGTCAGAGTTCGATTCCCAGGTACTGCACGGCAGAGGGAGCTCCTGTCTCTATCCCAGCTGCTGCCAACCTAGCAGTTAGAAAGCAAGAAATTGCAAGTACAGTACTGTAGATAAATAGGGACCACTTCAGTGGGAAGATAAACAGCATTCCTTGCACTCTGGTGTTGAGGCATGCCTGCCACATGTCCACGGAAACATCTGCAGATGCAGACAGCGCTGTCTCTTTGGCTATAAACAGAGATGAGCACTGAACCATAGAGTCTGATACGACTGGCTTTCAAGGAAGGGCGACCTTTACCTTACCTAAGGATAAAGCAATAGATAAAGCACTAGAAAGGAAGACTTCTGGGTCAGGTTTCCAGGTTTTAAGGTGAGCTTGATCTTAAACTTAACCTAAAGAAAAACTCAGAAAGTACATTTCCTGATGCTTCCTCCCCCTTTTGTCGTATGGTCTGTCAGAAAAGCCTCTTTAAAGGGATGAAAGTTCTCCAGAAAAATATGGTATGAACAGCAGATGCTATAGTGTGTAGAAGAAGGAATTGCGTTACCTAGCTACATTTAATCCTACATTAGTGAGAACACTCTGAGCCTTCAAGAAGTGATGCAGAAAGTTGTAGGCAGGAGAAGATAGGACATTTACTCTTCTTAAGCTAACTGAAAATCTCAGCCTTTGTTTAATCTTGAAACAAAACTCAAAGTGAATGTTTGCTATTGAAGGAAAGGAATACATGCAAACACCCTTTCAGTAAGGGAGGGGGCCCTAAGGGTTCCCCCCTTATTATGACTAATCACCTACATTATGGTGGTTCCCTTGGACTCAGCAAAGCCAAAGCTGAGCAGAACAGGACAACAGAAAAAAGAACAGAGAGCAAGCAAAGCGTGTTACAGTAATTTATGCCCGCTCCTCCTACTCCATCCCCCATGATGCTGGACCGGCCACCCATCATGAGCTAGAGCCAATCAGGGCCATAGTATGGAATTTAGGGGACCACCCTCTTGAATGCATGTGCATCCGGGCAAGAGCCTAGGGTGCGTGGTTTGCATGCCTCCCTCTCGGGAGATGCACCAGCATCCGGATGATGTCTGCGCTTGGGTGGAGCCGACGTTATATAAGGGGTCGGCTTGGCTTCCCCAGCGTCATTTTGTGTTTACAGGTTCCGATGGCCGTTTGCTCCTTTTTTGTAGCGTGGTTTCTCTGAACCTGCTGAGGGAGCTGAGACTGCCAGATCCTCTCTACTTTGGCCAGCGACAGGCCCTGCTGGCTACGAGGGCCTTCGTCCCGGCTCTTCCTTGGTGGGGAAGCGGTGTTTGCTGTCCTTCTCCATTTGGGATATTTGGAGGGTGGCATTCAGGCTGTTCCTCCTTCCCTCCTCCACAATGCATGGAATCCCCGCTGCCTTTTCCAAAGAGTCAGGTGGATTGACCCCCTGTTCCCTTTCCTCTTCGGAAAGGGAACAGGGCTTTCTCCTTCGTGTTGTTTGGGGATGCACACTGATGGGTTCTGCGCCTGCGCTGAATCCTGAGCGGAGCTGGAAAGCTGATTGGATAAAGAGTTTTGAATGTGGGACCGCCCACCATGCCCAACCCCTTTAGGCGCCATTTCGCGCTTTCCCCTCAGTTTGCTTTTTTCCGCTGCGCAAGCAGGAGCCTGGAAAAAAAGCTGTGAGTACTCTAACTGAGATTGTCTCAGAATCTTCCAATTTTTTCTAACTTACAATTTTTCTCGGACCAGGGGACTTGATCCCTTGGTCCTCGTGTGGCTGGGGCTCGCCCTCAGCCGCCGGTAAAAAAAAAAAAAGAAAGAAAAAAAAAAAAAGAAAAAACCAAGAGAAGGAAACTGTTTTTTCCTGCAATCTCGTGCCGGGGCCTCCCGGCCGGGATAATTTTTTCTCTTCGGCCATCTACCTCGGTGGATGGCCTCAGCGGCAGCGTTCAAGCAGTGTCCGTCCTGCAAGAGAAAGTTCCCTAGTTCGGACGGACACGTGGGCTGCCTCCGCTGCCTCGGGGAGAGCCATCAGGTCCAGACCTGCGAGGTGTGTAGAGGCTTCTCGAAGGCCGCTATCAAGAACCGCCAATACCGCCTCCAAGCCTACCTCATGGAGGCCGCACTCGCACCACCGCCTCCCCCAGCTCCAGAGCAGGCCGCTGCCTCAACGTCTGCTCCTTCGACCTCCGCTCCTTCTTCACGGCCGTCGGCCTCCGAACTGTTTAAACAGAAGAAGGAGCAGGAGAAGAAGAAGAAAGACAAGAAAGAGAAGAAGAAGCGTCGTAGCTCTTCGTCTTCTCTCCCACCGACCCCGGGACCGGCTCACCCCTCGCCGCCACGCTCCCTAGCATCCGCCCCGGTTGCAGCCCCACCTACGCCGGGCAGGCTGTCGGTCGATGCCCGGGAAGCCGCCACGCCGGAGAGGGCCCCCAGCCCTCCGCCCTCGCCACAGAGGCTCTTCCACCTCCACCGCCGCGACGATCTTCCTCTCTTCGTGGCCATTCCGTGGCTCCTGGTCTGGCTTCCGAAGCGCCACCCCAGTTGAGCCTCATTGCCCCGTTTATCGAGGCGATGGTGCGGAAGCTGCATGCCGAGCTCCAAGGCCCTCGACTGACACCATCCGAGTTCGTGGAGCACCCTCTGCCTCCCGAACCAGCCACGGAGGCACCACCGCTCCGTGAGGAGGGCCCGGCACCGAAGAGACGAGTGGAACAGGCGCGGTCGGAGGCCTCTCTCCCTCCGTACCAGCTGCCTTTGCCGGGGAACGATCCGAGATCCGCCAGGCCGTACTGGTCGGACTCGGACCCCGAGGCCTACCTGCCACCGCCCAGCATCTCGGAGCGGTCAGGAGGCTCCGACGACTCGTCGGACCAGGAGGAGGAGGATCGGCCACCACCGGTTGCGGTTGACAAATCCCCGGACGATAACATCGGCTCCGTCCATGGCTCCCAACCGGAGGACCAGAAAACGTACACGGCCCTCATCACCCGCCTCGGATCCACGCTGGGGATCCGGGCGGAGGCTCCCCTGGATGAATGCGAAGATGTCGTCTGCGGCATGGCCGATCGGAAGGAGCTAGTCCCTGTCCGCCTGGGACTACTCCCGAAGATCGCCAAGGCGGCCAAGGAGGTCTGGAAGAGACCCATCTCTTCCCATTCGGTGTCCAACAGGGTGGACTCCATGTACAGACTGCTGGAGGATTCCAACTTCTTGGATGTCCACCCGGCGCCGAATTCCCGAGTGGTGAAAGGCTCCCAACACCGGACACCGATCAGTAGCACCCCCGTTCCGTCGACCCAGGAAGGGAAGAAGCTGGACGCACTGGGCAGGAGGTTCTACGCCAATGCCTCCTTGTCCTTCCGTGCGTCCAACTACGCGACGGCCATGGGGGGCTACCAGTGCCGACTGTGGGAACAGGCGGAGTCCTTCAAGTCGCTGCTACCACCGGACAAGCGAGCGGACTTCGAGAGGGTCTGCATGGAGGGAAACCAACTCGCTCTCCAGCAGATCCGTACGGGCCGCCACGTCACGGAGTCGGAGGCGAAGAACCTGGCCTCCGCCATCCAGCTTCGTCGTCACGCCTGGCTCCGCTCCGCTGACCTGCAGGACGACGTCAAGCGGCTTGTGGAAGAGCTCCCCTTCGACGGTGAGGGCCTCTTCGCCAAGGAGACCGACACCTCCTTGGGAGAGCTGAAGGGGGACTACGCCACCATCAAACAGCTCCGCCCTCCACGCCGTGGGTCCAACCGTTACCAGCAGGACCAACCATTGACGTCCCAGGCGGGTCCGTCCTACCAACCTCGCCCACCGCAGAGGCAAGGCGACTACTCCCGGTACCAGCCCTACCAGCCACGACCACAACCCAGCCGTCCACCCTACCAGCAGCGTCACCAGACTGGTAAACGAACGGAACGGAAGGGCAAACAACGTGTTTGACTCTTCCGTGACCGAGACTCTACCCTACCGTCCCCTCGCCAACTACCTATCGGCCTGGTCTGCCATCACCACAGACCGATGGGTTTTAACCATCTTAGACTCTGGCTACGCGATCGAGTTCAAGAAATGCCCTACTGTCGGACGGGTCCGCGTCACCGATCCATCCCTGCCGCTCCAGGAAGAACTATCAGCTCTCTTAGAGAAGGGCGCCATAGAACCGGTTGCAGCGTCGGAGTCTCACGAAGGGTTCTTCTCCCGCTACTTCCTCGTGGACAAAAAAGACGGGGGGGCATGTCCAATCCTGGACCTCCGTCTCCTCAACAAGCACATCGACGCGAGGAAGTTCCGGATGGTGACTCTTCACTCCATCCTCCCACTGATCAACCACAGGGACTGGTTTACCGTCATCGACCTGAAGGATGCCTACTTCCACGTATCCATCAGAAGGGAACACCGCCGCTTCCTACGCTTCCAGGTCGGCGGCGACATCTACCAGTACACCTGCCTACCCTTCGGCCTCTCCACCGCTCCGAGGGTATTCACGAAGTGCATGGCACCGGTGGCTGCTCATCTTCGGCTGCAAGGCATCCAAGTGTTCCCGTACATAGACGACTGGTTGGTCTGCTCCCCAACCCAACAGAAAGCCAAGGACGATGTTGCCCATTGCCTGGCCCTTATGCAGAGTCTCGGTCTACGGGTCAACTACAAGAAGTCTCAGTTGACCCCCACTCAACGAATAGACTACATCGGAGCCGTATTGGACTCTCTGGCTCTAAGAGCCTACGCTCCTCCCAAACGTCTGCTCGACATCCGCACGGTAGTGGCACGGATCCAAGGCAGTCGTCGCGTCCGTGCGAGGGACGCTCTCCGCTTACTAGGACTCATGGCGTCGACCACAGCAGTGATCTCGCACGCCAAGCTCAAAATGCGGTCGCTCCAGTCGTGGCTCCTAGCCTCCTTCGACATCACCCACGACAACCTCAGGAAGTGGCTCACACCGACTCCCGAACTGCGGGACCAGCTGAACTGGTGGACAACGGACCGCAATGTGACCGCCGGGAAGCTCTTCACCCTCCCCACGCCATCCGTCCAGGTCACCACCGACGCGAGCACACACGGATGGGGTGCGTGCTGCCTCGGGTTACGGGTCCACGGCATCTGGACGCCCGCAGAAGCCGACCTCCACATCAACTTCCTCGAGCTGTTAGCGGTGTGGAAGGCGATGAGGTCCTTCAGACTGTCACTAGCAGGCCGCGTGGTGCAGATCGCTTCGAACAACACCACGACCCTAGCCTACCTCAACCGGCAAGGAGGGACCAAGTCCCTCTCCCTCCTTCACCTGACGGTCCAGATCTGGGAGCGGTGCCTGAAGGTACATGTGTTCCCCGTAGGTGTCCACATCCAGGGCACACTGAACTTAGAGGCGGACTCCCTGAGCCGCAAAGGGACAGCGATGCACGAATGGGAACTGGACGGATCGGTGTTCGACCGCCTGTGCCGACGGTGGGGCACACTGAGCCTAGACGTGTTCGCGACACAGATCAACACCAAGTGCCGCCGTTACTGCTCCCGGGCGGGGATCGGCCACGGATCGGAGGGCGATGCCTTCATGGTGCCATGGCACCAGGAACTACTGTACATGTTTCCTCCGATCCCCCTCATCCAACGGGTCCTGGTACGGATCCGTGCGGAGAACGCCTGGGCGATCCTGATTGCCCCGTCCTGGCTGCGCCAGCCGTGGTTCCCGCTACTCCAAACCCTGGCTTGCGACCGCCTCCGCCTACCCACCGATCCGAACCTCCTCCGCATGGAGGACGGTCGGCTCCTCCACTCGGATCTGCCGAGCCTACACCTGACGGCCTGGCTTATCCGCCCGACATAACGCGGATCCTTGAACTTTCAAGGAAACCTTCCACACGAAAGTCCTATGATGCCAAGTACCGTCGCTTCATAGACTTTCTAGCATCCAGTGACCGTACCGTGGACTCGGCATCCCTGCAGGACGTCATGTCCTACCTCCTGCACCTGGCCGAGTCAGGATCTGCACACTCATCCTTAAAGGTCCACTTGGCTGCGGTGGTAGCCAAGGCCCCACCTTCATCAGTATTGTCCTCCGCTTTCAGAGACAAGACTGTTAAAAGATTCCTCCAGGGACTGCGTAATCCCTACCCTCCAGTAAAGATACCACCTCCTCAGTGGTCCCTCACTGCTGTGCTCACCGCGCTTACGAAGGCGCCCTTTGAGCCCATGGCTACAGTGGACATTAAGTTTGTTTCTTACAAAACTGCCTTTCTCGTAGCCATCACCTCTGCCCGGAGGGCAGGAGAACTGGCAGCCCTGCGGTCTGACCCTCCTTTTCTCAAGTTCTACCCCGATAGGGTAGTATTGCACCCGGACCTGGCCTTTCTGCCCAAAGTCCTGACTGAATTCCACCTGGCCCAGCCCATCACGCTTCCAGCATTCTTCCTGAATCCTTCGTCTGCACAAGAGAGAGTGTGGCATTCGCTGGATGTCAGGAGGGCCTTGCTGTTCTACACACAAAGGACTGCATCCTTCAGGAGAGCCAAGCAACTGTTTGTAGCCTATGGTGGCAAGTCCAAGGGACACTCTCTGTCTGCCCAGAGACTTTCCAAATGGATCTCAAGCACCATCTACCTGGCCTATGAGATGTCATCTCTGCCACCCCCGCCTCATGTCCGGGCTCACTCCACCAGGACATTGGCTTCCTCCACTGCGTTCCTCGAAGGCATCCCGATGGAGGACATCTGCAAGGCCGCTACCTGGTCCAGGTCCTCCACCTTCATCACCCACTACCGGGTTGACACAAGGTCTGCTTCCGATGTCAGACGAGGCAGATCCATCCTGACGGCTGGTCTCCGATCCTCTTCGCTGATGACCGCCCATCCATGATGCCATCGCGCTCTCCTACATCTCAGGACGCCGGCTGCCCACCATCCAAGTAAGTGAGCTTGCTAGTCACCCATCAGTGTGCATCCCCAAACAACACGAAGGAGAAGGACAGGTTTCACTTACCAGTAACTGTCGTTCTCCGAGTATGTTGTTTGGGGATTCACACAACCCAACCCTGCCTCCCCTCAGGGCTGCCGGCCTGAGATGGCCTTATGCTTAGCGGGCAGCTTTAATATCAAACTGAGGGGAAAGCGCGAAATGGCGCCTAAAGGGGTAGGGCATGGTGGGCGGTCCCACATTCAAAACTCTTTATCCAATCAGCTTTCCAGCTCCGCTCAGGATTCAGCGCAGGCGCAGAACCCATCAGTGTGAATCCCCAAACAACATACTCGGAGAACGACAGTTACTGGTAAGTGAAACCTGTCCTTTTTTAACGTTGTTTAATCAATGCATTGCACAACGTTAAAAACCAAAAACCGGATAACTCTGAGACTTGTGGAACCAAGTCTTAGCTTTTTCCGGGGTATTAGTGTATGTCTGAAAAATAATATCATTTTTCCTTCTTGTAAGAATTCAGCAATGATTTGATCTAGGATCCAATTTTTTTTTTTTTTTTGCTTTCTGACACTCCATTTAATCTGCAAAGCTGTCTTCAACACCTTGTTTGGAAAGAATAGTTTTTTTTTCCTGTCAGCCTTCTTCGCTGTCCAGCTTTCGTAGCCGTACATAGTAATTTGGAATGCCAGTTGGTTAATTGTTCCAACAATCCCAGAACAGAATGTTGGGACATGTTTTGTGTTGAGATGTCTGCATTTCTTCATGATTAATTGCAAGCTGATGTAATTTGCCTCTGCTTGGAAGGAGAATTCTCTGAGGTCTGTACATCAGATTTTGGTTGGGGATCTTTGCCACTCCTGATTCAGATGCACGCTATATTTTGCTGTTCTCAGAGAAACTGCATGTTACAGCTCTGCGTGAGAAACTCAACATTCTCGACTATAATTCAGAGTCTTGTTAAGAACAGCAAGATGCAGAATTACATATTGGTAGATGGGTTCCAAAGAGAGCAGATAACTTTTTTACTTTTCCAGTTATGGTTATTATGGTTATATTATAAACATGTTAATGCTTTTCTCTTCAGATATTTTTGCTGGGGGGGATGCTGAACCTAGTTATAACTAGGTGTGGTTCGTTATTCGAATGAGGTTGCCCTGTATTGCATATAAGCACGGTGGCTATTGGCTTGTACAGTTCTTAGGAAAAGGGATGGAGCTCTGAACATCTCCACATATTTGGCATGGCATAGTTAGCTCTTCCCCTTTGGGCAAGGCTGCATTTAGTATTTTTCACTCTGCTCAAGATATTTTGTGTGTTACAGTTTGAGTAAGGTTATTAACCTCATGTAAGTTACTTCATCATCTTCCCGTGGTTCAGTGTGTTCCTTTTTGTCAGCTAGTTTGTCTGTTTCTCCACCTCCCATCTAATACTTTCATCATCTCCCTGTTAGCTAGCTATTCAATTTTGTGGCAGATATCTGATGTTCATTGGCCTAGATCTGCTTGTGGGAGGCACGTAGGATAGAGGATGCCTGAGTGTCCCTAACATCAATCAGATGTAGATCTAAAAACACTGAGAAATAACATTGCAATAATAATATATTTTGACAGTTATGGGGAAAGTATGATGGCAGTGATAGCTGTCCTTTTAGTTATCCTTTCATGGCGTTTAGTTTCTTTGTTATATTTTCAAAAAGATTTTTGGCTAAGGGAGGCAGTAGGAAAGTTAATGGCTCAGTTTATTAGCTAATTTGGTTTGAAACTGTAAAAGGTGGTGTAAAAGTACTGTGGTTTTGTTACCATGATAAACTTTTAAAAAACATCTTGTTTATTTGTTTTCATATCTGATTTATGAAATTTCTTTTCCTCCCTCTCACATACACACAAATTTATGAGCTAATAGGTGACTTTGACCTTGAACAAACTTGTTCCAGATTATTTTCTAATTGTTCTGCTGCTCTTTGACATCCACTTAGATGTCTTCTGTGTTGTTTGTTCACATGTATGTATCTTAACCCAGTTTGTGTGTGATATAACCCCATGGTGTTTTGAGAGGGAGAGGCCAGAGTATATGCTCTTCTTTTCTTTTGTTATCCACTTTACTTATTTTCATTAAATCTCTTTCATTATCTTTGATTTAATTAACAGTTACTTAATAATCATCTGTTTGTTAGTATTTTTATAATGGTCGCACTCATACTGGTTTGGTGGATGAAATATTTGTCCTAAAAATAAGGTCCGTAATGTGCTAAGAAGCGCTCTCTCTCTCTCTCTCTCTCTCTCTCTCTCTGTGTCTGTGTGAGTGAGAGAGAGAGAGAGAGAGAGAGAGATGTTATTTGCAATTCTAGCAATAGGAATTACACTTATATACCGCTCCGTAGTGCTTAATGCACTCTGGGCAGTTCATACATGTTGGGTATTCAGAGCACATGGTTACACATAGAAGGGAGCAAGGCATATGGATGCCACTGAGTCTGGTTTCAAATGTCTGGGCTATAAGTGCTACCAAACAATGTGAAATTTTGACTGCATGGGGAAAGGCTGTGCCCTTGTTCAAGGGTTAACCTGCAGTATCAAAGAGAGGGATAAAAGAGTAATTTGGCAAATGGAGGAAGAGTGGGGTCATTAGGTAGGCTAGAAGAAGGAAGGAGCGGTGCTAAAGGCCGCCCACTAATATTCATTTCCTACAAAAATCTAGAAGCCCAGAAAAATACTGAACAGCTTTGCAGTAGGAGTTCCAAGATAGTTATTTCTGGAGTACATTTATTAGCACTGTAATAGAGCTTAATGCTAATGTGTTACATGATGCAGTTATAAAGACTGAGCTGAAGGCATATCTTGCTTGGGTTCTTCCTTTCATTCATTTGAAGTCGCTAGGTATAAACAGCCCTCCTCCTCCCTTTTGGGAAGTCATGGTTTTGAAAAATACTGATGTATAACATTCTTAAAATTATTAAATAGTTTTGTGTTTCTTTTTTTTCTTTTTTTGGCAGTGCCTCCAAAGCCATTGCATCTGCAGAATTCCCAGTCATTCCAAGCCCAACAAGTCTCTAAACAAAAAGCTTTATATACTACAAAGCCAAGAATGGAGGATGTTGTATCAAAAGAAAAAACTAGTAAAGTTTCTGATCTCATCAGTCATTTTGAAGGAGGCAGGTAAACATATTTCATTTTCATTTAAAAGCTGTAAATTTAGAGGAACATGAATGGCAGTGAATGAAGACTGGTGCAAGTTTGCAAAAAGACAATGATATTGCTGTGATGTTAGTAGCCTGTAGCTTTGTATATTGCTCAGTTTCCTAGAAATAGAGGCATTCAGAAGTTAGTGTTTATATTTTGTCTCATTTTCTATTGAATTTTTAAAAGGGCATGTTTTGTCATTGTTATCTATGCGGGGTTATAGCAGCAAAACTGATAAAACAGACTTGTTAATTTATGCACATTTCTGTGAACTTTCCTCTTCCTTAATTTGTAATATCATTTCCCTATTCAGCTACACACACACAAGCAAAGCATAATAGAAATAGTTTATTTAGCTAAGCCAACTCTATTTTTTTATTTATTTGTGATTTTTTTATATATAGTACTGCATTTAGATGGAGAACCTCCATACAGTCAGCAAAAAGAAGACCAGAGGCAGATTGTGGCTCAGATCACAACCTATTGATCGCAAAATTCAGGCTTAGACTAAAAAAAATAGGGAAAACAATTAGGCCAGACAGATATGACCTAGACAACATCCCTAAGGAATACACAGTGGAGGTGTGGAACAGATTCAATGGCTTGGACCAGATAGACAGAGTGCCAGAAGAATTATGGACAGAGATGTGGGACATCATGCAGGAGGCAGCAAGGAAAACCATACCAAAAGAAAAAAAGTTTAAGAAAGCTAAGTGGTTGTCCGATGAGGCTCTTAAAATAGCAGAGGAAAGAAGGGACGCAAAAGGCAAAGGAGAAAGGAAAAAATGCAATCACTTGAATAGAGAATTTCAAAGAAAAGCACGGAGAGATAATGAAACCTACCTGAATGAACAGTGCAAAGAAATAGAAAAAAACAACACAAAAGGCAGGACTAGATATCTTTTCAAAAAATTGGTGAAATCAAGGGAAAGTTTGAAGCAAAAATCACCACGATAAAGGACAAAGAAGGCAAGGAGTTAGCTGATGTAGAAGAGATTAAGAAAAGATGGAAAGAGTACACAGAGGAACTCTACAAAAAGGACCTCAACACTCCTGATAATAGCAATGATGAAGAAATTGAACTTGAGCCAGACATTCTAGAGAGTGAAGACAGAAAGGCCCTAAAAAACACTGCAAACAACAAAGCCAGTGGAGATTATGGTATTCCAGTTGAATTTTTCAAAGCCCTAAAAGATGATGGAATCAAATTATTGCATTCTATATGCTAGCAGATTTGGAAAACACAACAATGGCCACAGGATTGGAAAAGATCAGTATACGTTCCAATCTCCCAAAAGGGTAATGCCAAAGAATGTTCAAATTATCAAACAATTGTGCTCATCCCACATGCTAGCAAGGTGATGCTCAAGATAATACAGGATAGACTGCAGCCGCATGTGGAGAGAGAATACCAGAAGTGCAGGTGGCGTTCAGGAGAGGCAGGGGGACTAGAGACCACATTGCCAACATACGTTGGATCATGGAAAAAACAAAGGAATATCAGAAGCAAGTCTACTTCTGTTTCAATGATTACACTAAGGCCTTTGACTGTATGGACCACAACAAAATGTGGCAAGTAATTAAAGAGATGGGAATACCAGAGCACCTTATATACCTCATGAGAAATCTGTACATGAATAAAGAAGCAACAGTTAGGACAGAATACGGAAGGACAGAGTGGTTTGGAATAGGAAAAGGAGTAAGACAAGGCTGCATTTTGTCACCCTGCTTATTCAACTTATACACAGAGCACATAATGTGCAATGCAGCGATGGAGGAATCACAATTTGGGATCAAAATTGCTGGGAGAAACATCAACAATTTGAGATGTGCAGATGATACCACTCTAATGGCAGAAAGTGAGGATGACTTAAAGAAGCTGCTGCTTAGGTTGAAAGAAGAAAGTGCAAAAGCTGGCTTGAGATTTAATATCAAGAAAACCAAGATAATGGCAACAGGCCATATCAGTCCCTGGAAAATAGATGGAGAAGAAGTAGAAGCAGTGACAGATTTTACTTTCCTAGGATCAAAGCTCACTGCAGATGGTGATTGCAGCCATGAAATAAAAAGGCGACTGATTCTTGGGAGGCAAGCGACGAGAAACCTGGGGAACACAGTGAAAAGTAGAGACATCAAATTGCAAACAAAAATTCATCCAGTCAAAGCAATAGTATTCCCTGTGGCAATGTATGGTTGTGAGAGCTGGACCATTAGGAAAGCTGAGCACAGAAGAATAGATGCCTTTGAGATGTGGTGCTGCAGGAGAGTTTTGAGAGTCCCCTGGACAGCGAGGAGAACAAATAGGTCAATCTTAGAAAAAATCAACCCTGACTGCTCCCTTGAAGGTCAAATAGTAAAGATGAAGCTAAAGTACTTTGGACATCAAATGAGAAGAGAGGATTCACTTGAGAAAGCCTTGATGCTGGGAAAGGTGGAGGGCAAAAGAAAAAGGGGGCGGCCAAAAATGAGATGGCTAGATGGTATTGTAGAGACAATGGGCACAGAACTGAGCGAGTTGAGGAGGACGGTGGAGTACAAAAGTGCCTGGCGGGCGGTGGTCCATGGGGTCACAAAGGGTCAGAATTGACTGTGCGACTGAACAACAACAACAAAACTGCATTTATTCCAGTGTACTCAATATGACATTCAAGTGTTGTCTCCTTCCACTTTGTTTTCCTCACAGTTTTGAGATAGATAGACAAAACTGGCAGCGTGCAACTGAAGTTACCTAGTATGTTTCACAATGGAGTGGGGATTTGACCCAAATTTCCTGATTCTTACCCAGGGTTTCCCAACTTATGGCCTGTGGGCCAGCCCCTGACACCAATTCATCTGGCCCATTGCTACCTCCACCGCACCCAGAAGTGGAAGAGGACGTGTTTATGCATGCATGAATGTGTCTTATGTCAGCTGTAAAATGCGCCCGTGTGTGCATAAATGTGCATGTGACTGTCATAAATGCGGAAGTGGCCACATTTATGACAACCATAAATGTGCCTGCTTCTGGGGTGTGTGGTCCTGCCTGCTCAGCTGTCCAGGGGGCATGGTCTGGCCTACGGCAGAAAATTAGTACAGTAGTTACATTTGAATATAGTATATTACATTTGAATATAATATAATACTTTCATAGTTTATTTGTGTGTTTTTTTCCTAATAGAACAAGGCAGTGACCTCTTATTTGCTTTCAGGTTGCCTTGAGGAAGAGATAAGTATGAGCTGTGTTTTTAAGTAACCTAAGTTTATTTTGTCTAGAACTGAACAAATTGGTTTGTTTTTAAATGTGGGGCACACAAAGAAAACAACTTTATGTTATTTCCTATTTTGAATTGTTCAGATAAACCAGAGTTTATGTGAGTCGTCATTCCCTTTTTTTAGATGAAATGACAGACTACTATTTATTTAGAATGAAAATTGAAGGAAATGGGATTCATGCATACAATAAGACCATGAAATATTAAACTAATAAAAATAAAATAAATTAATAGCATAAAAAAAGTAAAATGATCATGAGTGTTGTATTAAAGAGATGAGAGGCAAAATTGCACAAGCAACTGTAAACTATAGTTTTCCCTTTTGGAAGTCTGAAAATGGAAGCTTGGCCTGTGTTCTTAACCAATTATTTGTTAATCTTTAGCATTGCCAGTATCTCAGGATAACACACTTCTTCTAGATACAGTGGAACCTTGGTTAACATAATTAATGTGTTCTCCGGGACGTTTCTTACAGTGAAAATTACTTTAACAGAATTTCCCATAGGAATGCATTGAAAACCAATTTATCTGTTCTGGGGGAAAATTCCATAAATCGAACCACTATTTTCTATGGATTTCCTTTTGTTATGCGATTTTTATGTTAATCGAGCCATTTGTTAACCAAGGTTCCACTGTACTAAACATCTACTAATTAGATCAGGGGTTCTCAGCTTATGGTCCCTAGGCTGGTTCCAACCTGTGGCACCGTTTCATGTGGCCCATGCCAATGCTGCCACCGAAAGTAGAAGCCGATGCGTTTATGACAGCTGTGGATTCGTTTTACTGCAGAGTTTACAGTTGGGGCGGGGGGACCACCAGTCCAGCTTGCTCAGTTGTCTGAGAGAACGTGGTTTGGCCTGTGGCTGAGAACTTCTGAATTAGATAAATGAGTCTCTGTATCAGTTATTCATGAAAATGAGACACATTCCCTTACTTTAAATGGAATGACTTCTTCTCTTACATAAGTAATAGTATTAATTTTCAGAACTATAATAGAACCCACAATAAATAATTGAAAATAAACTGCTTGAAGCTAGATAACTGGCTTTTTGGTCTGGTTTGCAATCTTGCCCCACACCTACCCCCAAATTGTTATTTAATGGCTAACATGGCATTCCTGATGGCATAATAGATCAACAAAAACATTTGAGATGTGTGGTTTCAAATAACCAAAATCAGAGTTGCTTAGTATCCATTAATTTTATTGGAAAGAAACCATTGCTAAGCTAACACAGTACATGCTCTGCATGATGGAAGCCGAGGTTAAATCCTGAATATCTCTAGTAAGTTTTAGGTAGGACATGATGGGAGTTGGAAAAGACTGTCATAGTACTGGCACTATTTGGTTAGACTAGTGGTGGCGAATCTATGGTGTGCGTGCCAGAGGTGGCACTCGGAGCCCTCTCTGTGGGCACCTGTGCAGGCACCCCAGCACAGTTTGCCCCACCCCTCTGCCCAGCAGCCCAGTGGGAGTGCTTCCTCCCTCCCCAGCATAGAGTTTACTCCACCCCTCTGCCCAGCAGCACTTCCTCCCTCTACCACCAGAGTTCACCCTGCCTCTCTGCCCAGTAGCCCAATGGCTGCCCCTTGCTTGGTCCGGCCCTTGCAGCATGCAGCAATGTATGGGATTCCCTCCACCACCACCATCCATAGGCGCTTTATCACTCCCTGTCCAACACCCTCTGATGGTGCCCTGCACACCCCTGCAGATAGGCGTGACTTTATGGCTGTGCTTGGACATCACAGTAACCCAGACTAGAATGCCTTGAAACTCTAGTTTACCATGAACAAAAAGATATACAGTATGTTGGTGGACACTGTTTGATAGCTGCCACTTGGCTGTTCTTCCAGTGAACCACTCTGGTAAAATACTTATCCTTTGTGGTGTGTGTATGTGTGGGGTTTTGTTTTGTTTTTGCTAATCTTTGTTCTTTATTTCTCTATGGTCAGGCTTAGCAAAAAGGGTAATACAGTAAAACCTCATATAACACTAAAACCTGGTTCCACAAGTCTTCGTGTTATATGATTTTTAGTGTTATCTGATCCTCTATGGGATCCATAGAGATACATTGTAACCACACAGGCTTTCGCGGTTGTTATCTGAAGCATCCCATAGGATCTTAATGTTATCTGATGCAATTCTTCCTCCCAGATTCCTTGATGTTATGCGGTTTTCGTGTTATTCGATACTAATGTTATATGAGGTATTACTGTAATTGTATTTTTATATTTAGTTTATATAAATAATTGTGTAAAATGTACTTTTGTATTTTACACTTTATACTTTTTAGTTCGTCCATTCCTAGTGAGTTGAAGAAAGAATCCTCTGTTCTAAATGATGCAAGGTCTCAAGGAAAGCATGGATCATCGTCATCACCGCAGCCAAAATTCCTCGCCCAGCATCCTCTACAGAAGCAGGGAAGCAGTACAGATCAATCTCAGGATGTACAGAATCGCACACCCAATGGAATAGTAGCACAGGACCATTTGGACTGCAGGGAAAGCACATTATCAGTTCATCATGCCACTACAGCCATTCAAAATGACAACGCTTCATTTAACAGTAGTTTGGTAAATGGAGAAAGAAAGAACACTAGCACAGATTCACTGCAAACTTCAATGGGTTGTAAAGGGCAAGCAGTCAATAGTTGCTGTCGGACTCTAAATGTAAATACATTCTTAACTGGAAAAGAAACTCTGGAAATTATTACTAATACAGAGGATAAGCAAGTTGAAGGGCACAATAAACCGGACCCAAGCATGGAGGCAAAGGTAAGGCAATTGGTTTACACTGTGCATTCTCAAATAGAACATCCTTCAAATCCTTATATGCTGCTTGTTTTCAGTCTTGATATTTGTCTTCCTGTAATTATAAAACAAATCTTTAGCTATAGGAAGCAAGAAATGTGAAGCATTGCTTCATTGATCTGCATTTGTGTGATGCTACAGAGATGACACTGAGGCACTCTCTTATTTCATTATTTTAATATATCCCCCCCTTCTATGTTTTGCAGATACTGTATCTTTGTGTACAGTTAAATTTCTTGTGGAGCCCAGTTTCTGATTATACAATTCAAAAACTCAGAAGTCATAATTATTTCTATATAAATATTTTATATAAGTATTGCGACAAGAAAACTGATCTGACTGCTCAAATCTGGTTGTAGAAGTAGAGTAAGAGATTTGGGGGATGAATTCCCTACAAAGGGAGGATCAGCTGGGATCCAAAGGTTTTCAGGTTTGTTTGGGAATTCCGATGTGCTTCTTTGCTTAACATAGTGGTTGAGGTGGTTCTTTTGTTCTCTCCTATGTATCCACCTCTGCACATCGTGTCCAGTACCAGTCAACACAGGAAGTATATTCAGATTATGAAATAGGTTTTGGCAGTAATGTTCAGGACAAGGCAGGGTAAGGGTTGTGGTCCAGTTATGTGCAGAAAAGAAGTTGGCAAACACCTTAAGAAAGCAACGGAAGGAAGCAGTTCAATTTAAACCTCTTTGTCTGCTGGAAGATGAACAACTGATGCTATGTCACACAGCTGCTGCATGTTGCAGCTTCTCTGTGGGACTTACATTTTTGTTTTGGCAGGTTTGCTTCATGGTTCAGTGCTCTATTTAAGTTCATGACCTGCAACCACATGGGTAGGGCCACTTTTATGGAACTTTTCGTTGGAATTGGCATTCTGCTCCGAGCTGGCACACCCTGTAAAGGGTCTGTAAAGTGGAAAGGGCACCAAACAGAAGACAGGAGCATCAAACATTAGTACATCCTGCCATACAGGGAATGAACAACATGAACAATTTATTTATTTATTTATATTTCTTCACCACCCTCCTCACTGAAGTGACTCAGGGTGGTTTACAAGTAATAACAACAACAACAAACATGACAATAAGACACAAATACTACCTAAAAACCTTAAAACTGTTAAAATTTAAAATTAAAATCTAAAAAGATTAAAAACACACCAAATGCTACACCTTACTAATTAAAAAATAGATGGAGAGAGGGGCTCAGATCATCCAGCGTGCTGGGGTCGTTATACCTCCCGCAGCCCTGTGCCATCTTGCAGTGACTCTAGAGCAGGGGTTCCCAACCTGAGGCCCGAGGACCTAATCCAGCTCACAGCGCCATTTCATGTGGCTGATGGAGAGAATGTGACTCAGCCCCTGACTTGAAAAGGTTGGGAACCCCTGCTCGAGAGCAAGGGTTCCCAACCTTTTTTTTTTTTTTTTGCACCATGGACCAGTTTCATGCTAAACAATTTTTCTACAGACCCATAAGTGGGGAAAGAGCACAGTCACTGTGCACAAGTGGGTGGCGGAGCCCTGTCATTGTTAAGCAATGTGGAGGAGCGGCCCAGTGACCTGCCTATCTGCTATGTCTGAAGCCTGTGCTCACTCGCTCTCTGTTCGCCCGGCAGACCTGGCGGCTGGTGGAGCACATTGAGGGCAGAAGGCTGCCATTGGGACTCCTAGCACCACCCATCCCCACGGCCTGGTTCAGGACAACCTGTGGCCTGGTACCGGTTCATGGCCCGGTGGTTGGGGACCCCTGCTCTAGAGTTCAGAAACCTCCAGTACGGTGGGTTTCTGTCTCACAGAGTTCAGTTTTCATGTTGGGACCTTTTCTTTATCCAACAGTGGATAAAGAATGGTGGAAGTTGCAGTTCAACATTTGTAGTACCACAAGTCGTGCCCCAATCCTAGTCGATATCTGAGACCTTGTCAATTGTATATTATTCAAAGTTAGTTTTTAAATGGATTGGGAAGATGAAGCATGGATAGAAACAGGGGTGTTTTAAAACTGAAAGAACTGTAAATATGCCTTGGGTATACAAGTAATATGCAGAAATCTTAGGCCACCACCACATGGATCGGATAACATGGATTGGATAACACTAAAAATCGGATAACACCAAGACTTGTGGAACCAAGTCTTAGCGTTATCCGATGTATTACTGTATTTAGAATAAATATACTAAAAATATTAATGTGTTTATAAAGGGAAATCTGTAATCTACATACATGGAGGTGTATCCATAACCCTGGTTATAGAGAAGTGTATAAAAACTACTTTTGCAGTAAAAACATAATAATTAAACTATAATTTCTGCAGTATTAACATTCTATGTTACTTCCAGGAGACAGATGAACAAAAATGTTACAAAATTGCCAGTGAACTTTTGCATACGGAAAGAGCATATGTCAGCAGGCTTGCTTTGTTGGATCAGGTAGGGATCCCCCCACCACCTCGGTTTAAGAATGCTTTTGTAAAAATCCAGGAGGAAGTAGCTACAATTGTAGAGGAAACTTTACTTGACTACCATTTGCTTTCACATTCGTCTGTAGATAGATACCAACAAGAGTCTTGCATGTTTGCACATCAACTCTTTTGAACATGTAGCTGTTAACCTTTCCTTCTTTATCTTTATCAGTTTTTCTCATATAATACATCCTCTCCACAATTTCAAATTTTTACTCTTGAGAAATGTTTTTCTTTTGGGGCTAAAATTCCCATAGCCAATTTTGACAATTCACTAAATAAATTGGGTTAGAATTGTTTTAGCATATAAAATGATTTTTTTTCTGTGAAAGCAGTTCATGATAGCAGCTGTCTTAGATTATTTTAAAAGGAAATATTTTAAAAGGAAATGCTACAGTTATTATGTCTTGATTGTGCATTTTAGGGGGCTAAGAAAAGTTAATTTTGTGAATTACACTTCCAGAATTTCCTATTCAGCCACTGTGCTCTTTGAAGGATTTTATGACTTGTAGTTCAAAAAGTACAAACTCCCAAAGCCTGGTCAGACCACTAAAACAGTGTCCACTGCAAAGAGGATATTGGGTTCACTCCACTACTTTCTCGTTGAGCAATAATTGCTGTTTCCTCCCTTGCAGTTCTCAAACTTGAGTATACAGTATATGCACTTGTTCACAACTAAAGTTGATGTACCCCTGGATTGCAGTTTAGAATGAAAAGATTCTATTTTAACTTCTTAACTGAGAGATTACTAATAACTCAATAAAATGACTAGGAATTACTCATATCCTTGGTTAAAATGATGGAACCCATTTAGGTTCCAGAGCCAAAATGATGTATTTGCCATTTAAATGTCAGCCAACCCACACATTGTTATCTGCTTTCCTGATTCAGTATGCTGCTTTTCTTCACCTTATAATAAAAAGTTTATTTTGCTGTTGCCTGCACATTTTTCACCATATGTTGTCTGTCTGCTGGGAATGTTCCTCACTGTTACTCTTTGCATTATTAATCCGTTGTTTTGTAGGTCACTGGATCATGAGTGTAATTTTGCTCATGTACATCCATTTTTCTTGCTTAATAAGTCTTTATCTCATCCTTTGTTGGCTTTCATTGTGCAGATTAAAAATACCAAACTCTACATAGATGCCTTTCATAGAGTATAAACATGACATTTTATTAACTTTAAATTGCTTGCTGCTCAAATTATTTTGCCTGATAGCATCTTATTACATTTGTTAGCGATGCCAATGTCTGTAGTTGCTTCTAATTTTGTAGAGAGTCATAGAGCAAATATGCATTTCAATTACCATTCCACTGACTTCTTGCAAATATGTATAGCTCCACTGTGTCCCTATGGAAGTGCTTGCTATAGGCTTTTCCCTTTGACCTCTACCTTCTTCAACTTCATAATTCTTTCCTCTATTCTATTTTCAACTTCTTGGGAACTCTTTGCCACTTCTTTCAACCAACTACCTTGTGACTTTTCCCGATCAGTGATGGGTGGGTGGGTGGGGCAAACTGTGCTGGGAGGCGGGAGGAAGTGCTCCCATTGGGCTGCTGGGCAGAGGGGCAGGGCAAACTCTGTGCTGGGGTGACGGCGCCCATGCCCACAGAGACAGCTGAGTGCCCCTCTGGCACACGTGCCATAGGTTCACCACCACTGCCATAGAGCTTTCCTCTGACTTCTCTCATTGTGTTGCTTGGGGGCTCCTGATTGATGCCTGGGCTGTTGGCCTGTGCAGTCCTCAGCATTCTGTCTTGTCCTCTTTGCTAATCAACATGTACATGGGACTCCTGAGAGAGGTTGCTCAGTATTGCTGATAACACCCAACTCTATCTCTTCTTTCCATCTATATCTGAGGAAACTGCTTGGTTCTAGATCAGTGTCTGGTATCAGTAATGGACTGGATTATGGTGAATAAACTGAAACTTAATCAGACAAGACAGAGGTGCTACAGGTCAGTCAAAAGGCAAATCAATAGGGGTCTAGACTGTACTGGACAGGATTACACTCCCTGTGGAAACATAGAGGTGCTTCTTGAGTCTGCTCCTAGATTTCTCTTTGAGCCTGGATGGTTTTGGTCATGGCCAAGAGTGCATTTGCTCACCAACTGCCCCCAGTCCTGGAGAGATCTGATCTGACCACAGTGACACATGCCTTAGTTATATACTGGCTGGATTATTGTAAAATGCTCTACTTGGGGCTGGTATTTAAAGTGCTCAGAAGCTCCAGTGGGTCAAAAATACTTTAGCAACCAGATTATTAACAGTGGACCAAATCCCATCCCCCACTACCAATCACAGCAGATCCACTGCTGATCTGTTTCCAGGTACAATTCAGAGTGTTGGTTTTAACCTATAAAACCACCTAAATGGTTGGGTTCAAGGTAGCTAAAATACAACATCTCACTTTATGACCCTGCGTGGATATTGAATCTTCAAGGGAGGCCTTTCCACCTTAAGGTTGTGTTGAATGCGGAAGTGGGAAAGGACCTTGTCCATTACTGCTTCCAGACACTGGAATTCTCTCCCTTGAGAAGCCTGGTTGGTTCCATCTTTGCTACTCTTCTGTAAAGCAGGTGAATACCTTTCTCTTCAGGCAGGCTTTCCCTTAGTTCAGGGATTCCCAACCTTTTTGCACCGTGGGCCGGACTGCGCCCCACAGACAGCTGAGTGGGCCCATCACATCGTTCCTCCCGCTGTAAACGCTGCTGTAAAACGTGTCCGCTGCTGTCATAAACATATCCACTTCTGGTAGTGGCAAAGGTGGTGCGGGCCACATAAAATGGTGCCACTGGCCTGGGTTGGCCTGCGAGCCATAGGTTGGCTACTCCTGCCTTAGTTACTGGCTGTCAAAGGGGGGGGGGGTTCTTAAAATGGGATTGCTTGAACCTTTGTTGCTTTTAAATGTGCTTTTATTATTTCTTTTATTTACATTTTACTATGGTACTGTATTTAATTCTTTAATATTGTAATAAATGTTTTCAGCTTTTATGTTGTCTATTTAATGATTTAAGCTATCTGGGGTTCCTTTTGCAAAAGACAGACAGACAGATAACCTTTTCCATTTTAAATTTACCATTGCCAATGCAGCTTTCCTCTAACTATTCTTTTCCAATTATCTTTCCTTTGAATCCTTGTTAAATCCTGCCTCATATTCACTAGATGGCCCATTTTATGTTTTAGATTTAGACATAATGGAGAGCTATATAGAAGCTTTATGAGGAATTAAAAACAAAACTGGTTTAGTGTGATGAGAATAGGTTTTAATGAACCCTTGGCTCTCACACTCCACTCTTTCCTCCAGGAGAGCCACAAGGAAAAAAGCAGACATTTGCCTGCTAATTTTAAATAAATTGCCATTTATCTTACCATGTGACCCTAACAAATTAAAATTAATTTTACCTATGGTTGACTTGTTTGTAGTTTGCTTGTTTCAACAGATCACAGGCAAGATTTGCCACAGTCTGTTTCAATTTACTAGACATAACAGACTGCATTGAATCTAAGATTGAAAAGAAGAAGGGTGTGGGAAGTGTGTGAACCTGAGAGTTTAGCCTCACATCCGAAAATTTCCAAATGGTTGAACATTTAGCTTGCAGAAATATGGTATAAGAGATAACCTTCAGAATTCAGGGATCTCTGTTTGTTATATAAAAGAGCATGCAAATACAGTAATACCCTGGATAACATTATGACTTGGTTCCACAAGTCATTATGTTATCCGGTTTTTAGCGTTGTCCGATGCATACATCGAACAACACTAAAAAAAAAGCCCTGATGTCAGGGACAAACCACGCACCAAAGCAAGGGTCGGCTTGTCCGAAATTTATCTCCCCGCGGGGGAGTTTTGGACAAGCCGAAGCAAGGAGCGGCTTGTCCAAAACTCCCCCGCGGGGGAGTTTCAGACAAGCTGCTCCTTGCTTCGGCTTGTCCAAAAACCCCACGGGGGGATTTTGGACAAGCCGCTCCTTGGTTACACTTCTCGCCACCTGACAAGAGCCTTAGCGCTTGCTTAGGCTCGTGTCGGGTGGTGAGACAAGGCTGTTGATGAAGCCTAGCGGCGCTCGGGCTAGCTAGCCTGTGCGCCGCTAGGCTTCATCCAGCAATTGCTGCTACTGAACTAGGGTTGGGGGGAAAGGCAGGGACCTGCCTGCCTGTCACCCGACCCTAGTTCAGTAGCAGCGATCCATCGCTGGGTTGGTGGTGGATTGGGTAGATGTTCTACCCAATCCAAACCCCCCCCCCGCCCCATGATTGTACCGGATAACGCTAAAACAATCGTTATCCGATTCTAGCGCTATCTGGTACAATCGTTATCCAGGGTATTACTGTACTGTAGAAATCACTTGTAGGTTAAATAATATAAATGAGGAACACAACGATGGCTAGTATAGTGAGAATGTTTATGCTACCAAGGTAATATGTGAGTTAAAACTTAGAGATAAAATGACAGTATAGTGGCTTGGGTTAGATAATTTTTTTCTGAAAAGATTAATTGGTTTTCAATGCATTCCTATGGGAAACTGCATTAAGGTTAGCAGGGGTAAAGTGCTTCTCTGGCCAAAAGCACCCCTGAGCTGTTAGCGAAATGGATTCCCGCTGGTTCCCTTGTGGAAACAGCAGGGGCCCCACCGAGAATCCCTCTTGCTAACAGCGCAGGGTTGCTATTGCCCATGGAAGCGCTTTACCCCTATGAAAGCGTTTCTCAGGGCAAAAGCAACCCTGCACTGTTAGCATTTCCATGACGAAAATTGTTATACGTATCATCCCATAGGGAAAATCGCTATATGATACATGTATCGTACTACAGCAATTTTTCGTACAACGATGGACTCATTGGAACCAAATAAATTCATTATACAGAGTTTTACTGTATTTAAAAATACAGATATAAAAGAATGCTCAAAAGAAGCGATGACTTACACGTTTGACACTTAGGAATTATATCGTAGTTTGCTTTCTTGTCCAAAATGAAATGTGATTATGGGCTGTATTGCATTAGTATGCTGTTAATCCTCAAATGGTTCAAGGAAATGGGTGATATTATAACAAAGGGAAGTATTCTTTTCCTCTGTAGATTAGCTATACATTTCTGAATGTTAGTGGGAGGCGGGGGGAAAGGCATATTGTTTTGATAAGGATAGAACTTGTATGTATTATTGTTGACTGTTTTGTTAACTCATTGCAGGTGTTTTATTGTAAACTCATGGAAGAAGCTAATCGGGGTTCCTTTCCTGCTGAAGTTGTTAATAAGATATTTTCTAATATTTCATCCATAAACCAATTTCATAGTCAGTTCTTGCTGCCAGAGCTGGAGAAAAGGATGCAGGAATGGTAAGCAAATTATTGGAAGGCCATATTCTGTGAAGTTAATGTGAACATAATTTGTGCCTGAAGGAGATTATAGGTAAAGGTAAAGGTCGCTGTTGCTCAAAAACAGTCATATTCAACTCTAGGGTACAGTGCTCATCTCTGTTTATAGTCAAGGGGCGAGTGTTGTCTGTGTCTGCAGACGTTTCTGTGGGCATGTGGCAGGCATGAATGGACACTGGAGTACACAGAACGCTGTTTACCTTCCCACCGAAGTGGTACCTATTTATCTATTTCCATTTTCTTGCTTTCAAACTGCTAGGTTGTCAGGAGCTGGGACAGAGATGGAAGCTCACTCTGTCATGCAGCACTCTGGTCTCAAACTGCTGACCCTGCCAACTTTCCAGTTGTCAAGTTCAGCATCTTAACCACTGAGCCACTGCAGTCCTTTGATTGTAGGACTTTGTGTTAAAGACAGTAAGTAGTATTGTATTATTTTTAACTATTATTGGATGATTCTAATTTGTTGGCTGTGAGAGATTGGGAGTTGCACATTGACAAAAAGATAATGATTTTGTATGATTTATATAGCAGTTCGAAAGCAAGAAATTGCAAGTAGATAAATAGGGACCACTTCAGTGAGAAGGTAACAGCATTCCATGTGCTCCGGTGTCTAGTCACGCCTGCCACATGACCATGGAAACGTCTGCAGAAGCACACATCACTGGCTCAGAGATGAGCACTGACCCCTAGAGTCGGATACGACTGGCTTTCGAGCAAGGGAAACCTTTATCTTTATTGTTTTAAATTAAAAATTTCCATAAAAAATCATGTTACCTTCCAAATCTGTTAATAGCTCTGAACATACTTATATTTTATTCAAGTAAATATTAGATAATGAATTAATAATTTTTTCCACACAAAACTACCTTTTTCTTTATTAAAAAAATAAACAAAATTACATAACATAACTCAAATCTTATTGCAAAATACTTATTATTTATCTTAATACATTTCATATTAATTCATAATAAGGTGTAGTCTCCATTCCAGGGACTACATTTCTTTATCCATTGCCATCAACACCACATTGTCTATTGATAATTTATCCCTTATTTCCAAAAAGCAATAGATTATGGACCTGACTTAAATCCCTTAGATTCTTAAAATACATAGTCTATAAAGCATCCCAATTTTTTCTAAAGTCATCATCCTTTATCATCCCCCTTTTTTGTTTTAATCTTTATAGTTTAATTTTTTAATTGATTTTTAAGTGATTTTGAACCTTAAGGTTTTAATTTCTGAATTTGTAGGGGGATTGTTTAATTGTTTTGCATTTATTTTGTATAGTCTTTCCCCTTTTCTGTAAGCTGCCTAGAGTCAGGTTCGCCTGATTGGGGCGGGATAATAAATTAAATAAAGAAATAATAAATAAAATAAATAAAACATCAGCTTATTGTTTCCATAGTTCCTTACACCATTTTTCCAGACCAATATACACGTACACTTTCCAATTCTTTGTTATTAGTAATCTCGTTGTTACCATAATTATCTTACCATAATTATAATCAATTATTTTTTGAGGGGACACACACACATGCTGACCAAACAAGAGCCAAATGGTTTTAATCTACCAAGACATATCTTGAAGACCCCTAACAGGTTAAGAACTGGCCATGGCAGATGGGTAGATCTATTATAAAAATGGGGGAAGCTATCTACTGCCCAGTGTGACTGTGGAAATCCATGCCATATTGTTTCTCATATATTCAATAAATGCATAAGCAGGACATTTATGGGAGATATGACACATTTTCTTACTTTATCTCTTTCTGCAATTGACTGGATCAAGAACCTGGATGTAGCACTGCCTATCGATCTACGTCAACAAACAGAGCTCCTGCCCTTCCGGAAAGGTCTTAAAACCTGGCTGGCAGGACAAGTTTGGGGATCCGGAAATACCGGATCTCATGTTGGGTGGCTTATCAGATGAGACAGCCACCCGTTGTTCTTACCTTCCTACCCTGGTTCTGTTTTTTAATAATTGCATAATTTTATAACTTGGAAATGTTTAATTTCTTTTAGCTTAACTTTTAATTATTGTATTAATTTATATTTTAACTGTGAATAGGCTATCGTATATTGATTTGTGGTTTTATATTGAGTTGTGGTTTAGCTATGTGTTTTAAATTGTGTATGTAAGCCGCCCAGAGTTGGGTTTTTGACCCGATTGGGCGGGATAATAAGTCGAAGTAAATAAATAAATAAAATTATCGTACTTCTTCGATTGTTTTACCTATATTTGACCCACACTTGTAGTAAATGTTATAGCGTTCTCTACCATGTTCTTATAAAGCCATTTAATTAATAAATAAATTCTAAAGTTGCAGTTTAAAAGGCCAATATAAAGCAATGAAATTTATGAAGGAGTTGACCTACCAAATCCCCATTGATTCAATGAGCCTGCTGTAATGAAATTTATATTCTAACCCACAAGATTTGGGCCATAGGAAGAAAAACGTACTTTTAATGTAGAGAGATCTAACCAGCAGAATTAGTCTGCTTGGGTAGATATCACATGAATTCATATCAAATCATGAATGCTGGTGAGAGGCTACCAGTTGTTATCATACAGACTATATCTTCTTGTCTAAGTTAACTACACCAGTGGACAGTAGAATAGATAAGGTTTTGGGAAGGATAGAAGCACAATAGGTCAGGCCTTTGTATTGCATCATTTAATTAGCGTGATTACTAAAACCTCAAATAAGTTCTTCTTTGCAACTTTCACTATTTATTGTTCTCTCCAACATCTAGTTATATACCAGTTGTACCTTTGAAGAAGTAACAGAAATGTTTGGTGATAAGCGGTTGTCTGTTACATATGTTGTAATTCAGTTTGCACAGGCAGCCAAGAAATTGTGTTCTTTCTTTTATAAAATAACAGTACTGTATATAATTAACATTCGTATGATGGGCAGATCTGGATATTTGATTTGTAACACTAGGACATTCTGTCTGGAAGCATCCTGCCTCTCAGTAATGTAGCTATTAAAGGCAGGCAGAATAAATCAAAATACACAAAAATAACAATGAGAGAAACAACAAATGCTGACTGACTATATATGTGTAATGAACTTGGAAAACATTACTTTAAATGTAGATTGATCTCCGCCGCTTTTCATTAGGAAAAATGGAACTTCTTCGCGCTGTTTGCATGAGGATTTCCCAGGTAGCATTAAGTCATTGGGATTAGCGCCTCTAGTGGTTTCTAAGAGTCACCAAAGGAGGGATTACCCAGAACTCATCACACCTGTTCACACTCTGAACTTCAAGTTCATATTCCTTTGAACTTGTAAAGTCATTCACCCACACTAGAGAGAAGGCGAAGTTTGACCTTGGGTACCTTGCCAAGTAGTTTCAACCTTGAAAGATCTCGGAGAGATAACGAAAATCTTATCTCAAGGACACCTGTAAATTTCTTAGGTGGGAGAAAGAGGGACTTTTTCAGGATAAAAAGCCCTGCTTTTGAGAGGTTAGAGAGGGGTCTTCATCAGATGCAGTGGAGCACTCTGAAGCTTTAAATCATCTCCAGGAAAAGGAGAGATTGAACTTTGAAATGGAGCTGAAGCCAGGCCGTTTCTTTGGAGGATGGAATGAGACTAGGTCTCCAGAAAAGCGACTCTTAGCCAAAATTCCAGCAATCTTCGGGCTTTGAGATTTCTAGGACAAGGTTAGGTCTACTCTTCGATTTTACGCATTTTCTTATTTTCAGTTTAGTGATGCGGACTTAGGTTTAGAGAGCTAAGGACCCAGGAATGGGATCTTTTTCTTTTAAGTCTTTTAGTCAGTTTAGTATTTTAGCAACTGCTATGTTTTGCCTTTGGATACTTCAATTGGATTTATGGAACCTGTTTTGCTTATTGTCAAAATAAAAGGAGGGAGGCCTGACCGGGTCTCTTTTCCATGAAAGATAATTGGAAGTAGTGTTTCGTGGAGTTGGTGGAGTCTTTCAACATCTATGTTCTCACACTACCAGTGCAATACTCCCATTGCATGTCCTTGGAGGATCGCCTGGGAGGAGAGGAGATAAGGAAGGTCTTAGGCTGGAGAAACCATTCTCAGGGCTGGATACAAAGGAGGTATCTGTGGGAGTAATTGATTGCCTGAAAGCTTGAGGGGAGAACTGGGAAGCAAGACTTAGAAGTCCCAACTGGGCGCACCTGGTTCCTCGCTCTCTCCGCCTGTTGAATTCTGTTTTGGCCCCGATATGGAAGGAGTTTGGTGATAATATGTACAGTACTTGCAAATGCACATTGCAATATTTACTTTCTTTTTCTTTTATTCAGGGACACAAACCCTAGGATCAGTGATATCTTACAGAAATTAGCTCCATTCCTCAAGATGTATGGAGAGTATGTGAAGAATTTTGACAATGCAATGGAATTGGTGAAAATGTGGACTGAACGATCACCTCTCTTCAAATCCATTATTCAGGATATTCAGGTAAAGGGTGTGTGTGCAAGAGATATAAACAATTGGATGGCTCACTTAGCAACCAAAGTAGAGTCAGCACCATTTATTTCACTGAGTTTCTAGATGTTTGTTGGTGGAAACTGAAAAGTAGAAAGTGAACATGCACTTCTATGTTTGAGTTTTTGATTACGCTAAATGTTCCATTTTTCTGTCAGCTTGCATCACACTTTTTTATGTCCTCTGACTTAAGCTGAAAATTGCATGATACCCATTTGAAAAGTCAAGAAATTGGCTTGGAAATTGATGGGTAACGCGTAATATTGCTTCTTTAGTACCTGTATTGATGTTTCTATTAATTTCTATTTTTAGCAAAAATGACCTTTTCTGTGGTACTGAAGGTGTCTGGTCGCTTTGATATTTTCTCAGTAACTCTTAAATCCTTTTGGAAACATACGAGAAGTAAAAAAATTGTGACATTTAGTTGTAAGGGTTGAGGATAGAAAGCCAAGCTAATGCTAAATTGCGTCATTCCTGTATTTCTTTTTATACCAATAAGGAGTTTCATGAAGTAATGTTTGCATTGATATATAAAAGAATTCTTTCTCTTACAAGTGAATTAAAGTTTGTTCTGTATTATCAAATCGTATTCTCAATATGGTTTTAGATTGTTGTGTTTTTCTTTTTTATAAGCTTCTGAATATAAACTTTCCAGAGAACAAGTGAGAACTATGGATATAATAATATTTTAATATGGCTAATAAAAATACATGCATTTCAGCTAGAGACCTTGTTAAATAGTAATAAGCCTCTGGAGAAGTTAATAAAATCACCAACTGAAATATATTGTGTTCATTTGTATGTTTTACTACAGAGAATTGTTAGGATAATAATATTAATTCAAATAAGGTATTCTAGTTTAATATGTATAGGCTGAAATCCTGTTGCTTAGTGTAAGAAAATTGAAGCAGGCAGTTTTTATTTACCAGTTCGGAATGGACTGAAAGTTACAAATTTTCAATAGTAAGCAATAGGATTTAAAGTATGAGCAAAAGAGGTGTGTTTTGAATTTGCAGTATTGACAAATGTTTGTTTGTTTTTTAGAAACAGAAAATCTGCGGAAATCTGACCTTACAACACCACATGCTAGAACCTGTACAGCGCATTCCCCGATATGAGATGCTTCTGAAAGACTACCTAAGAAAATTGCCTCAGGGTTCTCTGGACTGGAAGGATGCTGAAAGTAAATAAGTTTCTGTGGGTTTTTTGTCTAGTGTCTCAATACATCTGAAAGAGAGCAGCTGTTTAACAATTTAGAACTACACGAGGGGCAGAAAACTTCATAGAAACTGCATTTCTAAACGTGTTTCTTTCAAACAACTCTTTTGTTCAGAGTAATTTTTCAGGATGTCAGCAAATTTAATACTTCCTCTGCTTGTCAGAACTGTTCTTGTTAAGCGAGTTTTTGTTCATTCAACGAGGCAGACCTTTTGGGGAAAGGTCTGCTCGTTAATCGAGTTACTCGCTTAGCAAGATGCTCGTTATGCAAGGTATTACTGTATTCAGTTTGCTAATATCTTGAAATTGCTCCCTTATTAAGTCACTTCACTATATAGGAAATTCATACCAGAAGGAGCTGGATTAAATATCGATGCTTGAGTTCAGAGGTGTCACTTGAATGTCAGGATCACACCCAATGCCATATTGTACCTTTAACAGACCCCAAGCGATTCTATTTAATATGCACCTGCCCACTTCAAAAAGAACCATAGATAAACCCTTAGTCCAGGGGTGCCCAGACTACGGCTCACGGGCTGGATATGACCCACAGTGCCAAATCATCCATCCTGCACCACCCTCGCTGCTCCCGGATGCCAAAATAAAACATCTCCAGCATGCACAAAACACTGGCGTAAATGACCTGCTTCTGTTGTAAACGCATTTACAACAGCATCATGCGTATACGCATTTTACTTCCACTTCTGATGGGAGGAACCACGTGACCAACCTATGACCCAAAATGTTTGGGCACCCTTGCCTTAGTCTGAGAAAATCTCATTAGAGTATATCTTGCCATTTGCTTTGTGTGAAATAGCAATCTGTATATTGTGGGGACAGCAATTTATCTCTTTTGTATCATTGTTTTTCTTACAGAATCCTTAGAAATAATATCCACAGCAGCAAGTCATTCCAATAGTGCCATCCGAAAAATGGTGAGTGACTTCTGTGTGAATTTCTCCTTAAATGTAATTTGCACTTCAGATTCTTCTTTTTGTTTTCATTGAATAATAAAAGATTAAAAAAGCAAAATTGTGAATATAAAAAAAGGAAATGGAGCTATTGTTTAACCATTATTATCTTTTCCTGATACAATTTTCTAAAATTTTAAGAGAATACTAATCAAGTAATTCTTGAAGTTATCAAATGGGGGGCTGTTGGTTAGTTGATGAAAACATTTACCATTGAAATATCAGTTTGACTTGATTATGTATGCAAAACATCTAGGGATGTTACTAATCAAAGACTTGAAGGGGAGACACACTTTGTATTCTAGGAAAATCATTTTGTTTTGAGAGTTCTCCTTCGTGTTGTTTGTGAATGCACACTTATGGGGTTCTGTGCTTGCGCAGGAACCATTTTGGAGCTGTAAAGCTGAATGGAGCAAAGGTCCAGAGTTAGGACCTCCCACCATCTCCACCCACCCCTCCAGGCCATTTCACGCCTCTTTCTTCAGTTCTTTTTTTCCGCTGCAGCAACTGGAGCATTTTTCAAGAGCTCATCTTTAACAATTTTTTCTTGGACCAGAAGGGTATCCCCCTTTTGGTGTGGGTTTTTTTAACCTCCTGTTACTGGATTTTTAAAAAACCATCTTTAAGGCGCCATTTTTCCCCCGTTCGCCGAGGGGGTCCCTAGTCCTCTCACTTCACTGCAGATGCCTTGCCACGTTGGATGGCCTTTGCAGCCTCATTTAAGAATTGCCTCTCCTGCAAGGGAAAAATCGCGAGCACAGACAACCATGAAAAGTGCCTCATCTGTCTGGGAGAAGACCATCTGGTGCACACGTGCTCAGCCTGTAAGAAGTTCTCCCGTGTGGCCCTAAAGAATCATAAGAACCAGCTGCAGGCCCACCTCGTAGAGACCGCACTAGCACCTCAACCAGCCAACCGTCCTCAACTGACTCCCGAGCCTCCACCGACAACTTCATCTTCTTCAACTGCCCAGCCGAAGAAGCTGACTATGGCTGACCTGTTCTCTAAGAAAAAGAAAAGAGAGGAGAAGAAAAAGGAGGAGAAAAAGAGGCATAAGAAACATCATACTTCCTTGCTTCCAACCCCTAGAACGGCCAGACCCTCATCGCCACCTTCTCCAGCCTCCGCCATCTTCCTCATGGTGATATCCTCCCACTCTTCACTGCAACCATCTCCGTTTCTAATATCTCTGGAGAAGTCGGTCAGCATTCCACCGCGACAGGAGTCCCCTCCTACGCCACTGCCTAGAAGCATGTTTCTTCTGTCAGGAAGGAGCCATCCAGATCTCCCATCAGTGATAGCCCAGCCATCCATTCTGGTGGACTTGCTTGGCCCAATTTTTCAAGCGATGGATCGGGTGAGTGCCACCATTCATGCCTCCCCAGATCCATCGGTGGCGACTAAAAGACGAGGATCCGACCAATCTGTGCCATCCAAATGGAGGAGACTGGACTGGGGTGAGGCACGACCACTCCTGCCACTGTCTTCTATTGCCGGGGATGAGCCAAGTTCAGCCAGGCCTTACTGGTCTGACTCGGACCCCGAGGTCTTCTCTCCACCTCCCTCCATTTTGGCGAGGTCAGAATGCTCCAACGACTCCTCTGATTAAGAGAAGTAACCACCAGTCGAACCCGAGAATTCACTGGATGATCAGATAGGCAGCAAGGACAGAGCCCAACCGGAAGATCAGAAAACCTTCATTGCCCTCCTTATCTGCATGGGCACCACTTTGAACATACGAGCTGAGAACCCACCATCGCTCTTTGTCGTCGAGGTCTGCAGACTTGTGGACACAAAGAAAATTCTGCCAGTACACCTTCCATTTCTCTTGGCTGTGTCCCATGTTGCCAAGACCGTAATGAAGAAGCTGGTGTCGGTCTACATGGTTTCTACCTGACTGGACAGCGTCTACAAACTGCTCGGAGATGATGGGTGGTGCAAGCATCACAACACTGTACAGTGGTGAATAGTATGCCGATTCCTTCTTCCGAGGAAGGCAAGAAACTCGACGCAGTTGGGCCAAGAGTTTACTGTCAAGTGCTTCCTATGCCATCTGAAAAATGTATACCCTCCACAGAAGCAGCCTACACCTCAGTGGTCCCTCACAACAGTACTTGATGTGCTGATGAGAGTATCATTCGAACCCATGGCCACAGCAGATATCCATCTCATCTCTTGGAGAACTGCATTCCTGGTGGCCATTATCTCTGCAAGGAGAGTCAGAGAACTGGCAGCCCTCAGAGTTGTCTCGCCCTTCCTAAAATTCTACCACGACAGAGTGGTCCTACCCAAGGTACTCACTGAATTCCACATATCTCAAGCTATCACGTTGCCTATGTACTTTCCCATTCCTACCAATAGCCAGGAGAGGGCATGGCACTTGCTAGATGTGCGTAGAGCACTATTCTTCTACACTAACAGAACAGCGCAGTTCAGACATTCCAACTGGCTGTTCGTTGCTTATGAAGGAAAGTCTAAGGGCCAAGACATCTCTTCCCGAAGACTCTCCTAGTGGATCTGTGAGACCATTTATCTCGCCTATTGCCTTTCGGCAACAGCGCCCCCACCACATGTCAGAGCGCATCCCACAAAATCAGTGGCAACATCCATTGTGTTCCTTGAGGGAATCCCTATGGAAAAAATCTGCAGGGCAGCCACATGATCCAGATCTATTGTTTGTTTGTTTGTTTGTTTGTTTGTTTGTTTGTTTGTTTGTTTGTTTGTTCATTTATATTGCCGCCCACTCACCGAGGCAACTCAGAGTGGCTTACAGTCAAAATAGCAACAGTACAGTAAAAATCATAAAATACAACCTCACAAAACAACCAAAGCAGAACACAGACTAACTCCCCTCAGGCTGTTGTTGTTTCACTAAGCAATACTTACCAACAAGGGGACAGACAGCTTGCAAAAGAAAGTTGCAATCTATCTTTGCCAGCCACTACCGTCTAGACACGAGGACCATCCAAGATGCCAGAATAGGTCACTCTGTCTTGTCTGCTGGCCTATGGTCATCGTCATTCCTGAGGGCTGGTCCTCGAGCATCTTCCTCGTAGATGACCACCTTCTAAGAGGGCCATCTCCTACCTCCATGTCTCTTCACATCTCAACAGTGCAAGACTGCCCACCATCTAAGTAAGTAAGCTTACTAGTCTCCCATAAGTGTGCATTCATAAACAACACGAAGGAGAAGGACAGGTTGTACTTACCAGTAACTGTCGTTCTTCGAGTGTGTTGTTTGTGAACTCATACTACCCACCCGTCCTCTCCTCAGACAGCTGCACTGGCGAGATAACCTCATTCTGTTCAAATCTACAGCTTTTTCATTCAACTGAGGAAAGAGGTGTGAAATGGCGCCGAGGGCGGGTGGAGATGGTGGGCAGTCCTAACTCTAAACCTTTGCTCCAATCAGCTTTACAGCTCCAAAATGGCTCCCACACAAGCGCAGAACCCCATAAGTGTGAATTCACAAACAACATACTCAAAGAACGACAGTTACTGGCAAGTACAACCTGTCCTTCGCAAGGATTATTAGCAATTTCCATTTAAAACAGTTTATACTAAAAACCTGTTCAAGCTTTACTTTATAGCAGTGGTGGCCAACCTACATTCCACAGGCTGGACCCTGCTCATGGTATCATTTCATGTGGCCTGCCACCACCCTCATCGCTACTGGAAGCGGACACATTTATGACAACCGTAAAACATGCGTAAACACACCTGCATCTGCCGTAAATGCACCTGTGGCTGTCTTAAACACATTTACTACAGCGAGGGGTGCATTTTACAGCAGCATTTGTGGCAGAAGGAACCACATGACTGGCCCACTCAGATGTCTGGGGAGCATGGTCTGCCTCGTGGCACAAAAAGGTCAGGAACCGCTGCTTTATAGAGCTGTTTAATTATTTTCATAAAAAACAGTCACAAAAGCCTACTCTAATCCTGTCATGTTCTTTTGTTTTGATGGAAAAGGAAAATTTAAAGAAGTTGTTGGAGGTTTATGAAATGTTAGGAGAAGAAGAAGATATTGTGAATCCTTCAAATGAACTCATAAAAGAAGGGCAGATACTTAAACTTGCAGCTCGTAATACATCTGCTCAAGAACGATACCTTTTTTTAGTAAGTATTTTATTTTCACAGCCATATCTAAATGTTTGAAGTGTTTCAGCGTGCACGCTCTCTCTCTCTCTCTCTCTCTCTCACACACACACACACACACACGAATATGAATATGAGTGTGTACAGTGGAACCTCATACAACAATTGGCCCGTACAGCAATGAAATCGTATAACAATTAGGGGGGGGGGGGGATGGCGTCCTGTATAACAATTTTCCCTATGGAAAAAATTGTACAACAATTTTTCAATGGGAAAAACCACTTAACGAAAAAAATTGTTGTATGATGCATCCCATCGGGAAAATCGCTATCCGATGCATGCATCGGATAATATATATATGCAGGGCTGCAGAATCCAGAGGGGAGAAAAGGAAGTAGATTTTCTCCCAGGGTTGGATATAAAAATAAACTGTTGGATTTTGGCCAACGTTTGCAAGTTTACACTCTCTCTTTTACTTTCTTTTGCAAGCTGTCTGTCTCCTTGTTGGTTTTAAGCATTGCTTAGTGAAACATCTGAATCAGTGTATTTAATGCTAACTAGCTGCATATTTAAACAAGGGTTGTAAAGTACTTGAAATGAGACCAGTGAGCACAGATGTTAACACTAAGCTGCGGCTAAGACAGATGGGGGCTAGAATTTATACTAAGACCAGGAGGCTGACATATGATTGCAGACAGATTATAAAGGGCTCCGGTTGTATTCCAATATGTTTGTTCTTTTTACCATTCTGTGCTGCAGCCATATCTTTGCCTGTTTACCCTTTTTATGTGTTTTCCCTTTGTTCTGAACGGATAATAAGACTCAATAGCCAAAGTTTTAAGAGTATTTCTTTTGCTGAAGAGGCATAAAACAATCTTTTTGTATTCACTTTTTATTCCAACAACACTTTTCCATTTTCTTGATGGCAGTTTTTAAATCCCATGTGAAAAATAAATTAATTTTTCTACATTTGTATTCTGACTTTTATCATATTTGTTTCTTCCATTCAAATGGGTATGGATAGTATGTTTAAAGCTGGAATGAAAAAAGTTCACTTATGCCCCATGAAAGCTTCAGATGACACAGATGTGGCTTAAATCATCAAAGTGATCCTGGAGAATCCTTGTGTACACTTAATCTCTTCTTAACCTAATCCATAATTATTCTTTCCTGTAAGGAATAATTTATAATGTACTCCAGAGATAAGAAGCAGAGCTGCAAGCCAGTGTAACAACTGAATATCAGAACTCTTAAATTACTGTAGTGGTATAGTTATGCCTTCATGAAATAGCATGTAAATTAGCTGCTGGTGAGTTTAATCATTAATAACATGTATGGTGATAAATTAAATTCTGACAGCATTAAATTGAAGCCTGTTTTATATGTTAATCCAAGAAATAGGAAAGAATTCAGAAATGTCACATATAACCCTTCTGTAGCCTCATGAATTAAGAACACACACTACAGTATGTATATATCTCCATGTGTTTCCATAAATATATTGCAAAACTGCAAGATACCTTTGAATGGAGATTCACTGCATTTGTCCAAAACAAAACTATTGTGGGAGGTAAAAGACTTCCTGAACTTTTGCCCTTGGTTAACTCCTCCACAAGGTAGTACTTAATTAAAACGTAGTTGTGTCCATAGCCATGTGGATATTAAGAACTATGTGCAATAACTGGCTATACATAATCATTGAGCCCTGGATTTTCATCCAAGTCAGCAATTACTAGCAATTTCTATGTATGCAATTTTTATGACACAATCACTGGTAACTGACTCAATTTCTACACCATCCTTCTGAACATTTTTATTTTTATGTTGTGTTTCAGTATCTAACAATATGCCTTTTCCAAAACATCTGTGTATTAATTAGTGTGACTTGTAATTTTCCCCCAGTTCAACAACATGTTGCTGTACTGTGTCCCCAAGTTCAGTTTAGTGGGATCTAAATTTACTGTTCGGACAAGAGTTGGCATTGATGGTATGAAAATTGTGGAAACACACAATGAAGAATACCCACATACATTCCAAGTGTCTGGGAAGGAGCGCACGTTAGAATTGCAGGCCAGGTAAGAGAAGCATAGGTTTGAGATATTGTCTAGTTAAAAATCACAGCCTATTGGTGTACAGGTGTTTAGGGCTTGAGCTCAGTAATTCTTTACTTACATTAAGACCATACATATAAGGTAATTTGCACAGAGTACGAGCTTGGTGATTTTCGTAGAAGAGTTGAACAAAAAGCTGTGTGAGGAAGAACAGAAATCTTTCCTAGTTGAAACTAGGTAGAGGCGATATAGTCAAAAGTGGTGGTTAGGATTATCTCGGACTTTTTTTCTTTTTGGAAAAAAAATCTCAGGCCCAAGCAAATATCAGAATATTACAGTTCTCTAAAATTCCAAATCAGCTCAGAGCATTTAACAAATGAAATAGACAAATCTTGCATGTTGGTTTGAGGAAGTACAGTCAAACCTCGCTTAAAGAGCACCTCGCTTAAAGAGCAACTTGCTTAAAGAGCAGAATTTTCTCTGAATGTTCGCTTCGCTTAACAAATAAAATGAACCAAAAACTCGCTTAACAAATAAATCAGTTTTCGCAATCCCTCCCACCAAAAGTCACAATTGGTCACTTATAATGGTGTTTCGCTTAAAGAACAAACTCACTTAAAGAGCAATCCCATGGAACACATTATGCTCTTTAAGTGAGGTACAACTGTAAATAAATGTGTTGCCCCAAATCAAAAGTGTTACCTAGTGGTTAGGAGATTATGTTGTCATCAGTGTGCAGACCTGCCAAGGTGATGTTAAATGTCCTTCTTTGGTTGTAGGTACGGATACGACTGGCTTTCGAGCAAGGGAAACCTTTACCTTACAGGAGTTTAGGAGACTCTAGAGCAGGGGTTCCCAACCTTTTTATGCTGCAGGCCTGACCGGGCCAGTTGTATGGTTCCCCCCGCCATAAACACTGCTGTAAAATGTGTCTGCAGCTGTTGTAAACATGTTTACAACAGCAGCAGGTGTGTTTGCATAGGCGCAGGTGCATTTACAGCTGTCATGAATGCTTCTGTTTCTGGTGCAGCAGCATTGTGGGCCATATGAAATGGTGCCTTGGGCCAAATCTGGCCCACAGACTGTAGGTTCGTCACCCCTGCTGTAGAGCAGTAAATTAATAATTATGCCACACATGTTTAAGTGCAGTGATTTGGCAGAATTGCTAGTGCTGCACTCCTGGGAATCTAGGGAGATAGTTGAGATGAGAAAATTGCTGTGTTGTTTGAAGGAAATTGTAATATTGTACAAGCACTTCATTGCCACAGAATCTATCTAATGTGCAAAAGATTCATAAAAGTTCCCACCAAAGTAGGACCTATTTATCTACTGTACCTGTACTTGCAATTTCTTGCTTCAAATTGCTAGGTTGGCAGGAGCTATGACAGAGATGGGAGCTTACTCTGTCATGTAGCACTTGGGTCTTGAACTGTTGACCTTCTATTTGTCAAGTTCAGCATCTTAATCACTAAGCCACTGTCTAGTTCTGCCTAGCTTCCTGTTCCAAAAGGAACTTCTCTGCAAGCACTGAGGCAGTTCCCCAGTGTCATGCTCCTACTAAGACCAATATAACAAGTTGTAAAGATAAAAGGGATTTGTATGCATACATACCTACACAGTTATAGATCCTATTCCATTGCAACTGTTTTACCTTTGCTTATTGGTATGCATTTGTGAAGCAAAAGAAAGATTATTCAATGTTCTTATTATAATGTCCTTTATTTGAATTGACTTCAATGCAAATCTAATGCTTTGGGTGTCTTGAAAAAATTGAATCTTTAATGTCTATAGTTTATCCATGTTTCTTGAATTTGCTGTTAACTGTTATCTCCAACTGTATCCTTTAGTTCTGAACAAGACAAAGAAGAATGGATAAAGGTAAATGTGCCTGTCTTACTAAATATGCCACAAGAAATGTGTTAGTTGCCAAAAATAGCTATATTTCTTGCATTTCGCTAATATGACTACCCTTACGGATTTTGGTTTGGTTTTTGTGTGTGGTTCCTTTCAAATTCAACTTCTAGTGTTTGTAGCTTTAGAACATTAACTAATAATACTACTTTAATCAAACCTGTTTCAGTATATCTTTTATTGGTTTAGATACCCTCCCCTGTTAAATGCTGTGCTTAATAGATCTTACCAATTTATCTCATTCTAGGCTCTCCAGAATACTATAGATGCTTTTCAACAGAGGAATGAAACATTCAGAAATGCTATTGCAAAAGAATATGAAGATATGCCTATTGAAGTTTCAGTAAGTTTTATGTCTGTAATGAAGAAACATTTTGCAATATGGTACTTTGTCTTCCACTTCTAGGTTTCTTAATACTAGTTCATTTAGCAAACAATAAACAATAACCTGCCTGTCCCCCCTCCCCCCAAGACACATGTAGGCACATTATAAGCATTAGTACTGTATTTCTCATTCTTTGGGCATGATGCTTTTCAAAGGAGAGGAGAAAGTAACCTAACAGGCATACATTTTGCCAAAGAAGATGGAAGAAAGGAGACCAATTGAAGAAGGTAAATGAGGGAGGAATATAATATTTACATGAGAACAAGCATAGTTACAGTCCTAGGGGGTTGTGTCAGAGTCTTAATGGAGGATGAATTTATTTATGCAAGCCTATGTGTTATGTGAAGAACTAGGGGGGAAACTCTTCAATGCATACTTCATGTATGGACAGATAATTGTGTTTTGACATCTACTTGTTTTGTCACACCTGTCTACCTTCACTACACTTTCACTCCTTTCATTATTACCCCAAAAACTGGCTTGAGCTAGTTTACTATGAAGTGGCCTTTTCCCCCTAGAAGTAAAGGTAAAGGTCAGCCTTGCTCGAAAGCCAGTCGTATCCGACTCTAGGGTTCAGTGCTCATCTCTGTTTATAACCAAAGAGCCAGTGCTGTCTGTGACTCCAGACATTTCCATGAACAAGTGGCAGGCATACTTCAACACCATTGTGCACAGAACACTGTTTACCTTCCCACCGAAGTGGTATTACAATTTGTAATGTGGATCCATTGGGTATTGCTTACATATGGTACCTCCGGCACTTCTCTTGAGGCAGTTGATTTCAGCTTTCTGCTTCTCCCTTATAATCAGAGATTTGGTGCACCTGGTAGGGCAGTATATTCTGCCTGTGTACATATCATATATAACAGGAAGTCACAGTTATGGGCTGGTTTACAGAGTTGCAGCATAACTATACAGGGCACTTTCTAGCATGCAGCAGTTGGGAGACCTCTGCCCAAAGGCAGGAGCGGAAAAATCACTACGAGTGTGGCACTCAGGATTCCAGGTATGAGCAAAAACAGTTCCTAGAAGGTGACAACTCCTCTACCCTTTTTTCATATCAGAACAAATCAGAACAAATTGTAGTTCTGATCAATCAGAATAGAATCAGCTGCTGCATGAAGAGGAGTTATTGCTGACCATACCAGTAACTTGCTTTACTCTCACAGTTGTGCCTTCATTCCTGCTTGAAAGCATAGCAGATGAAGATAAATACAGCATGCATAGACTACATACGTATTTGTGAGAGAGAGTAAAAAGAACACTTCATAGTAAATTGGCTCAAGACAATTGCTGAGATAAGTGACCTTGAACAGGTATCAGCATAAAGGACATACTGTTCATTCCAGTCATAATGTAGCTTTTTCTTCTCCATGTTTAGAGTATTTTCCTTTTTACTTCATAGCTGCTTCTACCGTGATCCTTCTTCTTTTATCTGTTTAGCATAATAATAATTTTGTGTCAGAAATTATTCTGGGTTGAAAGGATTTTTGTGGAAGAAATTCCGCTCCGGTAACACCCAAATGAAGCTCCTTTCATGTACACAAAAGCTGGGACAGAGATGGGCGCTCAGTCTGTCATGCACTACCTGGGTCTTGAACTGCTGACTTGCGAGCCTTCCAGCTAACAAGGTGAGCTTCTTAACCACTGAGCCACTGCAGCCCCCTTGTTTAACAATACTCAGCATACACACAGAAACACACCTAATTCAGAGAATTGTGCCTAGGAATAAGGTCAGTTTTATTCACATCCACCATAAGTTGAAACTATTGGATATCTCAGTGAATAAGATCTCTGGCAACAGAGCCAGAGGTTGGGAGTTAAATTCCCCACTGTGCATCCAAAAAGAGTCAGACTATTTAGGTCTTGGGTAAGCTGTATAATCTCAGGATGCCCACTTCTGAGTACCTTTTACCCAGAAAACACTTTTTTAAATGATTGTTTTGAAATGTGCTGGATTAGAGTTTTGTGGATACCATGGACTTCCAGAAAGATAAACGGGTGGGGGGGATTTACTAGAACTGAAGTAACTCTGGAGGCAAAAATGATGAAACAGGAGCTGTCATGCTTTGGCCATATCAGGGGAACGAAAATGTATCTGGCAAAGATAATAATGGCAGGAAAAGTTGAAGGCAACAGGAAAGGCGGAAGACCAGATATGAGATGGATTGAGTCTCATAACAGAAATCGTAGGCTTAGGTTTTCAGTTAGTTGCTGACCAAGACTGTTAAGGATGGGATATTTTGGCGATCACTTATTCATTGAACTACTGTAAGTCATTCATTCATAGGGTTGCTGTAAGTTGAAGGTGACTTGATAGAAAATGACAAGAGCAACGATACACTGAGATCAGTGGAAATGTATGTTACTTGTAACCAAAAAGTCATACTTATTTTAGGACTAACATTGGATTTAACCTTGATGCTAGGAAAAGGGAGCATGCATGTAGAAGAGGTGCAAAGTCTGCATAGAGAGCGATAAACATCTACAGGGGACTTCAATTCCCAGAAGCCTAAGTCAGTACATTGGCTGATCAGTGCTTTGGGGAATTGACTTAGGCTTCTGGGAGTTGAAGTCCCAAAACCAATGGGTGGGAAACACTGATCTAGAGGGATGAAAGTACACTCTCAGGTTTAGAATAAAGTCAAGTTTAGAATGTACTTTTGATTACTATAAGAGGCATGGGTTGCTCTTCTGGTTAACACTTTTGTTCGATCAGCAAGCTGACCTCTGTTGTAATTCTAATTATTGTAGTCTTTTTGATAGTTCTGGTTTGGCTTGGGTCTTACTGTGATTGTAGATTGAGTTAGATGCAAAATCATTATTTGAAACAGCTGCCACAAGCATGGCTTTGCCCCTCTACCCACCAGTTTTACACTGAATAAGAACCTATGGTGGCTAAACTACTGATTTGCAGCTAAAACTGCTAACATTGTAAGTTTGATCCTGTGGTTATTTTCTGTGCTAATCATACATGGCATTGTGTCCTCTTCTCCCCTCTTCAGACAGCTGAACTTGGGAAAAGAGCGCCAAGGTGGATTCGAGACAATGAAGTGACCATGTGTATGAAATGCAAAGAGCCCTTCAATGCACTGACGAGGAGGAGGCATCATTGCCGAGCATGTGGGCATGTAAGCACAAAGCAGAGTCTGCGAGCAAGATAGCAGAAGCACAAATGGCCAAAAACGTATTGAAAAATTCCATCTGGTGGTGTTTTTTAAATGCTTTTTTGCTGTAACTGCAGTTTATCATAGCAGTGTGTCAAAAATGGATGGGAACTTCAATGTATGAAGCAAAACTGAGCCCCCTTGTGGGAAATAAGAAGCTTTCTACATACATAATTTTTTTTACCAACATGAGCTTTGGGTCATATGAATCTAAACTTATTGCTTTGATGATGATATGATGCTCCTAAACCAGTGTTTCCCAAATGCTGGTGTTTGGACTTCAGTTCCCAGAAGCCTAAGCCAGTATATTGACTGATCAGTGCTTTGGGGAATTGACTTAAGCTTCTGGGAATTGTAGTCCAAACACCAGCTTTTGGGAAACACTGTCCTAAACTAAAGAAAAAAAATGCCTTTTCTTCTTTAAACAGTCTGTAGCATCTGATTCCACAGCCAGTAAAGCTAGGACATGTTCAGCTAATTATAGTGGCTTGAAAGGCTTTTTTCAGCAGGAGAGTTCTTATTCTCAGAGCAATAAGTTACAGTTCTGTATGACTTTACTATATATAGACCTGTAATGCAGAGCACTGGGAATAAGACATCTGCTGTGTTTGAAATTGATTTCAGTCATCAGCTCAGTTGATTTTATTTCTCTTGTACATTATTAGTATTTCCGTTTTTTAAAAAAGCAATTGATATATTCAGAGTGGTTTTACGTCATGCCTTGGATAATTCTCAGGCCAGATTGGGAGATGAAAATGGTATGTGTTCCTCTTCAGGCACAGACATGTTTCCTAAATCAAGAGCAGAGAAGCTTTGGCACTCCAGATGTTTTGAAGTTTTTTTAAAAAAAACCCTTCACTTGGGATTCATCAAAAGTATAGGCCAAGGACTTTCTGACCCAGCCCTAGAACATAATGTTTGGCATGCTTTTTTGTCTGTAGAATTATATATCTTTCCACCTCATATACAGTAAAACCTCGGATAATGCTAAAACTTGGTTCCACAAGTCTTAGTGTCATCTGATTTTTAATGTTAAAATCCTATGGGCTCCAATGGATAACGTTAAAACTACATAGAGATACATTGTAACCGGCACAGACTTTAGCAAACATTATCCAATGCATCCCATAGGATTTTAACGTTATGCGATGCAATTTTTTTCCAGATTGCTTAAGGTTATTCGATTTTAGTGTTATCTGATGCAAACGTTTAATTTAATGAACCTATGTCACATGTGCCAGATGTGGCACTCTCAGGCATGCACGCCGTCACCTCAGCTGAATTCACCCCACACCTTTGCTCACCAGCCCAATGGGTACGCTTCCTCCTTGTCCCAGCACAGTGTTCTCCCCACCCCTCTGTCTAGCAGCCCAATAGGAGAGATTCCTCAGTCTCCCCAGCACAGAGTTTGCCTGGCCCTCTACCCAGCAGCCCAATGGGTACACTTCCTATCTTCCTCAAGTGCAGAGTTTGCCCACCCCTCTGCCCAGCAACTCATTGAGAATGCTTCCTCCCTTCTCCAGCACAGAGTTCGCTCCATCTCTCTGTTTGGGCATTCGACCTCTAAAAGGTTCGCCATCACTGATCTAGCAAGTGTTAAAATTTTCACTCAGTTTCATCACTCACTCATTTACTCACCCACCCACCCATAAGGAGAAACTAGCTCTCAGATTCCATTGTTAATCCCAGTAGAGAAGAGAAGCAACCTACATGTGTTGCAAAAGTGGAACAGAAGAGTTTTTTGGCTAAAAATTTTACCCACATTAAATTATCATGGGGAATATTGGTTTATGAAGGATAGAGCTAAAGGATAGAGAATCTTGCCTTATGACAAGAATGGATGACTTTCAGTTTCCGCTATTTGCCCTTCCCTTTTCTAGAAGATATAAATAGGGGGAAAATATGGGGGAAATAATGTAACATTCCTTTAAAATGTTCTCCTTCCTCTTTAGGTGGTTTGCTGGAAGTGTTCTGATTATAAAGCTCATCTTGAATATGATAGCAATAAACTGAACAAAGTTTGCAAAGACTGCTACCATATTATAACTGGATGCACAGATAGTGAAGAAAAGAAAAAGAGAGGGATCTTGGAGGTATGCTTTTAAATAATTATTTCTGAGTGTATACACAATGTGCTGTCATTTTTGACTTGCATTGTTTGCTTCTTCGAAATGTGTCTTTGAACAATTTTTACATAGGCTGAATATTCACAACTTTGAATGTAATCTGAGGCTCCAGTTTATGCCCACTGTTGTAGGAGTGGAAAAAACTTTGCTGAGAGAAGGGGCTAGATTTCCCCTTACCAAAAACCCCCACAGGCTAGTTGACATCACGAGATAAAGCCACACCCGAACTATTGAAATGGAGCCATACTGTCAGTGTCATCAGGTCATCCAGAACCTGTCCAAGCAGCAGCTTTGGTTTTGTTGTCCACCTTACATTTTATTTGTTTGTGAGTGTAGTGGGGATGAGTCGTCAAAGGATTCACTTTGAAGCAACATAGCATAGTCAGGAAGCAGAGTTACCCTATGTCTTCTCCAGTCTGGGAGTATGCAGAGCAGGCATAGTAGAAATTGGGAAGGACATGAAATCCAAATACAGTACTATAGAAATTTTGCCTTTTTTCTGTCATTTGAGGACCCTGTTGATATATCCAATCTACCTTTTCCCAAGCAAGAGAAAAGGATGGGGGGTTTGGTAGGGAATCTTTATCAACCAAAGTTGTTCATATTTCCCAGTATCTATTTGGATGGAATCAGAAGACCAGTTTGCACAGAATGGCCACTTGGCAGTAGCTGAATAAAATGCAGCATTGCAATTTGGCAGGCTGGTTACAAAAACTGCCAAGCCACATGCTTTTATTGCTCCCATATGCGGTTTGTCTCCATGCCACTGCACAATGCTGTCAATGTTTTATGGCAACATGCAGAAAACTTGGAGACATGTGGCAAGACCCTTTAGCTGAAATCCAGGAGTAAATTGCAACTAGGGTAAACCTGTTGAATCAACGGAATTTATGTCAGTGTTGTGTTGACTTAAATCCTCATTGATTCAATGTGCATATTCTGATTGCACTTTGCTTTTTGGATTTCAGCAATTGTCTAAAACTGGCTTTAACTGATCAAGGCCGATTTCAACCATAGTTTCTTATCTTGTAAATATGTTTCAGCTTGTTGCCAAAATTTGTTTTCAGTTGCCTAACTTGGGCCAAGGTAAGTGAATAAATGCCAGTAGTCAGAACTTATAAATATACTGTACCTTTAAAAAGCAATTTATTACAGTTCTATTGCTAACTAGTTTCTTATTCGTCGTTGGCTGCAATTCCTGTCCAAGTGTATATTTTTTCCTGAGAATGTTTTCAGGAAAAATGCCATTGGCATGAATTTGTTTAAGGTAGATCCCAGTTTGCCATGAAGTGACCCGCACATTGATCACGAACCCATCTCCTGTGGCATGAATGAAATGAGACATGCAGGATTTGACACCAGGACTGCTGCAGCCTTGAGTATATGGACAAAGTGCACCTTCACAGCCAGTCCATCTGGCATGGCCTCTTCTGCCTCCATGTCTATTGGGAATCAGAATAGTGAAGTGGTTCCTCCTCCATTAGGCCCAATATGATGGTTTCCAGTGGCATTTCCTCCACTGAGGGGGACCATCACCCCACTGTAGCCGTTAGCCTCTTTAGGGAGTTTGGTTATTTACTGCTCCCCAACACTATCAGTCATTTTCTAGAAATTGTGTTGTAGCTATCTTGAAATGATAGAAACAATTTCTCTTGCATCCTTACAGATTGAATCAGCAGAAGTATCCGGCAACAGTGTAATATGTAGTTTTCTCCAGTATTTGGAAAAGTCCAAGACATGGCAAAAAGCTTGGTGTGTAGTTCCTAAACAAGAAGCCCTTGTGCTTTATATGTATGGTGCACCACAGGTATGTAGCAGAAGGTGTGTGAGAAAAAACACCTTCAGTAAGGTCTCCCCACCCTGCTTCACACAAATTAAAAATAAAATAGTATCCTTTCTGCTTGCAATTTCTTGCCATTTTTATACTGTGCTCCCTTTCCTCATCTTCTTCATCAGCATACAAAAATGGTTTGCACTTTTTTATCCCATGGTTAACTGGATGATCCATAAATCTTACGTTTTTTGGTGAATCACCATAGTGTCACCTTTTTCTTATCCAATACCCGTCTGCTGGTGGTGATGGTAACTGAATCTGTGTATTTTTGTTTTCTTTAGAACTTCTTCCACTGAGTTTTATAGTTTTGCAATTTTCAATAAATCAAGTTGTGTAATCCAGTAAGAAATGTGTCCTCTGTACTTTCTACCAGATCTACAACTCTTGTTCAGGTTCTTGTTTCTGTTTGCTCAGGATGTAAAAGCACTGGCTACTATTCCATTGCTGGGCTACACAGTGGATGACACTCCAAGAAGTGCTGACCTTCCACACAGTTTCAAATTGACTCAGTCCAAGTCTGTCCACAGTTTTGCTGCAGACAATGAGGACCTGAAGCAGAAGTGGTTGAAAGTCATCCATTTAGCTGTCAAAGGTGAAACACCAGACTGCCCAAACGATATGCAGGTTAATTTGGAGGATCAGCATAACAGTTCTGCAAAATCAGAATGTGAAGCTTGACAAGAGCAAATAGCCTGCAGGATATAATTTCCCCGCCAGGGTTGACAGTACTTTTGAAAACAACAAAAAGCCAGCCTTTCTAGCTCTACAATGTTTCTTAGCACTTTATGTTGGACAAGAAAAATACGTTCATCTTTTTGAAAGGAACCTTTCGTATATTTATGTTATTATGTCAATAAAATTAATGTGTAGAGCCATCCCACATTTTCTTAGTGAATGTTTTCATCAAAAAGTTACCAATAATACTGTACTACCCCACTTTCTGGGGGGAGGGGGAAATCATACCATATGACATCTATTGAGGTTTTCATAATGTCAGTACTGGTATATCTTGGTTTCTTTCTAGATTTCATAGCTGTGTGTTTAAAAGATATACCTCCTATTGCCAAATAAATGTTTAGTAGAATGTAAAGATAGGTTGGCTTACTGAACATAAATTCTGCAAGTATTTATACTGAGTTATACCTAGATTCTTTCAGCTTGTGTTTGAGATCAGAACAGTACCCAGAATGTCTTAACATTTGAAATTAGCTATTTAATAAAATGTTATTTTCCATTTTAAACTGCATTAAACAACAAGTTGAAGTTGTAGGGTATGCTCTTGGAAGGAAAATGTACTATACTTAATGTTGATATTTTTTATTTCATAATATTATGTTCATGACAGGTTATGATTTATTTCAAAGTTAAGCATGCATCCTCTTTAAAAATTAATAGGGGATTCTAAATTAAAAACAGCTAATGAGTTGATTATATCTAATGGTATTGCTATTTTTATACAATAATATAGAGCTTTAAAAAGTAGCAGTAATTCAAGTGGCATGTAATGGGTATGTCAGTTCTAGCTGTGTTGGAAAAGCATAGTAATTTATCTTCTTACTCCTATGCCTCTTACTTTGGAAGGCAGTACAGTATTACCTTTTTAAACATGTGCTTCTCTAATTAATAGCTTGGTCTTAAATTATCTTTGTACTTTGCCTTTATAAATGGTCACTGGTCATTGTTTATTTCAAAGATCACACTCATTCCAACTTTAATTATATAATATCTGAACAGACCAAAACATGGTTTGCAATTGGATAGCAAAATCACAATCAAATCATGTTTTCTAAATAATTAGATATGATGTTTCAAATTGACAATTAATATTTAATGCCATTGCTCTACCTCCAGAAACTATTATAGTGGTTGTAATCCTGTTGCCTAGTATAGTATTTTGCAACTAAATTAGACTCATTGAATCAATGAAACTTACTCAGCAATTGAATCATCAAATGCCCACTAATTCAAAGGGCTAACTCTAGTTGTGGCTTACTACAGTAAGCAACAGGATTTCAGCCAATGAGAAGGTGGAGTGCCAAATTGGCAGTAGATTACAGCTGACTTGCATTACTAAACTATGATTTGCTTGCATGTCTAGAAGCTCAATTATTTTGAGTCTTCCATTTTTCATTAGAACAAAGCATGATTTAGTATGATGTCCGAACTGAGCTTATATAGCCCTCCCAAAAGGATACAAATATTGTAGCAGTTAATACTACTGCATTGACTGGATTGTGTGATCCACACCCTTTAAAATGGGTAACAGATCTGTCATCAATTACTATGATATATTATTATACCCAATATCTGCACATAGGGTTAAAGGATGTGTTATTTAGCATAGATATGTATAGTGGGTGCAATTTCTTGCTCTTTATTCTTTATAAATATTATTAGAGAAATTTAACTTATGCTGCAATATTCAGTGGGATTTAAATCTGAGTAGATATTACAGGCTAATACTCCTTGTCAACTTTTGCAGTCGTGAGCTAATTACTGACCAGAGTAATGGCCTAAATCCAGTTGCTGGTCCCAACTAGAATAGACTCATTGAATCTGTTGCTGAATGATAAATCAACACCAAATGTAAATTCCCCTCTGGGAATAGCAGTTGGATTTAGGCCATAGTTGACATCAATCTATATTATAACTATCTAACCCAGGTGTTCACAACCTATGGCTCATGGGCTGGCCCCTGCCCCGACTTCCATTCCATCTGGCCCATGGCAGTGACCCCAGAAGCAGAAGCGAATACATTTACAACAGCCATAAATGTTCCTGCGCCTACATGAACATGCCCACCTCAGTTTATGGCAGGGTTTGCAGTGAAGGGGAAACCGCGTGTCTGCCCGCTCAGCTGTCTGAGGGGGAGTTGTCCAACCCGTGGTGTGGAATGGTTGAGAACCCCTGATCTAATCATTCAAATCATTTATCTTACATTGTCAGATTGGTATATCTGCGGTAAGTAAATTGGAAATATAGGTGAATCACACTTATCTGACTGAAAATAAAATTACAGGAACCATTAAACTATTCCAGTGATGGCAAACCTTGGCACTCCAGGTGTTCTTGGACTTCAATTACCAGAAGCCTAAGTCAGCACTCCTGCTGATTAGAGCTTCTGGGAATTGAAGTTCAAGAACACCTGTAGTGCCAAGGTTCGCCATCACTGAACTATTCTCTTCTACAGCGAAAGTAAACATTATTAAAATTAGAGACATGTTTAGATATCTCACAATCCATTTTAAAGAACAGAATAGAACACGAGAGTATTCCCCCTTGTGTTCACCTGCAATTGATGTTGACAGGCATGCTATGTCTGAAAGTAGAAGTAATATATTGTCCTAATGACTAGTAGTCATTGATAGATAGCCTTATGTTCTACAAATTTTTAATCAACTTGTAAAGCTGTCTAAGTTCATTGCCATCACTACACCTTGAAGGAGTGAATTTTAGTTTGACTATATACTCTATGAAAAAAAATGGTTTCCTGTCCTTAATCTACCACCATTTAGCTTCCCTGGGTGACCCCAAGGTGCTTTGAGAGAGCAAGGGACCTTGTGGAGGTCACATTGAGCTCAGTGATGATATGTTTTATTTGGAATGGAATATACTACGTTTTATCCCCATGAGAGTACTGAGGGGTGGGTGGGGAAGATGGGTGGTAATCAAGCACAAACAGATCACCTTAATATTGATACTTCACCATTGCAGATGTGGAGTGCAAGTAGAGGAAACTTTTATAGTAATAAAAATAGCACCTATCTAGTATTAAAAGCACTTAATACTTGGAAAGCACAGTTGTGGAGAAGCAAGTTCCATAGATATCAGTAAATCTCTTTAATGTTGTATGTTTTATAGGATTGGAGTCTTTACACTCTTAGGTAAAACACAGCCAGTGGTTACTCAAATATAATGTAAAAGAAGTTGCAACCTGATTTCTTTACCCTATCTTGACTCTTGCATTTTTAAAAACCATGTTCCCAAAGGATTGTCTGGAAGCAGAGGGGAAACCAAGAAAAAACTATTTGGCTATTTAGTTTTTGTGAACTAGATTTAATGTTTCTGCAAATTTGAGTTGGTGTTTTTTTCATTGTGATGTTCCCTCACATTTAACGGTCATAGCATTTTACAAGTTTGTTTTCTGACCAGTCATTGTACAGTAATTGTGTTTGGATGGTACAAATGAAATGCTAGCTCACTGTATGCCATAGTTAGCAACTGGGAATTACCCTGAGGATTACATGCTTCATTGTAATTATTATATTTCCCTCTTAATTGATGTAAAACATTTTTCTATTCACTATCATAAGTGCTGTTAGCATAACAATGAGGGATATTCCCTTAACCAGAAATAAAAACACATTTCACAATGTAGCTTCAGATGGTTGTCAAGTCACAAATGACACCTGAACTTCTGTAAGAGCCCTAGGGAGCTTTGTAGACTTATAGGGAATATTCAGAAACCTGTGTTTATCACAGCTGCCTCTCCCCACCCCCAATAAAGGGTTAGACCCAGAATGAAACCAGACAATCATTTCCAAGCATATCAAATTTTGTCTAGGTATCAGAGTATAAGTCTTTTCAGTGTTACAACAATTACAGGCAACATCAGCTTGTCTATTTCTACCATCTTAATTTACCTACCTTGTTTCTATGTCCCATAAGCACAAAAATTTCTTCAAAATTGTGAAAATATCCAAATGTGTTACAGATATGGCAAACTGTAGGCACAAATGCTTAAAATATATCAAAATTAAACTCAAATTGTAGACTAACATTTAAATCAGAATTCAGTCAATACATACAGGACCATAAAAAATATATTAAAATACCAAAATATAGCTTCAATTATTTCCTAAGAATGCAAATACTTATAGCCTAAAACTTCACATTGAAAAAGCAGAGAGTATAGCACATCAGTAAAATATCAAGTTTCTTAAAAGTAAGAATTTATAGAAGAAAAATACTTTTTTAGACTAAAACATATTAAAATAGCATTAAAGCATATTAAAATAATCTCCTAACTCCCTATAGTTATATTAGTCTTAGCTGTTTACATTCTCATTTCAACTGTAACATTCTCTTCTGCTTGAGCTGGAGATCCTGGGGCACCAAGGAAACATTTTAAATAGAAATTTCTATTGTCCTTGCACTTTCAGTAACTCCAAAGGCCTGTAATACAGAATCTGGCAAGCTGCCATGATGATGATAAACATCTTTTGCAAAGTCTGGAGAAATAAATGCTTGTAGGCTAAATATTCTGGGCCACCAAAGTATTTTAAAACCAGAGTACATGTCACCCACCTTGCCCCTATAACCACAGGTTTAGTATCCATTGTTTTAGTTATCAATGAGTCCAAAATAGAACAATGAAACATTCATGAAATACATAATACAGTAGAACCCTGCATAATGGAAAAACTCAGTTCCATGGAATGCTTTGCTATGTGGGGTTTTTTTGTTATGCAGTTCCCTATGGGAGATACCCCGCATAATGAAAAAAAGTTTGTTAACCGGGGTTCCCATTAAGCAGGTATACCCCGGTTACAAAAAACCCCACAATTGCATAACGAACACTTTGTTGTGCAAATTTTATGCTATACAATGCGTTCATTATGTGAGGTACCACTGTATACTGTATATGTATTTCCAAGGCACATTATCAGAGCTGGCCACTAGAGGTTACTAACTACAATGTAATTTTGTGATGGAACAAATTGTGTTTCCAGCGGACCCATTTCTTGATCAGATGCGAAAGATCAAGAGGCATTTGAAGAATTCTCTCCTTGTATAACTCAGGTATGTGTGCTATATTAAAGCATTTGCTGCTTTCCATGGTGTCAGGATTCCACAGAAAAATCTTAAAATTTATTCCTTGCAGATATGGGGAGCAGGGTGACCTGTATTGTACAGAGTCCTGGAATATCAGAATGTTATAGCTAAAGGGAGTGGACATAATAAGACATATATTGTTTGTTTATTATTATCATTTGTTAAACATACTCAACTGTCCAGAATCTTTGGCTGGAAAGCTAGCTAATTGTTTTACAGTGACAGTAGTTAACTGTTGTTCAAGCCTCAGTTTTAAAAACATTTTTATTTTCACATCTACATTCTCTACATTCCCTAATTATTGTAATACTTTATATGTGCAGAATTTCACACATTGACATATACGTTGAGCAGAAGTCCATCTCTGAATGAATTGAATTTACCATAGTGAGTTGTCACTAGGTCTTGCTCCATAAATGTGTATTATGGAGGAACTTTGCATTGCTGACGCTGTCTTCTAGTTTACTAATAGCAGTTAACTTGAAGCTATTCCGTATGGATTTCTTGATGGTGTTCCAACCACTTAAATCTTAAAACACACTGTGCCAACTCATTGCTCCTTACAGAGTGGCTTAAAATATATGTGCCATTTGAGAAAAGTACCATGGTACTTACTCTGGTGTTTAAGGTGTATGTTGTATTACTGTTATGGTAAAAAGATTCTTTAATGTCCAGTAGTCACCAGTGTTGTGTGACCCACATAGATGGTTTTGGGCATTAGAAGGGTCCGTTCCCCATTTCTTGGCTACCAATAAATTCTCCAGAGTGAAAGGGAACCCTAGAGATACCCAGAGCTGGAGAGCAGAATAGTAAACTTTTAATTTCCCCGCAATGGCTGCAGTAGATGATATCATCTGAGTTGCATGGAGTGAAATCACACAAGATCCTGACAATAAGATAGAAGTAAATTTAAGTCGCATTACCTTCAATGGGAGATGTAACTTTGGCTGGATCAGACTGGTTGAAAAAAGCTTGAGAGATTGAGATAGGTTGGTTATGAGCAGAGATACCCAATGAAATACCACTGCTTCTATGATTCTGTAGTTATTAGATGTAAATAACTTGAATGATAAAAGAAGTCTGCAGTGCAATGCCATTTAATAGTTTTCATGAATCATTTTTGCCTTTATACTTAAATCTGACTTAAGTAGTGTTCGTTATACTGTAGTATTTTCATTAGTAAAGCTTTTTTGTGTGTTTGTATAGCAAATCTGTTGTACATAGAGTGACCTTTTCCCTCTTGCAATTGTTTTTTTCTGTGGTTGAGACAAGATTTATCATGCTAAGAATGAAGGCTGTTAGAAGCCCTAAACGAAACTTTGATTTTGTTTGTTCACAAAACTAAATATTTTTTTCTTCCTGAGGGAGAAAAAAGAAATGTTTTTCTCCACTGTGGATTCTGAATAGTTGTAGAGTAGTACGCTCAGAAAAAAGTCTAATAATGTATAAATGTTGATTGAGGAATCATAGTGACCACATTCTTGTCAGATATACAAGACTGATTTGGGGCAGGATTTGTTCAGCTGGTCTGTAACACAAAGTTAGTATGTACAATGTAGGTGCCTTTGGCTTCACAAAGCCTGCTTCATCCTCTTCCCAGATTTTTTTGCATCATTTAAAAAAATACATGTTTTTTGGATTTGTTCTTTTAAAAGTGGATTAATGAGCTTTCATTTTTAATTATGCAGGTTATACTGTACTTCTAAATGAATTTGTTAAAAGGTTAACATACATTTATGTGAAAGATACAGCTACATATTTATTGATCAAAATCCTCTTGCATAAATTGGGGCAATGAAAGTGAAACAGTGGTAGCCACAGGAGCTGAATGACACTAGTTAAGAGCCCCCATTTTAATTTCTCAGTGCATCTTTTCACTGGTTTATCTGCTGTATATGGTTTTCAAAGATTACAATTTCCATCAGATTTATCATTAAATGGGGAAATGGTTGCACAATGGTATACATTTGTTATAGATTATACTGTTGGCTCAGATTCTTCCTTGTTTAAATATAACTCCAATGCATGTGGGCTGGTTGGCTTTGTTTATTCCTTGGAATTGAAATGGGGACTCTTTAATTAGAGGCAGACTATGGAAGAATCCAGAGGGATGAAATCAGTACTACTTTCCATTTTGCATCATGAAATGTGTCCTGATGCATGCTTCTTACAAATTTTTCTAAATAGCCCTTCACAGCCTTGACATTTGGGATCCTGATTCAACTTCCAGTTGTGTAAGATAAATATGTGTTGGATATAGACTTAGCCATGTGGAAATGAAAGGGACATACATTTAAGAAAGCTAAAGTGAAGTGTATAGAATTAAGATCCTAGGACTTAGAACAGGGGTGCCCAAACCTTTCAGGCCAAGTGCCGGTCACGTTGTAGAGCGTGCCAGTCATAGGGTTCCTTCCACCTGGAAGCAGAAGTAAAATGTGCATGTGTGGCTGCTGAATGCACCTGCACATGTGCATTTTACTTTTGCTTCCAGGAGCAGTGAGGGTGGCATGGGATGGATTGATTAGTGCCATGGGCTGTTTCTGGCCTGAAGGCTGTAGTTTGGGCACCCCGACCTAGAACATGTTTAGCTTGTCCTCACTGATAAACAAGAGATAATCCATGGCGATAGTTTGTTTTTATTTATGTAAACAGTCTTGGAAAAATTAAATAGGTAAAATGCTGAGCAGTTGTTTAAGCACAAGTATCACATATTTTATTTCTAATAGGTTATGTCTCCCGGAGTCTTGATCCATATCCCATAATGTAGAAGAATTACAGAGAAAAAATAGATTGAATTTCATGCCTTCTGTTTCATTCTTTTTGGAAAGGCAACTCAGCAATGCAAACTAGATGTTATTGATAATAAAACAGGAATTTGACTCTATTTACAACTATAGCTGTCCAATTTGTATTGAACAAAAAAGCTTTAGAGATAAAACATTCAAATAATTAGATAAAGCACAAAATGAAAAGTTTCAAACATTTCCTATGTATGTACCTTTTATTACTGAGAGACAGCTTCACCTGACCTGTACTTCACAATTAAAGTACACTGCAGTCCAGTTGAAATATAATTAGTAAATGCCAATTATGTTTATGCATTAAACACTAAGTGCTGCTTTTGTGGCTAATTGGCAGCGCTTGTCTGACTTGTACTCTCTTTCCTCCTCCTCTAAAAGAATGTAGAATTGGTTTTTCTCTAGAAATTGACTGTTTGTATAAAAAAATGGTCTAGTATTTAATATTTAATGCCAATCCTCTTCAGTGTAGATTTAGTCCTTTAGTGTATAAAATAGCCTCTGTAAAACAATGAAATAAAAGTGAATTTTATCAACCTCTCCTATGAGAAACCAGAACAGTAATCCTTTGTAGGAAAAAGTACATAGCATTCTACCTAAACGCAGAAGCTTAACTTTTGTTCTAAATAAGATGAGATGGTGAGAAAACTTAAAAGTAGTACATGGGATAAATCAGTAGAAGAGCTCAATTACTTCAATTGTATAATAAGCTTTAAAATGCAACCTACACTCGAAAGAGATAGGATAGTATGTTTTAATGACTTGTCAACAGAAGTAGGGTAAGCCTTATCTGCTTCAGAACAACCTGGAGGACTTTTCAGGTTTGAGAGTTGAATTGAGGGAGGGTTCTAGGTGTACAAATCGTAATGATCATTTCTAAGGCTGTAATTTTTTTCCCCTATGCCACAAATAAATAAGTCAACATGCAAGATTGTGAAAGTAGTTAAGTTTCTATTACTGTGTACAAATTGTAAAATAGTTGCAGATATCTGTACATATTTCTGTAACATATGTATATTTGGCTCATAAAGGTGGGAACAGGAATACTGTAAAATTATGCACTTTAATTCTTGTTGAAAACTTTAAAAGTTTGTATTCTGTAAAATAAAAGCATTATTAAATCAGTAAATATTCTTTGTGACTCACTTGTCCTAGTTCATTTCTGCCTCTTTTCATAGCTGTTTTAAAATAAGACTGATTATATTGCTGTAGTAAAGAGCAAAATGCAAGTGAATCACGAAATGTCCTATAGATATTAATGTACTCTATGTCTCTCAAAATGTGCTACAGATGATTTGATCTTAGATGCCTTGGACATCGCCTGTTACTCGGTGAAAATTATTTGGCATACTTGTCTAAGCTTTATAATTTTATTTTTATAAACAAGTTTGTATTTTATATGTTTATTCTTATACAGTAATACCTCGAATAACGTTTACCTCGGATAACGCTAAAATCGCATAACGTTAAGTAATCTGGGGGGGGTAGAATTGGATCGAATAACGTTAAGGTCCTGTGGGATGGATTGGATAACAAACGCTAAAGCCTGTGCGGTTACAATGTATCTCTAAGGAGCATTAACGTTATCCGATCCATCCCATAGGATTTTAACATGCATCGGATAACACTAAACATCGGATAACACCAAGGCTTGTGGAACCAAGTCTTAGCGTTATCCGAGGTATTACTGTACAGGCTATTGGTTAATTTTATACTGCATTCTGTTAATTTTATTGTGATGTATCTTTATGAGCAAAGACAAGTTTTAGAAGATGAGCTTAAGAATTACTTAGGTAGAAGAAATATCAGTGATGAGTTCAGCACAGTATGAGTTAATAGGTAAAGGCCACCCTTGCTCGAAATCCAATCATATCCAACTCTAGTGTTCAGTGCTCATCTCTGTTTATAGCCAAACAGCCAGTGCTGTCTACATTTGCAGACGTTTCCATGGACATGTGGCAGGCATGTCTCAACACTGGAGTGCAGAGAATGCTATTTACCTTCCCATTGAAGTGGTCCCTATTTCTCTACTTGCAATTTTTTGCTTTCAAACTGCTAGGTTGGCAGGAGCTGAGACAGCGATGGGAGCTCACTCAGTTGTGCAGTACCTGAGAATCGAACTCCAACCTTCCAGTCAGCAGTTCAGCATCTTAACCACTTGAGCCACCGCAATTAATACCGCATGAGTTAATGTATGTCTTTTATTTTACAGAGTAGCTTTTATATATGCTATGTCAAGTTTAAAAAAAAGATGCAAAAACCCATAGTTAAAGTACTCTAGAAAGCAAGGGCTGCAGGGTTTTTATTTTTGCTTTCTGATATATCTAGAAATCTAAGCAATGTTAGTAAAGGTAAAGGTTACCCTTGCTCAAAAGCCAGTCGTATCCAATTCTAGGGTTCAGTGCTCATCTGTTTATAGCCGAAGAGCCAGTGCTGTCTGCATTTTGCATACGTTTCCATGGACATGTGGCGGGCATGCCTAGACACCAAAGTGCACGGAACACTGTTTACCTACCCACTGAATTGGTACCTATTTATTATTATATTAGATTAGATTTATATGCCCCTCTCTTTGCCAAAGCAACTCAGAGCGGCTTACAATGTTACAATCTCAAATATTAAAACAACATAATATAAATATAAATATAACATATAATAGTCAATGTAGTTAATAAATCTTATATAAAAAATAAAAATACAGTACAATCAGAAAAATGCACTACAGTCAAGAAAATACAGTACAAAACAGTTGGGAAAGTCCTTATCCCTTCCTGACAGGGAGTGGCTGGCTGCGGTACAGCTGTGGTGGTGGTCGCGGCAGTGGTGGCCTTCTGCCAGCCAGCCAGTCCACCCAGCTGGCCCTCATTCTCCCTGCCTGACCGGCTGGGGAGAGCATCCAGCGATGGTCTCGTGGTGGCTATGGCAAGGTCTTTTGTAGCCAGCCAGGGCTCCGTCCATCCAGCTGGCCCTCATTCTCCCCGCCCAACTAGCTGGGGAGAGCATCCAGTGATGGTCTGGTGGCAGTGGCAAGGTCTTTTTGTAGCCACCCGCCCGGTCCGTATAGCTGGCCATCATTCTGACCGGCTGGGGAGAGCGTCTGTCTACTTGCAGTGTCTTGCTTTCAAACTGCTAGGTTGGCAATGTTAAGCCCCTATAAATCCAGTTTGGGGAAATTAGTTCAGATTGACATGAAGAACCCAGGATGTTGTGTATAGCTTGGTACTCTCTCACCACACAGTAATACAGAAATCAAAGAATAGTAGAACTGTTACAGGCTCTGCGACTATGAAATCCAAACCTCCTGTCAGAGCAAGAGCATGAAATCTACATCTAGAGCATCCTGGCAGAGGGCCATCTACACTCTACTTGAAAACTTAACGTAAATGAAAAACCACCAGCCTTTGTGGTCATCCATTATGAACAGTTCTTATTGCCTGAGTGTTCTTAGTTGAAATGTTATTTCTTGCAGTTTGGATCTATTATTTTGGGTCTTCTCCATTCAAATTGGTCCCCTCTAAAATACAATTCCATATACTTCAATCATGTAATGTACGGTATTTTGTTCCTGTTTGACCTGATTTAAAGAACTAGACACACACATCACGTATTACAACCCTTGCTGCTGGGCGAAAAATAAAACATTTCAATACAGAAAAATGTTATTGGCCAAAGTATTATTGTTCACTGTTTGCCATGGTCAGCTGTGGCTAATTGACATGGGGTTGGGACAAAACTTAGCCATCTTCCTAATAATGCACCCAGTTACACAACCAAGATGCATCCTGGCATTTTGTTGATTAGCTGTAATAAACCTTAGAGGTAAAGGTCTCCCTTGCTTGAAAGCAATTCGTTTCTGACTCTAGGGTTTGGTGCTCATCTCCTTTTACAGCCAAAGAGCCAGCACTGACTGTGTCTGCAGACATTTCCATGGACATGTAGCAGACATGTCTAGAAATCAGAGTGAATGGAGCGCTGTTACCTTCACACTTAAATGGTACTTATTTCTCTACTTGCAATATAAATCTAAATAAATAAATTTCTTGCTTTCGAACTGCTAGGTTGGCAGGAGCTGGAACAGATGATGGACACTCACTCCACTTTGCTGGCGAATGGGCGGTGATATAAATCTAAATAAATAAATAATTCAGGTCTCGAACTGCTGGCCTTCCAGTTGTCAAGTTCAGCGTCTTTGCCACTAAGCCACCGCAGTGCCTTAACAAAACTTAATACAGTAATAGAATATCACCCACTGAAACATATGTATACTTAAAAACTACTAAAGGCTTGAATTATAACACAAATGAAAATAAGATTTCAGCAACACTGGCTTTATCAAGGTTCAACTTCCTACTTTTCACACAGAATTGTGTTGTAAAAACAGAATTTGCCTCCACCAAGATGAAGATACCACCTGAATTTTGATGCACAAACTGCCTTCACTATTACTGCTGTAATGACATAGTCAAGTAGTTTCCAATTACCAATATTTATTAGGTCCTGACATCTCTTTGAAATGTTAACATTCTTAGCAGACAGGATTTCACTAATTAAATTCTGATGAATATAAAGACATTCCAAAAGCACAGTGCTTCAAAAATACAACACAAAATATATACAAAATGCACTTTTTCACACACAGTATTGCTATCGGAACAAACAGCTATACCTGCTCAGATTATGAGCTGACATTTCAGATAGATGCAAAGTGCTAGTCATGTTAAGCAAAGTACTTTCTCCAAAGACTGAATGTAACATTTTATTCCACATTTTGTTCAAATGCTGATGTCTGGGTTGCTGCTACAATAATCAATATAATCAAAATCCTTGACATCAAAAGTAACTTTACACCACTGCTTGTAGGTCTTTCTGCCCTCTGGAGTTTCCACCACAAAATGTTTAATGGAAATCATAGGAAGTGTGATTTCCCGGTAAATCATTTCCAATCCCCAAGGCTGTATGGACAAAAGCAGAATGGTGAGGTTATTGATTAGGATTATCAAGTTTTCCTAACAATTCCAGCATCACACAAGTAGAGGAAGTTGTGTTACACAAAAAGTTGATTACAATCCAGGCATTTCGAAGTTATTTAGCCTTTGTTCCAAAATCACTGGTCATTTCCCATGATGGCCATTCTAATGCAAGAGATAAAGATGCCAGATTCAAAATAAATTAAGAAGATTGCAGGAGACCAGTCTTTATTTCAATAGTTCCTCAGGTACGTAGGATCAGCATGCAAGCTTTAAATTAATTGCTTTCTGCAGGCTATGAAATGACCATAACCAAAAGGGAGATTCACCAATAAGACAGCTACCTGTTGATCTTTATTTGTAAATGAGTAGAAATAATTGGAAAGTTAGACACCTGCAAGGCTGCAGAATCAAGGTTGTTACTTCAGGACTACTATCCATGGTTGGTGAATAGACATGTCTCCTTGTTATGACATGCTTTGTTTACCTCAGCCACTTCAGGTACCCTTTCTGTTGCCTAGACTAGGGGTTCCCAACCGTTTCAACCTGGGGAGTGGGCATGCTCTCAGCTTTGAGGGCTGGACGACCATTTTGCACTGCCTGCACGATGGGGATGGCCATTTTGTCCCAACAACTTCAAAGGGGTGGCCATTTTGTTTCTCAAATGACCTTGGAGGGGTGCTTGGGGCACATGAAATGGTCCTGTGAAGCCAGATCTGACCCGTGGGCCTTAGGTTGGAAACCCCTGGCCTAGACCTAGAGGACAAGCATTAAGTCTTCTTTCTGAGGCGATCTGGGGGCATTCACACTTTTTGGACAATGGAGTAGTCCAAGTTCTCCCTCCCAACTCTCATGCCTTTTGAGCCCTGGTCAGGAGGTTCCTCCCCCACTCACCCCAGTGCACTGCCATATACACAATTTATAGTGTCTGTGGACTGAGAAGTGAATTTCTTTTCAACAATCCATTGTGTTTTCAATTGGCAAGACACATGAAGAAACTTATTTTTAAATGACCGTGGTTATCCTACAACCGCAGGCAAATTTCATATACCTCCTGCAAGCAAGGCTCATGCCTCTAACCAGATGTTCTCCCAGATGGGGAGAAAAAATGTCTCCAGAGACAGAAAGGTGAGTAAATAAAATTGAAACAGAAGAGAAGCTGCAGCTTTTTTCCTCTGGTCCTTCCCACCACCAACAGGAAGCCCTAATCAGGTCACCTGTGTGGGAATGTCACCCTCCTCAGGACAAGGTTCCCAATTATTTTCCTCAAGTAATTGCTTCCAAGAGCAGCAACAGATTCCCATCAAGAGGTCACTATGACCAAATGTCAGCTTTAAGGCCTTGTGGAGTCAAGGAATCCATGTGGCTTCACACGCAAACTCAGAATCTGATGTCTCAGCAGAATAACAGTGGTTCTCAGCATTGGGTCCCCAGATGTTCTTGAACTATAGCTCCCAAAAGCCTTCAGCATTGGCTGTGCTGGCCAGGATGTCTGGGAGCTATAGTCCAAGAATGTCTGGGGACTCAAGGGTGAGAACTATTTTAGAAATGGAGGGGACACGGTTACCAAAGTAAGCACCAAGGAAGTATTCTCCCCCACTGTGACATTATTTTTGGCATTTTTTGTTTTCCAAGGATCGCACATCTTCCAGAAAAGTGCCCAGTCTATAGTAGGGATGAATAATGTGCTACCTGACTCTTGGTTGCATTTACCTGCCCACATTTGTCGCAGCTGATGGAGCTGCCTGGCCTCCAGTCCTTGAACTCACGAGAAATTGCCACGTGGTTGATTGACGCTCTGTAGTACAGTCTATATTGAAAACAAGGAACACATGTTTGATGTTTAGTTTCTTGCCCTTGGTTAATACATTCTGTGTCTATGCAAAACCAATGCAAGCTAAGTCACTTTCCAGTTGGCCAAGAAAGAAACTTCCCTCTCGTGACTGTATCACACCCAATGCACACCTTCAAAAAAATAATAATATGCACTTCAATTTAATTCCTGTAAAAAAATAGATTTTCACATAAAGGGCAATAAGTCTGTTAGTCAACTATAAGCCATTAAACTAGTGGTAATATGTTCTTCAACATCACAGGTAGAGAACCAAAAAGAATACTCTGTTTCCTGTGAGTTTTTCAGAAGTATCTGGCTCATCTTTATTGTAAAGAGAGTGCTAGATGAAGTGCCCTTTAGGGCTAAATTAGCAAAACATGGTGTTTTTGCATTGTGTATTTACAGAATATCCAAGAACTCAAATAATAAGCCTGCAAAATTTTAAACTTTTTTTCCCCTTCAAAGCAAGTGAGGAAACATTTCTCCCAATGGTTGTTAAAAACGAAGCAAAGGTATGTGGGACTAACCTCTGGAGCAGTAGAACAGTACACAACTGTGGTCCTCCAGATGTTGGGGTATGACATCATTAGCCCTTATCTTTTGTTATCCTGGCTGTGGCTGATGACAAACAACACTCTGCCAACATCTGGGTGGCTACAATTGCTTTTCCACTTCACTACACAAAGATCTATGCTGAATTTAACAAAAGAGAAGACGTATTTTATACTCTTGGTCAGTGATGGCGAACCTTTTAGAGACTGAGTGCCCAAACTCAACAGGTGGTTGTCCATGCCACAGAGGGGCAAGGTGAACTCTTTGAGGGGGAGGGAGGAAGTACTCCCATTGGGCTGCTGGGCAGAGTGGTGCGGTGATGGCGCATGTGCCCACAGAGAGGGCTCTGAGTGATCCCTCTGGCATGTGTGCCATAGGTATGCCACCACCGCGAGTCCAGGCTCTTCCTTTTTGTTTTCTGGTGTGAAAAGGGCAAGCAGAATGGAAAATGTACAAAAAAAGAGGACTGTGATATATAAAAACACCTATCCAGCTAAGAACACACACAATTCTATTCTTTGGTGATTTTGCTATATTCCCTTTAGAAGTCCATGTAGTTTTAAGCAAAGAAACAAGGTGGGGAGGAAATAGGAGCTCAGGGGAATAAAGGAGGATGCCAAAGGTCCATTGAGTGAATCTGAGGTAGCCATTTTTACTTGCTTTATTTAAGCTAGCCAGACTGTCTTTTAGCTGTCTGCTTTCTGTCATTTATTTCAAATTCCCCATGTCATGAACCTATGTCATCAGCCCATTGCTAAGGCAGTTACTAACTGCATTTCATATCCCCCCTTATCTCAGATTTTAGTCAGATAAAGCTGTGTGGGGTGCAGGCCAGATGATTAGCTCGGCTGACTGGCTCCTTTGAATACTCCACCTCTCTCCCTGTTGTTTTTTAAACTTTTTAATCTTTTAACTTAGAGGCAGACTATGGAAGAATCCAGAGGGGTGAAAGAAGGGAGTTAGGGTGGACTGCATCACACTCAGCACTCTGCCACACCAAAAGCCACTGGGGTCCCCGAGAAACCCTCTGACAACGATCAGTCGCAATTATTCTGCATAGTTGTCTTTCCTCACCTGAAATTGGGATTTATGTTTACACGGTGTATGTTCTCTATTTTTCGCAGGTCACTGCCGTAGCAGACTGCCATGTTGCAGCTGATGCAGTAGAGGCGTGCACTCTTTGGATCATGTAGTTGGCGCTGCTGTCTAAGTTTAACATCTCTCATCCTACGGCTGATGATGGCTTCATGTTGAAGCTGTGCAATCTGTAGGAAAGAAGGATGGGGTAGCTTTAGGGATGCTCAGTGCTTACTTCATGTGTCATACCGTAAGAAGCTGAGAAGCACGCAGAAATTGGGTTTTAAATAATCACTCCAGTAAGCCCTCTTCTACTAGCCAACCTAGCAGTTCAAAAGCAAGTAATTATAATTAGATAAATAGGTAAATAATAAATAAATACCTTCAGTGAGAAGGTAAACAGCGCTCCGTGCACGGAGATGAGCATTGAACCCTAGAGTCAGATATGACTGGCTTTCAAGCAAGGGAGAACTTTAGCTTTACCTTACTTACTTTTCAAACATCAGCATGCTCTTCATCGTACACTCTTGTGTGCATGTAGTTTGGCTATCATTTCACTTCTCTCCTCCTCCCTTCCCCCCTCCTTAAATTGTTGGTTAGCAAGTGCTCTTTACTAATGGACTCTAGGAAAAGGTAACTCTAGGACTCATCTCCGTTTATAGCTAAAGAGTCAGCCCTGTCTACATCTGCAGACATCTCCGTGGACATGTGGCAGGGATGACTAGAGAGTGCATGGATTGCTATTTACCTTCCCACCGAAGCAGTACCTATTCATCTACTTGTAATTTCTTGCTTTTGAACTGCTAGGTTGGTAGGAGCTATGACAGAGATGGGAACTAACTCCATCATGCAGCACTCGGGTCTTGAACTGCTGACCTGCATACCTTCCAGTCATCAAGTTCAACAGCTTGGCCACTAATGGACTCTACCACTCCTTTAATTAGTTATTGTTTTACTTACCTTCTGGCGATAGTCTTCAGGGGGCATTTGCTGCACCCATGCAATAGCTTTATTCATCAAGCTCTCTAGAGTCTCATTGAGCTTTTCCCGGGTCACCTCCTTGCCGTGAGCTTTGGCCAAAACAGAATAGGTGCTGTCTGGGGCACGGGCACGGCCCCTGGCCTACAACAATGCAAACGATAACAATTAGGTTCATCCCTAAAAAAATTCCAGACCAACAACGACGTCACCTATGCCTAGACACAGCCATGTAGTCCACTCAACAGTTCTCCAACCTTCCTAGTGTAACCATATTGTCTTCATCAAGCCAAAATACTAATGTTACATCCCCAGTGGTAGAATTCAATTTTTTTTTACTACCTACTCTGTGGACGTGGTATGGTGGGTGTAGCTAGGGAAAAGCCGGACCAGCCAGAATTTCTGCTACCAGTTTCGGTGAATTGGGGAGAACCTGCTGAATCCCACCTCTGCATATCCCCCTCCAACCACCCATACCTCCCTAGGTTTAATAAGCATTTCATTACTTTCTACCATCACAGAAACCAGAGGGAGTTTCAACAAGATTCTCCACAGTCGGATTTGACTGACCTGCATCATAGCAATCTCATTGGTCATCAGCCCATAGCGGACCACGATATTGCACTCAGGAATGTCCAGCCCCTCCTCAGCCACGCTAGTAGAGAACAACAAATTGAGCGCTCCATTGCGGAAAAGACGGATGGCATTTTGTTGCTCTTGCTGGAACGAACAATTGTAGAGGGTTAAAAAGCTCATTCAGGCACCGACATGAAGCTTTTTTTCTTACTCTAGCTACTGAATTAAACAGAAGGCATCATCAGGCACCATTTTCATTATGCACACAATTTTCAGGCCCTTTTTTAGGATAGCCTAGAGGTCTGCTAGGCCCTTTCTGCTGAGATTGTTAGCTATCTTGACTATTTTTCCAAGCTTTTAGGTAAAGGTTGTCCTTGCTCAAAAGTCAATCGTATCCGACTCTAGGGTTCATTGCTCATCTCTGTTTATAGCCAATGAGCCAGCGTTGTCTGTGTCTGCAGACATTTCCGTAGACATGTGGCAGACATGACTCAACACCAGAACGCACGGAAAGTTGTTTACCTTCCGACCAAAGTGGTACCTATTTATCTACTTGTAATTTCTTGCTTTCAAACTGCTAGGTTGGCAGGAGCTGAGACAGAGAAGGGAGCTCACTCCATCGTGCAGTACTCGGGAATCGAACTCCAACCTTCCACTCTTCGAGTTCTGTGTCTTAACCACACAAGCCACCACAGTCCAGCCTTTCCAATCCTTTAGGCGATTTAATAATTGAGCGTTGTTGATTCAGGGGGAGATATAATAATATGGCTAAGATAGGATTTCACTGTAAAATTCATCCTGAATTTGGTGCAGGTAAGAAAAGAACAAATGAATAAGAGACTTTGGCCTTAGAGCAGGGGTTCCCAACCTAAGGCTCATGGGCTGGATCCAGCCCCCCGGTGCCATTTCATGTGGGGCTACAACCCTCCAAGGGCATTCGAGAAACAAAATTGCCACCCCTTTGAAGCTGTTAGGGCAAAATGGCCACCTCCATCATGTAGGCAGGGCAAAATGACCATCCACGTGGGTGACAGAGCAAGCATGATGCAGCCCCCAGTTTGAAAGGGTTGGGAACCCCTACCTTAGAGATTATCATGAGGTACAAGATTAACAGAGTCGGCTTCTTAATCCATGTCTAGTCCAGACATGAAACTGCCAAAATAAAAGCACCTTTTGGTGAGTTCATTCTGCAGTTCCTTTTGCCTGACCTAGTGTGAGAAAGATTAGCCAGCACAATAAGGTTGCCATTGCCTGGGATACACCCAATCGTGGTTCAAAAATACCAATGTCTTTGAGGAAGCTCTTTCTGTGTACACTTTCTGGGCAACAGAGTGAGCCATCCTTAATTCTCATGACCACAAGAACACAGGAAAAGATAAAAATCTGGACAGTAGAGCCACTTTCAACCCACTCTTTTTTAACTGTGCCCAGAAGCAAATTCCCCTTAAGATGTAACTTTTTAAAATGTGATCTTCAAAAATTGATAAGAGAAACCAGTTGTGTATCATGAACGGTTGTTCCTATCTCATGTCTCCTACCTCCATTCCTTGGACCAATTTCAGATGAGAGGGATATGTGCAAGACTGGGAGATGACTTATGGAACATCTGTCAACAGCTGCAAATCTAAGAGTACCTCAATAGCAACTCTGATTTTATGTATTTCAATGGAGATAATGTACACTTAGGTATTTCTTCTATGAGAAAAAAAATCAAGTGACCTTCATGTTAGAGCAGTAAAACAATGGAACCAACTACCTCAAGAGGTGGTTAGCGCTCTGACACTTGAAGCATTCAAGAGACAATAGGACAATTATCTGTCAGAACTGCTTTGATTCAGATTCCTGCGTTGCACAGGGGTTTGGACTAAAAGGTCCCTTCCAACACAATTATTCTTTGATTCTATGTGTCTATAAAAAACCATGTGATAAGTGAACCTCTTTCTGTGGGTCTTATTCCCTTCCCTTGTTCTGTAGCAGAACTGGGATTCAAAGCCAAGACATTTGCCTTTCTTAGCCTTACCTGTGTCATGTGTTTTGTCTGGCTGCCGCAGCCAGCTCCTGTTAGGACACCAGACTTGATCCCAAGTTCACATAAAACCTTATTATCTTGTGCCCACTGGTGAAGGGAATGAGCACTCTGGCGTGTCCGGCTGAATACAATCCCACGTGAACTCTTCTCTTTTTGGAAATGGTCATGAAGGACTTGCTGAAGCATAACAAGATTGGGATTCTCATAGTCCTTATTTCGAGCTAAACCCGAAAGGTGTGCCCTGTTGTCTGCAATGCAAGTGTGTTACACAAAGATCTCAGTTATGGCAGGGAAAGAGGAAGATTGTTGATCGTTCTTAACCCTAATGAATGGAAACAATATTTCTTTAGATCAAAACCCCATTAAACAATTATTTGTTATGGGGAAGCTCAGAAGTGGCTCAGTATTGCTGGGAAGACCCACAAAAATGCTAGGCACCTGTATGTTGTCCTGCTTTCACTTTTAGCCCATTAATTCTTTGTGTTTGATCTTTCTCTTCATTCTGATGCCTTCTTAATCCATTTTCTTGTGCCCCTTTGGGAAATTATAGCTCAAAAAAGGAGTTTCCCACTTATGCTCTACTTCTGCATGATGGGGACAGGTTAGCACAGTGGTGGCGAATCTATGGCATGTATGCCAGACGGGGTGATCCCACCCCTCTCTGTTGGCATATGCACCATCATCCCAGCACAGAGTTTGCCCCTCCCCCCTCTGCCCAGCAACCCATTACTAGCAGCTTTTCTTGATATGTTCTTCTCTGAATGACAAAAGAAACTAGTAAAATTCAAATATTTATAGGCTAGAGAGGGAGGCAGGGTAATGTGTTATAAACTGGTATGATCTGTGGTATGCCTTCAAAAATGCTTTCTTTCACCTATTGAGTGTCTGGATCTTTCATGTTTAATGGTTCACATTAATGTCTGGCTGGACATCCTGCTATGGTAATGGAGTAGAGCCAGTGGTTCCCAACAAGGGATACACAGCCCACTAGTGGACTTCAATTCCCAGAAGCCTCAGTCAGTACATTGGCTGATCAGTGCTTTGGGGAAATGACTTAGGCTTCTGGGAATTGAAGCCCAAAAACCAGCATTTGGGAAACACTGGAGCAGACCATACAGCCAGCAACTCAATGCCATGTTGGGTGGCAGTAAATAACCCGACTCCCTAAAGGGGCCGATGGATACTGGCTGATGAGCCCCTTTAGGTGGGATGATGGTCCCCTCAGTTGAACACTTCCTCCCCCCCAGCACAGAGTTCACCCTGTCTCTCTTCCCAGCAGCCAAATGGGAGCGCTTCTTTCCCCCAGCACACAGTTCACCCCACCCCTCTGCCCACCAGCCCAATGGGAGTGCTTCCTCTCTCCCCCCAGCACAGAGTTTGCCCCACCTCTCTGTTTGGGTACTTGGTCTCAAAAAAGTTCACCATCACTGTTTTAGCATTTAAACTGGCTGTTCATGTTTTTGAATTATTTACATATTACCACATCAGAGAATACTATGAATGAATTCCATTAGTAGGTTAGCTTTCATTGATACAACATTACAGACAAATGTGTTGTATCAAGCACAATGGTTTTTTGAAGACATACATTCATATATTCAGGTCCAAAACACATTGTAGGTCCGGATCACCCAAAGTCTGTTTGTAAACTAAAATGCAGCATCATAGTTGAGAGGAGGGGCAGCAGAGAGGTGCTCTTTAAACCTTTCCTCTGTACCAGGAGTGTGTGAATTGCAGCATATGAAGATGGACCTTCCAGTCCAACAATATCTGTACAACCACACTTTCTTACTGTCTTGTGTTCTATGCTATTTTTCTGGTCAAAATTATCCCATCAAGACTTCTGTTTGTCATTTGAAATAAACAGACAGATGCTTGTGGTTTTTCTCTCATTTTTTCCCTCTATGTAAAAAAGGCTAGCCATTTTGGCCAGGAAAACAGCTGAGAGGAAGTAGGATCCCTTCTCCCTGCTTTAAACCATTTGGCAGCTCATTCCTGGTTGCTTTATCTCCTTTAATGTTTCTACTACTAAAACTCACCATCAAAGATCTGGACCACGTACTGCTCAGCTGGATGAAGCAAGTCCTTGATAGCCTTTTCCAGCTGATAAAACTCATTCAGGCTGTTGAAGGCATCAATCATGCGGACAGTATCATTGATCAGCAGGGCGTCATTGTATTTACGGAGATGCAAGGCACATATCCGGGTCTTCTGGCAAAAACTTGTTGCTCCTGACAAAGTGAAAGTGACAAAGTTAATTACAAATGTCAGTGACAATTCTTCCAATGTCTGTTATTCATTGTACAAACAGAAATACAGTCACTTATCATCAATAAGGAAAGGGTTTAAAAGGTCTACCTGTAGACAAAGTTGTTAGATTAAAACCAGATCTCTTTCCTACTCCCCAGTTCCTTATGTTTACTCTGTAGCACACCTAGAATCTCAGGCCTAAAACCAGTTGCTAGTCTCAATTAAAGCTGATTTAATGAATCAATTCTGATAGTAAGTCAATCTGCATATACAGTAAAACCTTGCATACAGAGTGCTTCACTTAGAGACTAACTCGCCTAAAGAGCATAATTTTCTCTGAATGGTCACCTTGCTTAACAACCAAAACCAACCAAAAACTCGCTTAACAACTAAATCTGGGTTTGCAATCCCCCCCCCCCCACCAGAAGTCACAATTGGTCACTTGAAATGATGTTTCACTTAAAGAGCAAATTCACTGAAAGAACAATCCTATGGAACACATTATGCTCTTTAAGCGAGGTACCACTGTATGTCTCATTGATTTGATGGATCTATTCTAGTGGGGAAAAGCAATTGGATTTCAGCCATAATAATAAGGAAATTATAGGTCTCCTTGTTAAGCACCACAAAGCAAATGTAAAGAACGATACTGTTTCCTCAGATCCACTGCTTAAGTAGCATGCTAGCAGTTTTTCTTGACATGTTCTTCTCTGAATGACAAAAGAAACTAGTCAAATTCCAATCTCTATAGGCTAGAGAGGGAGGCAGGGTAACGTGTTATAAACTGGTACGGTCTGTGGTATGTCTTCAAAAATGCTTGCTTTCACCTATTGAGTATCTGGATCTTTCATGTTTAATGGTTGACATTAATGTCTGGCTGGACATCCTGCTATGGTAATGGAGTAGACCCTACAGCCAGCAACTCAATGCCATGTTGGGTGGCGGTAAATAACCTGATTCCCTAAAGGGGCCAATGGATACAGGCAGATGAGCCCCTTTAGATGAGGTCATGGTCCCCCTGAATGGAGGAAATGCCACTGGAAACCATCATATTGGGCTCAAAGGCAAAATGAGCAGAAGAGGAACCACTTCACTATTCTGATTCCCAATGATCATGGAGGCAGAAGAGGCTATGGTATATGGACTGGATGGGAAGGCACACCTCGTCAATATCCTCAAAGCTGCGGCAGTCCAATGCAGTTCCAGTATTTAATCCTACATGTCACATCTCATACATGCCACAAGAGATGACTCCAAGATCATAGTATGTGGGTTACTTCATGGCAAGCTAGGATCCACTTTAAACAAATTCACACCAGTGGCACTTTTCCTGCTTGTGTTGGAAGGCAAAGACAGCTCAGAGCTGTATACTCAGATCAAGTTGCAGCCAGTGAACAGCAGATGGGGAAATCCTAATTATAATTTTAGTAGCTTCCTTGCTTGAAATGTCTTTTCCAGCCCAGGAATTTAGTTTTTTCCCTAGAGCCTCAGAGATTTGTGTCTCTTGCCATTCAGAATTCCATTCTTTTATTTCTGCTGCTTCATAGTCATAAATCAAACTGAGCTGGATTACTGCTGATGTTTAGACAATTGTTTCCACAATCAATGACCAATGATTTAATCCCTCATATATTCAGTTAGAAAATCTTAGGTTGCAGGACTGGAAAAGTCATTTCAAGCAAGGAAGCTGCTAAGATTATAGGTAGGATTTCCTCCTTTCCTATTCACATCCAATGAACTCTACCTTTCCCCATGGTATGCTCACCTTCCTTTTCAAGCTCCACAACTTGCTGCTCAAAGATCTGGGTACCAAAGTCTGTAGTCAACTTTGACACGTCTAGGTAATCATAGATTTCATTCATTATTTTCTTGACTCTTCCTCCAAAGGGATCCTGAAAAATGAAAGATATGGAAACTGCATGCATTAGGATCAATAGAGAAGTCACATGGCCATATGCTAATTTGCATAGCCCTCCAGTGCTATCATCTTATTCACCTGTCCCTGCTTTGCTGCTCTTCCCACATATTCACTATGTGTTTGTAAGAAATCCTTACCTGAAATCTTGGAAGAGACACATTATACTGCTTCTTGGGTTGTGGAACATGTTGCTCAAGGTAGAATGTATGTTTTTGGGAGGACATGATTTTTCCAGCATCAAGGTTGGCACAGATCTGGAACAGGTCATACAAATATTTCAGGCACTGAAAAAGCCCAGGACTCTCCTCGGTATCCTACTAGCACCAACAGACCCTCTTTGTAGGGCAGGGGTGCCCAAACTATGGCCCATGGGCCGGATCTGACTCATGGCACCAACTCATCCAGCCCTCGCCACCCTTGCCACTCCCAGAAGCGGAATTAAAATGGGCCCGTGCATGCGCAAAACGCTGCGATAAATGGATTTACGACAGCGTTTTGTGCAGGCGCATTTTACTTCTGCTTCTGATGGGAGAAACTACATGACCAGCCCACTAAACCACATGATTGGTCCACAGCTCGAAAGGTTTGGGCACCTCTGCTATAGGGGTGTGTGGAATAGCAGAAAGTGTAAGGAGGAAAGAAAGTATTTTGACATCGCTTGCAAACTTGCCTGATATGTTAGAATTCTTGCCCATGATACCTAATCTTCTATTTACAAGACATTTCTAATAAAAATTCAGCTATGCAATTACTCCACCCGCATTTGAAAGAGTGTTATCTAGAAACAATTTGCCCATCCAAGCTGGAAAAGCAGCCTCATATGAGCTCAAACTATTTTTCAGTACTAGCCCAGTCAAGCAGGGTCTTGGTTTCCTCCCTGTCACCTGCCATCTAACCCTTCTAACTGAAGACATCTGGAGCTCAATCTGTCAGCTTCTCTGTGTAAAGGCCATTCTGTGCCATTGAGCTCTCTTTTCTCTTCTACTTCTGTAAAAGAAGCAGTAGAGGCTCATCCATTTGAACTATCAGGAAACAGCTCAAGTGACTCCTTGAAGCTGGGCAGTTCCTTACAGGACGCAAAGGGCCTATATGTGTGAGGAAGAAAAAGAAAATATACATATATGTGTATGTTTATGGGGCTACAGTGGCTTAGTGGTTAAGATCGTGAGCTTGACAACTGGAAAGTTAGCAAGTCAGCCGTTCAAGACCAAAGTGCTGTGTGATGGAGTGATCCCCCATTGTCCGAAAACAAGAAATTGCAAGTAGGTAATAGGTGCTTTACACAAGGACTTTACACATGGACTTTACACATGGACTTTACACATGGACATCACCAGATGGCCAACATTGAAACCAGATTGATTACATACTCTGCAGTCAAAGATGGAGAACTTCCATACAGTCAGCAAAAACAAGACCAGGAGCAGATTGTGGCTCAGATCACAACCTACTGATTGCAAAATTCAGGCTTAGACTAAAGAAAATAGGAAAAACAATTAGGCCAGAAAGATATGACATAGAAAACATTCCTTGGGAATACACAGTGGAGGTGTGGAACAGATTTAATGGCTTGGACCAGATAGACAGAGTGCCAGAAGAATTATGGACAGAGATGCGGGACATCATGCAGGAGGCAGCAAGAAAAACCATACCAAAAGAAAAGAAGCGTAAGAAAGCTAAGTGGTTATCCGAGGAGGCTCTTAAAATAGCGGAGGACAGAAGGAATGCAAAATGCCAAGGAGAGAGGAAAAAATACAATCACTTGAATACAGAATTTCAAAGAAAAGCAAGGAGAGATAAGGAAACGTACCTGAACAAACAGTGCACAGAAATAGAGGAAAACAATATCAGGGGTAGGACTAGAGATCTTTTCAAAAAAATTGGGGAACTCAAGGGAACATTTAAAGCGAAAATGACCATGATAAAAGACAAAGATGGCAAGGAGTTAGCAGATGCAGAAGAGATTAAGAAAAGATGGAAAGAGTACACAGAGGAACTATACAAAAAGGACCTCAACACCCCTGATAATCACAATGATGAGAACATTGAACATGAGCCAGACATTCTAGAGAGTGAAGTCAGAAAGGCCCTAAAAAACACTGCAAACAACAAAGCTAGTGGAGTTGATGGTATCCAAGTTGAACTTTTCAAAGCACTACAAGATGATGGAATCAAATTATTGCATTCTATATGCCAGCAGATTTGGAAAACAAAACAATGGCCACAGGATTGGAAAAGATCTGTATACGTTCCACTCCCCAAAAAGGGTAATGCCAAAGAATGTTCAAATTATCGAACAATTGCGCTCATCCCTCACGCTAGCAAGGTGATGCTCAAGATAATACAGGATAGACTGCAACAGTATGTGGAGAGAGAATTACCAGAAGTGCAGGCGGGTTTCAGAAGAGGCAGGGGGACTAGAGACCACATCGCCAACATCAGATGGATCATGGAAAAAACAAAGGAATATCAGAAACAAGTCTACTTCTGTTTCATTGATTACACGAAGGCTTTTGATTGTGTCGACCACAACAAAATGTGGCAAATAATTAAGGAGATGGGAATACCAGAACACCTTATATGCCTCATGAGAAATCTGTACATGAATCAAGAAGCAACAGTTAGGACAGAAAATGGAATGACGGAGTGGTTTGGAATAGGAAAAGGAGTAAGACAAGGCTGCATTTTGTCACCCTGCTTATTCAATTTATACACAGAGCACATAATGCGCAATGCAGGAATGGAGGAATCACAATTTGGGATCAAAATTGCTGGGAGAAACATCAACAATTTGAGATATGCAGATGATACCACCCTCATGGCAGAAAGTGAGGAGGACCTAAAGAAGCTCCTAATTAGGTTGAAAGAAGAAAGTGAAAAGGCTGGCTTCAGACTCAATATCAAGAAAACCAAGATCATGGCAACAGGCCCTATCAGTCCCTGGAAAATAGATGGGGAAGAAGTAGAAGCAGTGACAGATTTTACTTTCTTAGGATCTAAGCTCACTGCAGATGGTGATTGCAGCCATGAAATAAAAAGGCGACTGATTCTTGGGAGGCAAGCGATGAGAAACCTGGGGAGCATAGTGAAAAGTAGAGACATCACATTGAAAACAAAAATTCGCATAGTCAAGGCAATGGTATTCCCTGTTGCAATGTATGGTTGCGAGAGTTGGACCATTAGGAAAGCTGAACGGAGAAGAATAGACGCCTTTGAGATGTGGTGTTGGAGGAGAGTTTTGAGAGTCCCTTGGACAGCGAGGAGAACAAATAGGTCAATCTTAGAAGAAATCATCCCTGACTGTTCCTTAGAAGGTCAAATAATAAAGATGAGGCTAAAGTACTTTGGACATCAAATGAGAAGAGAGGATTCACTTGAGAAAGCTTTGATGCTTGGAAGGGTCGAGGGCAAAAGAAGAAGGGGACGGCCCAAGATGAGATGGCTAGATGGTATCGTGGAGACAATGGGCACAGAGCTGAGCGAGTTGAGGGGGATGGTGGAGGACAGGAGTGCCTGGCGGTCAGTGGTCCATGGGGTCGCAGAGGGTCGGAATCGACTGTGCGACTGAACAACAACAAAAATAGGTGCCACTTTGGTGGGAGAGGTAACAGTGTTCCATGTGGTCTGACGTTTAGTCATGGCTGAAACAAGACCATAGAAAAATTTGCAGATGCCAATAGCACTGTCTCTTTGGCTGTAAACGGAGATGAACACTGCCCCCTAGAGTCGGATACAACTGGATTTTAAGCAAGAGAGTGTTTTACTATGTTTATGTTTACAGTATGTATGAAAATCTACTATTTCTTCTGGTACTACCAACCCTTAATCATATCTTACGTTCCCCTCAATCATAATGGGTGCCAGCCGTCTGCTTGCACTTGTAATCCTGAGCGGAACAGAGAAACAGTGTTTTCCACCCCTTTAAAAACTGTGCTCTCCTCTAGTGAACATAAAACATTTCCTCCTTCCCTCTCAAACCTGCCTTCCTCTATAATTTTAACATGACTTCAGTTGGTACTGGAGAGGTAGTGTAAAATAGGTGGATGAGGAAAGAAATTTTACCAGTTGGGGCACATGCCATCCACATGAATTGTTCTCTACATTGTAGCATATCAAAAAGATAAAGAAAAGCAACAGAAAACTCATTGGTAGACTATAATTGCGATTGGTGACTTGTAAATCGCCCTGAGTCACTTCGGTGAGGAGGGCGATAAACAAGTGTGATTAATAAATAAATAATAAAATAAATAAGGAAACTAAGAAAGCAATAGAAATTATAAATGGTTGTCCTTTGTCTTTCCAATTACATATATAACATTGAACATGTACACATAAATGTCTGATAAACAGTCTGTGATAGGGAGCAAGATCTGTAGGGTTATACCCCACTCTTTCAGCATTTCAGCTCACAGGAAAATCATGCAAAATAGAAATTGGACCCAGAGAATCCATGCTCTTAAATGACATATTGTCACACCTAAAGAAGATAAAAAGGGCAAGAGCTTTTTCGGCTGTGGCTCCTTCATTATGGAACGAGTTGCCAGTGGACATTAGATCTTCTTCCACTTTAATGGCTTTTTGCAATCAGCTAAAAACATTCCTATTTCACCAAACATTTCTCTTCCCATTATCTGTTTGTTTTAACTGAGTTTAGTGAGCTTTGAATATGAGGATTTAAATCATATAATACTGGTAGCGTTTGTTGATTTATTGGAAAGCCATTTTGGTGTATGTGTTTCTATATATAGTGTGTGATGCTTTTACCAGTTGGGTGGGATGCAAGTTAAATGAATGATGTTGATCTGTGATTTATTTTTTACTACAGCTGCCAGAATTCTGTAAGTTACAGTCCAAAGGACACCCGCCGCCCGCCGCCCCCCTCAATCTGCACATGTCTGATTCAAAGATTTAGATTTTAAAGCTTTCAATATTGGGGCCCAGTGTCTTCTAGTAGGCTTACCTGCAGGATGTGGTCCTGGGCTCCCTTCAGGGAGTTAACACCTCCAGTTCCTAGTGAGGCTGTGAGCCCCAGGATCTGTGGTAAATTCTGTTGACCTTTCAGTTTACACTCCAGGTAGTCCTCCATAATCTGGTTGTAGGTAGTTTCCTTATGAGTGTGGTGGCACTCATCAATGACCAGTAATGAGAAATCTGCATGAGCAAACTGAAAGCAGTGAGAAGCTCTGGATTTTTAATATTGCTGGTATTGGTTAATCTGTTAGTGCTGCATATTTCATGAAAACCATTATAAGGAAGATATAAAGATATATTCCTAACAGAACGAGCCATTAACAGAACAAAATAACATATGTTTAGCTAAAAAGTAAAACATAAAATCAGCAGAGCTCAATAAGAAGCTAAATTAAAATAGTTAGATCTATTTAATAGCAGTTTCACCTATATAACCATCCCATAGAGTGGGATTCTCAACCTGCAACCCGTGAGCTGAATGCGGCCTGTGGCACCATTTCATGCGGCCCCACATCACCTCCACCGCATCCAGAAGTGCCATGTGGTGGAGGAAAGGCAGAATGGCCATCCGGCCCCCGAAACTGTTTGAGGGAGGGTGATCCGGCCCCAGCTTTAAAAAGTTGACAACTCCTGCCACAGCACTTGGTGTACTCTCTAGCCAATTCACAATATAATTATATTTTTGCCCCCAACATGCTGGATACTCATTTTACTGACCTTGGGAGGCTGAATCAAACTTGATACCTAACAGGATTGAACTCAAAACGTGAGCAGTTTGGGCTGCAGTACAGCAGTTTAACCACTGCGACACCAGGGCGCTTACTTGAAAAATACAGGGGTTGGGTGCAGTGATGGGATGATAAAAAATTTTGTACCCCACCCTGACGTCATCACAGTGGGGGCGGAGCTAACGTCATGACGTCATGGGTGGAGCCAACGTCATGACATCATGACGTTGTAGGCGGGGCCAAAAATAAAATAAATAAAATAAAAATAAAACACACACACACACACCCCTCAACCCCCCCCCCACAAAACCGTTAATAAAATAAATAAATAAAATAATAATTAAATAAAAATACACCCAAACACCCACCCACCCCAAACACAAACCCCACTTACAATGGGGACCGTTGGGGCTGGCCCCCAGCCTTGGTGCCCGGCGCCGCGCCTAGCCGGGCGGCCCACGCTCCCGGCCGCAACGCTCCATGGGCGGCCCCGACCCTCGGCGCCCCGCGGCGCGCCTAGCCGGGCGGCCCACGCTCCCGGCCGCAACGCTCCATGGGCGGCCCCGACCCTCGGCGCTCCGCGGCGCGCCTAGCCGGGCGGCCCACGCTCCCGGCCGCAACGCTCCATGGGCGGCCCCGACCCTCGGCGCTCCGCGGTGTGCCTAGCCGGGCGGCCCACGCTCCCGGCCGCAACGCTCCATGGGCGGCCCCGACCCTCGGCGCCCCGCGGCGCGCCTAGCCGGGCGGCCCCGAGCTGCCCATGGAGAGTTGCGGCCGGGAGCGTGGGCCGCCCGGCTAGGCACACCGCCGGGCGGCGAGGCTTGGGGCGCCCGTGGAGCGTTGCGGCCGGGAGCGCTGGGCCGCCCGGCTAGGCACGGCTCCTCCTCCTAAGCCCTCCGCCACTGCCAGAGCCACTTCAAAATGGTCCGGCTCCGGCAAAAACAAGTGCGCATGCGCAGAAACAGAATCTGACGCATGCGCAATTTAAAATTGCAGCACGCATGCGTCAGATTGACTTCTGCGCATGCGCACTGAATTGGAGCCATTTTGACTCCAATTTAAAAAAAAAATTTTTTCTTTTTTTCAGGCGTCCGGAACCGGACGCCTTAAAAATAGATTACCCTCTCGGAGAACCCTCCGAAATTGTTCTTACCGGTTCCAGGGAACCGTCTGGAACCGGTGACATCCCATCACTGGTTGGGTGAGGAATGATACTATGTCTCTGCTGGAGAAGAGATGTCTAAAAATGTGGTTTTCGATGTGGTAACCATATTAGTCTGTGTAACCATATCAAAGCAAAGCCTCAAACAAGTAGCTCTGAATACTAATCGGGATGAAATGCTACACTGATTAACTTAGCACGAAAATATAAGATTGTTTAGGGGAGCTTTATGAGATGGTGTAGCTTTGGGAAATGAACAACAAGAAAGAATCTCCCAGTACAAAATATTCTATTACTTAGAATTTGCAGGTTCTGATTTAAAAAAAAAGGTGTTATGGATCACTGGTTTCAAGGAAGCTCTCAAAAGAAAATGAAGCATCATTTAAAGAATGCAGGAGAAGAGGACTAGTTAGCAGTGTAAGCTAGGAAGCACATAATGTCCACCTGCATCTTAGCCATAGCCCACAAACTTTTGGAGTGAAACTACAGGAAGCCAGATATAGGCTGAATATTGGGGGGGGGGGGGGGGGACTCTTAATGGTTAAAACAGTATGACAGTGGCACCAACTCCCTCAAGAGGTGAGGAGCAGTCAAAACTTTGGAAACATTCAAGAGAGCATTGGGCCACCATCTGTCACATCTGCTTTGATTCAGATTCCTGCACTGAGCAGGGGGTTGGACTCCATGACCTAAAAGGCCACTTCCAACTCAGTGATTCTATGACTTTCAGAACAGAATACCAATCAGTAGGGTGGGCCTAGGATGCTGACCTGTTTTATTCAGCTGTTGTAAGAGCGCAGTACTATCATTGCTAGCATTATTATTTAAGCAAAATGTGTACAAAGTGACTCCAATGCGGGTAAAGCGAAGCTCCCCTTAACCCTGCTGAGTCCCTGCTCCCTAGCCTATTTCTCTAGGAGTGCATAAAGCAGTACAGTAAAACACCGGATAACGCTAAAACTTGGTTCCACAAGTCTTGGTGTTATCCGATTTTTAGTGTTATCCAATCCATGTTAAAATCCTATGGAATGGATCGGATAACGTTAAAGCTCCATAGAGCTACATTGTAACCGCACAGGCTTTAGCGGTTGTTATCCGATCCATCCCATAGGACCTTAACGTTACTCGATCCAATTCTCCCCCCCCCCCGGGTTACTTAACGTTATGCGATTTTAGTGTTATCTGATCCAATCGTTATCCGGTGTTTTACTGTATACAGTATTTGTTACCTTGCCCCATGCAATCTACTGTGAATTTACTACCATCCCGATTGTTTCAACACCAAAACAGGAAACTTCTCTTTTAACCATGCTGCTCTCAACTATCCCGACTCACCTGTTAGCTCCACATGGATTTCCTCATCTTGGCTAATCAGAGCATTTTGCAGGATCTTTGCTGTGCAGATGATCAAGTCGTGGCTCTTCACCATCTCTGAGAAGTAGTACTTCTCAGTGCTGTCACCGCTAATTGCTGTGATCTTGAACTGATTTTTCAGGAAGCTGAATTCGTTCTTTAGGTGTTGCTCCACTAAAGGGACCTGCCAGGCCAAACAAATAAAACAGTGAAATGTTTTCCATGGTCAGAAACTGAAAATTTGTCTTCAGTCTCACAATCTGCCATCCACCAACCCTTACCGAGTTGACTAGTACAGCCACTTTGTTCTTGTTTAGGCTCTCCAAGTGCCTCTTGCAGACATAGGCAGCGGCTCGGGTCTTTCCTGCACCGGTTGGAAGCCATATTATGATATTCTCACCCTCCAAAGCAGGCTCAATGACTTCCCATTGATAGTCACGCAGTTCCATGTTGTTGCCCTTTTGAAGGCCTGTAGACTGAAGTTGAAACCATGAAAAGCAAGAGCCAAGTCGTCTCAGTGTAACCACAAGCCACAACGTGTCCATATATTTAGATTTAGGACAAAGCTTTTCTACTTAGTAAAAATCCTGTGGTTCTTAGGAAGACTTCATTTTGAGCAACGGCATAAGCAAAGGGATGCAGACAGTCTGGCAAATCATTTAAGATAAACGGAAGAAATCTAAACAGAATTATGAAAATAAGATGGAAACTGGAGGGCCATTGTGGCTAGACAAGCAATTGCTTAATTAGAATTCTTCCAGCAGTATTTCCCATTCTAAAAGATGGCAGAAATGACAAAGCAGATTTTAAAGGATTTAAATATTCTCCGCAAAACTGGTTGCTAATCTCTCTCTCTCTCACACACACACACACACAGACACTCACAAAACACACACACACACACACATTGCTCAGAGTCTTGAGTGAGTTTCCTGATTAAATATTTATTTCAAAATATGCACCCAATTTCCATAGGAAGCTCTATCTATTTGCCTATCTCTCTGTCTACCTTCTTACCTATCTATCTCATAAAAACCTTTAATTTGAAGAAATGATCAGAAGCTGCCTGCATTGTAAACTCAGCACAGTAGCTGTGCTTACCAATCAGAGTGTGGCTAAGAAGAATCTGTATTCAGGATTACAAAATGTCCAGTAATGTCTTGAAGACTAACAGATCGATTGTGGCACAGACAGAACCCTCTAAACCGGTGGTGCCCAAACTAAGGCCCGGGGGCCGGGTGCGGCCCCGACACCAATTCATCCGGCCCACGAAGCGCGCGTTTTACTTCCACTTCCAGGAACGACGAGGGCTTCGCGGGCTGGATGAATTGGGGTTGGGGACCACACCCGGCCCCCGGGCCTTAGTGACCGGCTCCATGAGCCACATGATCGGCCCACGGCCCAAAAAGTTTGGGCACCCCTGCTCTACACCATGGGTTCTCAACTTTCTCAAGCTGAGGGCCGGGTCATGCTCCCTCAGATAGCTTTGGAGGCCAGACAATCATTTTGCCCTGGCTGTCACACATGGCACTTCTGGTGTGACCGGGCGGGGGGGGGGAGACTTGGAATGGTGTCATGGGTCACAAGTTGAGAACCCCTGCTCTACACCAGTGTTTCCCAATCTTTGTTTTTGGAGTTCAACTCCCAGAAGCCTAAGTCAATTCCACAAAGCACTGATCAGCCAATGTACTGACTTAGGTTTCTGGCAAATAAAGTCACCTGTGGGGTGTGTGCCCCATGTTGGGAACCACTGATCTACACCAAATGAGCAAAGAGTTCATTGCCAAATATAATCTCTCCCCCTCCATCATGAACACAAACACACTTGTAGAGTTAAAGAGAAAAAAGGCTATGAAACAAAGGAAATACTAAAGAAACAGCAACTATAAAACATAGAGGTATAGCAAGCATTCATAACAGCAGCAAATGAACCACACAATCTGCCTAGATTATCTAAACAAAACCAGCATTTTTTTGTGTTTGGAAATTAATGCCTTGTCTTCCAATCAGTCTTAATCAAAGAGGATTATACTTATAGCAATTTTAGTCTGGAGTCTCCTTTTTAAGTAAATCAGCAATTGTTCCAGTCTCTTTTATTATTAATTAATTAAATTCAAATTTATATGCCGCTCTCCTTGCCGAAGCAACTCAGAGCGGCTAACAATGTTACAGTATGAAATATACATAAACTTGAAGTAAGACTCACTCCTTGGAGCTAGGCCTCACTGCATTAATTCAAGGGTCTACATCTTAGCAGAAATGTATGGAGGTGCAAAATTAGCTAACTGTCCCAGGGGTCAGCAAAAACACAGCTCTCCAGGTGTTCTTGGACTTCAATTACCAGAAGCCCAAGTCAGTACACCTGCTGATCAGAGCTTCTGGGAACAAGTTCAAGAACACCTGGAGAGCCAAGTTTGCTGACCTCCAGGTTATCCTAAAACATATTAGGGCAGCTTCTTCTTCTGTGTGTCCAGATCTGGTTCTAAACTGCCAAAATGAAGCCGCCTTTTGTCCAACCTAGTGTGAGAAAGATTAGCTGGTACAAGGGTGCCTTTGCCCGGAGGTACACCCGACTGAGGTTCAAAAATGCCATAATCTTCAAGGAGGCTCTTTCTGTGCACCCATTTAGGGCAGCTTGAATGATAGTGGACAGAAACTACTCTGCATGTGGAAATCAGTCCACTCCTAATCACCTGAGCACCTGAATTTCTCTCTTACCTCACTAACCCGTCGCTCTGCACATCGAGGAGCTTATCTGGACGGAGGTGTCGCTGCTTCTGTTAACACTTCCTCTTAGACACAGCTTGAAATCCCCTATCTACTCTATAGACTTATTTCTGCAGTTTCAGGAAGAGGTGGAAACCAGAAAACGAAACCTAAACATGTTTTAGCTTTTGGAGCCCCAGGGAAGGGGGATTTCGACAGCCACAAACAAAGGCACTTCACATTTTGTTGTTGTTCAGTCGCACAGTCGATTCCGACCCTCTGCGACCCCATGGACCACAGTCCACCAGGCACTCCTTTCCTCCACCATCCCCCTCAACTCGCTCAGCTCTGCGCCCACCGTCTCCACAACACCATCTAGCCATCTCATCCTGGGCCTTCCCCTTCCTCTTTTGCCCTCGACCCTTCCAAGCATCAAAGCTTTCTCAAGTGAATCCTCTCTTCTCATTTGATGTCCAAAGTACTTTAGCTTCATCTTTATTATTTGACCTTCTAAGGAGCAGTCAGGGATGATTTCTTCTAAGATTGACCTATTTGTTCTCCTCGCTGTCCATGGGACTCTCAAAACTCTCCTCCAACACCACATCTCAAAGGCGTCTATTCTTCTGCGTTCAGCTTTCCTAATGGTCCAGCTCTCACAACCATACATTGCCACAGGGAATACCATTGCTTTGACTATGCGAATTTTTGTTTTCAATGTGATGTCTCTACTTTTCACTATGTTCCCCAGGTTTCTCATCGCTTGCCTCTCAAGAATCAGGCGCCTTTTTATTTCATGGCTGCAATCACCATCTGCAGTGAGCTTTGATCCTAAGAAAGTAAAGTCTGTCACTGCTTCTACTTCTTCCCCATCTATTTTCCAGGGACTGATAGGGCCTGTTGCCATTATCTTGGTTTTTTTGATATTGAGTCTCAAGCCAGCTTTTTCACTTTCTTCTTTCAACCTAATCAGGAACTTCTTTAGGTCCTCCTCACTTTCTGCCATTAGGGTGGTATCATCTGCATATCTCAAATTGTTGATATTTCTTCCAGCAATTTTGATCCCAAATTGTGATTCCTCCATCCCTGCATTGCGCATTATGTGTTCTGTGTATAAATTGAATAAGCATGGTGACAAAATGCAGCCTTGTCTTACTCCTTTTCCTATTCCAAACCACTCCGTCATTCCACTTTCTGTCCAAACTGTTGCCTCTTGATTCATGTACAGATTTCTCATGAGGCTTATAAGGTGTTCCGGTATTCCCATCTCTTTAATTACTTGCCACATCTTGTTGTGGTCGACACAATCAAAAGCCTTCGTGTAATCAATGAAACAGAAGTAGACTTGTTTCTGATATTCCTTTGTTTTTTTCATGATCCATCTTATGTTGGCGATGTGATCTCTAGTCCCCCTGCCTCTTCTGAAACCCGCCTGCACTTCTGGTAATTCTCTCTCCACATACTGTTGCAGTCTATCCTGTATTATCTTGAGCATCACCTTGCTAGCGTGAGGGATGAGCGCAATTGTTCGATAATTTGAACATTCTTTAGCATTACCCTTTTTGGGGAGTGGAACATATACAGATCTTTTCCAATCCTGTGGCCATTCACATGAGCTGAGATGAAAAAGTACTGTACAGTAATACCTCGGATAACATTAGTATCGGATAACACTAAAATCGCATAACATTAAGCAATCTGGGAGGGAGAATTGCATCGGATAACGTTAAGATCCTATGGGATGCATCGGATAACAACCCCTAAAGCCTGTGTAGTTACAATGTATCTCTATGGATCCCATAGGATTTTAACATGCATCGGATAACACTAAAAATTGGATAACACCAAGACTTGTGGAACCAGGTTTTAACGTTATCCGAGGTTTTACTGTAGTCCACTTTTTTGTAACAGCCACCAACTTGCTATAGATTTGCTGGAGCCTCATTTGAGTGGTCCCTGAGTGGAAGTTCCTTTTGCAAAAACCCTTTCAACCCAGAATAATTACTGACACAAAATTATTATTATAATGACAGTCTTTATCTTCTTGAGATCTAAGATCACTGCAAATTGTGGCTGCAGCAATTAAATCATCTTTACTCCTTGGGAGGTAAGCTATGGCAAACCTAAGCAGCATAATAAAAAGTACAGACATCACCTTGTCAACAAAAGTCCGCACAGTTAAGTCTTCCCGGTAGTAATGTACAGTATATGGCTATGAGAGCTGGACCATAAGGAAGGCTGAGCGCAGAATAGAAACTTTTGAACTGTGATGTTGGAGAAAACTCTCAAGAGCCTCCTGGATTGCAATAAGATCAAATCAATAAACCCTGGCTGCTTCTTGAAAGGACAGATACTAAAGTTCAAATACTTTGGACACCAAATGAGAAGAGAGAACTTTTTCAAGAGGGGCCTGATGCTAGGAAAGATCCAAAGCAAAAGGAGAAGGGGGTGGTAGAAGATGAGATGGTTAGACAGAATCATTGATGCAATGGGTGTAGATCCATACAGGCTCCAGAGAATGGCAGATAATTGAGGAATTTGCCGTGCTGTGGTCCATGGAGTTGCAAAGGGTTGGACACGACTGTGCAACTGAACAACATCTGGTTTGAATAGAGTATGGTAAGACTACTAAGTGTTATGCTGGTTTCCAAAGCAAAAGATGCTTCTTTTAAAAAGCACTTTTATAATGGTCAGTCACCTGGCTGAGGATATTGTGGAGCAGTGTTTCCCAACCTTTGGTTTTTGGACTTCAACTCCCAGAAGCCTAAGTCAATTCCCCAAAGCACTGATTAGCCAATGTACTGACTTAGGCTTCTGGTAATTCAAGTCTCCTTGTGGGGCATGAGCCCCACGTTGGGAAACACTGCTGTAGAGTTATAGATTTTGCTGTAAAAATAATGGTTTTTTAAAATTAAAAATGAGTAACCATAAATGTCTTTATTATCTTCTTCTTACTTATCTTTGTTCTAAAACAAAATGCCCAAACGCTGCAAACTTCCTTCAAAGAGAAGTTGTCAGCACAGATAGGGGACTTTTGAAGCTGCTGTATTCTTCTTCTTCCATGTCTAATAACCTTAGTCAGCTCTTTGGCACAGTCTCCTCTGGAGATCCTCTTGTGGATAATAACTTGTTTTAAAAAAAAAAACAAGAAGCAGAGTAAGAATAAGCAAACAATTATTATACTTTATGTATGTGCATGTAAGAAGTGGGTTCCTTTAAGAATCTGCATTGGGTCTAATGTTTTCTTCTTCAAACCTTACCTGGATTTGTTGAAAACACCTGACCACAGAAAGCCACAGTTCTCTTCTTTTCTGATCTGGAGTGAGAGTTTGAATCCAATACCAATACTTAAGGTTTGATAACTGTTGTGAAATTAATAAATATTTGAGTAGCATAGATTATGTCCATAGTTTTCAAGGAAAGGGTTATACATATAGGCAGGCGCCAGGGTAGTGTAGTAGACAGAGTGATAGACCAGCACTCCAGAGTGATGGACCAGCACCCCATGGGGATGTGTGTCTCCATGCTTTAAATTTCTTGCTTATCTTGAAAGCTGTATTAGGGTCACTCTAAATTCTGACTTTTTTAAGACATAACATAATCCACAAAAATAATTTAGACTTGGAGAGTTCAAATGCTATAGATGATGAAAAGTACACAGAAAGGGCCAAGAAATGTTCTTTGCCATTTATCAACCCGATTTCTTGTTCCTTACTGAAAAATGGCTTCTGAATATTCTGAATAAGAAATAGGTCTTCACTTTCCTAGAGGAGTGGGATATTTTGCCCACAAATGCCTATCTTAGACCTTGCATTCAAATCTATGGATAGCTCTCACTTGTGCCCCAAAGAAAACAAAATAGAAAGTGATATGGAAAAACAAGCACCTACCACTTCTACCAGGGGCTGTTGTGACTTAGTGGTTAAGACACTGAGTTTGATGACCAGAAGATTGGCAGGACAGTAGTTTCAAGACTCGAATACTATGTGATGGAGTGAGCTCCCATAATCTGTCCCAGCTCTAGCCGACCTAACAGTTAGAAAAGAAGAAATTGCAAGTAGATAAATAGGTAAAGATTCAGCAGGAAAGGTAACAGTGTTATGTGCATTTTGGTGTCTAGCCATGCCTGCCATATGACCACGTAAATGTCTGCAGACACAGACAGTGCTAGCTCTTTGGCTGTAAATGGAGATGAGCATTGAGCACTGCCTACTAGAGTCAGACATGATTAGCTTTCGAGCAAGGGAAACCTTTACCTTTACTTGCCATATCTACCTTCTTCTTCTTCTTCTGCAAGTGCCTTAGCTGCTCTGAATATTGGCTATAATCATGGCAAAAGTGTTTCTGTTCTTAACTCCTTGGAACAATTATTCTGAGGAAATTCCACACCAATCTCTCAGGTTCTTCAATCACAAGGTCCATCTACATTCAGGGCCTCTCTTCCCAAGGATCTTCTCTTGGATGATGAGTTGGGAATATTCTATACCTCATGCCATTCCTCATGATATGCCCAAGGTATTGGAGCTTCCTTTGTTTAATGGCTTTAAATCATTTTTGTACTTTATCCATCTGATGCAACACTTCTAAATTTATCAGATGGTCAGTCCATTATATCTTTAGCAGCCATCTGTTGATCCACATTTCAAAAACTTTGATTTTATTTTCATATGCTTTTGTCAATATCCAAGCTTCGACTCTGTACAACAACACTGGGAATACATAACATCTCACTATTAGGAACTACCACATCTACCTTCTTCTTCTTGTGCCATATCCAATTCTAAACATTGGCTATCCTCATGGCGATTAACCATGAAGATTGTCCTGGAAACACTGTAATGCAGTGGCCTTTCATTGGCCTTCTTCAGCACAGCACGACATCCGTACAACTGATCAAGTTCTGCAAATTACTTTCTGGTCCTGAGCCCTTTTGGTTCACAAAGTCCTCATCAGTCCCAGGCCAGTATTGCTGAAGCTTCTGCTCTCCATCAAGATCCATGTGGGATCCAAGTGGGATTTAATTCACTTGGGGACCATCACCCTTCCCTGTGGACTTTGATACCCGAGTCCATTAGTCCATTAGGGCTGTCAGGTTACTGAACCACTGTCTAAATATTGACGTCTACCTTCTTCTTCCATGTTTAGGCCAGACATGAAACTGCCAAAATGAGGGCACCATTTGGTGAGTTCATTCTGCAATCTCCTTTGCCTGACCTAGTGTGAGAAAGATTAGTTTGCAACACAAGGTTGCTATTACCAGGGTACGCTTGAATTATGGTTCAAAAACACCACAATCACAGACACAAAGAGTAATCTTTTTTTGATTCTGCAAGAAAAATTGTTGCTTTGTATGGTTTGGCTTCTGCTCCAAAGTGTAAATTCCCAACTGCAAAGATTGTTAGGCCTGTATTGTGCCAACTCTCACTTGACTTCAAACAGCAGAAGCCGTTGTGAGCAGTGTCATTGTCTCTTCCTTGATATAAATAAAGGATGCTGCAAAGCTATACAAACATGGATTCCATTCATTCAACTTTTCCCCAGGCAAATGGATAAATTGGTAATTGTGGGATAGTTCAAATAAATGTATAGTAATGGAGTGTGTCTGAGGAGGGCGAGAAACAAATTTAAATAAATAAATAAATAAATAGGACAGACAGAAATCATAGCACGGGTTCGTCATTCTCTCTTTCACTCCCCCACACATTTTGTTACATTCATCAATATATAAAATGAGGTACTGTACAAGAAAAGCGTGCTTTAAAGGAAATTAGAAACTTCAACATTTGCCAGATAAATATGTAAAATGTCATTTCTTAGTGAAACAATGTGTACCCCAAGAATTTATCAGGGTTTATCAACCTTGGGCCTCCAGATGTTCTTGGATTTCAATTCCCAGAAGCCCGGATCAGCAGGTGGACTGACTTTGGCTTCTGGTAATTGAGTTGGACCATAAGAAAGGCTGGCTGCAGAAGAATAGATGCCTTTGAACTATGGTGCTGGAGGAGACTCTTGAGAGTCCCCTGGACTGTGAGGAGATCAAATCAGTCAATCCTGAAGGAAATCAACCCTGACTGCTCATTGGAGGGACAAATGCTGAAGCTGAAGCTCAAGAACTTTGGCCACCAAATGAGAAGAGAGGACTCCCTTGAGAAGGCCTTGATGTTAGGAAAGATTGAAGGCAAAAGAAGGGGATGGCAAAGGATGAGGTGGCTGGATGGTGTTGTTGATGCAGTGGGCATAGATCTGGGCAGACTGGAGGATGGTGGATGACAGAGGAGCCTGACATGAGGTGGTCTATGGGGTTGCAAAGGGTCAGACTCGACTGTGTGACTGAACAACAACAAAAAAGAACACCTGGATGCCCAAGGTTGAGAAATTCTGGTGGACCAGTGGTTAAAAATGCTCTACTACAACCAAAAGTTGAGTTCGTTCCTGCTGAGGGCTCAAAGGTTGACTCAAACTTCCACCCTTCCGAGGCTGGTAAAATAAGTACTCAGTATGAGTGCACTAAAAGCTATGGTTTTTGTTGTTCAGTCGCACAGTCGATTCCGACCCTCTGCGACCCCATGGACCACCACCCTCCAGGCACCCCTGTCCTCTACCATCCTCCTTAATTCACTCAGCTTTGTGCCCATTGTGTCTACAATACCATCTAGCCATCTCATTTTTGGCCGCCCCCTTCTTCTTTTGCCCTTCACCCTTCCCAGCATCAAGGCTGTCTCAAGCGAATCCTCTCTTCTCATTTGATGTCCAAAGTACTTTAGCTTCATCTGTACTATTTGACCTTCTAAGGAGCAGTCAGGGTTGATTTCTTCTAAGATTGACCTATTTGTTCTCCTCGCTGTCCAGGGGACTCTCAATACTCTCCTCCAACACCACATCTCAAAGGCATCTATTCTTCTGCGCTCAGCTTTCCTAATGGTCCAGCTCTCACAACCATACATTGCCACAGGGAATACCATTGCTTTGATATGATGCAGTGGTGGGATGTCAAAATTTTTACTACCCCTCCGTGATGTCATCACAGTGTGGGCGGAGCTAACATCATGATGTCATGACATTGTGGGCGGAGCCAAAGAAAAATAAATAAATAATAAAAATAATTTAAAATGAAATAAATTTAAGCACACACACACCTCAACCACCCACCCACAACAAAAACTCATAAATTAAATAAATAAATAAATAAATAAATAAAATAAAAATACATTAAAATACACCTATCCCAAACACAAATCAACCGGAGCTTTTAAACCAGAGCTTAAAGCTTATTTTGGCTAATCCTTCTCACACTAGAGCAGATGGAAGGAAGACCACAAGATGGCTTCATTTTGGCACTTTTCAACTTTTCAACAGTTAAAGAAGTTAGGTACTAAGTCTTTGCCTAACCAGTTCTCTAGGATAATATGGCTTAATGTAAATGTAAAACAGCTGTACCTCCTTAAGGGTTCTCCAATTGGAACAGCAATTGGAACAGCACAGGTGTTGGCGCGCATGCACAGTGGGGGAACCAGTGAAAAGGTAAGCCCCAAAGGTGGTTCCCCCCAAAAGCTGGTACCAGTTCTCTGAGATGCTGGGAAAAGTTACTACTGGTTCTGGAGAACTGGTGGGAACCTGTTACATCCAGCGATGGGATGTAACAGGTTCTCACTAGTTCTCTAGAACCGGTAGTAACTTTTCCCAATGTCCCGGAGAACCGGTCGGAGCTTTTAGGGGGAACCACCTTCGGGGCTTACCTTTTCACTGGCTTGGGGTTTTTAAGCAAAGTCTTGGAGTTACCTCATCAATAAGCTACACCTGTGCTGTTCCAATTGCTGTTCCAATTGGAGAACCCTTAAGGAAGTACAACTCTTTTACATTTACATTAAGGCATATTATCCTAGAGAACTGGTACGATGACCATACCCATCTTGCAACATGGTGCTGCCCAGGCACTTATACTAACAGGTAAGTGACAGGTTTGTGTTTTGGTGGGTGGGTGGGTGTATTTTAATGTAATTTTTATTTTATTTTTTATTTAATTTATTTACAGGTTTGTGTTGTGGGTGGGTTGAGGTGTGTGTGTGCTTATTATTATTATTATTATTATTATTATTATTATTATTATTATTATTATTATTATTATTATTATTATTATGTCCTGCCCACGACATCATGACATCATGACGTCACGGTGGGGTAGTAAAATTTTTGACATCCCACCACTGGTTACATCCCATCACTGATATGATGGCACAGTGTATGAGTGTGATTTGCTTTGCCTTTGGTCTCCCTGAGAAGATCGAAGGCCGTGCCTTACACTTCCCCTCAGCGACCTCTAGAGAGAGCAGGAGGCGAGCATGAGAAGGTCGAACTACATCTCCCGCCAGGCCTTGCGGCACCGCCATCTTGTCATGGCGGGGGCCGCGCAGGGCATGATGGGAGTGAACGGGCCCGCATCAATGGTCGGTAGGGCGGGCGGGTTGGTGGCAGCGTGAGCGCCCTCCACCGTCGCCGCTTCTTCCTCCTCCCTCATTCATTGCCGCCGCCGCCTTTCCTCCTCCCTCTGCCAGGCTGCCGCCATGGAGGCGCTGATCCCGGTCATCAACAAGCTGCAGGACGTTTTCAACACGGTGGGCGCGGATATCATCCAGTTGCCGCAGATCGTGGTGGTGGGGACGCAGGTGAGGCGGCGGCGGGGGGGGCTCGGCCAGGGGTGACCTCAGCCTCGGGGGGTGGGGAGTCGGCCTCGGTCGCAGCCGCAGATACCCGTAGCGATAGCAATTATTACACTTGTATCCCTCCCCATAGCGCTTAATGCACTCTCTGGGCGGCTCACAAGTCAATTTAGCATTTTTTTGCCCCCCCAACATGTTGGGTCCTCATTTTACCAAAAGGATGTAAAGCTGTCAACCTTGCGCTGTCCTCGTCAGGATCGAACTCGCAACTGCAGTTCAACAGTTTACACTACTGGGCCGCCAGGGTTCTGTGATGCCCTTGGGTAGACCCTCTTGAGACCCGGGATGGGGTTGGAGAAGTCCTTCAATCCAGAAACTTAAATCTGGATTTATTTATTTTTTAAAAAAACAACAAATTGTACAGTATCTGGGAAGCAATTGTAGTATGCTAATACAGTAATACAGTAATACCTCATATAACATTAGTATCGAATAACACTAAAATCGCATAACATCAAGGAATCTGGGGGGAAGAATTGCATCAGATAACATTAAGATCCTATGGGATGCTTTAGATAACAACCGCTAAAGCCTGTGTGGTTACAATGTATCTCTATGGATCCCATAGAGGATCAGATAACACGAAAAATCATATAACACCAAGACTTGTGGAACCAGGTTTTAGTGTTATATGAGGTTTTACTGTACCTCAGATAACATTAGTATCGAATAACACTAAAATCGCATCACATTAAGCAATCTGGGGGGAAGAATTGCATCGGATAACATTAAGATCCTATGGGATGCATCCGATAACAACCGCTAAAGCCTGTGTGGTTACAATGTATCTCTATGGATCCCATAGGATTTTAACATGCATCGGATGACACTAAAAATCGGATAACACCAAGACTTGTGGAACCAGGTTTTAACGTTATCCGAGGTTTTACTGTATTGCCATGGGTTATGTGGCTTATTAGTTTGTCCTGGAAGACACACTTCTATTAGCATGCGAAGCACTGGGCAGAGCTGGACATGGCTTTCTCTTGACCACAAGCTCCTTGAATGAGGACATCTCCAGGTTGGAACTGCTGCTTCTTTCGTGTCCAGATCAAACGTCGGACTGCCATAATAAAACAACCTTCTTGGCTTTGTCGTTGGCCAAAATTAAATCCTCATCAGAACATGCTTCTGGTAGTAATTGGCAGACCCGCAAATGGGCCAGATTCTGTATCTCTCCACATTTACACAGCGTGTTGTTGTCCACTTGAGAACGTTGGTTTTGCATTCAAGAACTCTAACCCTCAACGTATTCATGGTCCTCCAAGTGACGTAGAGGAGGTTGAGTTCCTCAGCCATATCCTCCTTTAATGTTCCTTTTCCAGTGAGCTTGATGCTCATAGCCTTTCAGAGAATGTTGAGGGTTATTTCCTTGCTCCATTCCCTCTGATTCCGCTGAGAACATCTCTCCTTATCTTAGGTCCTTGGTCTGCAAATGTGGCTCTCCAGATGTTCTTGGACTTCAATTCCCAGAAGCCCCAATCAGCAGGAGTGCTTACTTGGGCTCCTGGTAATTCAAGTCCAAGAACATCTGGAGAGCCACATTTGCAGACCACTGTCTTAGGTTAATCATACCAACAAGAGCATATGTTTTCTCAACTGGTGTAGGCATCTTGTCACGGTACACATTGTTTCATTAACAGTGACAAACTTGTTTCAAGGTTAGCGCTGAGAGAAGAGGACTTCCAGGTCTGTCCCTTTAGGAAACCTGCATTGTTTAAATGACAGTTGTTAGAAGGAAAAAAAGGAATTTTTCATGCCAACCATTTGAGTTATCAGGCTGCAGTTTTATTTTTTTCATGGGTGTGGCCCCCCCCCCCCCAGTAAATTGTCTCCTTAAAGCCAACCACATGACTCAGTCTTCGTATTTTCTGTAAGAGGTGTAACTCTTCCTTTGGGGTTAGATTATTTTGAATTATTTCAAAAATGAGTTTATGGAGATTAACAAGAATTTTTTTTATTATCACTACTGATCCCTGGTTGTCATTTTTTTAATAACATCTGAATGGCCTATTGGCCAAAAGTGTAGCATAGAAATATAACAAATAAATGCTGAAAAATAGAACAATGGGCTTAGACTTTCATTTCAGCCAGTTAAGTAGTTTTATTGTCTTGAAAGAGGAAATGAGAGCAATGTAGTCCATAAAACATATTGAAACTCTGTTCAGTTATGAATCTGCTGTGCTTTGTATCCATCCTAGATGCTGACTGTTAAATTTCATCCTAGAGAACTGAAGTGGAAATAATATAGGCCTATCTAGTCATTTCATAGATAGGAATGAAGTTGAATGCAGCTCTGTAGACCCAGGTTCTCTTGAGTTGTACAAGTTCACTCAGCTTCTTCTTCTTCCATGTCTAGGCCAAACATGAAACTGCCAAAATGAAGGCACCTTTTGGTGAGTTCATTCTGCAGTTCCTTTCTCCTGATCTAGTGTGAAAAAGATTAGCCAGCAACACAAGGTTGTCATTACCAGGGTACACCTGATTGTGGTTTGAAAATACCACAATCTTTGAGGAGCTCTTTCTGTGTACCCCAGTTCACTCAGCTGTGGGTTTCGAGGTGAAAATAAAAAGGCCAAAGATATGAGAAATCCTGCAAAGAACTGAGAACCATCATACTGATATTCTGCTAAAAGTGAAGCCTGTGCTATCAACTGTCTTGCTGGGTAAGAAGGAGACAGCCATGGTTTATCTCATAAACCACAAAGGATGTGGTTTACAAAGTGTGATCCATCAATCAAAGCCTGGAAACAATAAGAAGGTGGGATGACCTGGAGCAATTTTGACCCTCCATATGTTGTCTATACCTCATTTTATCCCTGTCTTGAAGACTACATTTCCCCATTTGACGGGCTAGACTAGCAGTGGTTCCCATTTTGGGGTCCAGGCCACACAGGGGGACTTCAATTCCCAGAAGCCTAAGTCAGTGCATTGGATGTTTAGTGCTTTGGGGAATTGACTTGGGCTTCTGGGAATTGAAGTCCAAAAATCAAAGGCTGGAAAACAATGGGCAAGAGTGAATTAGTTATCCAGAACTAGGAGGAGGATTCTCCAGTTTCAGAAATTCCTCCAGCAGAGGATGAGATGGTTAAATACTATCATTGATGACATGATGGGTATGGATCTGGGCAGACTTCCAAGGATGGCAGATAACAGAGGAGCCTGTCATGCTGTGGCCCTTAGGGTTGCAAAGAGTCTGACTTGACTATTTGTTTGGAATTGACTATGCGACTGAACAACAGCAAAATTTCAAGTAGAGGAAGCTTTCCACAACCAAAGGGTCTCATTATTTAGAAGATTGGTTTTGCAGTGAAGGTGAGGCACTGCTCTTCCAGAAATCCCCAATAGCATGCAGAGACCAACAGAAGCCAAGGCAGAAATATTGTAGACAAGGGTAAAGCACCAGCCGACTTGGAATCACAATGGCTGAAGAAGGTAGTTTAGCTGTATATTTTTTGAAACGTGCTATACTATTCAACTATTCCTTGAGTTTCTTGATTTTGACAGTCCCGTTGCTCCTAGTGCAGGGGTGGCTAAACTACGGCTCCTGGGCAGGATCCGGCCCATGACGCCAAATCATCCAGCATGTACCATCCTTGCCGCTCCTGGAAGTGGAATTAAAATGTGCATGCACAAAATCTTGCCTAAAATGCACCCGTGGCTGTCATAAACGTGTTTATGACAGCCATGGGTGCATTTTCAGCAGCGTTTTGTGCTGGCACATTTTTCTTCCGCTTCAGGTGGGAGGAACCATGTGGCCGGCCCCCTGAACCACATGACTGGCCCACAGCTTGAAAAGTTTGCCCACCCCATCCTAGTTCCTGCTAACCATCTAACCAAGATTGATCAGGAGGCCCTTTGCTCCTGTAGGCCTCTTTTAACAAAAAAGTGCCCAGTGTAGTGTATGGGATAGGACTCAAGAGACCTGGATTCAAATTCACACTTGGCCATGAAGACTCACTGGATTTTATGGCAGTGATAATAAATCTCCTCCTCAAGTATCTCACTTACCTTAAAAGCCCTGTTAGGGTCACTATAAGTTGGTCCCAACGTGAGTACAAATGGCAACGATGTCAACAACGACAACAACAAACAACATTTTAGTATGTGCATTTTTATTCAGACCTTATTTATTAGTTCAAATTATATCCTGCTGCCCATTTAACTGATTCATTACTCTATGCCACAAATCAGCAAATTTGGCTCTCCAGATGTTCTTGAAAGTCAGTTCCCAGAAGCCCTTCTGGTAATTGAAGTCCAAGAACACCTGGAGAGCCAAATTTGCTGACCATTGCTCGTCTAAGCCAATGGTTTTATCTACTGTGTCCAGTAGAAATTATGCCTAGTTTAGTGCAGATAAGATTATTGCTCTGAAAGGTTCTAAAATGACATGAACTGCCATGAAGAGGAACTAGCATATTCAATGGAAATAATTTAATTGGGAGTCAGAAGCTTGGTGTGATGATGTAGTCTCTAATGTCATACTCTGAGACTCAAATTTCCAGAACTGGGAATGGGGTATGCAGATTGTTTGTATTAAGAGGTTTCTGTGCCACCTTATGCTTATATAAAAATCCCAGGATAGAAATAGTGAAACTAAGTACAGTACGCAATAAAACAAGTACAGTACATACAATTAAATGTTTCAACAACATTAAATTGTCAAGGCCTTTGTGACTAAAGGTTCCCCACCCCAGCATTGTATATGGAGATTTTAATCGATAACTGTCTGCTCTGTTCAAGGGCTGACCAGTGTTTTTTAAATTTCCTTGACATTAGGAGGATTCCTTGTTTATGCGTTTCTTAGCCTTTATACTTATTTTGTCTTATACTGAGATTTTATATTGTCTTTGGATGTAGCTCAATTCAGTACTGAATATTTTTATATTATATATTTGAATATTTAAAATACGTATATTTATTTGAACACAGTGTTCCTGTGTTCTTTCTATCTTTGCTTCTCTGTTAAGAGATTTCCTTGAAAATATGCTCTGTTGAACTTATGTGACCTAATTTTTTATTCTCTGTAGACATGGTTTAGTGCTATTTAGAAAGTGTTTCCCAGTTAGAATAAGTGCAGTATTTCACAGATGTCTCCATCTTGTTTTTTCAGCTGTGTTTTAATGTAGATGAAAATTTAATGTTCAAATTATTTTTTTAAGATTGAGAGACTTCCATGTAATCATTGAGAGCTCTCTTTTTTCCCCTAGTCTATGGACAGGAAATCAATTGAAGAATATTATAGTTTCCCAACCTAAATGATTGCTTTTGAGGAATTGCATCTCTGGATGAATCCCCTGATATTACAGCAAGCTCTACTTTCTTTGAAAATTTCTTTGGCTCCACTCCATAATTATGCTGGCATGCCTTGGATTTGTACTGAGTGTTAATACATTTTATTGGTTGAAATGTTGATGCTTAACATAGTAAGTTGCCCTATGGTGGGCCCATTGAATATGTGGGGATTTCATAAATCCACTGATTCAAATGGCCTATTTTAGCTACAGTTTATGCTAAAGTAAGTTGCTGTTAGAGTAGGCTCATTTGAATCAAGCAAGAGAATGACCCTCGACACCCTCTGAATGGATATGAGCCTCAGGTCTGCTGGCTCAGAGCCAGAAAGAGCTTTCTGGAAAGAACAAACATTCTTGAGGGTACACAAGAGCAAAACCAAATTAGAAGATGGAGGAAGGAACTCACTGGGCAAGGAACATTTTTAAAGGAGGATAGAGCTGAAGATCTCAATCTTCCATATGTCACTTGGAGGACCCTGAGTAGGCTGAGGGTTGGAGTCCCTAAATGCAAGACCAGCGTGCTCAAGTGGGAACTGCTGGCAGACATATGGTGTGAATGTGGAGAGACACAGAGTCCGACTCTTTTACTGGTCCGCCGATTGCAACCAGAGACATGCACCAATGAGGACTTGGGTTTGGGCAATGACAAAGCAAAGAAAGTGGCTACATTTTGGGAGTCCAGGATCTGATCAGGACATGAAAGAAGAATCAATGAAACATAGGAGTTGGCTCAGCAGATCTCTTCAGATATCACTGGTTCTATTGTAGTGTGATTCCTATTCTACACAGCAGGATTTCAGATACTGTATTATAGTACAAATGTAGGGGGAAAGCAATACTTTTACTGGAAAATTAAAAAAGAGTCAAACATTACATGAGCTTTTGTGGTTTAAGATCACTTCTTCAGACATTCACATATTTCTTGGTGCATGCCTGAAGAAGTGCTCCTGAATCATGAAAGCTTACATAATGTTTGATTTTGTTAGTGTAAGGATTACGTGGCTGTCTGTTTATATTATTGTAGTTTACTTTTAAGTCTCTTGAGATCTGATCGTCTTTTAGTTACATTTAAAAACTGAATCTCAGAAATTTAATTCAATTGTGATTTTGTTGATAGGAAATGGAAACAAGTTAAATACATGTAGGTAAGTCGATGGGTGTTCTGGTTTAAATATATTAGTGCATATTGCAGAGAATGAAGCACAGTGAAGACTTTACCATAAAATATTTTTTAAAATGATTCAAAAATAATTCATCAGTTTGACTTGTGAACAGATAAGGTACCATTTCAAATAGCAAGCTTTTCATGTGTATCTAAAAGTCAGGTATTGGACACGTGCAGATTTCTCTGCAGAAATATCTCCCTAGTTTCAAGCAAGAATGGAGACTTACCTGTTTTACTTCTCATAATACTAGGTTGCTCTCCCTACATGTTGAAAACCAGTGTGGCTTGGAGAAAGTTTTCTCTCTGGCATGGTGAATATTTATGTGCAGGGAGTTTGACTGAAGTAAAGTGAGTTGAAAGTGGCATTTCCAAAGGAGATACAGTAGTTTAGGTAACCAGATATTTTAGTAGAGAAATTCTACCTTTTAGGAACATGGTATTTGTATGTGTAGCACAGGAGTTCTCAACCGTTTTCAGCTGGGTCATGCTCTCCCGAACAGCTGAGTGGGCTGGACTGGTGGTGCCCCTGGCTGCAAACGCTGCTGTAAAATGCATCCATGGCTGTCATAAATGCATTTACGACAGCCATGGGCACATTTACGCCTGTCGTAAATGCGTTTATGACAGCCATAAATGCGGACGTGGCTGTTTCTGCCTCTTCCACTGCTTCTGGTGGCGGCAGCAGCAGGAGCGAGGGTGGTTGGCCACACAAAATGGCCCACAGACCATAGGTTGAGAACCCCTGATCTAACAGTAAATGATCAGACTGTTGTTTGTTTCAGTGACCTTGAAACAGCAGAAGGAAGATTTAATCCCTTGGCCTCTGTGTCCATTTTCAGAGCAGTGGCAAAAGTTCTGTGCTGGAAAGTCTGGTTGGAAGAGATCTCCTCCCAAGAGGCACAGGAATTGTCACACGGAGACCTCTTATTCTGCAGCTGGTTCATGTTTCAGCAGAAGATCGCAGGAAAACAGCTGGAGATGAAAATGGTAAGGGCTGCCTATAATGGGATTTGAGTCTTTAAAGGGTCACCTCATTCCTGTATATTCAGAGTGAGTAAAGCGTCACTGAAACTCTGCCTTGCCTTATGTCCATCTTATTTTCCCCCAATGCCAAATCACATCTGATGTGGATTTGTAATGGCCTGTGCCACAATCTTGCAAGGAAGGCTTCCTTCTTAGCCCTTGATGTCGGTGTCCTTTAGTTTTGTTTATTCACTGTACTCAATCTTTTTTAGCTCTAAAGATGGTTCTGGGAGCATTTGATGTTGTTTCTAGGGTGTTACGTCTTCATTTGGTGTTATTTCTTGGTCTGGAATACATCATTATGGGACTGGGGTGGCTTAGTGGTGAAGATGCTGAACTTGATGACTGGAAGGTTGACAGGTCAGCAGTTCGAGACTCAAATGCTGCACAACAGAGTATGCTCCCGTCTCTGTCCCAGCTCCTGCTAGCCTAGCAGTTCGAAAGCAAGAAATTGCAAGTAGATAAATAGGTAGTGCTTTGGTGGGAAAGTAACAGTGTTCTGTGTGATCTGGTATCTAGTCTAGAAATGTCTGCAGATGTAGACAGCGCTGGCTCATTGGCTGTAAACGGATATGAGCACCGTACCCTAGAGTCGGACAAGACGGGCTTTTGAGCAAGGGAGGCCTTTACCTTTAACACGAGCATTCAGGGGACAAGATATTATTCCACGTAATTATCATCTGCACCTCAGGGGTGGAAGACAGGTGACTCTTCAAATTTTGTTGAAGTTAAGGTGCTCATTGTTTGTCACCACTGGGGCTAAGCTATGCTGCTTAGGCTGATGAGAGATGCAGTCCAATAACATTTGGAGTGGGTCATAAATTCCCACCCATGCTTAAATTTGGATAGTGTTCTTTCATGGAAGGCAAACAGTAGAAGCTGAGAGTTTAGCAGCTGCATAGTACAGTGGCAATCATACAGTAGATAAGGCTTCCAAATCAGCTCAACTATATGAACTGAGAATATGTTAAATGTAATTTCCATCCATCCATCTGCCAGCCATTTCGGAGCACAGGTACACAGAGAGTTAAGAATTGGTGGCAAGGGTACCAGTGTGAAGATTTTGATACAAAGCATGAAAACCACAGTCTGGTAAGGAGTATACAGGATATTGGCTTCTGCATATTTTCTGCCTGCATGTTTCTAAATATAGAGGTTGTTGTAAACATATCAAGTCAGTTCGCAGTTGAGAACTTCATGGAGAGCGTAGTATTGAATTAGCAGTAGGGATGTATTGTGTAGACCAGTGTTTCCCAAATGCTGGTGTTTGGACTTCAATTCCCAGAAGCTTAAGTCAATTCCCCAAAGCACTGATCAGTCAATATACTGGCTTAGGCTTCTGGGAACTGAAGTCCAAACACCAGCATTTGGGAAACACTGGTGTAGACCTACGTAAGTTGTGTAAATAGATTAACTGTGTAGAAAGGACTGCTTTGCTATTGAAAGCAGGGAAGTGTTTGCATCATACCAACCTCTTAACCAGTGATTCCCAACGTGGGGCACACTCCCCACAGGGGGACTTCAATTCCCAGAAGCCTAAGTTAGTACATTGGCTGATCAGTGCTTTGGTGAATTGACTTAGGCTTCTGGGAATTGAAGTCCTAAAACTAAAGGTTTGGAAACACTGCTCTAAAGAGAGTTGAGCTTGGGACCCCATTCATGTATGTGAGCTTTTCTATATGAAAGTCAGCACATGAATGCTTCCTTGTATGCAAATACAAGGTCAGCTGGAAGTATAGGTGTGGTCTCACAGCCTGTTTCTACAGATTTGATTCATTCACAATTCTGGATAAACCGAAAGATTCTCCTCTGTAGGTCTTAAGAAAACTTAATTGGAACGGTAGTAAGAAGAATGGAGAATGTTTGACTCTCCAGATGTTGGGCCTCAGTTTCCATCACTCCTGGCCACCATAAGAGATGCAGTTGATCAGTGTTTAGAGGGCTGCATGTTTCGCAGCTCTGTGCTTGGCATTTTTGCTGACCATTTTGATGAATGTTGCATTTAAAACTCATTGCTCTGCATTGACCTGATGTCTTTTGAAGGATCAGTCTCTTCCCTTAACTAGTCTGAACTTTTGTGTTTTGGTGATGCTTTCTGCTTATTAAAAATAAATGGTCTTTTGAGAAAGATGTGAACATTCCTTTTCCACTTCAGGAAAATAATTTTTAAACAGTGATGATAGAAGACTAATTACATAAACAAAGTTTGCAACAAGATGATATATGTTGTATGATCAGTGAGGAAACAAAACAAAACAGCAAAAAAAATGTTGTGGCACCTTAAAGAATTTGGGATTTTCATCCCCTCTGCAGCTTTCCATGAGAATTTAGTCTGGAGTTTTTTGCAGTGCAGAAGAGGTGATACCCCATCCTAGTTTCATTTGTAGAAACCTGGAAATCTGGCAAATCACACCACCACATTTTGCTCTTTGTATTGCTGGTTTCCTGAGGAGAATGGTCCATTATGGAAGATACATTATGTTATGATGCAGCTTGATATTGCCTGTTCTGTTGTGCTCTGGATTTCATGCTTCATGTAAATTAATCATTTCAGCCTAGCCTTCTGGTCTGCCATTTCCCTGGAGTGATCTTGCCTTAGCCAAGCAAGTAGCATACTTTGGCTCCAGAGTCTGTGGAAAGTCATTCAGCAGGGCATGTGTGGCCGTACATCCTCCTATTTATGCTACCTAGCAAATGATAATGCTGTTACAAAGTGGATAGTTACTGGTCCGATTTGTGTTTTTGGATTACAGTTTACAGAACTCCACAGGGAACAAGGAAAGATGGTTATTGGCCTGTCTCTCCTTATATATATAAAATATCACCAACTTTTCAAGGCTTTCATAGTTTGTGCAGTACTGAATTTATCCTGTGAGAATTATGACTGTTCTTATTCGATTTGATAGAAAAGAAAATCACATCAAAAAGAAATTACCGTATATGCCGGTGTACAAGACGACTGGGTGTATAAGACGACCCCCTAACATTTCCACTCAAAATATTGATTTTGTTATATATTCGCTATATAAGACTACCCCCTCTTCTGCACACCTTCTGCACACTAAATAAAACGTAAAAGAACATCAGATTTGATTTCAACATGTTAATTTATATTCAAATGCTTATGACATGCAGGAAAACTGTCACAAGGCTGTATGTTATCAAACATGTACAGTAAACATAAAACAGTGCAAGTTTATTAAACCTAATTCACCAAAGACAACACACTCCTCTCCTCAGCGCACGCAACACTCCAAGTGGACCCTATGGACAGAAGGAAGGAAGAAGAGGAAGAACATTAAACAGAAAAAGGAAGAAGAGAAGGAAGGAAGGAAGAATAAGAAGAAAAAAATAAAAAGGGAAGAAGGAAGGAAGAAGAGGAAGAATAATAAACAGAAAAAGGAAGGAAGATGAGAAGAAGAAAGGAAGAATAAGAGGGAAGAAGAAAAATAAAAAGGGAAGAAGAAGAAGGAAGGAAGAAGAGGAAGAATAATAAACAGAAAAAGGGAGGAAGATGAGAAGAAGAAAGGAAGAATAATAAGAGGGAAGAAGAAAAATAAAAAGGGAAGAAGAAGAAGGAAGAAGAGGAAGAATAATAAACAGAAAAGGGAGGAAGATGAGAAGAAAGGAAGAATAATAAGAGGGAAGAAGAAAAATAAAAAGGGAAGAAGAAGAAGGAAGGAAGAAGAGGAAGAATAATAAACAGAAAAAGGGAGGAAGATGAGAAGAAGAAAGGAAGAATAATAAGAGTGAAGAAGAAAAATAAAAAGGGAAGAAGAAGAAGGAAGGAAGAAGAGGAAGAATAATAAACAGAAAAAGGAAGGAAGATGAGAAGAAGAAAGGAAGAATAATAAGAAGGAAGAAGAAAAATAAAAAGGGAAGAAGAAGAAGGAAGGAAGGAAGGAAGAAGAGGAAGAATAATAAACTGAGTCTGGACTGGTGACCCGAACAACCCAGGAAAACCTAGCTTGTGGATTGCAGTGGATTGGGTTCTTTACTTAGGAGGGAAAAGATGTGGGTGGAGAGGCAGTAAGGGCTGAGTGGAATGGGGAGCAGCAGGGAACTTACTCCTGAGTAACAAGGTGCCTGAAAAGTCCTTCCACTACGAGGCAATTGCCCCCTCTCCAGCAACAATGCCCCCTCCCTCCTCAGCCTCCAGCGCGAACCTTTGTGTGTCCTTTCACATCCTGCTCGCTACTTCCCTTCCACCCCACTTCAAATGGACATGCGATTGCTGCCTGTTGTGCGGTCACTGGAGTGGATTCTGTGAGGTGGTGTGCTTCCTTCAGCGAAGGCTCATGCCATAAAGCAGTGGATCGAGCCCCTTACTTCTGGGAAAAAGAGAGAGAGAGACAGACGCAGGCAGAGAGAGAAATGCCAAAAGGAAGCAGACGGGATTCTGTTGCCTTGGATGCATCGTTGGAAAAAACAATAATAAATAAAAAAACAGGATTGCGACTCCTCCCCTGGAAAGCAACATTTTTACACACAACTTCCATTTGCACGCCCCTTTTGGCTTCTCTCCTCCCGTTTCTCCATTTCCTCGGACGTAAGGGGCTTGACCTACTGTGGAGCCTTGGAGCAAACAGACCAATCGTTCCGAGAGAAGGGAAGCTCCAGCTTTGCAAGCGGGCAGGGCGAGGGGGAGCAGAGAGAGTGGCATTAACTTCTCCCCCTCTCATGCACACAAAGATAAGACACACTCACGTCCGCCCCTCCCTCCCCCTCTCCCCTCCCCGCGACTCACCCACGCCTGCTGCCCTGGGCTGGGCTGCTCCTCCTTGGGGTGGGGCGAGAGCGACGACCAGAGGAGCCCGGAGCGCAAAAGGAAGCCCAGCTTCAGCCTCCTCCTCCTCCTCCCCCACCTCCCCCTTCCTGGTGCTGCGGAGCTCTTTGAAGTGTACTCGGTATACAAGACCACCCCCCCACTTGGAGACATGATATTCAGGGGCAAAAAGTCGTCTTATGCACCGGGATATACGGTATGTATATAAATGCCTTGTCTTACTTTGTACAATCATTCTTGTCACTGCTGTCTTTATTCTTCCTCCAGTTTCCCACACTACACTTAAAGCTCATGGAGAAACACTATGACAGTGATGGCAAACCTTTTAGAGACTGAGTGCCCAGACTGCCATCTGCATTGCACCCTCACACCATATGTGAGCCACCCGCCTTACCCCAGACAGGGGAGAGAGGAAGCACTCCCATTGGGCTGCTGGACAGATGGGCGGGGTGAACTTTGTGCTGGTGGGGAGGAAACACTCCCATTGGGCTGCTGGACAGAGGGGTGGGGTGAACTTTGTGCTGGTGGGGAGGAAGCACTCCCATTGGGCTGCTAGACAGAGGGGTGGGGTGAACTTTGTGCTGGTGGGGAGGAAGCGCTCCCATTGGACTGCTGGACAGAGGGGTGGGATGAACTTTGCTGGTGGGGAGGAAGTGCTCCCATTGGGCTGTTGGACAATACCAGCTTAGCACTACCCTTGCCACAGGCCTCTCCAGGTTCCTTCCCTAGCCTCCTTTACCGGCAGGCTCAACTTCGGAACTCCTGTGACTCTGATTAACTGGTAGCCAGCATGTCGTCCTCTCTTCTATAGAGAGCCTAGCCAAAAGATGGAGAGTTTAATTGATTGGTAGCATGGGTTTAGTTTACTCTTGTCTTTTACCCCCACTCAAGCAAACATACTTTGTATTATAAAACAAAAGCTGTTTATTAATCTTTAACATAAGAGAAGAGCATTAATTATTTAGGAATATTCACACACAGGTTTCCCCCCATACAAAAGAACAAAAACCTGTCTAGTCTGAACAATACTGCTGTAGAGTTTGGGTTTCTTAGTGGTTCCAAGTCCAATCCTCCTCCCTGAGTGAACTTACTCAGTTTCAGAGTCAAGCTGACTCTATACTCAAATTGCCGCTTTCTTTGGCCATGAGTCTTGGCATCTCAGAGTTCCCTCTTTTCTTTCTCTTTATGCTCTCCTACCCTATTCTTATAGAGAACTTCTTTCTCTCTGTAGCTGGGTGTGGTGGCTACCGCTATCTCCTTCCAGGGGAGTAGCATACCACCTAGGCCTCCTGGCCTTTTAGAGCTCCACAAGCGACACCTGCTGAAGAGCCTGTTGGAGGTGAAACAGGACTTTTCTTAAAGGAGCACATGCATAACCTTGGAAATTCCCAAATGCATAACTTGTAACTTTTTCATTACAGAGGGGCGGGGCAAACTGTGCTGGAGGACGGGGGAAGCGCTCCCATTGGGCTGCTGGGCAAGGGGTGGGACAAACGCTGGGCGATGGCACATGTACCCACAGAGTGGGCTCTCAGTGCCCCTTCTGGCATGCATGTCATAGGTTCACCACCACTGCACTATGAGGTATTTCCTTCCTTGCAGCTTTTCAAGGAAAGTTGGAGAATGATGAGGATTAATTAATTAAGCATTGGGTGATCAATTAAAGGAAAAACACACAGCATTTCATTTTGCAGAATTATAGTAAACTGAAAAATGTCACCAAAAGAAATGCTAAAGTATTTTGAGAACAAGACAAAAATATGGGAGCCTCTTTTTTTTGTGTGTGAAATAATATTTGAGGGAAGAGGGGGACAAATAATGATACAACATTAATAATATTTACGTGTCATCAAGTTGATACCAATTTGTGGCAGCCCTTTCTGTGATTTTCAGAAATTATTTACAAATACATTCTGTTGCAAATATTGCTATGAATTCAGTGGTAGTGGAATTAACACATCTGTCTTTTGTCAGGTAGTTACGTGTAATGAGTAGCTTCACTTGTATGTAGAAATGAGCTACACATAAATATTTTTGTGTATTTAACTTTTAAGAAAATTATCCTGCTATCCCTATTGCAAGACCATTTGTGAAATTTAATTTTAACATTGTTCTGACAGGTAAAAATCTCTCCCAGTAGCTTGTTTTCGCAGATACTACAGATGAAAGAAATAGCATGAATTCAGAAAAGTGCTAGTATTCTTTCCATCTTTTATCTCAGAGTCGGAGCAAATATTTTTAATACTGTACCGCAAAATAATATGAAGAGGAGTTAAAAGCCCAAGATTAAGCAAACTGCTGTCAATTAACTTTTCTCCGTTAACTCTTCCTTTCCTCTGGATTTAAAGAGCTCATGTAATGCAAAGTACTTAAAATTTATTATTTTATATAATACAGTACAGTATCTGTAAGTTAAGACAAAGTCCATAAACTTTCAGTACTGTATAAGCATTTGAAATATTTCAGATAATAGCAGTACTGTATTCCTTTTCCAATTATGAATTCTGAACCCGTTCATTTTGCTTGTATTTTATTCAGATTATGAATTATAAATTATTTGCATGACTTATAAATGTAATTATAAATTACTTCCAAAAGCTGTTGCAGATTTTTTTATATTAAAAAAACAGTGTTTATGTTAGTTTTGGTAATTTGTACTAAATAGATGAGAGAAGTTTGGTGTCAAAATAAAAGATGGGTTTAAGAAAGATGAACACTGTAGAGCTGGGGTTCCCAACCTTTTCAAGCCGGGGGTCAGGTTACATTCTCCCAGTCAGCTTCAAGGGCTGGACAGCCATTTTGCCCTGCCTGCATGACGGGGGCATCCATTTTGTCCCAACAGCTTCAAAGGGGCAACTATTTTGTTTGCTCCTTGGAGGGGTGGGGGCCACATGAAATGATGCCATGGGCCAGATACGGCCCACAGGCCTTAGGTTGGGAACCCTTGCTGTAGAGACTAATAATCAGTTTTGTTTGTTATATATGTGGATTCAAAAGCCTTATTTTAATCAGACGATATGCCAGAAATGCATAGTAGGAGAACATTTGTTCTTCCCCAAGCTTGCCAAATACTGTACCAATAAACTGGGTAAAACATTGTACAAAACAGACTGCATAAATTTCAGCACATGTTTGCTTGAGATTGTAGGATTTTTTGATTGTACACAGATTGACTGTGATTTGTGCCACTACTATAACAGGCAAACTTGTTGGTTTTATAATACTGGTGCTTCTTTCATAAAAATTTCATTGTTGGTTCAAATAAGTGTTTATCACATTTTGATAGATCATGCTTCTGCAGTGTGAAGTGTTTGAGAGAACAAATTGATCACTGCAAATTGGTCATCAATTTCCATGCTTGACTATTATCCTCTTGTTACTAATACACACTACAGTACTTCTGACTGTTGTTTAAATGGAGTCTAACTGTACATGATTTCTCAACTAGACTCAGCATGCACCTCTTTCTGTGTGTTGTGATTCCAGCATAGCTAACTAAAAAAGAGAGAGGGTAATGGAAAATGGCACAAAGAGTAAGCAAACCAACCTGTGTAGAAGAATAACTAAACCTTTGATGCTATTTCTTTCTAACTGCAGACCCTGCAACATGGAAACATTCAAGGCACCTTGCTAAAGGTTTCCTGTTCACTTCTTTTTCCTTGCCTACACAGAAATTGCATGTTTTACGTGTTCTAGTCACTAGCATTTCATGCCACTTCTATTCTGCCTGCTGTCCTTAATTGCACATTTATGCACTGACTGCTGTGCTAAATAGCTGGTTGTGGTGCACCTTGCTTATTTTGCTTGCTCTCTTTCTTCTGCCTTTATCTGAGAATGTAATGTAGACATCAGCCTATTTAAGATGCTGTATACAGTGCTTTGCCATATATGTCACTGCTTCTTTTGTTATAAAATTATACTTTTAAATCTATGGTAGCGTTAAGTCTCTTGGGAATAACATAAAAGAGGGGAGACAGTCATTTTGCCTAAGTAATGCATAAACAAGAAGACTACATGTTGATGTAGTGCAGTGGATCATCAATAAAACCAACAAGTACTTTGCTGAATAGCTGTAGCAAGAGATCTGGCTTTTGTTAATTCTTTTCCCCATTTGTCCATTGGAATGGTGAGGATTCCCAATTCTGTTTTATTTGTTTAGGCAAGGAATAGTTTACACATGATATTGCTTTGCAAGATGGTGTCTTATGATCATACAACTAGTGCTTCTTTGATTAGCTGGGTAGCTGTTGCCAAATTACAGATTCTTTATACCTTAGAGCAGGGCTCAGCAAACTTGGCTCTCCAGATGTTCTTAGACTTCAATTCCCAGAAGCCCTTAGCAGCAGGTGTACTGACTTGGGGTTCTGGTAATTGAGTTGGGCTTGTAAAGAGCCAAGTTTGCTGACCCCTGGCCTAGAACCATGATGGCAAACCTTGGCACTCCAGGTATTTTTGGACTTCAATTACCAGAAGCCCAAGTCAGCACTCCTGCTGATCAGGACTTCTGGGTATTGAAGTTCAAGAACAGCTGGAGTGCTAAGGTTCATCATCACTAGCCTAGAGGCTAAGGAAGTTCAGGAACACATCTTTCCTGCTTATCCAGGTGTCTTTTGTTTGCCAACTACCCTGAAAAGAGTATTTGGTTTTAGAACCACCCTGCCAGCCACCTGTTAATTGACTAACCCTCTAAACATAAATAACTTAAGAAATAAAGTTGGATGTTTAAAGTTGGAGGCAACATTTCTTCCAGTTAAACATGATTCCCCAGTTATTAGAAGAATGGCTATCTACAGTAGGGTACACCTGGTTTGTGGTTTTAATTATAATCTCTACCTTGAAAGAGTTGTCATGATGCAAGCAAAAGGAAATTCTAGGAAGGAGAGATTTCTTCCTAATCCCTATCTAGACCAAGTGAAACAGAACAATTGATTGGGAAAGGAAGTTTTAGCAGGCACTGTTTGTTATGCATCTGCTGGGATTCTCTCTTCCACCCAATTGCATTAGAAGTGCTCATTTGATCATCCCTCATATCAAAGGTTATAATCGTTAAGTTGGCCTAATTGGATTGTTGGCCTAAAGGTCCTGCTGTTCCTTCAGAACCTTCTTATGTATTTACTATTTGCTTTCAGAGTCTATTTCAAAATACAGTATCTCTTAATTTCAGCTTTACTCTCTTAGACTGTAAAAATAAGAGACATAAAGAATTAGCTGAAATTGTGTACATGCTTTTGTTCATCACAAATGGATGAGAAACATTCTTGGCAACAAAACAGTACAAATGCGAGGTGTTTTTGCCTAGCTAGCTAGTTTTATGCACTTGATAATCCAAATCCAACTACAAATTCAATTTAGTCATGGTGAAGTCACGTTTTAAGCTAAATGGTTTGAGTTCAATTACCTGCTTCCATTTATTTTCATAGAAATTGAGTTGAACTGCCATCATTTGTAAATAATCGGGTGTGCTTCTCTGTGTTTATATATACGTAGATACAAACTTGCTGTAGCCACCTCTGGAATTATGAGATTAAATTATGGTATGCAATTTATTTTAGGCCCAGTCTTAGAATTGTTTTATTAGTATATAAATAGAGTTGAAGATGCTAATCAGTATTGAGGTAATTAACCTGGAAAACAGTTTTATTAATGTAACATAATGCTTTTAGTTTTCATTATGAAATGTGGGAGTAGAAAGACCAAATGAAGCAACTATATTTAAAGCAGCAAATATTTGCTTATGTCACCCCTCTTTCTCATCTCATGCCATGACTGTCTTTTTCCAGGAGTTGATGCTGAAGAATGGGGAAAATTTCTACACACAAAAAATAAGGTAGATTTTCATTGTAGAGCTATTAACATGCAAGTCTATAAATGGGAACATGTGTATTTATGCCAGCTTGACTAGTTTTGACAATGAGAATGGCATGACTACGTTGTGCTGGGCTCTGGTAAGCTTATGTAGCATTTGTGCTTACCTCCAGAATACAGTAGGATGGCTAAAGTCATCAATGGCTTAAAATAACACTGGTTGAAATGCAGGACTGTAATGTCATGCCACATATATCTGATGATGTCATCCAGCTATCTTTTGGTAATTAAAAGTTTCCCATTCCTCTCCAGATGTTCCAAGTTATCTAGGAATACCTTCATAGGAATGTCTTTAGGGTCAATCCGATGGGGGTGCAAGTCTTAGATATCTGAAAATTGCTGCTGCCATGATTGCTGGGAATCTATGGAGCTGGGGAGTTTAGGAGGGATAGAAAATGTTTAATTACCAAAATAATTTTGTGACTGAGGACATCACTAGACTTATGCAGTGTAACATCATGTTACTAGATTACAGCCAAAGCATATTAGAGGGCAACTATGCTCTATATGCCATTTTGTTCTTCCATGTGGTCTCTGCACAGCACTCATTTTAGAAGTACAGTACTGTATTTTTTCCAGAAGCATAGGTGGAAGGAATTGTTAAAATCCAACATAAATTTATGTGTTTCAAGGAGCTTAATGTTCCCTTAATAAACTGTGCAGGAGTATTACCCTTTGGGACATCCAGAACATTTGGGCACAGAAAGAATGAGACATCACTGCACATCTGTGGCTTTGTGAGAGTCTGTTGTTGAAATCCAGTGGTAGGTTGCAACTAGAGTAGGTCCACTAAATCAGTGGAACTTACAGAGGAGTTGACCCACCAAATCTTCACTTATTCAATGGTCCTAACTTTAGTTGTAACTAATTATTGGATTTCTTCTAGTACGTGTGACTTGTGGTTAGCCTTATAAGCATGTGTTGTATAACAAAAAAGGAGGGTGAAAGTATTTCATCAATCCACAGAGATTGTGCTTGCATGCCTCATGATCTTCAGTTTACAAATCTCCCTATACAGAGGTACCTCGCTTAAAGAGCATAATGCGTTCCATGGGATTGCTCTTTAAGCAAGTTTGCTCTTTAAGCAAAACCCCAATTTAGTTGTTAAGCAAGTTTTTGGTTGGTTTTAGTTGTTAAGGTGACCATTCAGAGAAAATTCTGCTCTTTAAGCGAGTTAGTCTCTAAGCAAGGTGCTCTTTATGCGAGGTTTGGCTGTACAGCAAGTATTAAAAGCACAAGTTAATATAAACTGCCACCATCCCAATATTACAATGCATATTGATTCCAGTATCTGTGTGCCATTTGCAGACAGGGCTGGAACCAGACATTTGTATCATAGGACCTAGTTATGTTTTCTGATGTGGAGCAGCTATTTTCCTTTTTCAAACAGTGTCAAAGGATGTTTTCCATGGGGAAAAAATCCTACTGTATTTGGAGAATCTGTCTTTTTTCCCCACCAAGCCAAATAGTGCAGAGGGACTGCGTGTTTGTGCACAGCATTTTGGGAATCATTCCCCCTGACCCCGGTGTGCTCTTTTGGTTCTTGGCTAGACTTGCCTTCAAGATTGATTGCTTTCTGGATGGCTTGTGAAATTAGGTAAAATTGCTTGTGACGGATTGGTTTCCATCTTTCTTTTTCTTTAACATTTCAGCTTTATACAGACTTTGATGAAATTAGGCAAGAAATAGAAAATGAAACAGAAAGGATTTCAGGAAACAATAAGGTAGGCATTGGTTTGACCAAGTTTTGCATTGTTTCTACACAGTATCTGGTGGCTACAACTGGGTTTTAATTGTTCTACTGAGATACATTTATCTATCTATTTATCTATTTTTATGCCCAGAGTTCCCTTTTCCAGAGACAAAGTCTTAAACTGATGTTCCTGTTTACAGTTTCTAAGGGCATATCAGGAAAATATGATTCAAGCTGGTTCTGCATCTTCAATGCAATGGCATTTCCTTGCTCTATAAAGCTTTTCTAAAGTCAATTTTTTAAAAGTTGCATTTGCCAATGATATTTAGGGAGAAGTGTTCAAACTTGAATTCATTGTGGAGGTAGATTTATATGCTCATAACCCAATTTCATACCAACCTAGAGACAAAAAAAATCATAATTAATGACACAGTTCTCGAAAGATTGCAGTTAGAAAAAAGAACTTGAAGAAATGAGTTTTAGTTATTTTTCTTTGACTTTCTAGGGGATCAGCCCTGAACCTATTCATCTAAAGATTTTTTCACCTAATGTTGTCAACCTGACCCTTGTAGATTTGCCAGGAATGACAAAGGTAAGATCATAAATAATTTTTGTTGTATAAGTTAGTGAATCTTGGATTTTGCAAGGGATAAAATACCAATTTACAATATATATCAGGGGCTTGCCATGTTTCTTGGTTAATTCTCCCCTTCAGTTTCTTTATAATTCTGGTATCCCCAGCATATTGTGTTGTGCGGTGGTAGTTTGTCTTCAGCCTCTCTTGCTAATTTAAAGTACTGTACTCAAGGGCTCCACTGACGTGTTGTTTTCTGTCAATAGGTACCTGTGGGTGATCAACCAAAGGATATTGAGCTTCAGATCCGAGAACTGATCTTTAGATTCATTGGCAATCCCAATTCAATTATTCTGGCAGTTACTGCTGCCAACACAGATATGGCCACTTCTGAAGCACTTAAAATAGCTCGGGAGGTCGATCCAGATGGTAGGTAGAAAGAACACCACATACTGTACTTTGTTATCCCCCCCCCCCCCATGTTTTTGAAAACACACTTGATGGGATAATTATTTCCTTACAGTATTGTAAGTACAGTGGTGCCTCGCTTAAAGAGAATAATGTGTTCCATAGGATTGCTCTTTAAGCGAGTTTGCTCTTTAAGCGAAACACCATTGTAAGTGACCAATTGTAGGGGGGATTTCGAACCCCGGTTTATTTGCTAGGCGAGTTTTAGGTTGGTTTTATTTGTTAAGCGAAGCAAACATTCAGAGAAAATGCTGCTCTTTAAGCAAGTTACTCTTTAAGCAAAACACTCTTTATGAGAGGTTTGACTGTAGTTTGATTTTAACTTGAGTAATTAAAATGGCTTCAATGCTTCTCCTATCTGAAAGGTTTTAGAGGAAAGACAAAGTTGAGAATATGTACCTCATTGAGCTCCTGGAAACAGCCATGAATGTTGCTGACTGATTTGTGGGCTTCCTCAATTATAATTTATGAAACTAGAAATGGACATCAGGACTAAGCTGTCTACTCTTTCACAGCTTGTGAACCTAGCGTTCCCAAGAATAGACACAATGATGGATCCTGGCTTACTGCTGATTAGAAGTGGAGAGCTGAATCATCATGGGTGGGTGGATGAATCAGTGTAAGCAGTGGTGGCCATCAAAAATTTTTACTACCACACTGTGGTCATGGCCAAATCTGGCTGTGTGACTTGCTGGGTGATCTAGTCATGCCTGCCACATGGCCATGAAAACGTCTGCAAACACAGACAGCACTGGCTCTTTGGCTGTAAATGGAGATGACCACTGGACACTAGATTTGGACACAACTGGCTTTTGAGCAAGGGAGACCTTTACTAAGCACTTGCTTAAAAAGGTCCAAACTTCATAGCAAATTTGAATACCAATCAGGAATCTTCTGGGCCTAGCCGCACCCCCCCCCCAGGAGGTGGGTGGGGTGGGGTGGGGGTAGGCGTGGCCAGCCGTTTTTGCTACCGGTATGGGAGATCTGTTGCGAACCAGCTCATGCCCACCACTGAGCGTAAGTAGTGTTCAGCCTGCTGTTTATTCCTAACTTCATAAATAGCCATCTGAATTGGGAGGATTTTATTCCAGGATTCACTGGTCCTTCCAAGGTACTTGGAAAATGTTGTGTTGTATTATTTGGGTTCTGTAATGTAGTCGTTTAAATGCAGTGTTGAGCTTTTACATTTAACTGCATTCTGAGTGGGGGATGTTTAGACAACTACCTCAGACTATGAGATTTTATCAACCTACGATTCTTGATGAAAAACACCATGGAAATAAATATTCTTAGAGTATAGCAGATCCTAAAGCATTTTTAAATAAGTATTTATACTGCTGATTGATGAGACGGCGTGGTTGTGGGTAGAAGCAACTTATTTTGATAGAAGCAACTTGTATGTTCATTTTATCTACATAGTTTTTTATTAGCCTAAAAACAAATACACTTTTAAAGCTGAATTATTCTTTTTCCTTCATAGCTTTCTTTTGGGACAATGTTTCTGTTTTCTTTGTTTGAAAATTGCATGTGTGACCAACTTAATGTTAAATGACAGTTTTCCTGCCGCTCTGACAGGGCGGCGTACCCTTGCTGTTATCACAAAGCTGGATCTCATGGATGCTGGCACTGATGCTATGGATGTATTAATGGGAAGAGTGATACCAGTTAAACTTGGCATCATTGGTGTGGTAAACAGGTGAGTCTGGGGGAACATGAGAACTTGATGTTCAGAGGGCACATCTGTTAAGACCAGTGATGGGATGTAATAGGTTCTCACCAGTTCTCTAGAACCGGTAGTAACTTTCCCCAGTGTCCTGCAGAACCGGTAGCAGCTTTTCGGGGGAACCACTTTCGGGGCTTACCTTTTCACTGGTTCCCCCACTGTGCATGCGCGCCAAGCACTTGGTGTGCATGCATGCCTACAGTGCTTGGTGCGTATGCACGGCCTCCTTGCTGTCCTCCCAAGTGGGGAGGAGGAAGAGAAGCTGCTAGCCTGAAGTTCCCTATAGCCTGCTCCCCAGGGTAAGTGACTCACCTTTGGATGTGGTGTGTCTGTGTGTATTTTAATGTGTATAATACCGTTACCTATATTGATGTACTACCACAGTTCCTAAAAAGGCCTGGCGGCCTGGCTTGGCATTTTTAAGCAAAGTCTTGGAGCTACCTCATCAATAAGCTACACCTGTGCTGTTCCAATTGCTGTTCCAATTGGAGAACCCTTAAGGAGGTACAGCTGTTTTCCATTTACATTAAGGCATATTATCCTAGAGAACTGGTTAGGCAAAGACTTGATACCTAACTTCTTTAACTGTTGAAAAGTTGAAAAGTGCCAAAATAAAGCCATCTTGTGGTGAGTTCATTCTGTAGTTCCTTCCATCTGACCTAGTGTGAGAAAGATTAGCCAGAATAAGCTTTAAGCTCTGGTTTAAAAGCTCTGGATGATTTGTGTTTGGGGTGGGTGGGTGGGTGTATTTTAATGTATTTTTATTTTATTTATTTATTTAATTTATTTATTTAAGGGTTTGTGTTGTGGGTGGGTGGGTTGCGGTGTATGCGTGTGTGTGCATATTTTATTTTATTTTATTATTTATTATTATTATTATTTCTTTGGCTTCGCCCATGATGTCATGACATCATGACATTAGCTCCGCCCACACTGTGATGATGTCATGGTGGGGTAGTATAAATTTTGACATCCCACCACTGGTTAAGACATAAGGCCTTCATTTCCTGTTGTTATAAAAACTGAATCCAGATGAGATTGGCTTAATTCTAGTCTTAAATCAGCAGGTTTTTTGATAAGGGGAATAATGAAATGGATCCAGGTTAAACACAACAGTAATGGCTTGTGTCTGGTGGTACAGTAATACCTCGGATAACATTTGCATCAGATAACGCTAAAACCACATAACATTAAGCAATATGGAAAAAATTGCATCGCATAACGTTAAAATCCTATGCAATGCATCGGATAACGTTCACTAAAGCCTGTGCCAATTACAGTGTATCTCTGTGGAGTTTTAAAGTTATGCGATTCATCCCATAGGACCGTGATGCTGAACCTTGGCACTCCAGATGTTCTTGGACTTCAATTCACAGAAGCCCAGCGCCTGTGAATCCACATGAATGGGTTTACTGCGATTCATCCAGCCTGCGCCACCCTCGTCACTCTCGGAAACGGAAGTAAAATGTGCCCGTATGGAGTGACAAGGTTCGCCATCATGGCTATAGGCTTTTAACGTTATCCGATGCATGCATTGGATAACATAAAAAATCGAATAACACTAAGACTTGTGGAACCACGTTTAGCATTATCCAGGGCTTTACTGTATTCCCTAAGAGGCAAGCTAAGCCTGTGGACAAAGTCCCCACTCTTTCTGAGTCAGACTGAGCCAACTCATTAATTTACTAATCCCTTCATATACCTTGCATTAACAATTCAAGTAACATATTGTGAATATATTTCAAATGTATAAAATGCTATACATATTTGAAAATGTATAATAATTATTTTTTCCCTTCCTATAAGGAGTCAATTAGATATTAATAATAAGAAGAGTGTGGCTGATGCAATTCGTGATGAATATGGTTTTCTCCAGAAGAAGTACCCTTCTTTAGCTAATAGGAATGGAACAAAGTACCTTGCAAGAACACTCAACAGGTAGGAAAAACTCTTTGGTTCTGATTAACTAGTTTAGATTTTTCTCCAGGATGAATCTTCTTGGATTTTTTGTGTCCTGTCTCAGTGATGCATAGCTTTGTATATTTGCTGTTGGTGCTGGTTTATAAAGGATAGAGGAATAGTAACCTCTTGATAGATTTGGTTCTTTTGCACTTTCAGTCTCACATGAACAGGGTGTGAATGAAAAACAAGTACTGTAGTTATGTATGGGATATCAGATGATCGGTTGTTTTGGAGCAACAACTTGTGATAGATGGTCTGCTTTCCTGTGATTCCTCCCTGCTGCCCCCTTTTAAAAAGGAATTGATTGTAAAATGGTTGAGGGTTGTTCTTGCTGAGTTATTGACATACAGTATTAAAATTCTTAGCTTGAAGAAAAATATCTGTGGGCTATATTTTGGATTGTATACCGAATTGTATTGTATGTTTTAATGTAATTGCCTGGGTTCGCTGCTGCATCACTTACCATCTGACTGTAATGAGGAAGTCTCCAACTCATATGATAAAAGTAGTCTCTCTTTAAAGTAAACCCTTCTCCTAATTGCCTTTGAACTGCATATCAGATTGACTTGTTTGAAAGTGCTAGTGGCTGAAATCTGATCCTCTTTGGCATCATGTAAAGTTATACCTATGGTATTGTATTATGCCTAACCAGTGGCCAACATGCAATTTGGCTACAGAAGTGTTTTGAGTTGTGCTCCTGCCGTGCTGTGATTAAGGCTACCATTTGCCAACCTTTGAGTTGCACATGTGCAACAGCATTTCACCCAGTATTTTCAGTCTGCAAAAGATTATGGATAATTGTAATAATGAGAATGAAGATATGACAGCAAATATATTCTTTACTGATGCCTCAAAGTTAAAAAAAAACAAATGTAAAAAGATAGATCTAAAATTAGAATGTGTTCTGTAATTCTGATTACATTTTTAAAAAGTTAACATCTTCACATGTCTGTGGTTGAAGATTAGTGGGCTTGGATTAGATTTTAATATTTATCCCTTGCAGCTGATAGAAATTGTGTTTGTCAAGGGGTTAGTGGGCTCAGGGAGTTCCTCTCTGTAGCCAATCAACCACACTGCTGTTGGTATTTTGAAGTGGATGAGCTGAAGAAAGAGTCAGTTGTACTGATGACTATTTTATCCACTTTCTTTATATGGCAGTTGTGTGTAATTTTCTGTCCCAACAGCCACCTGGAACCTTGATGACTGTTCCATTGATGAAATGGCAGGCGTAAAAATCCACAGCAAATTACTTCTAATACTTCAAATACACTATTACCCCGGATAATGCTAAGACTTGGTTCCACAAGTCTTAGCATTTTCCGGTTTTCAATGTTGTGCGATGCATTGATTGTGCAACATTTTAAAAAAGCCCTGCTGCCTTTCTGAAGAGGAAAGTGAACGGGGGTGATCCACCTGCCTCTTTGGAAAGGGCAGCGGGGATTCCACACCAAGCGCTGGTTGGGTTGGGGAGGCATGTGTGCGCACCGGTTCTCTCCGCAACCCAGCCAGCAGGTAGCAATATACAATCATTGGCTGAGACAGGGAGAGAACTGGCATGCACGCACGTTCTGTCCCCAACCCAGCTGGCGCTCTGAGTGTGTGATCACCGGCTGGGTCTGGGAGATAACTGGCACACACGCACATTCTCTCCCCAACCCAGCCGGCGCTCTGAGTGTGTGATCACCAGCTGGGTCGGGGGGAGAACCGGCGCGCACTCACATTCTCTCCCCAACCCAGCCGGCGGTAGCAGTGTGCAATCGCCAGCTGGGTCGGTGAGAGAACTGGAGTGCATGTATGCTGCTATCGCTGCTTAGGTTGGGGAGAAAACGTGCACTCATGCCGGTTCTCTCCCCGACCCAGCTGGCGATCGCACGCTCAGACTGCTGGTTTGGTTGGGGGGGATGGGCGTCCCCCCCCCCCCAACACTGCTGCTCTGAGTGGAGATCTCTGCTCCAAAGCCCACAGGGCTGGTCTCCAGCCCTGCTGGCTTTGGGGCAGAGATCAATGTTGGGGAATTTTGTGCGGTGCAGGTGTTTGTCTAAAATTCCCCAACGTTATCCAGTTTTAGCGTTGTCCTGGACAAATGCTAACCAGGGTTCTTCTTCGAGACGTCTGTGAAATCCCCACGTTTGGGTTTGCGCATGCGCAGACTCCATTTCAGATTATACCAGAGCTTTGTAAAAAGGAGGGAAAATAGCTGTCAAATTAGGCCCCGCCCACTCCCTTTATAACCGTGGCGTCAACCGTTCCCGCCTTAGTCTTTTCTTTTCCGCTGCGGTAGAAACTCTCTACTTCGGCTGCCAGAGCTTTCGTGCGCCTCTCGTTGGTTTATGGCCTTGGTGGGCCCTTTTAAGCATTGCGTCCTCTGCTCCGCTAAAATTCCTCTGACGGACGGTCACGATCGCTGTCTTCTGTGCCTGGGGGAGGCGCATCAGATTCAGGCCTGTACCTTTTGTAGGAAATTCACTAGAACTGCGTTAAAAAATCGAGCCTCCAGGCTCCGTTCCTATCTTTGGGAGAGATCTCTTTCAGCAACAGCCACTATGGAATCGGCTGAACCGCCAAAACTCACTCCCGCTCAAGAGGGGGATAAAGCTGCCCGCTCTTCCCCCCCTTCGGTCTCTTCTAAAAAGGACTCTAAGAAACGGAAGAATAAGGGTGACTCTTCCGTGTCTGACCCCAAAAAAGCAAAGAAATCTGTCAAAAAGTCTGGAGCGGCTAAGCCGTCGCAACCGCCGGCTCTACTTACCCTTTCGCCAGTTAGATCCCTCACTGACAGCGACGCCATTTTGTCCCCAGAGCAAGATGACAACATGGGGGACTCTGTCTCTGTTACTGAGGTGCCCATTACTTCGGGGACCCAGTTACCCCCTGATCAAGTGATGAGTCAGGCATCTATGTCACCGAGGTCTGAAGTGTCAGAAGCACGATCAAGGTTTGGACACCAGATGCCAGTCTACCCCGCCAGTCACCCACATCAAGACTGGGGCTTTCCACATGGCAGTTATTATGACTGTCATAGCCATTGCTGCAGGGGGGCACCATGGCTATCCCCAAGGCACCCGGGGTACCCTCCTGTTGACCCGCCATTGCACCAGAGCGTGGCCACAGGAGATCGCGCTACAGACAGGAGCGCGTCCGTTGCAGGGCACGGAGATGCCAACCAACGGAGCCGCCATCGCCCGCGTTCATCCGTGGCGACTGGCAGGCATGGATCCGAGGGGGCGGCTCGGCCCCGGAAGGCGCTAACCTCCAAATCGCCTGCCGGCCGCAAGGATCCAACCAGGGATGCGGTCTCGAAGAGCCGCATTTCTAAGGGCCATCGGGTTCGCTCCGCTTCCCCGGCCCCGTCTGCAACTGCCTCCAAGAACAGCGTCAGGGAGGCTAGTCTGTTGGCGAGTCCTCCACGAGCCTCTAGCTCATGATCAACCTCGCCTGCCAAGTCTGTCTCACCGGCAAGGTCTGATTCCGATGCCGAATCATCTGTTGAGGCTACCCCCGAATCCGAGGCTCCGACCCCAAAGTCAGCTCCGCCTCCGGAGGACTCCCGTGCCTATTCAGCCCTCATTACTCGGATGGCTCAGGCGCTGGAACTCGAATTCGAGCAGCCCCCCGCACCTCGCTCTGACAAGGTGTTTCAACGACTGCAAAAGGATGCCATCAGACCAACTTCTGTGGGTATGCTCCCGTCCCTGATAGATTTGGGCAAGGAAATCTGGCGTCGACCCTCCTCAGCACAGACTGTTTCCAGAAGGGTTGATGCCATTTATAAAGTTTTTGATCAGGAATCAGGGTTCCTCTTAAAACACCCGGCATCCAATTCCATTGTGGTGGAAACTGCACAGGGAAAGTCCGGTAGCAGTGAGTTGACTACCCCAGCTTCCAAGGAGGGTCGGAAGCTGGATCAAATGGGCCGCCGCATTTACTCCTCTGCTTCACTGGCCATCAGAGTGGCGAACTATCAAGCCATGATGGGGGCTTATCAGGCCCACCTGTGGGAGAAAGTGGAGCCTATTCTAGACACTCTTCCTGAGGAGGCGCGTACCCTTCTGACAACTATATCGCAAGAGGGCGCGCAACTTGCATCTCAACAGATACGTTCGGCGAGCCACTCCATGGATTGCTCAGCTAGGGTCCTGGCCTCAGCTATTGTTCTTCGACGTTATTCCTGGCTGAGGTCTGCGGGGCTCTCGGATGATGCGAGACGCCGCATTGAGGACTTACCCTTCGATGGGGAAGGCTTATTCAACGATAATACTGATGACATCATGGAAAATTTACACAAAAAGAAAAATACTGCCAAGAAGCTGGGTTTAAATCCTCAACCTCAGCCTCGCCAGAAGAATTTTCAACCTCGCCAGTTCCCGGCATTCCAACCACAGCAATCGTCTTTGGATAAGGGCAAGACCAGGACCACTTATCAGCCAAGGCAGACTTCGTCGAGGCAGTCCTTTCGCCCGTCCCAACCTCAACGTAAATGGGACAAGAAGCAGCAGCGTCGTACCTGACTCTGCTCTACTGCAGGCAACCCTGCGAGCCGCCTCCATTCCGCAGTCCCCTTCCGCTTCTCCACTTCCACTACCTGTATGGCATCTCATTACATCGGACAGTTGGGTACTTACCATAGTACGACAGGGGTATGCTATAGAGTTCGACCGACAACCCCCAACGGGACACCTGCGCGTTACCCAGCCGTCTCCACCGCTGGAGGCAGAAGTGTCTGCCCTTCTACAGAAGCAGGCGATAGAACGTGTCCCCCCATACGATGTCACAGACGGTTTTTTCTCCAGGTATTTCGTGGTGGAGAAGAAGGATGGCGGACTGCGCCCGATATTAGATCTGAGACGGTTGAACAAATTCGTGACCAAGAAGAAGTTCAGGATGGTCACTGCAAGCCACCCTCCCCTTCCTCCAACGGGGGGACTGGTTCACCATCATAGATCTACGCGACGCTTACTTCCACGTTGCCATAAGGAAGTCGTCTCGTCGTTTTCTCAGGTTCGTGTTAGGCAACGAGTTCTTCCAGTTCAAAGCTCTGCCCTTCGGGCTGGCGTCAGCCCCAAGAGTGTTCACGAAGTTTCTTGCGCCTGTTGCGGCTTTTCTACGTTCTCAAAACATTGTTGTATTCCCTTACATAGACGACTGGCTCCTGGTCTCGCCATCTCGTCCTCAAGCTCTCCGCGACATCGCCTTTGCACTACAAACTATGACACGACTCGGTCTCCACATCAATTTCGAAAAATCCACTCTGTCGCCTCAACAAAGGGTCACCTACATCGGCGCCGTGCTGGATTCGAGGCAGGCGAGAGCTTATCTTCCTGCTCCTCGCGTCGACACGATCAGGCTGCTTGCGCGCCGGTTCAAGCCAAGACGCAAGGTGACAGCTCACTTAGTCCAGAGGTTCCTCGGCTTGATGGCTTCCACGATTGCGGTGGTTCAATACGCGCGCCTGCGGATGAGGCCGCTTCAGTTGTGGCTGCTTCGGAACTTCTCCCCCAACCGCGACCGTCAGTCGCTTCGACTGTTTTTTCCACAATGCCTGATGCCGACGATCCGCTGGTGGTCCTGCACAGTAAACCTCACCAAGGGTCTCCCGTTCCAAACGCCAGCTCCATCCGTGCGTGTGGTCTCGGATGCGAGTCTTCAAGGTTGGGGTGCACACTGCGGCCCCCGAAGGATCCACGATGTGTGGTCTCGCGAAGAACAACTGCTCCACATCAACGAGCTGGAGCTTCTCGCAGTTTGGAAGGCGCTGAGAGCGTTTGCACCGCTTCTGCAAGGGAAGGTGGTACAAATCCTTACAGACAACACCACAGCTGCTGCCTATATCAACAAGCAGGGGGGCACCAGATCGAGCAGGCTGCTACGTCGGTCCATCGAATTCTGGGAATGGTGCATAACGACCGGGGTGCACCCTACAGCTCTCCATGTCCAGGGGCAAGACAACATTCTCGCAGATGCCTTGAGCCGTCGAGAAGCTGCCATGCACGATTGGGAGCTGCGTCAGGATGTGTTCGATATGCTGTGTCAAAAATGGGGACACCCTCAGGTGGACGTCTTCGCCTCCACAGACAACAGGAAGTGCGACCTCTTCTGCTCCAGAGCGGGAATGGGTCGGGGCTCCCTCGGCGATGCCTTCATGTTCCATTGGTCCGGAACCTTGCTGTATCTGTATCCGCCGATCCCATTGATATCACGGACGATTGTCAAGATACAACGGGACAGGTCCAACCTCATCCTCATTGCCCCATGGTGGCAGAGACAAGCATGGTTCCCCATTCTCAAGCGGCTAGCGTCGAGTCATCTCCGACTTCCGCCCCTACCAGACCTGATCCATCAGAACAACGGAACGATCCTCCACCCGGACCTGCCGTCGTTGCACCTCACGGCGTGGAGGATAGCCCTGTAATCGCCCGCGTTCTGGCGGCAAGCAGGAAGGACTCCACTAAGAGACTTTATACTTACAAGTACAGGTCTTTCCTGCAGTTTCTCTCTCAACGGGGTCAAACGGAAGGCGATTTTGATGTCGCGTCCGTTCTTCACTATCTCCTCAGTTTGGCCGAGTCGGGCAGGGCTTTTGCCTCCCTGAAGGTGTCACTCGCTGCCATTGTGGCGCATCAAGACTCTGCTTCCCCACACGCCTCTCTCTTTCGTAATTCCACGGTAAAGAAGTTCCTCAAGGGCTTACGGAATATGTTTCCCAGATCTAAGGCACCAGTCCCGCAATGGTCTCTTCAGCTGGTCTTACGCCGCCTCAGGTACCCGCCCTTCGAGCCCATGGCTTCCACTAATGTTCGTCTTCTGACATTCAAGACGGTTTTCCTCTTGGCCATCACGTCCGCCCGCAGGGCGTCCGAATTGGCTGCCCTGCGTTCGGATCCTCCCTTTCTCCAGTTCTTCTCGGATAAGGTGGTCCTCTATCCGGACATTACCTTCCTGCCTAAGGTGGTGTCGGATTTCCATATGGCTCAGATTCTTCGTTTGCCTGTTTATTTCCCGCGACCCTCCTCGCCTGCTGAACAGTCCCTGCACACCTTGGACGTACGGAGGGCCCTGCTATTTTATCTAGATAGGACTAAGTCTTTCAGAACCTCGTCCCGTCTATTCATTGCGTATGGTGGCCCCCGCAGGGGTTCGGCCGTTTCATCTCAGCGCATCTCCAAATGGATTGCGATGACCATTCACCTCGCCTACCAGGTAGCTAACGCTCCGCCCCCAGCACAGGTGCGGGCTCATTCCACTCGGGCCGTGTCCTCGTCTACGGCGTTCCTAAGAGGAGTTCCACTGGAGGACATTTGCCGGTCTGCCACCTGGTCGCAACCATTGACTTTTGTCCAGCACTACCGGCTGGACACGAGGGCGCTTCAGGACACCCGCTTTGGTCGGGCGGTCTTGGCGGCGTCTCTGTAGCAGTTTTCTTCACCGGAGCCAGACGTGGACCCTCCATCCGGTAAGAAGCTTGCTACTCACCCAAACGTGGGGATTTCACAGACGTCTCGAAGAAGAAGAACGGGTTACTTACCTGTAACTTTTGTTCTTCGAGTTGCGTCTGTGAAATTCACACGTGACCCGCCCTCCTCCCCTCTCTCACGTCTGTGAGTTAACCTGGCGTTAGCTTGGAAGGGACTAAGGCGGGAACGGTTGACGCCACGGTTATAAAGGGAGTGGGCGGGGCCTAATTTGACAGCTATTTTCCCTCCTTTTTACAAAGCTCTGGTATAATCCGAAATGGAGTCTGCGCATGCGCAAACCCAAACGTGTGAATTTCACAGACGCAACTCGAAGAACAAAAGTTACAGGTAAGTAACCCGTTCTATTACTGTAATGTTGTTTTTAAAGTCTGTTTGTTTAAAATTATTCTTTATTCTCAAATTCTGCTTCTAGGTTACTCATGCATCACATCAGGGATTGCTTACCAGAACTGAAAACCAGAATCAATGTTTTAGCTGCTCAGTATCAATCTCTGCTGAATAGCTATGGGGAACCTGTAGACGACATGAGTGCCACATTATTGCAGCTTATTACCAAATTTGCTACTGAATATTGCAACACCATTGAAGGCACAGCTAAATACATAGAGACATCAGAATTGTAAGCATAAGTTCTGTTTGAACTAGTTGCCATTGTCTTCTGGAGCTTTTATTTTGAATATTCGTGGAATTCAAGTGACAATTACTCTCTTCCATTCCCTAGGTGTGGTGGAGCTAGAATTTGTTACATATTTCATGAAACCTTTGGGCGTACCTTAGAATCTGTTGATCCGCTGGGCGGCCTTAACACCATTGACATCTTGACGGCAATTAGAAATGCTACTGTAGGTATTATCCTTTAACTTTTTAGTAAGATGCTGTGTTGCTTTTTCAAACAAACTGCTGTCAGATGGGTGGGATTGCATTGCTCTGTGGATTGTACTTGTTTTAATTCATGCCTGCCACATGACCATGGAAACGTCTGCAGAAGCAGACAGCGCTGGCTCTTCGGCTTTAAAACAGAAATGAGCACTGAACCCTAGAGTCGGATACAACTGGCTTTCGAGCAAGGGAAAACTTTACCTTTACTAAAGCTCCTTTGGGAGTAGCACAGTGCTAGTGTAGATGTGGTGAGTTCTCATTCAATCTCACTATGAAGTACAAACTAACCCATTCCTTGTTGGGTGATTAGGGTCCTCGCCCTGCCTTGTTTGTGCCTGAAGTTTCATTTGAGCTGCTTGTGAAGAGGCAAATCAAGCGTTTGGAAGAGCCTAGCCTGCGATGCGTGGAGCTTGTTCATGAAGAAATGCAGCGGATTATTCAGCATTGTAGCAATTATAGCACACAGGTAAAAATGAGAACCAGCTGCATTTTCCACATGTGTCACAGCATGTAAATACTCCAGAAGCCATGAATATCTGCCTTGTTAATGCACCTTCAGATTTGTGGGATTCTTAGACATTAAGGTCATCTTTAGAGGACTGACTGAAAAGTGTTAAACTGACAAAGTGCTTGGACACTAATATGGATACATGGAGGATTGTGTATACATGCACAATTGGGTTCTGAAGCATTCAGTTTGGTCTGGGCCTTGCAGATGATGGATGGGTACACTATTGAAATATAAAGAAATGGGTAGTTTCTCATACTTATTTCTACCCACTGAGGTATTTCATTGCCTTAGAAGGGAATTAGTACTTCAGAAAGGCCCATGCTTCTGATGCTTTATTAGGCATTTGCATTTTCTGTGTTGCAGAGAATGGGCAGTGCAGTTAAAATATGAGACAAGGCAGTGTCAAGCAGTATACAAATCCCATAATTAAATAAGAATTGAACACTTTTATAATAAGCAGATCTTTCTCAAATGGGCTCCATGTTTTTAAACTCTTGAGTTCCTGCTTTGATGATACAGCAAGGAGCCAGGATAGTTCCCCAAATCAGTGATGATTATGTAGATATTCTATGTGGCTTGTGGTGGTCTCTATGATGTGATGAAAGCCAGCATGGTTTAGAGTAGCCTACCTGTGTTCTAAGTATTGTTGTTAAGTGCCACTTGCAAGTAAGGTTGCAGATTGAGCCTAGACAAAGTATTGATTTCATGGATTAGATTGGGGTGACCAAACTTGGTGCTCCAGCTGTTCTTGGACTTCAGTTCCCAGAAGCCCTGATCAGATGTACTGACTTGGGCTTCTGGGAATTGAAGTCCAAGAACAGCTGGAGTGCCAAAGTTAGCCACCCATGGATTAGATTGTTCTATTTTACTAGTTTATTTTGTTCTTTCACCACAAATTCCTTTGTAGCATTGACATATCTGATGGATTCAGTAGTTTCAAACTAGGATTTAAGTAATGCATGTTAAGAACACTGCTTAAATCTTTGGAAACCAGAAAGGTCAAGAGAAGATTCCTTATTATTGCTGAACTTTTTTGCATAAAGTGAATGCTCTGTCTTTGATGTAAGGTGGCTCATTCAATTTGATAGTTAATTTGATATTGATAATTTAAGGATTTCCCTCCTAGTAGTTTTTGAAAGGGAAAAAACCCTCTTTTCTTCTTTGCTTGTGTTAAGGAATTGCTGAGGTTTCCTAAACTCCATGACGCCATTGTTGAAGTTGTGACCAGTCTTTTGCGCCGAAGGCTACCAGTGACAAATGAAATGGTAATTCTTCTGAAGGCCATTCTACACAGTTTTGCCCTCATGCAAATTGTGGAGTGTATTCTCTAGTAGCCACTCTGTGCTCCACCAAGGACCAGTCAAGATGCTTCTGTGGAATCTACAGGCATCTGTTAAAATCCAACAGGGAATTTCAGTCATAAATCTGTTAAACGTTTACCAAGACCAACTAGGCCCAGATTGGAATGCACCAACCAGATTTGGATGCTCTCATGGAAGTACCAGTCTAGTCCACTGTAGCTAGAGTGATGAATTCAGACCCGATGTAGCTGTGTGTCTATTTCACTGGTGCTTTGTTTTGCTAATTTGTCGGCGAACATCCTCAGGGCCAGGAAAGATACCAATGCTGTTGATGAATGACAATATATAAAGTGCAGGCCACTTAAAAATTTATTGCAGTAACTCCTGGATGCAACCCTGCAAGATGTATATAAGTCTGAAATCTTTGACAGTTATTTTATGCACTTAAAGTCTAAAATGACTTTCTTTCTTATCCCCCAGGCCTTTAATCCAGTTTCAGCATTATTAGCCTGTACCAATGGTTCTAACTTGCTTCATTTTTGACTCATTGATGATACTTGGTTATATTTCCTTAGGGCTAGGTTGTATGGTTCAAGATGGTAACAGTGACTTTCAGTCATGCATATGAATGTGCAAGGCAGCCAACAGCACATTCATAATACTGTAGTATAGTTTAGATGTGCAGCTTGCCCAAGAAATTTTTTTGTGGATATTGCTTCCACCCTGCCATGATTTTTTCCTACCACTTCTGGAGTCTTGTGTTAGACATGTGCAGCTGAGGAACAGGATTATCAAGTGTGTGTGCATGTATTATATACACTGTACAGTAAAACCCCTACTTATGTAAAAAGTCTGTTCCATAGGATTTTATGTAAATTGGTTTTTTACTAAACTCAAAGCAAACCCATAGGAAAAATGAATTTTTACGTAACTCGAAGCAAACACATAGGAAATTGCATTACGTAAATCGGGACATGATGTTAGTGCAAAAATCATCATGTAAGTCAAATTTTATGTAACAAGAGGCATATGTAAGTTGGGGTTTTACTGTATATACAGTATCTACCTATATAATATGAGAACTCCTTTTCTATAGGGCCAATAATTTTTGCAATGCCAGTGCTTCCAGCTACAAGTCCTAGTCTTTTCCTACAGCTTCTCATCCAGACTCTTGCCCTACTTTCCTTGACTCTACTTTCCCTACAAGCCCTCAGCTCCATGGTGACAAACCCAATGGAAGTGCTTCCTCCCTCCCCCAACACAGAGTTTGTCCCACCCCTCTGCCCAGCAGCCCAATGGGAGCATTTACTTCCTCCTCTGTTGCTTTGTTGGCACTTTGTGATAAATAAATGCTTTTTGGGTTGCAATTTGGGCACTCAGTCTCTAAAAGGTTCGTCATCACTGTCCTAGCTAGTATTTTAGGATAGAAAGTTCATGTCTTGGTTTGGTGGAAGAACTGCCCAGAGTTATTGTTTATCTTGGAATGTGTCTGTGAAGCTTGTGTACTGCAGTATGACTGGGCTTAATATCATGGTAATTTTGTTACTGGTCTTTGTGAAAAGCAAACAGTCTAAGAGATTATTCCATGAATCCTTATATAGCACGGAATTTAGTAGATGAACTTTTGAACCCTGAGTGCTTTTGTTTTTCCTTCTTTTCCTAGGTTCACAATTTGGTAGCCATTGAGTTGGCTTATATCAATACCAAACATCCTGATTTTGCAGATGCCTGTGGGCTAATAAACAACAACATTGAGGTAAAGGAAGACAAACGTTCCCTATGAAGACTTTTTTTCATTGAGTTACAAATGGATTTGTCATCTTGTCCAGATGACCATCTCTTACGTCACTGAAAAATTAAGTTCAGTGTGATTAGCAATTAAAATAGATGGGACAGTGGCGTCATTTTTGGATTCCAGGTTAGGCAGGGCTCCATTAGACAGGCATTATCCATTAGTGTCAGAGTCCAGGGGGCTGGTAAATAACACAAACACCAAGACCCGAGCTCAAGTGAAATCAAAGATACAGGATTAACCCAGATGACAAAAGCATAGTCCAAATGAGCCAGAAGTCAAGTAACTAGGAGAACAACCACTGCAGTGAACCCTCAGGGGCAGGAGCAAAGCAAGGACAGGATTCTAGGAGTAAGGATCCAAGCAAGGCAAAACAACAGTCCACAGAAACAGGGCAGGGAGTCTACAGAGGAAGGCACATAAGGCACAAGATCCAGGCAACTGCAAGTCTGCTGACCTTCATTGTCAGGGCAGAGTGTCTTCAAAGACCAGAGCAAGGATCCATGCAGGCACAAGAACAGACCACAGGAACATGGCAGACATTTTCAGCAGTGGCAGTCAGGAACAAGGCAGGAGATCTAAAAACCACAAACAAGGCAAGAGATCCATGAGCCATGCAACTGTAAATCTGCTGCTCTTTATTGGTGAAGACAGCTTCTTATAGAGCTAAGTCACCCTGGGTCTCCTGGTAGAACTTATAAAGGTCCACAACTTTCCCTGTAGTTCTCAGATGGAGTTTAGCAGCTGCAACAGGGTCCAGTCCTGCAGGATATAGTGCAGCAGCTGCAAATCCTGACAATTAGGCACCCTCCCTCAAACCTGGGTAGAAATATAGCTGAGATCTCAACTGTTTCAGATGTGAAATAATTCCATTTTGAAATCAGCAGTTTAAGCAGCAGCAACAACTTATGTGCTGTGCTTAGATCCAGGTCCATCATCTAGGTTTCTAGGGAACTTTATTATGATTGCAGATCTGTTGCATTTCCCCTCCTCATCTCTTTTCCTTTCCTCACCAATTTTTTCCAAGTTGCTTATCTGGAACTTCCTTACTTCTGATAACAGCATGCTCCTCTTAGAGCCTTTTTATTAGAAAAGGTGCTTCAGAATAGCTGATAATCCAGCTATTGGACTTGTTCTGTGATGATTCTCCAGATTGCAGCCTGAGTTAGAACAGAATTGGATAGCTATAAATGACTTTGTAAGCCAGGGCTGTGAAACCTATAACCTTTCAGATGCTGTTGATACAGAGCTTTTGGTACTATTGTTTTGCATTTCTTAAAGGTAACTTGGTATCATTGCTCATTACAAATGCCCTTTCCCCATGTAACTGTATTGTTTGTTGTCTTCCAGTGACTGAAATTTTGCTGTGCAGTTATATGGGTAGAAAGCAAATAGCATAACATTTACTTACAGTCAGCACTTAAAGAGTTACTAGTGGACTTGATCCACGGAAGCTCATATTTAAATACAGGAGTTAGTCTTTAACTTTTTCGTCTCTTTTGTTGTTTTGTTTACTGTGGTGGCTCAAGATGCTGAACTCAAAGACTGAAAGGTCAGAGTTCGGTTCCTGAGTGCTGCATGATGGAGTGAGCTCCCACCCCGTCCCAGCTCCTCCCAACCTAGCAATCAGAAAGCAAGAAATTGCAAGTAGATAAATAGGCACCACTTCGGTGTGAAGGTAAACAGCATTCCGTGCGCTCCGGTGTTGAGGCATGCCTGCCACGTGTCCACAGGAACGTCTGCAGACGCAGAGAGTGCTGGCTCTTTGGCTATAAACAGAGATGAGCACTGAACCCTAGAAGAGTCGGATACGACTGGCTTTCGAGCAAGGGCGACCTTTACCTTTTACTCTCTGATATATATTCACCCAAGACTCCAGGGAGGAAGTCTCCAATTGTGAATGTTATGCCATTTGTATTCTGCCCACAGGGGAAAAGGACAGGTTTCACTTACCAGTAACTGTCGTTCTCCGAGTATGTTGTTTGGGGATTCACACTGATGGGTTCTGCGCCTGCGCTGAATCCGGAGCGGAGCTGGAAAGCTGATTGGATAAAGAGTTTTGAATGTGGGACCGCCCACCATGCCCAACCCCTTTAGGCGCCATTTCGCGCTCTCCCCTCAGTTTGATATTAAAGCTGCCCGCTAAGCCTAAGGCCATCTCAGGCCGGCAGCCCTGAGGGGAGGTAGGGTTGGGTTGTGTGAATCCCCAAACAACATACTCGGAGAACGACAGTTACTGGTAAGTGAAACCTGTCCTTCTCCTTCGTGTTGTTTGGGGATGCACACTGATGGGTGACTAACAAGCTCACTTACTTGGATGGTGGGCAGCCGGCGTCCTGAGATGTAGGAGAGCACGATGGCATCATGGATGGGCGGTCATCAGCGAAGAGGATCGGAGACCAGCCGTCAGGATGGACCTGCCCCGTCTGACATCAGGGGCGGACCTTGTATCAACCCGGTAGTGGGTGATGAAGGTGGAGGACCTGGACCAAGTGGCAGCCTTGCAGATATCCTCCATCGGGATGCCCTCTAGGAATGCAGTGGAGGAAGCCAGTGTCCTGGTGGAGTGAGCCCGGACATGAGGCGGAGGTGGCAGGGATGACATCTGATAGGCCAGGTAAATGGTACCTGAGATCCATTTAGATAGTCTCTGGGCAGACAGAGGCTGTCCCTTAGTCTTGCTACCATAAGCCACAAACAGTTGTTTTGCTCTCCTGAAGGACGCAGTCCTCTGGGTGTAAAACAGCAAAGCCCTCCTGACATCCAACGAGTGCCACACTCTCTCTTGTGGAGACGAGGGATTCAGGAAGAATGCTGGAAGCGTGATGGCTTGGGCCAGGTGAAATTCAGTCAGGACCTTGGGCAGGAATGTCAGATCTGGGTGCAACACTGCCCTGTCAGGGTAGAACTTGAGAAAAGGAGGGTCAGACCGAAGGGCTGCCAGCTCCCCTGCCCGTCGGGCAGAAGTGATAGCTACAAGGAAAGCAGTCTTGTAGGAGACAAACTTAATGTCCACCGAAGCCATGGGTTCAAAGGGTGCCTTCGTGAGTGCGGTGAGCACTGTAGTGAGGGACCACTGAGGGGGTGGTATCTTCACTGGAGGATAGGCGTTGCGTAGCCCTTGAATGAACCTTTTAACAGTTTTGTCTCTGAAGGCGGAGGACAACACTGAAGAAGGTGGGGCTTTGGCAACCACAGCAGCTAGGTGGACCTTCAATGATGAATGTGCGGATCCCAACTCGGCTAGGTGCAGGAGGTAGGACATGACATCCTGCAGGGATGCGGAGTCCACGGTGCGGTCGCTGGATGCTAGGAAGTCAGTGAAGCGACGGTACTTGGCATCGTAGGACTTCCGTGTGGAAGGTTTCCTGGACAGATCAAGGATCCGTGCTATGTTGGGCGGATAAGCCAGGCCGTCAGGTGTAGGCTCGGCAGATCCGAGTGAAGGATCCGACCGTCTTCCATGCGGAGGAGATTCGGATCGGTGGGTAGGCGGAGACGATCGCAAGCCAGGGTTTGGAGTAGTGGGAACCACGGCTGGCGCGGCCAGGACGGGGCAACCAGGATCGTCCAGGCGTTCTCCGCACGGATCCGTATCAGGACCCGTTGGATGAGAGGGATCGGTGGGAACATGTACAGCAGTTCCTGGTGCCACGGCACCATGAAGGCATCGCCCTCCGATCCGTGGCCGATCCCTGCTCGGGAGCAGTAACGGCGGCACTTGGAGTTGGTCTGTGACGCGAAGACGTCTAGGGTCGGTGTGCCCCACCGTCGGCACAGGCGGTCGAACACCGATTCGTCCAGTTCCCACTCGTGCATTGCCGTCCCCTTGCGGCTCAGGGAGTCTGCATCGGAGTTCAGGGTGCCCTGGATGTGGACACCTATGGGGAACACATGTACCTTCAGGCACCATTCCCACATCTGGACGGTCAGGTAGAGGAGGGAGAGAGACTTGGTCCCTCCTTGCCGGTTGAGATAGGCTAGTGTCGTGGTGTTGTCTGAGGCGATCTGCACCACACTGCCCGCGATCGACGGTCTGAAGGACCTCATCGCCTTCCACACCGCTAGCAGCTCGAGGAAGTTGATATGGTGGTCGGCTTCCTCGGGCGTCCATATGCCGTGAATCCGTAGTCCGCGGCAGCACGCACCCCATCCGTGGGTGCTCGCGTCGGTGGTGACTTGGATGGACGGTGCGGGAAGGGTGAAGAGTCTCCCCGCGGTCACATTCTGGTCCATTGTCCACCAGGTTAACTGGTCTCGGAGTTCGGGAGTCGGTGTGAGCCACTTCCCGAGGTTGTCGTGGGTGCCGTTGAAGGAGGAGAGGAACCACGACTGGAGGGAGCGCATCTTGAGTTTGGCGTGCGAGACCACCGCCGTGGTTGACGCCATGAGTCCTAGCAAACGGAGGGCGTCCCTCGCACGGACCCGACGTCTGCCCTGGATCCGTGCCACCATTGTGCGGATGTCGAGCAGACGTTTGGTTGGGGCGTAGGCTCTCAGAGCCAGAGAGTCTAGGACGGCTCCGATGTATTCTATTCGTTGAGTGGGGGTCAACTGGGATTTCTTGAAGTTGACCCGTAGACCGAGGCTCTGCATAAGGGCGAGGCAATGTGCAACGTCGTCCTTGGCTTTTTGTTGGGTCGGGGAGCAGATCAACCAATCGTCTATGTACGGGAACACTTGGACGCCTTGCAGTCGCAGATGAGCAGCCACCGGTGCCATGCACTTCGTGAATACCCTCGGAGCGGTGGAGAGGCCGAAGGGTAGGCATGTGTACTGGTAGATGTTGCCGCCCACCTGGAATCGGAGGAAACGACGATGTTCCCTCCTGATGGACACGTGAAAATAGGCGTCCTTCAGGTCGATGACGGTGAACCAGTCCCCGTGGTTGATCAGCGGGAGGATGGAGTGAAGGGTTACCATCCGGAACTTCCTCGCGTCGATATGCTTGTTGAGAAGACGGAGGTCCAGGATGGGACGTGCCCCCCCGTCTTTTTTGTCCACAAGGAAGTATCGGGAGAAGAACCCTTCGTGAGACTCCGACGCTGCGACCGGCTCTATGGCGCCCTTCTCTAGGAGAGCTGTTAGTTCCTCCTGGAGCGGTGGGGAGGGATCGGTGATGCGGATCCGTCCGACAGTAGGGCATCTCTCGAACTCGATCGCGTAGCCAGAGTCTAAGATGGTTAAAACCCATCGGTCGGTGGTGATGGCAGACCACGCCGATAGGTAGTCGGAAAGGGGGCGGTAGGGTAGAGTCTCGGTCACGGAAGAGTCAAACACGTTGTTTGCCCTTCCGTTCCGTACGCTTGCCAGTCTGAGGCCGTTGCTGGTAGCGTGGACGGTTGGGTTGTTGGCGCTGCCGGTAGGGCTGGTACCGGGAGTAGTCCCCTTGTCTCTGTGGCGGGCGAGGTTGGTACGATGGGCCCGCCTGAGACGTCGACGGCTGGTCCTGATGGTAACGGCCGGACCCACGGTGTGGAGGGCGGAGCTGTTTTATCGTGGCGTAGTCCCCTTTCAGCTCTCCCAAGGAGGTGTCGGTCTCCTTGGCGAAGAGGCCCTCGCCATCGAAGGGAAGCTCCTCCACGAGCCGCTTGACATCGTCCTGCAGGTTAGCCGAACGGAGCCAGGCGTGGCGACGGAGCTGGATGGCGGAGGCCAAGTTTTTTGCCTCCGACTCGGTGACGTGGCGGCCGGTGCGGATTTGCTGGAGGGCGAGGTGGTTGCCCTCCATGCAGAGTTTTTCAAAGTCCGCTTGTCGATCAGGTGGCAGCAGGGACTTGAACGACTCCGCTTGCTCCCAGAGTCGACACTGGTAGCCTCCCATGGCCGTCGCGTAGTTGGACGCACGGAAGGACAAGGAGGCATTGGCGTAGAACCTCCTGCCCAGTGCGTCCAGCTTCTTCCCTTCCTGGGTCGACGGGATGGGAGTGCTGCTGATCGGCGTCCGGTGTTGGGAGCCCTTGACCACTCGGGAGTTCGGTGCCGGGTGAATGTGCAGAAAGTTGGAATCGTCCAGCAGTCTGTACATAGAGTCCACTCTGTTGGATACGGAGTGCGAAGAAACCGGCTTCTTCCACACCTCCTTGGCCGCTTTAGCAATCTTAGGGAGCAGTCCGAGGCGGACGGGGACCAACTCCTTGCGGTCGGCCAAGCCGCAGACGACATCCTCACAGTCGTCCGGGGGAGCCTCCGCCCGAATCCCAAGGGTGGATCCGAGGCGAGTGATCAGTCCGGTGTAGGTCTTCAAATCCTCCGGCTGGGATCCGTGGACGGCGCCGATGTTGTCGTCCGGGGACTTGTCGACCGCAACCGGCGGTGGCTGATGCTGCTCCTCCTCCTGATCCGACGAGTCGGAGTCTCCTGACCGCTCCGAGACGCTGGGCGGTGGCAGGTAGACCTCGGGGTCCGAGTCCGACCAGTACGGCCTGGCGGATCTCGGATCGCTCCCCGGCAAAGGCAGCTGGTACGGAGGGAGAGAGGCCTCCGACCGCGCCTGTTCCACCCTCTGCCGCTTCGGTGCGGGGCCCTCCTCACGGAGCGGTGGTGCCTCCGTGGCTGGTGGTGAGGGCAGAGGGCGCTCCCACGGTGTCGTCTGCGGGCCGTAGAGCTCGGTGTGCAGTTTCCGCACCATCGCCTCGATGTACGGGGCGATGAGGCTCAACTGGGGCGGCGGTTCGGTAGCCGGACCAGGAACCACGGAAGGACTGCGGAGGGAGGAAGACCTGTGCGGTGGTACAGGTGGAGGAGTCTCCGGCGGCGGTGGAGGGCTGTGGGCCCTCTCCGGCGTGGCGTCCCGGGCCTCGGTCGACATCCTACCCGGCGTAGGTGGAGCTGCGACCGGGGCGGATGCTAGGGAGCGTGGCGGCGAAAGGTGAGCCGGTGCCGGGGTCGGAGGAAGAGAAGACGAAGAGCTACGGCGCTTCTTTTTCTCTTTTTTGTCTTTCTTCTTCTTCTCCTGCTCCTTCTTCCGCCTGAACAGTTCAGAGGCCGAGGGCCTGGAAGAAGAAGCGGAGGTTGAAGGAGCAGACGTGGATGCGGCCTGCTCTGGAGCTGGGGGAGCCGGTGGTGCCAGTGCGGCCTCCATGAGGTAGGCTTGAAGGCGGTACTGGCGGTTCTTGATGGCGGCCTTCGAGAAGCCGCGACAGACTTCACAGGTCTGGACCTGGTGACTCTCCCCGAGGCAGCGAAGACAACGCACGTGCCCGTCCGAGCTAGGGAACTTTCTCTTGCAGGACGGACACTGCTTGAACGCTGCCGCTGAGGCCATCCACCGAAGTAGATGGCCGAAGAGAAAAAATTATCCCGGCCGGGAGGCCCCGACACGAGATGTTGGTCTTTTTTTTTTTTTTTTTTTTTTAAACGGCGGCTGAGGGCGAGCCCCAGCCACACGAGGACCAAGGGAACAAGTCCCTAGTCCGAGAAAAATTGTAAGGTAGGAAAAATTGGAAGATTCTGAGACAATCTCAGCAAAGTACTCACAGCTTTTTTTCCAGGCTCCTGCTTGCGCAGCGGAAAAAAGCAAACTGAGGGGAGAGCGCGAAATGGCGCCTAAAGGGGTTGGGCATGGTGGGCGGTCCCACATTCAAAACTCTTTATCCAATCAGCTTTCCAGCTCCGCTCCGGATTCAGCGCAGGCGCAGAACCCATCAGTGTGCATCCCCAAACAACACGAAGGAGAACTAGGGTTTCAACCATTGTATATTGCTTCCTTTAGGAGGAGGGAGGGATTTCTAATTTTTATTTTGAAAGTCTAAGAATATAGGTGGATAATGCACTACCAGTTTCTTTCAAGAATGCATTCCTAACTTCGCATTGCCAACAAAATTAACCTGATGCTTCCAAGCTCTATATTAGATTCTAGTACCCATCATTCTGACACTTTGCTCTACTGGCTGGGCTGATGGCCACTGAATTCGAACACCATGCAAAAGGCCACAAATACCCTGACTCTGCTATAGACTATATCACTGGCATCAATCACTACTATGTAGGTCATTGTTCCTGAAGCACTAAGACAATGCATCCAAAATTGATTCTTAATCTAGTTTCCCTCCCCCCAAAGGAACAACAAAGGCGGAACAGGCTAGCTAGAGAGATGCCTTCTGCTGGATCACGAGACAAGGTAAGCGTTTGTCTGATGTTCTAAGTAGCATTTCAAGTTGTGTTGAGAAATATTATTTAAAACCAAAGCTGTCTGGGTGTTGTTTCAGTAGTTCCACCCAAACCTGCTGAGAAATTCAAGAACAAGTTTTCTTTAGAATGCAGCTATTGAAAGGCATCAAGAGGATGATTGGAAATAAACCAACAAGTAATGCTGATGTCATTTTTGCCCTTCTTGCCTTTTTTAGTCCACTAAACCTCCTGGTGCTTTGGCACCATCCTCTCAAGAGACCTCTACTGCTGCTTCTCCTGAAGTTGATGGCAAGGTCTGTCTCTGTTTCTTCCTCTAAGCACTGCATGCTGAGTCGTTATGTAGTGCATCTTGGTAATGGCCGATGATTATTCTTGTAAGCCACTGGTATTGTTGTCTGTAATTTGTTTGAACATGTTGTATGTTGCCATGTTGCAGTGGTATTAGGGTCATTTAATTTGTCTTACTGAGATGTGTTTTGAATGAGCTCTGGGAAGCTTTTGAGTTTCTTCCACACTTATCAAAGCAGTTCAGTAATGGTGAATTGTCTCCCTTGGAAGCAGCTTACTTTGACTTCCCTTCTTTTCCTGCTCTATGTATTTATAGGAGAGCTGTAGGTATATTCTAATCCTGTGATGGCTAACCTTGGCACTCCAGCTGTTCTTGAACTTCAATTCCCAGAAGCCCTGATCAACAGGAATGCTGACTTGGGATTCTGGTAATTGAAGTCCAAGAACACCTGGAGTGACAAGGTTCACCATCACAGTTCTAAGGAATAGAGCCACAATGAGGCCAAGTAAATTTGCACCCAGAACTCTGCATGAGTTGTCATTTGTGCCTTAAAATATATTCTCCAATCCTCTAGAGCAGGCGTCAGCAAAATTGGCTCGCTAGATGTTCTTGGACTTCAATTCCCAGAAGCCCTGATCAGGTGTACTGACTTGGGCTTCTGGGAATTGAAGTCAAAGAACACCTAGGTAGGACAAAGTTAGGAAACCCTGTTCTAGAGCATGGTGAGATTTCATGACAGATGTTTAGGGATCCCCACCCCTGGAGAAAAGGCAACTTCGTTTCCATTAAAGAAAATTTGGGAACTGCTGGCTTAGGAAGCATGTGAACAATGAGGCAACCTTGAAAACACTCTTGTTGTGTTTGTATTAAATAAGCTAAACTATATTTGGACAAAGTCCTCTTTTGGTTTTTCCATATGTGCAGTGGCCTACTGTATAATAGGTTGTTCCTTTTCACCAACTGTGAAAGAGGCTTTCCATTACTCTTTTAGGCAAGTGTAAACTCTGTTGTTTCCAGTGGGGCAATTCCAGGTCTGCACAACAGCAAGTTAGAGATTGCTAAAGAAATTGCACCCTACCACATCTGCAGGCCAGTAAGCACTGCTATGATTAATAGGAATCTGCTCCTGTAATATCCAACAAAATCTGTTACATTTTTCATTTTCTACACAAACATATATTTATTTAAGTGTTTTTGTGAAGTGACATGTATCAAATCAGGGAGTCTGATGCCTGAACATCATCATAAGAGCCCTACATAATTTTATAGATCTCCAGGAAAAATGAAAAACCTGTGTTCACCACTGTTTATTTATTTATTCAGATTTATCAAGTTGGCCTTGATTCATTTAGGGTTAATTCCAGAATGAAATTAGACAAACTTTTCCAATCATATCATAATTCACCTGGTTATCATAGCACAGGTTCCCCCCCCCCCCCAATATCTGTGGGAAATAAATTCTGAGACCTATTGAGGATAACAGCAAACCCTACATGGTGTCTCCAATGTCACCATACATAATAACAAAGATATTGTATCTTAGAACATGTTCACTATGAGTAGAGGAGAAGACTTTGTGTGCGTGTGCAGAAAGAGGTGTGGCTAACACCTCTTTTTTGGGTAAAGTATTGGAAAAGGCAGTGGCATTGGTCGCGCTGGTGGATGATCTCTGGAGGGAGCGGGATGGCGGACATCCAACTGTCCTGGCTCTTCTTGACCTCTCAGCGGCGTTCGATACCGTCGACCATGGTATCCTTCTGGGAAGGCTCCAAGGATTGGGGATCCGAAGCACAGTGTTGGCTTGGTTTTCCTCATTTCTGAAGTGCTGGACCCAGTCGGTGTGGTTGGAGGGTGAGATGTCCAGTCCTAGGCGGCTCCAATACGGGGTGCCTCAGGGCTCTCACCTCTCCTATTTAATATCTACATGAAACCGCTGGGTGAGATTATCCGTTCTCATGAGGTGAGGTATCATCAGTATGCAGATGATACCCAACTGTATATTTCAGCCCGTGGGTACCCTAGCGATGCAGTGGAAGTCCTTTCCAGGTGCCTGGAGGCTGTCAAGTTCTGGATGGGGGACAACGGGCTACAACTGAATCCTGGCAAGACTGAGTGGCTGTGGGTTGGGGGTCCTGTGTTATCTCGGGAACTACCATCTTTAGTTCTGGATGGGGCAGTCCTGCCCCAAACAGACCCAGTACGTAACTTGGGGGTCCTCCTGGACTCGCGACTACTGCTCAAAGAGCAGGTGGCAGTCGTGGCCAGGAGGGCCTTTGCACAACTTCGTGTGATTCGCCAGTTATGGCCGTTCCTAGACCGGGACTCCATGCTCATAGTCACACATGCCTTGGTCACCTCCAGGCTTGATTATTGTAATGCGCTCTACATGGGGCTGCCCTTGGTGACCATTCGGAGGCTTCAGCTAGTCCAGAATGCAGCTGCACGAGTAGTGTTGAGATGCGGGCGTTATGCCCGTGGCTCACTGGTGCTGAGGGAGCTGCACTGGCTGCCAGTGTGCCTCCGGGTGCAATTCAAGGTGCTGGTTATTACCTTTAAAGCCCTTTATGGTAGTGGTCCAGGTTACTTGAGAGACCGCATCGTCCCAAGGACATCTACCCGGCCCACCAGAGCAGACCGGAGAGTCTCTCTGGTTGTGCCATCAGCCAGAGAGGCACATCTCTCTGGTACTAGAAGGAGGGCCTTCTCGGTGTCCGCTCCGGCCCTGTGGAACCTCCTTCTGATAGAGCTACGCCTGCAGATGGAGTTGCTGTCCTTTAGAAAAGGAGTGAAAACCTGGCTGGCAGGTCTGGTCTGGGGAGTGGATGGTTCAATTTTCCCAGCCAGTTAGATGGTTTGACCCCCAGTACGTCCAAGTTATAATACCTAGCTTTTAATTAAGTTTTTAAGCTTTTTAAAGTTTTTAATTTTTTAAGTGTTTTTAAAATTGTTGGAAATCGCCCTGGGTCCCTTCGGGGAGGAGGGCGATAAACAAATATAAATAAATAAATAAATAAATAAATAATATAGAGAATATGTTGTTAAAATTTGAGGTTTATATTTTGTACATAAAGGTACATTTAGCTAGTTTCCCATTTTCCCTATGTATGGTGGCCTTTCAGACACCTTGTATATTAGATAATGCACAGTGGCCTCTTGTGGCCAGCTATGGTGATGCACCATAGAAATTCATACGTTACATATTTCAGAATTTTTATTGAATATTATTTAGATCTGATGATAACTGAAACTGTAGACACTGAAACTTGCAGATGGGAATGGCAGGGCAGGCAGGTGCGCATGACCTGTTTAAATAGTTTCCATGTTGCAAAGATAAGCTTGTCTGTTTTTACAAGGTACAGGGATCTACATTTCTTGGTTCCCTGACCTGATACACATATTGGGGTCTTATGACAGAGAGATAGGTGGCCTAGGTTGTAAGTTTTCTCTGACCATTGCACAGCGTCAAGATTCTCAGACTCTTAACATCTTGCCACCTTCCATAAATCTAAGTATTTAGTCCTTGAGAAGTTTCAAAATGTCAATGTAAACATTATTGAAGCTTATTCTGCTACATATAGCATCAAATTACACAATTTTGATTATATCTGTGTGCTACCTGGCAGTTTGACAGTTTGAGAGAATTCTTGTGCACTCTTAACAGTTGACTCCTTGCAACAAGTGAGCATTTGAAAATAAGGGACAGAATGATGTATAAAATATTTGTTTGATAAGCAAGAAAGGGATTTTCCTACAGATATCCCATATTTTGAATCAAACATTTCTGCATATGCCTTATTTATTAATTATGTAAGCTATTATGGGGAATAAAACAATACAACATAATGAAAACCACACACTTGAGGAAAAATAACATTTTAAAAGTTCAGCAGGATATTTATGACCACTTACTGTACTTGAAGAGTCCTTGGTGATCCAAGCGATGCTGTCAAAGTCTTATCCAGATGTCTAGAGGCTGTTGGGGGTCTCGATGGGGGACAATGGGCTACAACTGAATCCCAGCAAGACTGAGTGGCTATGGATCAGGGGCCCTGCATTATCTCGGGAAGAACCATCTTTAATTCTGGATGGGGCTATTTTGCCCCAGACAGACCCGGTGCGTAAGTTGGAGGGCCTCCTGGACTTGCGACTACTGCTCGAAGAGCAGGTGGCAGTCGTGGCCAGGAGGGCTTTTGCACAACTTCTTGTGATCCGCCAGTTACACCCGCTCCTGGATCGGGACTCCTTGCTCATGGTCACACATGCTCTGGTCACCTCTCGACTTCTGTAATGCGCTGTTCATGGGGCTGCTCTTGATGACCATTCTGAGGCTGCAATTGGTCCAGAATGCAGCTGCTCGGGTGGTGATGGGGTGCAGATGCTATGCCCACGCTTTGCCACTGCTTTGGGAGCTGCACTGGTTACTGGTGTGCCTCCGGGTGCAATTCATTGTGCTGGTAATGACCTTTAAAGCCCTACATGGTAGTGGGCCAGGATATCTAAGAGACTGCGTCGTCCCAAGAACATCTGTCCATCCAACCAGAGCAGACCGTCTGCTAGAGGGGCTCGTCTCTAGCACAAGAAGGGGGGCCTTCACCATGTCTGCACCGGCCCTATGGAACCTACAGCTACAGATGGAATTGCTGCCCTTTAGGAAAGAACTGAAAACCTGGCTGGCAGGGCAGGTGTGGGGCACCGATGGAGAGGTGGCCCTCGCCTGCTGGTGCATATAAATTATTAAGATTTCCTCTTCTTAATGGATGGGTTGAGTGGGTAAATTATTCAGAATTTTTAATGGGGTTTTTAAGGGCTTTTAGTTAGTTTTTGATGTTATTTTTAATTGCTGTTAGCTGCCCAGAGTCGTTGCCAAGTTGGGCAGCAATAGAAATTTGAAGCATAAAAAAAATAAATAAATATCCAACAATGTTTAGTTTTTTAAGATGACACAGGATGTTAACATTTTAAGAGGCTGTTAACCCAGTGTCTCGAATCCTGTTGCTTAATGTAGATTAGGCCCACTGAAACAATGGAATTTACAGTTGATTCTCCATATGCCCCTTACTTCAGATAGGCCTACTATAGTTGCAACTTACTTATAGTTACAGGATCTCACCAACTGAATCACAGAATGGTAAAACTGGAAGGGAAATCCAAAGAGCATCTAGTCCAACTCCTTGGGAGTGCAACAAATTGATAGTGGTTTACTGTTTTTAAAACCCAAAGATCTAGTTAAGGGCACCATTAAAGACTAAGATAAGAACCACAGGTTTTGATTGAGGTACCATAAATTGTGCAAATTAATACCCATCCACAATAAACCTTCAGGTTTTGATTTTCCAATTTCAGCATTTTGTCCTGAAGCTACAGTGCTTCAGTTATTTTAATAGAATAGGATTTTAAAAACTTTGCTTCCGAAGAAAACTAAGTTTTCTTATCTTGTGATTTGCTGGATTGAGTAGTAAATTTGTTTTTGCTCATGATGAAATACAGCGGAAATGAAGGGCTTTATCAAGATGGAATGGTCAGTTTCAGACAATCATATTTTAGCTTGATATGCCAATAGATGAGTGAGCCTTTTGGCTACATGTTTGCTATTTACATATAAGTGAGGAAACTGCAAGTCCTGTTTCTTAAGGACTCCTATGTTGTTTGAAGTGAGCAGCTCTGATTAATTAAGCCCATTTCAAGCTAAGGCTAAAGCCTTCTTTGTTCTAAAGCTGTTAACTGTGGCCTCCAGGTTTGAATGAGAAAAGCAGACCTTCCAAAGGGAAGCACAACTCTCATGCTGAAATTAATCCACTGGAGATTAGAATACATTGGTACCTTGTTTAAAGAGCATAATGCGTTCCACAGGATTGCTCTTTAAGCGAAACACCATTATAAGTGACCAATTTTGACTTCTGGTGGGAGGGGGGATTGCGAACCCGAGTTTATTTGTTAAGCGAGTTTTTGGTTGGTTTTATTTATTAAGCGAACATTTAGAGAAAATTCTGCTCTTTAAGCGAGTTACTCTTTAATTGAGGTGCTCTTTATGCCAGGTTTGTCTGTAATTTTTTTGGAGTGGAATGGTAATGGTGGAGAGAAGCATGTACTCCAGCTTTTCTTAGATGGGGATATAAAAATAATAGAAGAAATAAAATTATTTAGAATAAACGGATAATTGCTGAGGGACTGTGTAAATTGGGGTGCCCAACCTTTTCATGCTGGGGGCAAGATCATGTTGTCTCAGTCAGCCTTGAGGGCCAGATGGCCATTTTGTCCCACCTGCATGATGGTGTGTGTGTGTGTGTTGACCATCATGTCCCGACAGCTTCAAAGGGGTGATCATTTTGTTTCTCAAATGCCCTTGGAGGGGTGCCCCCCCCCACATGAAATGGCACCATAGACCAGATCTGGCCCATGGGCCTTAGGTTTGGAACCCCTGGTGTAAGTCATTGAACTTCAATACATTCTATTCTTGCTTTTTATTAGACATCCCCTGCTATGGGAGATGGCGCTCCAGAATCTGGAACAGGTAACTGGAGAGGAATGCTGAAAACCTCCCGAGCAGAGGAACTATTAGCTGAAGAAAAATCAAAGCCAGTCACAGTACTACCTGCTAGCCCTCAAAAGGGTCATGCTGTAAATTTGCTGGATGTGGTAAGTTCCTACGGGAGCAAACCTTGTACTGCTTGAACAAATTTGGAATTGGGTACTGGAAAATGAGCAACAGTGATAAGTAAAAATATGGAGAGGGTTTGTTCTTCCAGAGTATGTGGATTTTTTTTGTGAAACTATATACAGTATAGTTCTATTATCTTATGTAAATTAGAATTAACTGATTTATAATTATTCATAGTATTTGAAGGCCTTCAAAATAATATAGAACAAATGTTAAATCATTTTAAACACAGATGGAATAGCTTTAATCAGTAAGACAATCCCTCTCATCACAGTATGTTCCAACAGATTGAGAAACTCTTGAGTAGCAGAATAGAAGAATCAGTATCAGAGGCTGCACCCAGGAGTGAGATAGAAGTGGGAGAGGAAATCTACATGTGGTGTAGGATTTTGCCTAATAAAAGTCTCACCTTGTAATTGTAAATTGTGAGATTCTGTTCATGTAAGAGTGGTTATGCAGGGGAGATGTGTAGAGTAAAACAGTTTGACAACCATTGCCAAGTTGTATGGCCTTTTCAAAAAATAGTTGCCATGTTCACATTTGTAATTTTTCTCACATACTACAGGGCTAGAAGGTTTTTAAAAGAAAATTCATCCTTCTCAGAAGCTGTATATTTGTTCTTTAATGAGAACAATGATATTATTCACTCACTTCAGCAAAGAATGGTCAGGAGCCAAGATCTGAATCATTTACTTTTGACAGTCCTAAAATTATACTGTCACATTACATTGTGAGCCCTTTTTGAGAAATTACTGATATCCCCAAGGTTTAAGGCAGCAGTGGGGACCCTTGGCCTTATAAATGGATTGAAATATGGCTCCCCAAATTCTACTACCGTCAGCCACTCAGGGCGAGCTTCTGAGAGTTGGTGGTGAAAACATTTGGAAAAGCCGAAAGAGTTTTATCCATGGTTTAAAGCAGGAGTTGCCAACCTTTTTCAGTCGATGGCCCTCAGACAGTTGAGGGGGCAAACTGGTGCTCCCCCTGCCATTTACGGCTATTGTAAACACATTTGTGACAGCCACAAAGTAGTCCGTGGCCGATTCAAGCAGCGGCTGGAGCGAGGGCCAGAATATTTGGCACTGTGGGCCGGATCTGGCCCATAGGCTGGAAGTTGCCTACCCCTGCTTTAGAGTGTTAAACCACATATTGCATCAAATGATAAACAAAAGCGGTGTTGGCATTTTGCCTGTTATTTCATGGTCTGGCTGTAATATGCTCAAAATACACAGAATCTGCACCTTCCTTTAGTTAAAAGCAAATTGGTAAAATGTTACTCATGAAATTTCTTTATTCCAAATTTTGTTCACCCTAGCCTGTACCTGTTGCACGCAAGCTTTCTGCTCGGGAACAACGAGATTGTGAGGTGATCGAACGCCTCATCAAATCTTACTTTCTAATTGTGAGGAAGAATATTCAAGACAGGTTAGTTGTGCTAGAAAGCTAGTCCACGACTGTTGCTTTCTGTTACCTGTTCATTGCCAAATTAAACTTAATACAGTTGACCAGCACTGGGCAGTTAGATAAAAGTTGAAATAACATTAGAATGTTGATTTACTAACTAGTCAGCATGATGCTTTCTGGGGAGAAATCTAAATTTTGATCTTGAGTTGCACACAATTCCCTTCCCTCCCTTTTTGAGCCTAGATTCATTATTCTCATTATCATACCGTGAAATTTTCATTTTATATTTTAGTTTTATGGATCCCCTTTTTAAAAGATTGGTATGAAGTCTGCCAAATACAAATACTGTCCCGACAGCTACTACGGAGCAGAAATACATGCAATTGCTTTATAAAACAAAGTAAAATGGTTGTCTCTCTTCAGTTAAGTACCTTGCCAGAATGCCATTACTTACATAAGCCAGCATAAGTCAAATACAGTTGTGCCTTGCTTAAAGAGTATAATGCGTTCCACAGGATTGCTCTTTAAGCGAGTTTGCTCTTTAAACGAAACACCATTGGAAGTGACCAATTGTGGGGGAGATTGTGAACCCCGATTTATTTGTTAAGCAAGTTTTTGGTTGGTTTTATTTGTTAAGCGAAGCGAACATTCAGATAAAATTCTGCTCTTTAAGCGAAACGCTCTTTAAGCAAAATGCTTTTTAAGCGAGGCGCTCTTTATGCGAGGTTTGACTGTAGTATAAAAGCACAACAGAGGGGCCTGGCGGGCAATGGTCCATAGGGTCACAAAGGGTCAAATCGACTGTACGACTGAACAACAAAAAACAATAGTGAATGGTTGCTATTTAGCAGCTAGAGGCTTGGACTACTTGTCATGTAACAGTAATGTGACCTGGCATGTGATGTGGAATACTAGGCTCAACTTATGGCAATTAACCACTAAAATTTACAATTTTGCATGATATAGCATACACAAGAAACAGGATTCTAATGGCTAATATTTTCTTCCATGTAGTAAACTTGTAATGTTTTGGTTTTTGCTTGCAGTGTGCCCAAAGCAGTGATGCATTTTCTGGTTAACCATGTGAAGGATACACTTCAAAGTGAGCTAGTGGGACAGTTGTACAAAGCCTTATTGCTGGATGACCTTCTAACTGAATCAGAGGACATGGCTCAGCGCAGGAAGGAGGCAGCTGACATGTTACAGGTATTGCAGATCCTTTTGTTATAATTCATCGATACCACTAAATCCATTTTTTGTTCTAGTCAAAAGTATACCCACTGAATGAATAGGATTATTCTAGTTGAGCATTATTAATTGATGTTATCATATATATCTCTATCTATAGATATACACACAATTTTGCTATAATGTAAGGAAAACACACACAAAATGATGTACTGTATAGCACTACAAAGATAGGATTTTGATATTTGTGATTTAGAGTGGTTATTTTCAACTTGTTATACTCAGTCTTTTTGAATTAGAGAAAACTGTTCTAATTAGTGAAACCAACATTTAAGGCAGTCAGGGCATTGTGTCAGAGGTCTAGGATTTTTGCCAGTTCTTTTTCACACTGAGAAAATATGTTTTGTGTAACAGATTGTGCTTATCTGCTAAGGAAAACTGTTTCCCAAATTTTAATAATCAGAACATTCTGTACTATGTTATCTATTGTAGCAAAGACACCTAGTACGCCTGTTATAACTGAATACCAAGTTGAACTCAAGTTTCTCACCTTTGACATCACTTGACAGTACGCAGAAAGAGCCTCCTCGAAGATTGCGGTATTTTGAACCACAATCAGGTGTACCCTGGTAATGGCAACCTTGTGTTGCCGGGTAATCTTTCTCACACTAGGTCAGGTGAAAGGAACTGCAAATTGAACTCACCAAAAGGTGTCTTCATTTTGGTAGTGTCATGTCTGGCCTAGACATGGAAGAATTAAACTACAGTACAGTAAAACACTGGATAACGATTGGATCGGATAACGCTAAAATCGCATAACGTTGGGGAATTTGAGGCAAACATTTGGATCGGATAACATTATGTTAACCATTATGTTAACGTTATCCGATCCATCAGATAACCTAACTATTTCTGAGGCAAATGTTTGCATCAAATTCCCTGAGGTGTGGCTGTGACTCACCAGTTTCTCTTAGGAGAAAGGGAGGGGTTGCCTGCTCTCAAGCTTGGAACATTTGAATAACAAATGCTTGCAAAACCAGATTGTGGGCCAGATCCGGCCTCCAATGCCAATTCATCCAGCCCACCCCATGCTCGTCGATCCCAGAAGTGGAGATTGGGTGAGTTTTAATCCTGCTTCTGGGAGCAATGAGGTTGGAACGGGCCAGATGAATTGGTGTCAGGGCCAGATCTGGCACACAGGCTGTAGTTTGGGCACCCATGAACCATGTGACTGGCCCGTGGCCTGAAAAGTTTAGGCACCCCTGCTGTTAGCAAGGCTTCTGGGCCAGATCTGGCCCATGACACCAATCCATCTGGCCTGCACCACCCTCATCACTCCTGGAAGTGAAGGTGAAGTGGGCTGGATGAATTTGTGTCAGGGCCGGATCTGGCTTATAGGGAGTAGTTGGGGCACCCAGGAACCACATGACTGGCCAGTGGCCTGAAACATTTGGGCACCCCTACTGTTAACAGGGCTTGTGGGCCGTATCTGGCCCATGACACCAATGGTGGCATCCATTTTGGGTCCTGCTTCTATCCGTTAGCCAGGGGTGCTCAAACTATAGCCTATGGGCCGGATCCAGCCAATGACACCAGAAGCGGAAGTAAAACTCACCCAGCTTCTGGGAGTGGCAATGGTGGAATTGGCCAGATGAATTGGTCTCAGGGCCAGATCTGGCACACAGGCTGTAGTTTGGGCACCCATGAACCACGTGACTTGCCCGTGGCCTGAAAAGTATGGGCACCCTTGCTGTTAGCTTTTAAAACTAATTCCTGTGCTCATGACTCCATATGGAAACTCTGCATGCTTTAAATTGGAGTCAGGACATATTGAAAGAGTTCCCCCACCCCACCACTCATGTCTGCTTTTGTTTTGCTTTGCTTTACTAGTCAGACTGGTTGTGCAAGCTTTTGTAATGTGTTTACCCTTTAGACCAGTGGTTCCCAACAAGGGGTACACAGCCCACAGGGGGACTTCAATTCCCAGAAACCTAAGTCAGTACATTGGCTGATCAGTGCTTTGGGGAAATGACTTAGGCTTCTGGGAATTGAAGTCCAAACTCCAGCATTTGGGAAACACTGCTTAGACAAAGGTTCCAGCAGGTTTCCTTGGCTTTCCCTTGAAGCCTCTGTTGCTTATCTCTATGGAGTTAACGTTATCTGATCCATCTGAATAGGATTTTAACGTTATCTGGTGCATGAATCGGATAAGGCTAAAAATCGGATAACGTTAAGACTTGTGGAATCAAGTCTTAACGTTATTCGAGGTATTACTGTATTTAAATGTTAAATTACAATATGGAGATGCTGTACTATTTTAATAGTAGCCACATAATCTTACATTAATCTTCCCACCAAGTGTGAAGTGGTGTCCATAGCTCTCAAATTCATAACAAACCATTAAAGTAGAATTAGTTGAGAAAATTTAACCAGCTATCAGCCCTGTGAATTTCATGGTTTAGAATGGACTGGGAGTGCTCCAGTCCAACACTAATCTTTATACCATATTGCTATTGTAAAATCTGCAGTGTTTTCACATTGAAGATTATATATTTCATCTTAAGAAGAAAAATCTACTTATATTCAGAAGTTTAAATCTGAAGGATTGTCATGTAAAAACACGAATAGGATGTGATCTCTGTTCATGGCTTGATTTAACAATTACATTACTTCTCTGTCCATCTCACAGGCATTGCAAAGAGCCAGTCAGATTATTGCCGAAATTCGAGAGACACACCTTTGGTGACACCTTTGTTCATTGGATGAAGAAACAGATGACTTGAAAATTGCTAGGCATTATATACTAATGAACTCTTTAAGTGTACTGCCGTATGTATAAATCTGCTCATGTAAAGACTTTTGGTTTGGCTTTCTACAGAGAAGTATGTTGTACTTTGCAAAACAAGTCATATTTAATCAATATTTTCCCTGCCAGTTTCCTGGTACAAAGAACAGCTCCTGTGAGGAACTGGACTGATGAAGTGAACGTGGGAAAGAACCATGTTAAAGTTCCAGTGCCTGGCTTGCTAAATGAGTTGCCTGTGGATAGGATGAACAGTGTAGTATTGTGATGTAGCTTTTTTCAGCTGCTTTTGCAATATTAATTTATCAACCATGAAGAAAGAATACCACAATATTTTCTTTATTAATTAAATTGCATGCACTGACGTCTTGCGTGGATAAATGGCAGAATAGAAATCCTGCCTTATATCGTGTGGAATGTGTAAGCCTCATGTTTTAGAACTGTAAAAGAAAGTATTTCAATAGCTTCTAAACTACAGTGGCAACATTTTCCTTTAGCTGTATTTTAACAGTAGGGATTCTGCTAAGAGAACATTCAGCCAAAGAACAATCACTGTTGGCTAGTACAGTGAAACCCCCCCATAACGAACGCTTTGTATAACGAAAAATTCCCACAGTGAAGCGTTTGCTATGCAATGGCAATACCCCGCATAGCAAATTTTTTCATTATGCGGGGTATACCCTGCTTAATGGAAACCCTGCATAACGAACATTTTCTTTTCATTATACAGGGTACCGCCCATTTGAACCGCACAATGAAAAAAGTGTGTAATGAGCTCTGTGGAACGGAGCTTTTCCGTTATGCAGGGTTCTACTGTATGTCCAACTGTGTCTCTTCCAGCCAGGACCAAGATCTTGGGACCACCCACTGAAGAGTTACCGGCTTAAAATTTAGCAGCATTAAAGGGTACAATGGCAAATTGTATTTCACTGAAATAGTTGTGCAAGTAAAACAGTAAGCAGGAATGGGCAACTTATGGTCTATCAGATGTTAGACTGAAACTCTTCGTCTATGAAGCTAGCTAGGGCTGATGAGAGCTGCAGTCTAACACTATCTAGAAGGCCAAACACTTGCCCACCCTTGTAATAAAGAATCTTTAGGAACTACGGAAGTAAAACAAGCTGTTTTGGGGTTAATTTGGATGATCTTATACCCTTCCAATGTCAAGATTACTTTTCGTTTTTTCTTCACCCTAGGGCAGTGATGATGAACTTTTTAGAGACTGAGTGTCCAAGGAAGCTAAGGCGGCTCGCACTGTGTGTGTGCCACTCAAGGTGCGCCAGCTATGTCACATGGGTGTGTGCGCTGCCACTGCCTCCTTGGGCACTCACACACACCCCTCACCTCACTGGGATGACAGCATGCATGCCCCACAGAGAGGGCTGTGTGTCCTCTCTGGCATGTGTGCCATAGGTTCACCACCACTGCCCTAGGGCAGTGTTTCCCAAATGCTGGTTTTTGGACTTCAATTTCCAGAAGCCTAAGTCATTTCCCCAAAGCACTGATCAGCCAATGTACTGACTTAGGCTTCTGGGAATTGAGGTCCACTAGTGGGCGGTGTACCCCTTGTTGGGAACCACTGCTCTAGGGCAATGTCAACATAATTGCTTGATTATACTCAACATGCTAGTCCTTGAGGACTGTGTTTAAAGCACACTAGGGTTCTTCGCAGATAATATCATGAATGTGCAAAAACGTACTGACAATTCTGAAATAGATATATTTTGCTCAGTTTGAGCCTCATGTATTAGGAAAATGCATAATGTTCACCTCAGACTCGGAACTTGCAGAGTTCATACATGATGTATACGGTTTATCCATTTGGCCATTATACAACCAGCTTTAAAAAGTAAATACATTTTAATATTTCATGAGAATATTCAGTAAGAGTTTGAAAAGCATTTCTCCCTTTTACTACTACTGCTACTAGTACAGTGAAATTTAATTATTTTTATTGCTCCACCATTTTTCTAGAGTGGGACATAACAAAAGCTCATAGCTAGAGCCAATGAATCACACGAGAAAATAAACTTCTGTTTAAACATCATTCCTGAGACTTTGCCAAATCTGGGTGGGACAAATAAGTACCAGACACCCACCCACACAAAACCATTCTTGTGAGAAGTAATTGTTGTTCACACTGAGAGCAGTGACCCTGTACTAATGTCTATTGCACAGTAACCTGATTTTTAATCTTACCTACTTTCTTTCCCCTTCCAATATTGACCAGTAAAAAAGATGAAATATGTTTTAACCAACGGCATTGGCACATTTAGTTTGTTATACAGGGAAATACATTTTTGGAGGGAGAGCCCAATTGCTGTCTGTGTACTGCTTATGACAAGCCTGCAGACCAGGGTGCTAATTTTTGATGATGCATTAATTTAGTTGATCTGTTGGCTGTGGAGCTTTTTAAAGTATGTTACTTTTCTGCTTAAATCCCTTTAAGGTACAGTAATACCTCGGATAACGCTAAGACTTGGTTCCACAAGTCTTGGTGTTATCCGATTTTTAGTGTTATCCGATGCATGTTAAAATCCTATGGGATGTATCGGATAACGTTAAAGCTCCATAGAGATACATTGTAACTGCACAGGCTTTAGCGGTTGTTATCCGATACATCCCATAGGACCTTAACGTTATTCGATGCAATTCTCCACCCCAGATTACTTAACATTATGCGATTTTAGTGTTATCTGAGGTAAACGTTATCCGAGGTATTACTGTACATACATTTTGCTTAAGACTTTTTTTTTGTGTGCTAGAAGTAAATTCCACTTCAGAGAACTCAGGATTGTTGCCGAGTAAAATACAGCATAAATTTATCAACTAAATTTACCTTTTTTGAAAGGAAAAAGTTACAAAATGGATTAAATATTCATTCTGGGTACATAAGGAATTAAAATTACATGACTCAGTAGTCTCAAAGTATAATTTGCCCAGCTCTGTAAATGATTTTGCTATCAATCAGTTTTTAGAAAGGGTCTGTATATATGCATTTTCTGGAAATAAAATGTTTCACCACCTATCTGCACTATAACCATTTTACGAAAGGTTTGCTAACTATCTTAATTCCAGTACCAACAATCACACATAAATGCCTTGTAAGTTTAAAGGCGGGTGGAACATAAGGAATAAACTTAGGTGACCTTGTCTTTCTCTAGCTTGGAAATGTTATGTGCTACATAGGGATTGTGAAGCACATACTGCAGCTTCAAAGGCCAAGCTTAGTTGTGAGAGTGTCTCAAACTAGGGCAAATTATCAAATTACTGTGAAGTTTCCAAGTGGCTGGACTCCAAATTATATAGTTGCAAACAATCTGTGGGCACTTCTGACAGCTATGAACAAACTTTAAATGGCATCTCTACATCCAACTGCTGTACTAGTAATTTTAGAATTGCTTCTGCAAGAGAGGGAAAGCAGGTTTTAAAAAGTTTAGAAAGCTACATGTTTCACATTTTGGGGTCACCTGTGTGCAACTTAATTTACAGTACCATTTTTTCCTTTTAGTAGACAATTTCTGCACATAAGGTTATAGAAACCTTGTCTAGCATAGGCATTCAACTTTATGAATTTTTTTTTAAAATTATCATTTAGTGCAATTTTCAATAAAGTAAACCTGAAAAGGATCTTGACATTTAATTTATACAAGTGGAAAATTAGATATTTGACAACAGTTCGTTATGTATGTAATTACTTTTGTAAATAAAGGTCTTTGTTTTAAAGTCACATAGTTTTACACCAATAAACCATCTTTGAAGTATTATTAGTTTTAAACATCACTTGTTGAGACAACTGTAAAAGAATGTGTATAAATACATGTATGCAACTCATATATATATATATATACACACACACACACATACATATACATACACACACACATACATACACCGTATTTGCCAGTGTACAAGACGACTGGGTGTATAAGACAACCCCCCAACATTTCCATTCAAAATATAGTTTGTTATATACTCGCCGTATAAGACTACCCCCTCTTCCGCACACCTTCCACATACCAAATAAAACGTAAAAGAACATCAGATTTGATTTCAACATGTTAATTTATATTCAAATGCTTATGACATGCAGAAAAGCTGTCACAAGGCTGTATGTTATGAAACATGTACAGTAAACATAAAACAGTGCAAGTACAAAGTGGTACTTATTTACTGTATATACATGAATATAAGCTGACCTGAATATAACCCAAGGTACCTAATTTTGACCTTGAAACCCAGGAAATAGATTGACCCGAGTATAAGCCAAGAGTGGGAAATGTAGCAACTGCTAGTGAGTTTCAGTAATTAAAATACAGTAATATTAATTATTTTATTGATTTTTTAGAACTGTAGTTGTACCACCCACCAGTGGTGGCGCTGCAGGTAAAGTGGGTGGGCAGGTCAATTGCACTGAGGCAGGAAGTGTTGCTCTAGCCTAGCCTCTTGCTTCTCCTGCAAGGAAGAAGCATGGCTTTTTCCTCCATCTTGGGCAGAGCAGAAGGTACCAGTAAGTGAAACCCTTTCTTTTTCCCCACCAGTTTGAAAGGGAGACACAATTGTAATGTAGAGCTTCTTTCTTCATCTGGATGGTATGTAGAATGAGGTGGGTGAGCATCAGGAGGCCACTATGAGCAGCTATGTCTATCTCAACTGAAGTGCACCTGGCGTATAAGATGCCCCCCCCCTTGGAGGCATGTTTTTCAGGGGGGGAAAGTAGTCTTATACGCCAGCAAATACTGTGTGTGTGTGTGTGTGTTACAAAACCTGTCAAATACTTATTTATATAAGTACTGTCTTCATAGGTTTTTCTCAAATATTTAACTTTTAATCTTAAAATTATACTTGATTAAATTATTGATTAAATTATACTTAAATTATACTCTTCAGAAAAGGATCTGCAGACATATTTAGTGTTTCACTATCCCTTAATTCTGGAGGTCTGAGGAGGATAATCTTACACCACACTTCCTGGTACTGCACAGAATTAACAACTTTAAAGAGTGAGAGAAATCTTATGAAACTCTATGAAGACTCCAGATCTGATTATCTGTTCTTGTTGCTCTTTGTTTCAGCAATGATGGTTGTAGTGCTAACATACTGTATATGTCTTTTGCAAAGATTGAGATTCCATCACACCAAAACCTCCAATGCTACTTTCAATCTTTTAGTTAAAGGTAGTGTTACTACTGGAATCTAAGGCCAGACTAAGAGACAAAAGAGATGAGCAACCTGTGGCCATCTAAAGACTGCTACAGAGCAATTTCTTTGATCCTTAGCCAGTGATGAAGAGTGACAACGGTTCTAATCAAGAAACATTCAGAGACTGGCAAGTTATTGCCAGTTTAAAAGCATGACTGACAATATGCAAATACTAGCTAGCTCTAGTTGACCCTTGGTCATTTAATTTGAAGATGGTTGAGTTCAGAAGAATTGCACTAAGTGTAAAACAAAAGCAACTACAAACTAGGAAAATAAAAATAGCAGATTTTTATTTCTATAAGTGGGAGGAAAAGTTACACTGTGTTCCACAAATCGTATGTTTCAGTCCTAACTCCAATGATACTCCTCTTAGGACAATATGCTACTTCTGTCCAGGTCAAGTTCTTAGGCCAGAGCCATGGTATTCACGTAATGTTCCCCTTCACCTGCTAAATATTATTCTTAATAAAAACTTTATATTAAGTAATTATAAAACACACAATGGTACGGGAAGATCCCAAGCACAGAACCCTCAACCTCTGTATGATGGAAGATAAAATTATTACCTGAAAATGTTATATTCAGACAGTTACAAGTAAGAGTGAAGGTTTACTTGACTGTTTTTATTGAAAACTTTCCAGGACCAATATCAGAAAAGACAAATTCTTCAACCACTACAGTCTCTGGATAGAATATAAATTGCAGTTTCTATATGTACATGATTAAAGATGAAGTAAGATTTCATTCTCCAAATGATCCTACAGTAAATCTCACACAGTGAGAAAAGGATAGTTACACCACAATTTTTATTTTCTTGTGAGTTAAACTGCAAATTAGTTTTGTGATGTTTGAACTTGAGTTTCTGAAGTTCTTCCAAAAATGTGCACTTCTGTAACATACCTGAATTTTTTTTACTCTTCATGTGACAACTGAAGCCATTTCACAACGTAGTAATTTCTCTTTCCAATCCGAAGGAGGGATAAGCCGTTACTGAGAATATGTTGTCCAAGAACAAGAACAGCATCAGGATTAGTAACCTGAGCATGGTTTATAGAAACTCCACCACGTGTTATGGTTTCATACCTTGAAAAGAAATTGCCAATGGATATACTGTCAGTAGACTAGCACAGCAGTTCAGAAATATGCTTCTGAGGCAGCTACTAAATTTGATCATCCTCCTCCAAGCTAACAATATCCAAATATACTAGACTACAAATCACAGCATTCTGAACAGAGGACAAAGCTTGCAATCTGTGTAATTAGAAAGCACCAAATTGGATAAGGATGATTTTTAAAACTCAAGTAGTAAGTAGTACTGTATATTAATTTTGCTTTGTGGATGGGTGCTGAACAGGCGAAATGCCAGACAAAAACTTGTAGATTTAAAAAAGACCAGAGGACTCTGCCAAATTTGCGCTAGGGGCCATAACTGTATATACACAGAAAATACTATAGCTGTACTATAGCTACAAAAATAATTTTAAAAATATGTTCCTTCTGTGACATAACTTATGTAGCTAACATTACTCAAGATTACTCAAAAATGGCAGACACAAATGTTTCATGAATGAGCGCTACAGTTTGTTTCAGCTTGTGTTATCTTCCAGTTTGTGTTACCTTCCGATCCCTGGACAAGAAATCCAAAACCACTACTACTTTATATGGCATTTTAACAGTGGAAATCAAACAGAAACTGAAGACGCACTTGAACTGAATAGCTAAAACAAATGAAACAAAGTCAAGACACTATTTTTGTTGTCTGCACAGACCACAAGCATGGTCTGATACTTCTCCACAAAGGCAGATTCTTTCATTGCAAATTTTGCACTCACAAACATTCAAGCATTCTTCAAATCAACATGACATATTCAGCCTTCTATGTGTAGCAAAGCCTGGCTATTATTAGAAGTGTTGACTTTTGAAGATTATTTTCTGTGTCTTTTTCTAATAGAAATAAAAAGACTTGCCGAACTATACCTGAAAGATTTCTAGACATATATTTCATGTTGCAACTTTAGTTTCAATCTTACTCAAGGTGTTGTTAACAAAAAAAAGTGAACTTTTACCAGAATATATAAGAGTTCAGTTTGTTCCTCTTAACCCTCATTTGAAAGTAAACTGATAGCTAGCCTAGATCTTTAATGTTGAACTTCAAGAGGCTCACCTCAGGAGCTGTTACTGTTTTTCATTGGAAAGTATCACATCATGTTGAACTACCCATTTTAACTATTGCATGATGCAACCACTCTCTCATCCCTATTAATCTCCTGAACTTTTTGTTTAGCTTTATTTCTGCCATAACTTCAGTGATAATCAAGACTCTTGCAAAAACTGGGAATCAACCAATTTAATTGCTAATGGTCTGTTTTTATGGAAATCCATTTTTTAGTTGAAAATATCCAGACACTGTCCATCTGGATGCATGTTTTAACTCAACAGCATAATATTGTATATGTTGATTGTTAAACATATAAAAACATGCACTCCAACACATGTATGGGCAACAAGATGCCATGTGAAACTTAGAAAGTTGATGAAATTTGGCATAGAAGGGAAAACACTGATACCTGATTTGTTATCTGTCTCCTGTAAGGAATGTTGCAACAGATGAGCAAATAGGTTCTGACTGAAATTGACTCAAAAATGTATATCAAAAAAGTAACATCCCTGCATGTTTTCATTTCTTAATTACCTGCATTTATGTGCCTCCAATTTTGAAGAACAATGATATATATAAACCCAACATTGTGTTTTCAACACATTTTTTCTTTTACACCTGACATTGTTTTAGATCTGGGATTATTAAAGCCTTATCCAAAAATTCAGACTGTTGTCCTGAAAACTTGACCTCAGTGGCCTAGTTCAGATGTATCAGAATGTATTACCTCTTGTTTTTTAAATTACACTGTACCTTTCATTTGTGAATGGGAAAAGCCACAGGTGTATCATAATAAAAAAGTAGCATGAAAAAGCAAAAATTATTCTCTAGAAATGTAGATGTCGGCTTACCCTTGTGGTCCATCTGAAATTGCATTGGCTTTCCGACATAAATCAAGTACTGTCATCCCAGCCTCAAGAAGCAACTCAACAAAGGGTGCTTCACGAAAGAGTTCCTGTAGCTCTTCATCGGACATAACCTCCAGGGCTTCCACATCACTAGAATAAAGCACTTTTGTGCATCTAGATTTTCCCCACACAAAAAACAAAAACAAACATTTACACCATGACCAGGATTTGAAGAAAATTACATCTCATCATTTGGGGAGGGGGGGAATTATACTTAATTATTTTTGCTTTATATTTTTAAAGCTAAATCCCTGTTCGTCCATATTTTTATTAACAAAAGTTTGATCCAACATGCAGAACCATCTTAACCTTTTGATCTCTGCTTACCTCTTAGCAGATTCTAGACCTTCCTTGCCATGAACTAACTTAGTTACTTCAGCAGCAAGTCGCTTTTGTGCTCCCCGTGTTTCTGGCTCTTCAGCATGCTTTTTCATAATATGACTGATTTCCGAAAGAGGGATGAAAGTGAAAATCTTCAGATACCTTAGGGAAAGATAAGCATATTTCATTTTAAGTATGAAATATTTTGTTCTCAGTATATCTTGTTTCATATTAGTTACCTTTTAGAAAAGTAATCTAAATTCATGAAAAAGATTAACTAAACAATTTCTAAAAATTATTTGTCTTGCTGAAAAGCTGATCTAAGACTTGCTGAAGTAGCAATAAGTACTTCGGCAGTGATGAGGCCACTGCTGTTTCAGGACAGTAAAAGAAACTCTTTGTTAATTAACTTCAGAGCCGGCCCAGTCACAGCAGAATCTCAAAGTAGTTGGAAATTCCTGGAAACACTTGGGCCACACACATAATAAACTTCATATAGGTAAATATCATACTTGCTCAAAAGCCAATCATGTCCAACTCTAGGATTCAGTGCTCATCTGTTTATAGCCAGAAAGCCAGCACTGTCTGCGTCTGCAGACATTTCCGTAAACATGTGGCAGGCATGACTAGACACCGGAGTGCACAGAACTTCATATAGAAAAAACCTATTCTTTAAAATTAATGTCTGGCAAATTCAAAATCTAAGAAACATTTTAAGTGCTGCATTAATTCTTTCTAACATCTGAATTTATTGGACAACAGTTAGGACACAGTGGTTTGGAATAGGAAAAGGAGTAAGACAAGGCTGCATTTTGTCACCCTGCTTATTCAACTTATACACAGAACACATAATGCACAATGCAGGGATGGAGGAATCACAGTTTGGGATCAAAATTGCTGGGAGAAACATCAACAATTTGAGATATGCAGATGATACCACCCTAATGGCAGAAAGTGAGGAGGACTTAAAAGAAGCTCCTGATTAGGTTGAAAGAAAGTGCAAAAGCTGGCTTGAGACTCAATAGAAAGAAAACCAAGATAATGGCAACAGGCCCTGTCAGTCCCTGGAAAATAGATGGGGAATAAGTAGAAGCAGGGACAGATTTTACTTTCTTAGGATCAAAGCTCACTTCAGATGGTGATTGCTGCCATGAAATAAAAAGGTGACTGATTCTTGGGAGGCAAGTGATGAGAAACCTGGGGAACATAGTGAAAAGTAGAGACATCACATTGCAAACAAAAATTCATATAGTATTCCCTGTGGCAATGTATGGTTGCGAGAGCTGGACCATAAGGAAAGCTGAGCATAAAAGAATAAATGCCTTTGAAATGTGGTGTTGGAGGAGTTTTGAGAGTCCCCTGGACAGCGAGGAGAACAAATAGGTCAATCTTATCAGAAATTAACCCTGACTGCTCCTTAAAAGGTCAAATAGTAAAAATGAAGCTAAAGTACTTTGGACATCAAACGAGAAGAGAAGATTCCCAGCCTTGATGCTGGGAAGGGTGTAGGGCAAAAGAAGAAGGGGGCGGCCAAAAATGATATGGCTAGATGGTATTGCAGACACAATGGGCACAGAGCTGAGCAAGTTGAGGAGGATGGTGGAGGACAGAAGTGCCTGGCGGACAGTGGTCCATGGGGTTGCAAAGGGTTGGAATCAACTGTGCAACTGAACAACAACAATTACTAGTTAATTGAAGATAACATATATTAGAAGTCTGACTTTTCCTTATATTTTAATTTTATTTTTCACAATTTTTTAAAGAACCCCTAGCATAGGTGAATTTAAATGACCTTGTGTTAATTCAAGATTTCAGTTTATGCTTCAGGACTAAATCAAGACTTGAATTTTATCTCCTCAATCCAAAATGGACACATAATCCAGCCTTTTTCAAACTGATGCTCTCTGGATAATACAACTCCCACTTAACCTGCAGCCAGCGCAGCTGTGGTCAGGAACCAAGAGAGCAGGACTTTGAAGTAAGTGGAGAGGACCAATTTGCAAAGGCTTCTGTAACCACTCTACCACACTTGCAATACAGTAGTTTTTATTAGCATAATTTTCTAGAACAGTAACAAATGAAGTTTTTAAAGTGTGATACTTACTTTTCCACAGTTTTATCTGGTTGCCTTATAAAAAACTGGTATAGTTCAAAAGGAGAAGTCCTGTTTCTGTTAAGCCAAACTGCATTGCCAGCAGATTTTCCTAATTTATTTCCAGTAGAACTTGTAATAAGAGGCACGGTTATTCCAAATGCATCTTCACCTGTTACCCTAAACAAAACAAGTAATAAATTTGTATGATGTATTAATAAAATATAGGCATACATCAGTGAAACCTCAGTACTGCAAACATTTCTATGAAAGATTCTGAATTTACAAGGGGAAAAAATGTAATCTTTGCTTCATGTGTCTGTCAAAATTCTGGCAGCCTGCTCCATCTACAGTACTTCTGACTTTTTTGTTTCACTTGATTGGGTGTTAGCTGGTGATGGTTTGTTTTTTGTTTTGTGATGTGATGAATTGACAGGGAAGGGAGGCTACTGGCAGGAAAATATGGGTATACCTGGGTCAAGGAAGCTATGGTGTGGGCTGGAGATGTAGCTGGCAAAGGGGAACACAGGAGAAATGTTTAACACCTCTCCTGTGTTCCAGTCCTCAACCCACCCCTCAGATGCATAGTCATTCTCCTGGTCAAGGTCTTCCACCCACCCCCACCTGTCCACAATGTTACTGAATGCCAGGTCAGCTATAAACAAAGATCAGCACATTCAGGATGTTATCTTGGATTGTGAGGCCAATTTTGCTTTTATCTTATCAGAGATCTGGATAGGAGATGGAAGAGAGGCTTCTCTCTGCCCAGGTTCTCAATAAGGCATTAGGGCAGGGTGGAACACCTTAAAGATGAATACACTCTCCCTGTTGAGTTCAGGTCTGGAGTGCCTCCATATAGAGGTCGGGGACAGGAGCAGAGCACAACATGCTGTGTCTATGTGGAGAGATACAGAATATGGCTCATTTACTGGTCTGCTGATTACTTCCAGAAACATGCACCGATGAAGATTTAACTTTGGCCAACAACAAAGCCAAAAAGATGGCTTCATTTTGGCAATCCAAAGTTTGATCTGGACATGAAAGAAGAAATCTTCACAATGATGTGGCATAATCAAATAATAGAAATAAAATGTGAATAAAATGGAAATCAAAACGTTGCTTGCTGCTAAAGAAACTAAGGCCGCACTAAGGCGACGTGGCAATTTAGAAATTCTGCTTACAAAGGGCAACTGCAATGCTTACGTGGACCAGAAGAAGGTCTTGATGATTAAATGAGTAATGTTTGCTAAATAACCCATGATCAGAAATGGTGAGGTTGACCTGGACTTGGGTTATAAGAAGTATATGTTCCCTGATTGCAAATAGAATATGTTGCTTAAGTTTCCTTTGAGACCCCTGTAATAGGTAAACAAATGTTATGATGAAAGTATGAAATAATAATTTGTATAACCTGACACTAACATGTCACAGCAATAAGGTCAAGAATGTATTGGGTACAGTGATGGGATGTAACAGGTTCTCACCAGTTCTCCAGAACCGGTAGTAACTTTTCCTAGTGTCCGGGAGAACCGGTAGCAGCTTTTTTGGGGGAACCACCTTCAAGGCTTACCTTTTCACTGGTTCCCTCACTGGCTGGCTTGGGGTTTTTAAGTAAAGTCTTGGAGTTCCCTCATCAATAAGCTACACCTGTGCTGTTCCAATTGGAGAACCCTTAAGGAGGTACAGCTGTTTTACATTTACATTAAGGCATATTATCCTAGAGAACTGGTTAGGCAAAGACTTAGTACCTAACTTCTTTAACTGCTGAAAAGTTGAAAAATGCCAAAATAAAGCCATCTTGTGGTGAGTTCATTCTGTAGTTCCTTCCATCTGACCTAGTGTGAGAAAGATTAGCCAGAATAAGCTTTAAGCTCTGGTATTTTAATGTATTTTTTATTTTATTCATTTATTTATTTATTTATTTATTTACGGGTTTGTGCTGTGGGTGGGTGGGTTGAGGGCTGTGTGCAGAGGCGTAGCTACCGCCGTATCTGCCGTATCAATTATACGGGGGCCCCGGGCCTCGGGGGGCCCCAACGTGCGTAAGCAAAACAAATCTTTACCCTTCCTAAGGGCCCCCAAACAAATTTTTATACGGGGCCCCGCCAAGGCACGCTACTCTTCTGGCTGTGTGTGTGCTTATTTTTATTTTATTATTATTTTATTTCTTTGGCCCCACCCACAACATCATGACGTTGGCTCCGCCCATGATGTCATGATGTTAGCTCCACCCACACTGTGATGATGTCACGGTGGGATAGTAAAAATTTTGACATCCCACCACTGATTGGGTAGGAAACTGTGTATAAAATGTTCTGTCTTTCACTGTTCAATATTCTCATCTTTGGAGTGACAACACTCATGAGAATCATTATTATGCATAATAAACTCTTCTCTGTTTGACCAAAGGGAATGCTGTTTTGTCCTATCTTTAAATGCTATAACAACAACAACCCTGTAAGGTAGGGTCAAGTGGAAGGTCACCCAGAGTCTCCCACAACTTGGTTAGACTTTGAACCCTGGTCTCCCCTTACTTTGAGACCAGTTGGCACCCAGACATGATGTTCCCGATCTGGTCTGCTCCCCCCAGCTGGATGAGGCAGCCGTGCTGCTGGCGCAGATGGAGGAAGTCGTAGGCTTGGAGGGCCGGGTAGAGGAACTCGGCCAGGCCCATCCCCTCTGGGCTGCTCAGGCGGGCCTTGCACGTCTGCCGGCTCAACAAGGTGCCCATGCGGAGGTGCCCGCCGACGCCGCACAGGAAGTCCACCACGGGCTGGCGCTCCAGCCAGCTGGCGTTGTCCAGGATGGCGACCGAGCCCAGGCGCCGGTTGCTCTGGGGCCAGAAGAGCTGCCGGTGGTGGTCGAAGAGCCGCTGGAGGCCTTCCCGCAGGCTCCGCGCCTGCTCCCGGGCTTGCCCCTCCGGCAGCGGCTCGCGGGCTTTCGAGCGCCCCGTCGGGTCGCCCAGCCGGGCGGTGGCTCCCCCCACCAGGGCAATGACGTGGTGGCCGGCGCGCTGGAAGTGCAGCAGGCCCATCACCGTCAAGAGGTGCCCGACGTGGAGCGAGTCGGCCGTCGGGTCGAAGCCGCAGTAGGCGGTGACCGGCGGCCGGCCCGCCTCGAGCAGGTCGAGGAGCTGCTCCTCAGCCGCCTGAGGCGGAAACACCTCCTGGAACAGGCCCCGCTCCACTTGGGCGCCCAAAATGCCCTTGGCCGCCGGCTTCTCCTCCTGGGGTTGGCTCTCCAGGCCGCGGCTATGGAGCGGCCGCGCTTTCCCTGAGGCCCAAAGCCGGGGGACAGCCGCCCGCCCTTCCCTCAGAAGCCGGGTGAAGTAGTAGCCCGCGCGGAGGACGGGCGCCGCCATCTTGGTCGCCGGCAGGCGCGCGGGCATGGCGCAAAGCATGCTGGGAGCGAGGCGGGGGGGGGGGGGTCAGAGGTTTCTCCCCTTCGTAACCGTTGGGTGGGCGTGGCGATGTTTCCATGGTGACAGATGCTTTGGGCCTTTGCCTGTTTTCTAAACGATGAACGTCCATGATGAACCAAGAATGCAACAACGTTATAATCAGTGATGGGATGTCAAAAATTTTACTACCCACCGTGAACAGTGTGGGTGGAGCTAACATCATGATGTCATGATATTGTGAGCAGGGGCCAAAGAAAAAAATAAAAATACAAAATAATAATAAAAAAATAAGCACACACACACACAACTCAACCCACCCACCCACACAAACCCATAAATAAAATAAATAAATAAAATAAAAAATACATTAAAATACACCCACCCACCCAAACACACCCACACACCCCAAACCCAAATCAACCAGAGCTTTTAAACCAGAGCTTAAAGCTTATTCTGGCTAATCTTTCTCACACTAGGTCAGATGGAAGGAACTACAGAATGAACTCACCACAAGATGGCTTCATTTTGGCACTTTTCAACTTTTCAAGAGTTAAAGAAGATAGGTACTAAGTCTTTGCCTAACCAGTTCTCTAGGATAATATGGCTTAATGTAAATGTAAAACAGCTGTACCTCCTTAAGGGTTCTCCAATTGGAACAGCACTTGGAACAGCACAGGTGTTGCTTATTGATGAGGTAACTCCAAGACTTTGCTTAAAAACCCCAAACCAGGCCGCCAGGCCTTTTTAGGAACTGTGGTAGTACATCAATATAGGTAAAGGTATTAAATACACATTAAAATACACACAGACACACCACATTCAAAGGAGAGTCACTTACCCTGGGGAGCAGGCTATAGGGAGCTTCAGGCTAGTAGCTTCTCTTCCTCCTCCCCACTTGGGAGGACAAGCAAGGAGGCCATGCATACGCGCCAAGCACTGTAGGCGTACATGCACACCAAGTGCTTGGTGCACATGCGCAGTGGGGGAACCAGTGAAAAGGTAAGCCCCGAAGGTGGTTCCCCCCAAAAGCTGCTACCGGTTCTCCGGGACACTGGGAAAAGTTACTACCGGTTCTGGCAAACTGGTGAGAACCTGTTACATCCCATCACTGGTTATAATAATTACAAATTATAATAATATAACAATATAAATAATAATAAATTTGGTGGGCATGGGGATGTTTCCATGGTGACAGATGCTTTGGGCCTTGCCTGTTTTCTAAATGATGAACGTCCATGAACCAAGAATGCAACAACGTTATAATAATTATAAATTATAATAATATAACAATATAAATAATAATAAATTTGGTGGCCGTGGGGATGTTTTCATGGTGACAGATGCTTGTGGGCTTTGCCTGTTTTCTAAATGAACGTCCATGAATGCAAGATAAATAAAAAAATAGTATAATATAATTACAATTTATAATAATAATTGATATAAATAATAATAAATAAATTGGGTGGGTGTGAGCCTACAGATGCTTGTGGGCCTTGACTGTTCTCTAACTGATGAATGTTCAAGAATGCAAGATAAATAATTTTATTTATTTATTGCATTTATATCCTGCAATACAAATGCATCTGCTCAGACCCACAAGACAGGGATGCTAAACTCAAAGACTTACAAAGTGCATTTCTCATACTACAATACCCATCTAATATGGTTAAAGAACAAATCAGTTTGGCTAGATGAATACTCAGAAGTAACCAGTGATGGGATGTAACAGGTTCTCACCAGTTCGCCAGAACCGGTAGTAACTTTCCCCAATGTCCCCGAGAACCGGTAGCAGCTTTTGGGGGGAACCACCTTCGGGGCTTAACTTTTCACTGGTTTCCCCCACTGCGCATGCGCGAAGCACTTGTGCATGGTCGCCTACAGTGCTTGGCGCGTTTGCACGGCCTCCTTGCTGCCCTCCCAAGCGGGGAGGAGGAAGAGAAGCTGCTAGCTGCTGGTTTGTGTTGTGGGTGGCTGGGTGGATTGAGGGGTGTGTGTGTGTGCTTATTTTTTTTATTATTTTGTTTTTTTCTTTGGCCCCGCCCATGACATCATGACATCATGATGTTAGCTCCGTCCACACTGTGATGACATCACGGTGGGGTAGTAAAATTTTTGACATCCCACCACTGGAAGTAACCTACTACAAGACAGGCCCTCAATTTAAACCCCTCACACACATAATGAAATATCTCAAACCTATCTTGGGCAAGAATACTTCACTCTCCAAAGCCCTTGGTGACAGACCTCTACTTGCTTATAGACAGCCCTCCAATCTCAAACAACTATTGACACACAACAAGACTACACAAAAGTGGAACACAGATGGGAACTAAACCCTGCTGCAAACCAGATCTCAGCTTTGCCCCCACATTCACTCTGGAAACAGTACTACCAGACCCAATGGCACAACACACAACGTTAAAGACAATTTTATTTTTTTCTTCTGCCAATGTGATTTATGCCATCTCTTGCCAAAAATGCCCTTTTGCGCTCTATATAGGACAAACAGGACAATCTTTGTGCAAAAGAGTTAATGGACATAAATCAGACATCCGGAATGACAACATAGAGAAACCCATTTAAAACCATTTCAATCTACCTGGACATTCTATCCAAAACCTGAAAGTTGCAATTCTGGAACAGAAATTACAAGACTAGATCCAGAGAGGGACAGCAAAAATAAAATACATCCATCTGTTGGACACCCATGGCAAAGGTGTGAATATTAGCCAAAGGTTTCTGGGACATTATCAAATTTGATACACAGATTTTTATATGTTGCTATATATTATACCATCTTCACAATTTTTCCTGTAAAATTTTCTTTCACAACATAGGCTGTCTCACAGAACAAAGGATGTGCTCACACAGTAACACAGAGGTTGAACTCGGTAGGAAATATTCAGTGCCAGATTCTTGATTCCTACTATTTGCAATTGAAAAGAGACATTTAGAGCCAATCTGAATAACAACCAGAGATCATCTACTACTGCCAGTTATAAAAAGCCATATTGATTTGTATACTCATCTGTCATGCTGACCAATCACTCTGTGCCTCTGTATCTGATGTATATAAATTGATGCCATGAAGTCTCACTCTCATGTATGACAAAGTGGACTTGATTCATTAGAGCTCACATTAAAATATAACAGACTTTAAAGTTACAGCGTTTTTGTTTTGCTTATTCTCCGATATAGCTGATTATGCAGAGTTGTTTCAATTTTCCAGGAGATGGCAGTATTGCATTTAACCTGTAACAATGCAGTAAAGAAGTTTGTGTCACATTGGATGGGATAACACTGATGTGGTCATTCACCTCTGCCCTATGAATGTATTAACAATAACCCATTAATTAATTGATATAAGAAGGTCTGCTGCAGACAAATAGTTTAGGGATCATAATAGAACACAATGGTAATTGACTGTTTTGAAGAAAAAAAAAGCTTCCAGCTAATGACAGGAAGGTTTGAGCAGTGTTAAACACCTCTCGTTTGTAGTGGAAGGAATAACAGAGGAGGGGAAGGTCACAATTTTGTAATGACTATAATTTGTATGGAGAACAGTAGTTGTGAAGAAGCCTGGTCTTTGATTTTCCTGTAATTATATCTGTGTGCATTTATTCAGCTAATATTCAGGTAAACCGTATATGTAGACAATTAATGCAGTCATTTGACTTTTAGAATGGCTCTACAAGATCTTAAATCTCCAAGTACTGTAATAAAAGCACTTGGGGTTGTAGGATTTCTAGCAGAGCCAAAAGGCCAGCTACAGAAATAATCCCAAATGATATAGTAGGACTCAATAAAGCTATTTCACCATAGAGACATTTGATGCAGCTGATTACATGAGCAAGGAAGACAGTCATATCATAGTTAATTGATATATGTACTACAAAGTCTCATATTTTACAGTCCTACTGCAGCATGAGTGATTTTTTCCCCTTCATTGATGAAAATTTAAATACCTGTACTGTATTATTAAATTACATGAACTTGACATTTCATGCAATAAATAAAATATCAAGTACATTATTGTCTAATTAACCTGGATCTGTTGATAATAGTCAGTTTTTTAACATATGAGTGCAGCACCTGTGGCTCTTTAGTTCCTACTCCTGAGAAGCCCACATGGCTTTACAAGATGGCAAGAAGGTTTTACACCCCCTCTCAAATAGGAGGAAGTTACTGAGATGTGCGAAAATATGTCTATGTTTTTCTCCGTTCTGCACATGTAGGGTGACACACTCACCCTCATCCCCCCCCCCCCGGTACTTCATAGTATTTTAGTATTTCCAGATTTCTGTGGAAAAAACTCTGTCTTGCAAATGGTGAAATCACAAGTGGCTCTGATCTGAGGTGTAATGAGGACTACAGAGAGCCATGGTAGATAGGGGGATTTCACTTCTGCCTATGAACACTCTCCTAGCACTTATGGAAGGGCCAGAGACAGTGGAATTCATACCACTAGAAATAAAATAAAAACATAAGTTGTGGAGAGGAAAGAAGGGTCCTAGAGCTCCAATTCTGACATAGCCAATCAAAGGCCATTCAAGAGGAATATAGGAATTCATTAACAGTCTCTCACACACTCTCAGTCCTACTAGTGAACTCTTTAATAAACTAAGCTAGAAAAATAAAACAAACTTGTGGAATGTGAATCCTAGCTAGCAATGACACAAGGTTTTCATTTAAGCCTACATTTCAGTCTAAGCTTCCTACACGCCTGAGCAGTTGGAATATCCAGGGGAGACTTTGGATTTTATTGTTGGGTTGAGTTACTCGCCTTTGGCACCAACCTCAGTTTTTAAACATTTCCATATTCTTAGTTCAGATCATTGGGCATTTTTGGTTAAAACTTCTAATCCCACAAGTGCTAGTTAGAATATAGAATCCAGAGGTGTTGCTCACCCCGACTTGCAGCTCAGCATTTTTACATGGCCCTCGAATCCAAATTACCTGCATGCTCTTTTTAAATATATGTTCATATTTTATAGCGAAATAAAATTGAAACACTCGGACGCAGTCCTGGGGTTGATTGTCTTGGAGTCACTATTCTAAATGTTCTGAAGTCACTCTGTTTTAAATTCTCACCATACTGGGAAGACATTGCTCTGAGATACCTTGGGGAACTGAAAGTGCTATTTTATCTTTCCACAATTCACCAGAGTGAGAGATGTTGGGGATGTTTGTTATGAGGAGTTAAAATAGTGATTCTAAATCACCCAACGATTACCTCAGAGGTTTTATTGTTTGCTTATTTCACTGAGATCATATATGTCTGTTGCAGCCCTCTGGAATGCATGAGCAACGCATTTTACCTTGAAGAGGTATGTCTAAATGGCACTTTGCTTAGAACCCCCTTAAATTTAGAACCAGGCTTTACTCTGAAAAACGAAGCAGGAGCCTCAGTCCCAAAATCCTTTGTTTCATTTTGCATTTCAGCTGAATTTTGAGGTCCAGCTCTGGTGTTAATTTTAATAATAAAGCCAAATTAGATGTAGTGATGGGAGTTCTGAAACTGCATGCTTTAAATGGCATGATTTATGTTTCTGTTCAGGAATAGAAAGAAAGTTAATGAATAGACAAGCCTACCAAGATTTATAGGATGATCTAATCTCTGTTGCAGTAAGTTTTAGGGTCAAGCCAGTGAGGCTGTTAAAGTAGTAGTAAAATACATTAGGTGTTTGTTTAGACAGATCTGATAATTCATACATGTCAAAACCAAGAGCCGTTTTTCCTCTTAGAAAAAATTTCAAATTTTTGGCCCTTGCACACTGAACTTTCCATCTTTTAACTGCACATATTAAGTCTGTTCAGTCATGCAAACCTGGCAGATTCTATCAATTAAGCAGGAAGAAAGCCTGGTTAGTGTGTCTGTGTTAGATATCTACAGATGCATTCCAGAAAGATAACACAATATTATCAGAAACTGCTGATAGTCACTTCTGTACACCATTACTCCTACATAATTATGGGAATAGAATATCACCGTCGCCCCCCCCCGCCTTAAAGCGTTTTTTGGGGGATAGGTGATTTGCCCTTTGTCTTATTCCATGAATATTATTATTTTTCTTACCAAATGTACTTCTATTTGCCCATTACTTGAACTAGCACAGCACAGTGTTGGAATGCACTACAGTTGCTGATGATCTATTTCCCTAATTAAAACTTAGAGGATTTTAACCCCAAGCAGGGATTCTCAACGTTTTTCCGCCATGGGCTGGACCACATCCTCTCAGATGGCTGAGTGGACTGGACATATGGTTCCTCCCATTGTGAACGCTGCTGTAAAATGCGGCCGTGGCTGTCACAAATGTGTTTATGACAGCCAGTGGTGCATTCATAGCCTGTTTTCCTCTGTTTTTGCCACTTCTGCTGCTTCTGGCAGCAGCAGGTGCACTTACAGCATTTTTTTTTTTGCTGTTTTCACTGCTTCTGGTGGGGGGAGGAGTGGGGGTGGGAGAGGGTGGCCCAGGTTTGGCCCATGGGCCATAGGTTGTGAACCCTTGCACTAGAGAGAAGACACCTCTTTCTGAATCAGCATTCAAACTCAGATTCAAAGCACACACATATATGTGGGAGTTTAAGAAGAATACAGTAAAACCTCTACATATGAATTTCCCCCCATTCCACAAGGTTATTTCTATGTTGAAAAATTTGTATGTCAAAAACACATTGCATTATCAGAAGAGGCCACTAGTTGTCACCATATTTTTTGAATGTCAAATAAAAATTTTTTTTTAGCCAGGATTTCTATTCGTATGTCGAATTTTTTTTAGCCAAGATTTCTATTTGTATGTCGATTTTTTTGTAAGTTGAACCATTTGTATGTCAGGATTCCACTGTATGTCCTCTGCTTTGGAACAGCAAAGATAATGAAATGTTTATGGTAAATTGCAAAAACAGCTATTAGCAGGGATGGCAAACCTTTTAGAGACCCAGTACCCAAACTCAACAGGCTGCTGTCTGCACCACAGAGGGGTGGGGTGAACTCTGTGCTGGGGGGAGAGGGAGGAAGTGCTCCCATTGGGCTGCTGGGCAGAGGGGCGGGGTGAACTCTGTGCTGGGGCAAAGGCGTGCATGTCCACAGAGAGGGTTCTGAGTGCCCCCTCTGGCACACATGCCATAGGTTCACCACCACTCTGCTATATAGTATAAATAATGGAATCAGAGAAGGTCAAGCATATTCTATTTTGTCTCACAGGCCTTTAGAATTCTGCTGACTGGTATCTATAGTTTACTGTGGTAGATCAGAACTTGTCACAGTTGTTTACATTTAGGTGTGGTTTAAAGTCTGCCAAAATATTCGTTCAAAATACTGCCCATTATCATTTCTCAATGCATTGTGTACATTCGAGGGAGTGCCAACAGATAATTTAAAATATGGTGGGAATTATATGAAAATTTAGTGGAACTAAGGGCTCATTGATGGACTGCAGTGGCTCAAGTGGTTAAGATGCTGAACTGGATGACTGGAAGGTCAGCAGTTCAAGACCTGAGTACTGCATGATGGAATGAGCTCCCATCTCTGTCCCAGCTCATAAGCAAGAAATTGCAAATAGACCACTTCGGTGGGAAGGTAAACAGTGTTCCGTGCACTTTGGTGTTGAGGTATGCCTGCCACATGTCCATGGAAACGTCTGCAGACACAGACAGTACTGGCTCTTTGGCTGTAAACAGAGATGTAAACAGAGATGAGCACTGAACCCTAGAGTCAGATATGACTGGCTTTCGAGCAAGGGTGACCTTTACCTAAGGGCTTATTAACAGTCTTTGCACATAGCAAGGATTCATCTTTCAGATAGAGGTCCATGATAGAACCTTTAGTTTGGTAACCTGCGGCACTGAAATGAACCCCAAGTGATGCGAGATATAGTGAATGGCCATATGACACGTAGAAGTAATACAAGTTGGCCATTTTCTCCAGTCTTTGGATCAGATTTAGTAGGGATGAAACTGAATAAAAGAAAATGACCACACAATGCAGAGCTAAGTACTATATGGAAAAGTCCAGTGAGACATTGTCACCTTTGAGTGGGAAATATTTTTTTTTAGTTTACATGCAGGAGTGTTTTGAATTTTCTCCATGCTAGCATCACTTTTTTGTCCTGATCCAAACCTTGAGCCTACTGTCTCCATTTATAAAAAGTCAATGCTGAAACAAATCATCATAATGTTACTTTGGAAAAGTTAAGAAAAGAGGCAGGAAGTGGCAGCTAGCATTGCACCAAATCAAAAGTACCAGTAATTACCCTACAGCCAGAGTGATTCTAGTTGACTGGATGACTACAGCAATTTCAGCAATTGAAAACAGCCAGGGCCAGCTTTGAAAAACTGCAGATGACAGCAATCGAAACTATTTTCACCACTGTACAGTCACATACTAAGTTAAAACTGTGCATTTCAGTGAGAAGGGGAGCTTACTTATTACTTCTACCTATTCTCAACAAAGGATGGAAATTTCGGAAAAACAAAACCCTCTGCTGACTCAATGCATAGTGATACGTTCCATGTGAATCATCTGCTACTTCAATCAAGACAACAATTACAGTTGCCTTGATTTCATTAATTTCTCCCTGCATGATTCCAATCTGTGCCAGCAAGGATGTAAAAGGGTGAGAATGGGTTTAATATAATATATGTAATATAATATATGTAGTAAGCTGTCTTATACCAGATTGTTCTAGGATCTTTGGTAGAGAAGGGTAATGGCACAAGGCAGTTCCTTCCTGAGCTACACTACAAAATGGCACCAAAGGACCACCTAAACCAGTGTTTCCCAACCTTTGGTTTTGGGAGTTCAATTCCAAGAAGCCTAAGTCAATTCCCCAGAGCATTGATCAGCCAATGTGGTTTAGGCTTCAGGGAATTGAATTGCCCCTGTGGGGTGTGGGCCCCATGTTGTGAACCATTGATCTAAGTCAAGATACTTATCCTAAAGCAATCAGGTTGACTTGCATATGGTAAGCATATGGCAGAAAATCCAAGTACTTTCTTTCAACCCTAACATTTGAAAATACAGGAATACCAAAGTATATAACAAATTTATTTGCCGTCCTTTTGTGGCACCCAAAATCTGCTTCATTTGGCAGCTGCCTCACTATGCCTAATGGTAGGAGCAGCACCTTCATTGTGGTGTAATCAGCTACCTCATTCTTTTTGCTAGAAATGCCAGGAATTATACCTTAGATCTTCTCCATGATCCCTTTCTGGTACTGTATTTGTTTTTTATTTTTCTACTTTGACTTTCACCATTTAAAATACAGTCAAACCTCGCATAAAGAGCACCTCGCTTAAAGAGTAACTTGCTTAAAGAGCAGAATTTTTTCTGAATGTTCACTTCGCTTAACAAATAAAACTAACCAAAAACTCGGTTAACAAATAAATTGGGGTTCGCAATCCCCCCCCCCCACAATTGGTCACTTTCAATGGTGTTTTGCTTAAAGAGCAAACTCGCTTAAAGAGCAATCCTGTGGAACCAGTGATGGGATGTCAAAAATTCTACTACCACGCCATGACGTCACGGACGTCATGGGCGTGGCCAATGTCATGACATCATGACGTCATGGGCGGAGCCAACGTCATGACATCATGACGTTGTGGGCAAGGCAAAAAAAAAAATAAAAAAAAAATAAACACGCACACAGACCCGTAATTAACTTAAATAAATAAAATAAAGAAATAAATAAAATAAAAATTAAATAAAAGTACAACCACCCACCCAAAACACAATTAAATCACCCACCCACCCACCCAAAATATAAAAGCCTCACTTACCTTCCGTGGCCGCAGCCAGAGCCGGGCCGAAAAGGCAACGGCCCGAGGAAGCTCCAGGCGCCCGACAGAAGAGGATGCGGCGGTGGCGAGCCCCGCCGGGTTTACCCAGGGCATGGGGGTTTGTTGGGCCCAAGACCCTAGGACGGCGCGGCACGGGCGGACGGCGCGGCACGGGCGGACGGCGCGGCCAGGCACCAACGTGCCTGTGGGAGCCAGGTAGCCGGCTAGGGGAGGTGCCCTTCTCTTAGGACTGCCGCCGCTGCTGCCGGAGCCAGTCTGCTTGTGTTTCCGCAGCGAGAGGGAGGACGAGGTGAGAGCCGGGGTATGTGTGGGGGGCAGCTCGGCCGTCTGGAAGCCTTCCCGGTCGGTGTCGAATTGGGGGGGGGGAGACCCTCCTCTTGTCTGCCACTCCCGCCATTCAGCCTCCGGCAGAGCGACGAGGTCGTCTCGCCTGCCCTGCCACCCGTTTGTCCTCCCTGTTTCTGCGGGGCAGGGTGGCCTTGTCTCCCCCTTGCGAGGCTGGTGGTTCCCACCCTGACCCTTCCCTTCTCCGAGGGCTGCATTTTTGCTGAAATGTGAAATTCAGTTTCTTCTGTAAAGTCGGCCCTAGTGGGCTGTAGAGCTGGAGGCTGGGAGGGGGGAGATAAATGAATGGACGGGGAACCTCCCATCCAGCTTCAGAAGATTTTTTTTTTAAATTGGAGCCATTTGGCTCCAATTTAGTGCGCATGTCCAGAAACTCAATTTGACGCATGCGCAATGCGTCAAATTGAGTTTCTGCGCATGCGCAGTCAATTGGAGCCATTTTAGCTCAGATTTTTTTTAAAAAAATTCTTTCGGTGAGGCGTCCGGAACCGGATGCCTCAAAAGTGGACTCCCCTCCCGGAGAACTCTCCGGGATTAGTCTTACTGGTTCCAGAGATCCGTCTGGAACCGGGGACATCCCATCACTGTGTGGAACACATTATGCTCTTTAAGCGAGGTACTAACTGTACCTATATAAGAGAGCCATAGCTGGCTGGACAGCTCAGTGGTTTAGGTATCTGTCTATCAAGATTAGGAGTTTGATTTCCCACTGGTGTTTTTTTTTTTTTTTGGGGGGGGGGGAAGGAAAAGTCAGCCAGTGTAGACTTGGGCAAGCTTGAATTTATTTGGAAGTGCCAGGCTAGTCTCTGTTCATTTAGCATCAGCCCCATCTATAGTGCAGGATGAACAGTATGAACTTCTTTATAGGGTTGTTGCAAGTACAGTTGTACTTCGCTTAAAGAGCATAATGCATTCCACAGGATTGCTCTTTAAGCGAGTTTGCTCTTTAAGTGAAACACCATTGTAAGTGACCGATTGTGGGGGAGATTGATAACCCCGATTTATTGTTAAGCGAGTTTTTAGTTGGTTTTATTTGTTAAGCGAAGCGAACATTCAGAAAAAATTCTGCTCTTTAAGTGAGTTACTCTTTAAGCAAGGTGCTCTTTATGCAAGGTTTGATCTGGCGGCCTGGCTTGGGGTTTTTAAGCAAAGTCTTGGAGTTACCTCTTCAGTAAGCTACACCTGTGCTGTTCCAATTGTTGTTCCAATTGGAGAACCCTTAAGGAGGTACAGCTGTTTTACATTTACATTAAGACATATTATCCTAGAGAACTGGTACAATGACCATATCCATCTTGAAACATGGTGCTGCCCAGGCACTTACAGGTAAATGATGGTTTTGTGTTTGGGGTGGGTGGGTTGATTTTTGTTTGGGATGTTTGGGTGGGTGGGTGTATTTTAATGTATTTTTTATTTTATTTCATTTTATTTTATTTACGGGTTTGTGTTGTGTGTGTGTGTGTGTTGAGGGGTGTGTGTGTATGTGCTTATTTTTATTTTATTTTATTAATTAAAATAATTATTTCCCCCCCACGTCATGTCATGACGTTAGCTCCGCCCGCACTGTGATGACATCACGGTGGGGTAGTAAAATTTTTGGCAACCCACCACTGCCTGTACCCTATCATTAAGGTAATTTAGTGCACAGCACTCTTGTTATCTGTGCTAATATACAGAGGGTACTAAATATATATACACATTTTGAGAAAAGAAAAAAACTATACAGTATTAAAATTGTAATACTCAGTACTGTATATATTGATAACAAAAGATGAATACAAGTTGCGTTTGACTTCTGCAATTACAAGAGGTGTTCAAAGTATTTACTATCAGTGTTCACATACTTCTGATTATGGCAAACTCCTGATTGACCATGGATGACCAAAGTGTCCCGGATCTTCCCTTGTGCACATCACACACAGTACCATGTATCTCAAACTTACCATGAATGCATGCAATTATTAGGCATGTCAGAGGTTCTGTTGTGTACTAACACCTCCATTGTCATTGTACTTCCACAACATTTGTGAATTTCAAATCCCACTTCAAAATGGTCTTGAGCTCCTCGAATGACAATTGTGCTTCTGCCATTATCTTTGACTGTCTTCCCTGTCACAAAGTGATGCTAGTATTCATTCTTTTGAGCAACCATACAACACATTGCTACCATAATTCAATTCAATTGAACTTTAAAAAGTAAAACATAGATAAGATCTCTTAAAACGTGTATACATTTTCGGCACAGATTATTTTGAACATTGGTAGCAGCGTCCTCATTAAACACTTGTCACTCCTGGAAGCAAAACACGCCTGTATGGAGATGAGTTGTGTGATGGAGGCGGAGGGGTGTGTACACACGCGTTTTACTTCTGCTTCCGGGAGAGACAAGGGCAGTGCGGGCCGGATAAATCAGGGTGCTTGTGATTCTGGGAATTGAAGTCCAAGAACATCTAGAGTGCCAAGGTTTGCCATCATGGGCCTAGCTTGTGTTCATTGGCTGGGTGGTCACAAACACATAACACAGGATCTCAGTCATAAAACAATATGCTTTATTAGTTTTGGAAAGTGGAGAGTCACAGACACACCAAAGTGTGAAGTGGGTCTCAAAAACATAAAATCAGTTACTCCTTTATAGTATAAGAGTGGAATTTTCCAAGCAGCAACTGTGCCAATACAGGAATGCATAAATCAAAATGTTTGCTGTAAAGCAACACTGCAACAAGGACATTGCTATGGCTCAGGAAATGAGTTTATCTATTGTAATACTGTACCTCTGTTTGACCTGACCTCAGTGAATACATACTTTCGTATCTACTCTAATGCCCTCTTTTTCACTTCTCCTCCTCCTTATGTAGTACTCCTGCTTTTTAAGGAGGTCTAAAATTACCCTGTCCTCCTAGCACTGCGGGTGATAATCCTTAATACAATACATACTAATATCTTTTGATACGGGATGAAGTTCCAGTTTAAGACCATACATTTATAGTGAAGCTTGACAAAGCTGAACCAAAGAGGGAAATAAAGTCATATGGTCCTTGTATGTTATCTGAGGACAAAGGTGGTGTGATGATAACAATAGTGGCACAGGTGCCCATTCTTGGCCATCTCACCTTCGCCCAAGGAATTCTGTACTGTGAACTACCCAATAGACCTCAGGGATGTCTAGGTGATGGAACTCTCCTCATGGGAATGTGCAAAGGAGCACAGGAATAGGGGAACTGGCTACAGGCCCTACTGGGGGAGGCCAGAGCAGAAAGTCCAGGCTCATAGGAGTGACTCTTGGAGGATAAACTGGTAGACAGCCTCAGAAGCTGAGGAATATAAGGAGAGGAGTGAAGGAAGATGTCAGATCCTAAGTTCCATCAGGATCAGTTGGGCAGTATATTATGCCCTGTCCAATGTATCTTTAAGAACTCCTTCTGTGTTTGACACAGCCTTACTGAGTTGAGTAATTATGCTTGCAAAATCTCCATATAACAAGCCACTTCAATCTGTGATTTTGGTCAGCTTGCCTTAACTGCTTGGGCTGACTGCATACTGGGCCACATGCTGATGATGGTGCTCTGTAACCATTGCTGTTATACTGGATGAAGACTACTATCAAGATGTCTGTTGCTGTTGGAGTGTTCCTAAGAGGAATGCTTTGTTGGACTCCTTTTATCCAACTGTTTTGCTTCCTGATCACTGCTTGGTTTTCAGCTTTACTTTCCAAGGTCTTTGCAGACTGAATTTGTAAGCATACAACCTAAGAACCGTTTTAGCAGCTTTACAAGCCATTATCCTCTGTTGCTCCTTTAGAGAAATATTTTGGGACTGTATATACTTTGTAAGTAGCCGAACACAGAATGGAGAAACTATCCTGCTTGCTTTATGTTTGAAACACCTTCACTATAAATATTCTTCTCTGCACCTTCAGTAAAAGGAAATGCTTCACACTCAAAGTAAGTGTATTCTTTTAGCACCTCCCAGATTCCTGCTCCATCCTTTCCATGAGGCATCTCTGCTATACATTTACTGACAGAAGAGACTCAGAAACCACCTGGAAAGGAGGGGGAGAAGGTAGAAAAGTATCCTGATGGAGGACACAGAAGGAAAAAGGGGCCAGACAATAGGTAGAGTAGTACCCCCCCCCCCCCGAAAGAATCCAAGCCAGCAGGAAAGTGGAATTACATTTGCAAAAGAGACCTCTGGACTGGGGGTATTAGTACAGCTGTGGGTGCTCAAAGGAGTGGCAGAGAAGCAATTGACCCCAATCTCCCCATTATCAGAGAGAACAAAAATACAGGAGAGACTTTGTCTCCAAGAACCCAGACTAGGGGGCTGGCTCTGACCCAGCTTTGACACTCACAAAGACAATACACCGGGAACGCCAACATAAATTCTCTGATGGTCAGAAGGGAAGGAAGGAATGAGATTGCCATTTCCACCCTCGGTGTGAGCACACTGACCATCCTTGTCAGAGACCTTGTGGTTCAGGCCAATACAACAGTATGAAAGAGAATAATAATAATCTATTCTGTAATGTCAATCATAAGGTTACCTTTATTAGTTTGGATGCTGACTTGAGGCAAGTGAAGGGAACTATCTCAAATGAGTCAATTAGTTGTTTATTTATACCTAACATTCCAGTTACAATAGAACTTGTTTGTACAGAATCACTTTTGGTCTCATCTATGGATCCAGAGATGGAGGAAGGAGCATCATTAGGGTTGGTGGATCTCACAGGTGGGTGGTATCTTTATTTAACAAGCTAACTTTCAACTCAGCATGAGTCCTCATCTGGCTGAGTGTTGCAGGGCTGGGCGTAAAAAAAATATAAACATTCCAAAATCTGCAAGCCACATTTTACTTACTAAAAATAATTTCCAGAATGGGGCTGGAGACTCAGTTGAAAGATCTAAGTTTCAGATTTCACCTCTGGTGATGTGGGTTAAAATGTCTTTTCCAAGTCTTGTACTAATACCCCAGTCTTTTACAAGTCTTGTCGGATAAAAGATTGCCAGTTACTTGGTACTCCTCTCCATAACTCTATATAAAAATGTGATTCTTTCTGCTAAGAACAGAAGCCACCAGAAACATGACAAAATACACATCACAGACACTGGGATAAAATGTGGTCTATGAGCAATTCCCCACAATGATGGTTAGCAAAGGTTTAGGGGCAGTGTTGCAGTATCTCACATTTTTAATGGACCAAACTTCTGCAAATCCAAGAGATTGCAATCATATGGCTGCACAATATATGGGAATGTACTTATTTTACTTGGCTAGCTCTTTAGTCATCAGGATGTGCTATAGCAGTCATAATCTCACATTCATCTCACAACAATTTGATGGGCTTGGTTAGTACAAAGGTGTAACCAGGCATGATGTGACATGGCCAATGCCTGGGCCTTTAAAAAAAGCTTATGGGGAAGTCTAGGGGTCATTAAGGTGATACTAAAGAGCAGTGATGGTGAACCTTGGCACTCCAGGTGTACTTGGACTTCAGTTCCCAGAAGCCCAAGTCAGCACTCCTGCTGAGCAGGGCTTCTGGGAATTGAAGTTCAAGAGCACCTAGAGTGCCAAGGTTTGCCATCATTGCTATAGAGGAAATTACTACAGCTGAGTGTAGGGGAGGTTTAGCCTTTTCCTACTGGGCCATTTTCCCTACAAGAAACTTTCCAATAGCTATTCATTCTGCAAGGCAAAAATATTCTGATTCCCACCCCTCCTTATTAAAAGTGCTCATTTTTAAACGTGTTTGAGTTTATACATAGTTAGATATGAATATGTATATCCATCTAATGTATGAAAATATTGTAGGAGACAGTCTTAAACCTGAGGGACTTCATTGCATGGCAAAATGCTCATGGGCAAGGGGCTGCAGTGGCTCAATGGTTAAGAAGTTCGTCTTGTTAGCTGGAAGGCTGGCAAGTTGGCAATTCAAGACCTGGGTACTGCATGAAGGATTGTGCACCCATCTCTGTCCCAGCTCTTGAGGACATGAGAGGAGCCTCATTTGGGTGTTCCCTGAGCAGAGGTTTTTTTAGCAAAAACCTTTTCAACCCAGAATAATTTGTGACTCATGGGCAAGCATCTCATTTCCACCTCTTTTTCAGAATGTACCCATACATTGCTTGATACCTACTTTGGGATCCACATGTTTTCTTGAAGCACAGCTCCTTAGGAACAATACTTAGGATGTAATTTTACTTTAAAGGTAAAGGTCTCCCTTGCTCAGAAGCCAGTTGTTTTTAACTATAAGGGGCGGTGCTCATCTCCATTTACAGTCAAAGATGCTGACTGCATCTGCAGATGATTCCGTGGTCATGTGGCAGGCATGACTAGACACCAGACCACACAGAACACTGTTAACTTTCCCACTGAAGTAGTACCTATTTATCAATTTGCATTTTCTTTCTTTCAAACTGCTAGTTTGGCAGGAGCTGGGGCAGATGATGGGAGCTCAGCACTTGGGTATCAAACTGCTGATCTGTTTACCTTCCAGTTGACAAGCTCAGTGTCTTAACTACTAAATCACTGGAGCCTAATTTTACTTTAGGGAAGCCATATGGCCCTTTCTTTCTCCCCCCGCCCCCAAATACAAACACTCTCTTTTTATGCTCTTGTTTTCCCACTGGACCAACAACTGGGCCTTTCCCATCTTATCAGGTAATTTCCACTTTTCTATTGTTCCAAAGAATAAATAATGGCAACAGTGAATGCTGTGCAAATATTTGATGAAACAATGCAAAACAGCTGGATCCAGTTTCAGCCGAGCCTGTGCATGGGTGCGGCTTGCCCCGTGTGAAATTCAGCCAGTCATCACAGCAAAATCCCTCACATAAAGGTTTACGCACAACAATCAGCTATTAGTCATGAAATACAGATGAATTGTTCTATAGAATTGTACTTCCCAGGGTAAAGCTGCTGACCCAAAATCCAGGAATGCTAGTGCTTCAGACAAATTGTGACTCTAAGCCCAAGAGCAAACACAGCCAACAGAGTTTTGGAGTGCTCCCCGACTAGGATGAGAGAACATTTTAAAATGCAATAGAGGTAGTCAGAATGTGCTTTTGCTGTTTGGGGTAAGTGGATGGAGGAATACACCTGTGCGTTGTATGGACCAAGACCTACTAAATAACACTGAAATAAAACAAGGGTTTTTGTATTTTTTCAGTCTATTGGGTGTGGTAGACAGAAAGAATCTCCTCGAAGATTGTATTTTTGAACCACTTTGTGCACTAGGTCAGGCAAAATAAACTGCAGAATGAAGTCACAAAAAGAGGGTTTCATTTTGACACTTTCATGTCTGGCCTGGACAAGGAGGAAGAAGACCATTGGGAGAATGTTGGACGTGATAAGGAGTTTATTGTCTAATAATAACTGTGACATTATCAACATCTTCCTCTCCACCAGTCCAAGTCTTGCAGCTCTTTTTAAAGCATTTTTTAAATAAACGGGTGGATACCTGAAGCTGATATATTTTTAAAGGCAGGTAGCCAGCCTAGAAAGGAAGGGAGGAGTCAAGTTGAGAGTTAATCTAGCATTTAGTTTGTAAGATAGAAATGTGGGTAAAGAAAGGTACATGCCATGGATGACTGACTTGTGTTGAAACAGCAGTCTCTTGAGATCTCTCAAGAGAACAAGGTATGCCAAGATGAGGATGTCAGGATTCAATCTGCTCACACAAGGTTTCTCGCAAGCATCAGCCAGGTGTGTGACACACTGGAGCCAACTGATTTTGTTCATAGAGTTGAAAAGCAGCCTGGTCCCATGCCCATCTGCTGTTCTGCTGACTTCAGTGGGGTTTACGCTTAAGTAGGTTTATATGGGATCAGTGCCAAACGAGTTAAATATCTCACCCACATTTCTCAGAGAGATAATAATGATATTTTATTCCAGCAGCGGCAACAACAAATTGTAACTTCAGTACTATTTCTCCCTGGTAAACACACCATCCCTGTTGTGATTCTCAGGAATGGGCACACGTTGGGTTGGTGCAGGAATCAGCAAACATGGTTCTCCAGGTGTTCTTGGACTTCAATTACCAGAAGCCTAAGTCAGCAGTCCTGCTGAGAAGGGCTTCTGGGAATTGAAGTCCAATAACACCTGGAGAGCCAAGTTTGCTGACCCCTGGGTTGATGCAGGCAAGTGATGTCCAAAGCATCACAGCAAGGATCCATTGTTTAGAAGGGTGTGGTAAAAGTCTCCCTTGCTCAAAAGCCAGTTGTGTCAGACTCTAGGGCAGGGATTCTCAACCTGCAGCCCACACGGCACCATTTCATATGATATGGCCCACCACCACTTCCACCACACCAGAAAGTGCCATGTGGTTGAGGAAGGGCAAAATGGCTGTCCAGCCCCTGAAGCTGTCTGAGGGAGCATGACCTGGCCCTCGGCTTAAAAAATTTGAGAACTCCTGCTCTAGGTGGCGGTGGTTATCTCCATTTACAGTCAAAGAGCCGGCGTTGTCTGAAAATATTTCCATGTTCATGTGGCAGGTATGACTGGATGTCTGAGCACATGGAACGCTGCTACCTTTCTCACTGAGGTGGTTCCTATTTATCTACTTGCAATTTCTTGCTGTCGAACTGCTAGGTTGGCAGGAGATGGGACGGATGACAGCTGCTCACTCCATCACGCAGCACTTGAGTTTCTAACTGCTGACCTGCCAACCTTCCAATCATCAAGCTCAGCGTCTTAACCATCAAGCCACCATGTCCCTCGTTTAGCAGTGAGGAAGTTACAATTTGGCTGCTGCTAAATGACAGGATACTGGCCAGTGTTAATGTTAGTTCATACTGAAATAAATTTGCTAGTCTTAAAGGTGTCACAGTACTGTTGCTTTTGTTCAGTTTTTCTTTACGTTGCAGCCCACATTCGTCCACAGCAAGCAGACAAGGACTACGTGGACAATGTAGTAGCCAGGTGATGGGCTTTGCTTTAGCTGCCTAGTTTGTTCCTACTTAACTGGATCTGGCCCTTTTTTCAAACTTGGTGAAAAGAGCAAAATTCTCCTTTAGACTGATGTTTCTACGGCGGAGCAGAAATCGTATCACTGAAATCTAGTAATAAATTGCAACTAGAATTTGCCCACTGAATCAACAAAAGTTATAAAAGTGCCAGCTCATCAAATCCCTACTGTTTCCATGGGTCTGCTCTAGTTGTCATGTGGTTATACATTCTTCCATTGTGTCAAGTGCATTGTATTCAGGCACAGGAAATTAAATAAGTACTAAATTATTACATACAGTGGTACCTAGAGTTACGATTTTTTCTCTCAATACGAAGCAAGTTTTCCAACAAATTACATGGTGTAGTGGCCTCTCTAGTGCCATGTGTGGTAATGCATTGTGTTCTGCATTGTGTTTTAGGTTATGAATTTTTCACAATACGAAATGTCCCGGAAAACACATTAAATTCATAACTCAAGGTACCACTGTACAATCAAAGTCACAGCTTTTTATTTTCTTCTCTCCATATTTTCCCTCAGTTTACCTGAATTCTTGTCCAACTAGATCAGTGGCGGTGAACATATGGTATGGATGCCAGATGGGTCACTCCCAGCCCTCTTTATTGGCATGTGTCCAGTGTTGGGATGTCAAAAAATTTTCTACCCCACTGTGATGTCATCACAGTGTGGGTGGAGCCAACGTTATGATGTCATGACATTGTGGGTGGAGCCAAAGGCAAATAATAAAATAAATAATAAAATAAAATAAAAATAAGCACACACATACACCCCTCAACCCACCCACCCACAACACAAGGACAGCAAGGAGGACAGCAAGGAGACCATGCATATGTGCCAAGCGATGTAGGAATGCATGTACACCAAGTGCTTGGCACGCATGCACAGTGGGGGAGCCAGTGAAAAGGTAAGCCCCGAAGGTGGTTCCCCCCAAAAGCTGCCACCGATTCTCCAGGACACTGGGAAAAGTTACTACCGGTTCTGGTGAACTGGTGAGAACCTGTTACATCCCATCACTGCATGTGTCTCATCACCCCAGCACAGAGTTCACCTCGCCTGTTTGCCCGGTAGCCCAATGGGAGCGCTTCCTCCCTTACCCCAGTACAGAGTTCACCTCACCCCTCTATTTGGGCACTTGGTCTGTAAAAGGTTCACCATCACTGGACTAAATAAGAATATGTTTCTTAATTAACCTGTTTTCCCTCCCACTTTGATACACAGTCTCTGCAACTGGTGATGTAAATTAAGCTAGTGTTCATCTTCTAGTGACCAAAACATTTATTTATTTATTTAATTTGTTTATCACCTTCCCCCCAAAAGGGACCCAGGGCGATTTACAACAACCATAAAATCACTTTAAAAAGTTAAAAACTCTAAAAACTTTTTAAAAACTTGGTATTAAAAGCCTAAAATTACAACACAGGCATACTGGGGTCAAGCCAACCAATTGGCTGGGGAAATTGAACCATCTACTCCACAGACCAAACATGCCAGCCAGGTTTTCACTCCTTTTCTAAAGGGCAGCAACTCCGTCTGCATGCGTAGTTCTATTGGCAGGAGGTTCCAAAGGGCCGGAGCGGACACCGAGAAGGCCCTCCTTCTCGTGCCAGTGAGGTCCGCCTCTCTGGCTGATGGCACAACTAGAGAGCCTCTCCGGTCCGCTCTGGTGGGACGGGCAGATGTCCTTGGGACGATGCGGTCTCTTAAGTATCCTGGTCCACTACCATATAGGGCTTTAAAGGTAATAACCAGCACCTTGAATTGCACCCGGAGGCAAATTGGGAGCCAGTGCAACTCCCTCAGCAGCGGTGAAGCACGGACATAACACCCACATCCCACCACTACTCGTGCAGCTGCATTCTGGACCAGCTGAAGCCTCCGAATGGTCACCAAGGGCAGACCCATGTAGAGCGCATTGCAATAATCAAGTCTGGAGGTGACCAAGGCATGTGTGACCATGAACAAGGAGTCCCGGTCTAGGAACGGCCGTAATTGGCGAATCACACGAAGTTGTGCAGAGGCCCTCCTGGCCACAACTGCCACCTGCTATTTGAGCAGTAGTCGCGAGTCCAGGAGGACTCCCAAGTTACGTACCGGGTCCGATTGGGGCAGAACTGCCCCATTCAGAACATAAGCCACGATAATCATAATAATTTTGTGTTAGAAATTATTCTGGGTTGAAAGGATTTTTGCGGAAGAAACTCCGTTCAGGGAACGCCCAAATGTGGCTCCTTGGAATGAAGGAATGAACAAAGGGAAAAACCCATGCTATGACAAATGTGTATATTTCACCACTTGGAGAAACATGTTGGCAAAGCGCATGATACACATCTAGTTAGACCTTGCTAGACCAACATGAACAGCCCTGCAGTGGAATGATAAGAGGCGAGATTAGTAGTTTATCACAATTTGTTAAGGCAGTTTTTAAAAGAAGTTTCTTTTGCACTGAAACCATTGAAAGGCAATTGACTAGGTTTGCTTCAGGGCTGTGAAAGTTATGGGACCTGTTTGGGGCCTAAGATCTCATGGATCCATGGTCAAACCTGAATTCCTCTTTCATTCCTGACCACCCAGTGAACGTGTGAGTTTTCAAACCCCATACCAAGGAGCCTACCATTCTTCTTTGCCCACGATATGCCATATCTCCAATGTCTGCCAGCTCAGGATTGTACCCATTACAGACTATAATGAAGATAATATTAGATTGACCCCATATGCCATCCCTCATTTTCATTTTTACAAAACACGAAAAATAAAACATTGAAAATATGTGGCTGTTTTGAGATTGTTGAACTGCTGCTTCCCATCATTTCTAGTCATCACAGCGCTTACTGAAGGTGGGTGGAAGTCATCAAACTATATCTGGAGGTTCACTCTCTAGAAGGATGAGATGTAATATATGAATAGCCATTACATGTAAATATTATACAGGTTATCTTTACTAACAGGGGCTGCGATGGCTTATTGGTTAAGACACTGAACTTGATGACTGGAAGGTTGGCAGGTCAGCAGTTCAAGACCCGAGTGCTGTGTGATGGAGTGAGCTCCTGTCTGTATCTCAGCTCCTGCCAACTTAGCAGTTTGAAAGCAAGAAATTGCTTTCAATAGGTACCTCTTTGGCGGGAAAGGTAACAGTGTTTTGTGCACTCCGGTATCTAGTCATACCTGCCAAATGACCACAGAAACATCTGCAGATGCAAATAGCCCTGACTCCTTGGCTGTAAACCGAGATAAGCACCGCACCCCCGAGTCAGGTATGACTGGCTGTCGAGCAAGGAAGACATTTACCTATCATTACTGGTACAGTAATACCTCGGATAACGGTTCACCTCGGATAACGCTAAAATCGCATAACGTTAAGTAATCTGGGGAGGAGAATTGGATCGAATAACGTTAAGGTCCTATGGGATGGATCAGATAACAACCGCTAAAGCCTGTGCGGTTACAATGTATCTCTATGGAGCTTTAACATTATCCGATCCATCCCATAGGATTTTAACATGCATCGGATAACACTAAAAATCGGATAACACCAAGACTTGTGGAACCAAGTCTTAGTGTTATCCGAAGTATTACTGTATATGTTTCTTTCTACATTGCCTTTCCTTTTCAGGATTTAATCATGGAGAAAATTCAGATCTGATAGTAAAATGAAGGAGGAAAAACTATGGAGCAAAAATGTGGGTGGTCATTTTCTATCTGGCTTTGCCTGTCAGTGGGAAACATTATGACTGCAGAGCGCAGCAGTTATCTGACCCTGTGGGTGGAGAACTCTTGAAAGAAATGCTGGTCATATTTTGAAGGCACAGGAATAGTTGTGTGCAGCCCAGAAGAATGCTGAGTAGTCTTCTATCGCTTTTGCATGGGAGGGGGCTTAGTTTTTTTCTCTTTCTCTGTTTCTTTTAACAAATGGCAGGACCAGCAACTCTCAAGATAAAAAAAATACTATCCAAATCTTGTTTAACAGCAGTAATGTTGATACTTGTGGAAGAGGAAAGAAAATCCCCTATCCTCCTTTTGTGTCTTCTCATTTTGCGCTTGGTGGCAAACAGGCACTGGGCTGTTCGGTATTCATACCCTTGAGGCAAAGCTTGGTGCTGATTATGCAAAAAGTAACACATTACCTGTGGTCCATTAATATTTCAAACCAATTTTGAAAAGTGTTAAATAATTTTAACATAAAGCATGTCAATGAACTGAGTGGTGGTTAACAATTCGTGTTGTTTTAATTAAATACTCATCCATTTTAATTTTAAATTTTATTTCAAAATAATACACTGTTAAGATGTTAACAAACAACACATGGAATCCAGCAATGTTCACTAAAGTAATTAACGTTAATAAACAGGGGGTGGCATGTGGTTGAAGCAGGATGGCTGCCTATGTTAAGAAATCAATTTTCAGATCGATATTATTTTGATTTAGCACTGTTTCTAAGTTCTGCCCAGAGAGAAAGAGGCCATAGAATTAAGCTGCTGAGAAGTTTTTTCTCTTTCATACACAATTAATATGAGTATAGTCCATATATCCCTGACTCTTCTTCTTCAGGTGCTGTATCCGTTCCAGATATTGGGTATCAACATGGTGATGGTCTTCCTGTTCTTAACTCCTTGGAACAGTTCTTCCAAGGACATGCCACACCAGTCTCTCAGGTTCTTCAGCCATGAAGTCCATCTATGTCCAGTGCCTCTCTTCCCAGGGATCTTTCCTTGCAGAGAGTTGGAGTATTCTATAATTTATGTTGTATCATTCTCTTTACCTTGGACTTCAGCATTAAAATCTCCTGTAATCATGGTAACTTCATTTCTTTTTGTATACTTCACCCCAGCTTTGAGTTGATCATAAAACTTGATTTCTTCATCCAATTATATCTTCTTAATTATATCTTCCCTGACTCTATTTTCCCTATTTATATCTTCAAATATAAATTCTGGTTGTTATGCATGTTTTAATAATTGCTGCCTACAACATCTGTTCTGTGGTAAACCTGTCTGATAACAATTCTGTTTCTAAGCTGAATGTTTCCAGTGCACGTCTATGTTGAAAACACTGGAGGTCTAGCTTCAACTTCACCAATTTTGATTAGTGGGCATCCAAGTTATTTCCACATTGAAAATGATGGCAGCAGAAGGTAGAAGCCACACAAATATACTGGTCACAGAGGATTTGGATTTATCACCTTCCCATAAAGGAGCTGCTGGTGAAAAAATGTTCTTTTAAAGCAGAGGTGGACAACCTTTTCATGCCTTGGCCCGGACCAGAAACATGGTTCCTCCCATTGCTTCTGCCACTTCTAGTGGCAGCAGCGGTGGGTGCAATAATGCTGCCTTTTCTGCTGTTTTCACTGCTTTTGTTGCTTCTTGTGGCAGCGGGAGTGAGGGCAGCATGTTTTTGCCACATTTTTGGCTGTTTTTGCCGCAGTTTAGGCTGCTTTCGCTGTGTTTTTGCCACTATGGGTGCATTTTTGTGACATTTTTGGTGCTTCCAGTGGTGGCAGCAGAGTCCTAGATTAATTGGTGTTGTGGGCCGGGTCTAGCCCATGGGTTGTTGGTTGGGAAACCTTGTTTTAAAACCACAAATAGGTTTTAATGTGTATCTTGTCCATGTTAAAAATGTATCTGAGATCCAAACTGCACTTATCAATTGGAAGATATAGCCACTAAATACACATTACTAGCAGGTGTGGGCAGATTTAGGATGCTGCCATTCTTCTAGGACAGGTAAAACTAGTTGAGCCTCCTTTGAGGTTCATAATGAAACATAACATAATTGTAAACACAAGTACTAGGGCCTTCCCTCAACAATAAAGCAAGCCATTCTCTTGCTCTTTAGTGCCATATAAAACCACTATGGAAGCAACCGGTAGTATAATATCTCGACCTTCCTAAAATGATTGAGAGGATAACCTTCAGTAGAGGTCGCCTTTTCATGTGCCAAGGTTACAGTTCAGTCTTCCTATTTATGGTAAAGTAGAAAGTCTCAACTGGAAGAGAGACTTTTTTAGCCTCTTGGGTAACTTTTTGCCTCAGGAGAAGCTTATCTACTTACTCTTAATGATTGATCTCATTGAAAGTTGTTATGCTGCTTCCAAGTTATGGCTTCTCTATGAACTGGTGATTCCCAAAAGATTGTATTATCAACAGCCCTGCTCAGATTATGCATAATCAATGCTCTGGTTTCAATGATTGAGCCAATTCATCTCTTATTTGGTTTCCGTTTTCTCCTGCAAGACCCCCTTTCCCAAACCTTACTGCTCTCTGTTCATTCAGATTTGGTACTCCCCTTGCCCCTGGCAATTTTCTTTTCTACCTTACTAGTAAATAGACATATTATATCACTTATATTAGGGGGCTGCAGAGGCTTAGTGGTTAAGAAGCTTGCCTTGTTAGCTGCAAGGCCAGCAAGTCGGCAGTTCGAGACCCGGGTACTGCATGATGGTTTGAGCGCCTGTCTCTGTCCCAGCTCCTGCCAACCTAGCAGTTCGAAAGCAAGAAATCGCAGGTAGATAAATAGGTACCACTTCAGGGGGAAAAGATCTTGAGGACATGAAAGGAGCCTCATACGGGCGTCCCCTGAGCAGAGTTTCTCCAGTAAAAGTCCTTTCAACCCAGAATAGTTTCTGACATGAAAATATTATTATTATTATCACTTATGTAGTAGGCAATATCTAGGAGGAAGGGAAAGAGAATAAAAAGACATGATTCCATCACATTTTGGAATTTCACCAAAATATTGTTCCACCACTCTTTCAGATCTGTCTAGAAGCACAATGCCTATGCAGGGAAAGATATCATTTCAAATGTTTGTTGACAAAACACCTCCAAATTTTGCTATAGCAAACAGCTCCTTCTTGTGTGTGGAGTAAAAGCAATACAGAGTTCTTAATATTCAACAGTCAGGATCTGGTTTTGCTGACATATTAAATGTACTAAAGCTCATTAAGTGACAAACCCACCAGAGAGGGACGTCAAAAGTTATTACAAAAGCACAAGCAGCTGCAAAATGGATTATTAACATTGCATAGATTTAAAACATTCTCTTTGGCTCACAAAGGAAAAGAGTCATCAAAAAAGGGAATAAACAGAATTTCACAGCATGATAGAGAGGTTGCACCCTTTGGTGACTCTCCTACCTTCTTCTAGGAAGAATGCATTGTTGAGATGGGTGGAGAAGCTAAATAAATATCTTTCCTGCATGCATTTCTAAAAACAGTAATCACAGAGAGCTTGGACAGATGGAAATCAACCAAATTCTTTTTCTTAGCCTTTGCACAAAATGAGAGAGATTGATGAAGGTGCAAAAAACAACAACTAGACTCCAGAACTCAAATACAAAAATCTTTTCTTCTAACAAAGACATTTAACATGAATAATGTAATATCATTTTTAAAAGGGAAACCAAGGGGGGATCTGTGGAACAATTTTAACATCTCTTGGAGATAAACTGGTGCACACTGTTATTAAATATAAAAAGGCTGTGTCTATAGAAGGGCAAATCCTTTCTATCATTCTTTTATTTGCAAGAATATCTAGTCATAAATATGGCGCAGACACAAAACATTTCTTATGTGTGCTGAACATGGAGATGAGAGGACTTCGTGGGGCAGATTGAGACCAGTTATCAACTTTAAAAAGCCCCATACCATCCTCCTCAAAAGTCCTTATTCTAACAATAACATAATTTTTTAAATAAAAAATCTTTAGAATTCTTTATTATATGAAGACCTAAAATGTAAGTTATTTAGCATGTGTGTGAATCTAGCACCAGGTCTATGGGTAATGGGTGGGTTGGCAATAGCTATTAAACATTTGTATGTACTTTCAGGATTTAAAATACAGTAATTGATTCCACTGCCAAAAGCTCTTACTCCCAGGAATCAAGTAGCGTATTTGCCAACATATAAAACACACTCCCCCCCCCCCAATACACTGGAAAAATTGAGTGCATATTATACTCTGATTGGCAAATACCGTACAGTATTTGCTGGCATATAAGCACACTTCCCATTAAAATACACAGGAAAAAACAGTGTGCTTCTTATACTCTGGTGTATCTTATACGCAGGCAAATACAGTACTTCAAATAGTACTTAACTCTAGTTCATTAAAGAGAGGCTGGCCAGCCATCTGCCCAGGATGTTTTAGCTGTGCGTTCTTTGCACGGGCAGTGAATCGGCTAGATGACCAACAGGACATTTTCCCTTGGTTAATTTTTTCCCCATCCACCGTCTTTCAGGGGAAGCTTATCCAGATACTGATTCCAATGCTATGATTCAGTAAGATCTCCTCCAGTAAAATGGCCACCCTGGGGATCAACAACCCTCTGCACAAACTTGTGGAATTCTTCAGTGGTGGTGGGGGTCATTTGCTATCAAGTGATAAGGTTGCAGATCCAAATTCCATAATGTTACAGCAACAAGCAAGAACAAATCCCTCCTCTCTGGTAAAATGGCCACCCTGAAGGGAATAATCGTAAGTGTGTGTATGTCTAAAATAAGCATAGAAAGATAATTCCAAGTTTGCAGGCATTTAAAGAATAGCTTTCAATACATTCTTTCAATTCCATATTGCTAAGAAAATTATGTTAGTGTAAATGCATGCATTAAAGCTATGAAAACTGAAGCGTTAAAGTGAAAAAAAAATCATAACCTGGGGAAAATGTCATGATTCAAAAGGAAGTATACAATGAATCTTTCTGCATTTTCACAAGCCTGCTTAGATTTCTGCATAGACTCTGTTTTATATGAAGAATTGATTAATGCTAGATTTAAAGGGGGAGGAGCAAACAAGCAAAATGGATTGAACAGAAAATCCCAAATCCAGTCTTCTTTGGCTATTAATTTATCATAATAAAAAAGCAGGATGCTGATGTAGATTATCGTTCCAAACTGGGGAAATATGTGCTTTGTATAAAATGCTTGCCAGTGTCAGACTTTAAACTAAAATTGCTTACTATGTTGCCTTGACATTTACAAATGAGTCCTGAATTCAGAAACAGCTAGTAATCAGTAGTATAAGGCAGATAATGTGAAGTGAGACACCCCCCCCCCCCATTTTCCTGTTAAAAATATTTTTAAAAGGTATCCCTTGGGAGGAGGCTGAACAGTTCTTGCTGGGAAATCAATATTGCTGAATATGGCTGCATCAGTTTCCATTGACGGTCACATGTCTCTAAATTTCATTCAGACTTCTTTTCAGTCTTTCAGTGAATTGTAAGCTCTTAATGTCCGGTTATTGATGAAATCCGTCTTCTTAAAGTTAGTCTTTAAAATACAATTTAAAAAAAAAGAGAGAGATTAAATTCTATTTGAAAACAATGCTGGAACCATTCGTCATCAGGTGTGTATTAAGGCTAGAACTAGTCATAAACTGAAGCTTCCATGAGGATTCCTGCTTAACAATCGATCTGTCTTCTTATCTAATCTGTTTTGCCAATCCAGCTCTTTTCTAGCACAGAAATGTACAGCAGTGGTCAAGAAATGTGGTTCTTACTGCAACCAACAAGGTTCTAGAGCAGTACTGAGCTTTCCAGTGTTTGAGACTTGCAGTCACTGCTTAACCCATTAGGTGATGCACTCCCTTTCCACACCACCAACACTGCTACAGCACCTGTTCTCTGTGGCCCTTTTAAACAGATTTAATTGAATGTCTAGAAGGTTTCAAAAGCCATTTGCAAGAGTGATTCTGTTTGTAAACATGAAACATGCACCTCTTTAGCTGCCGTCACTACAGTAGTAGCAGAAGCCCAAGATATGTCTATAAAAGCTTGGGTCACCCAGTCCAATACATTTGGGGCCAAGCTTGAGACTTGGCAAGTTCTGGAGTGTAGATAGCTAGATGTCATTTGGCCTGGCTTCCAAAGGTCTCCCTCCCTGGCTGACATGTGGGAGAACAGTGGTTTTCAACCTTTTCATGCTGTGGGCCAGATCACGCTCCCTCAGACAGCTGAGTGGACCAGACTGGTAGTTCCCCCCACCATAAACGCTGCTGTAAAACGCACATGGCTGTCATAAATGCATTTATGACACCCATGGATGAATTTTATGGCAACTATTACACATTTACAACAGCTGTGGGCACATTTACAACTGTTGTAAAAGTATCTGCTTCTGGTGGTGGCGGTGGCAGCAGTGATGTGGGCCACATGAAATGGTGCTCCAGGCCGGGTCTGGCCCACAGGCCAAAGGTTGCAAACCCCTGTGCTAGAAAGTGAGTGCAGGAAGGCAGCCAATGGGAAAGAAGCTCAGAATAGGAGGCAGGGCTATTTCTAGTGGACTGGAAATCTGCAGTTTTCCCTCTGGTCCAGCAGAGAAATATAATAGAAGAGCTGTTCATGTTTTCTTCAACTAATTTTTGTCCACCAGTCACACCTTATATATAGTTGTGTGTTAACATTGTTTGTACATGCTTTCAGGGAAAGGAAGGGGGAATAATGTATCTTCTGTATTGTTGGACTTATTCTGTCATGTATTCATTGGTTGAGGCATTCCTGGTAAGAGAGACAGGCACTCAGTCCTATCCAAGGCAAGAGAGCTCTTCCAATGAAGATCGAAGAGTGGGGGACTGACAGAGGCATAACCAGCTTGGGAAGTCCACCACAGCCTCCCACAGGAAGTGACAGTGAGGTACCCAAGAATTATGAATGCAGATATGGCTCAGCATGAGGTTAGGATCCTAGCATTGCTTGGCAGGCAGATTACCTGTCCCAACATCAGTGATGAAGGAAGAATTCAGTACTGTTGCCTTTTGTAGCTGTTGTTTAAGAAATGTCAACTTATTCTTTTCCCATGTGTCAAAGCAGTGAGTTTTTGTGTACTCAGGTACAGTAAAATGTACATACTGGCCCCAATCCTGTCACTTACAACACCAACAAAAGCCCAGTGAAATAGGGGGGATTTGGTAAGTCAACTAGTCCATAAGTTCCATGGATTCAAACTGACCTACTCGAATTTACTGTGCTAAAGTTTTTGTTGTTCAGTCACACAGTTGATTCTGACCCTTCAGGACACCATGGCCCACTGCACGGCAGGCACCCCATCCTCCACTATCCTCTTCAACTCACCCAGCTTTGTGCTAAAGTAGGTTACAGTTAAAGTAGACCCTTTGAATCAATGGAACCTATTCTTCTTCTTCATGTGCCGTATCCGTTCTGGATATTGGCTATCATAATGGCAATAGTCTTTCTGTTCTTAACTCCTTGGAACAGTTCTTCTGAGGACATGCCACACCAGTATCTCAGGCTCTTCAGCCATGAAGTCCATCTACATCCAGGGCCTCTCTTCCCAGGCATCTTTCCTTGCAGAGCAAGTTGGAGTATTCTATATGTTATGTTGTTCCTTATTATATGGTCAAGGTATTAGAGCTTTTGTGCTTAATGGTCTTAAAGAGTTCTTGTTCTTTATCCATCTGGCCCAATACTTCTACATTAGTCACATGATCAACCCTTGATAGCAGCTGTCTGTAGAGCCACATTTCAAAAGCTTAGATTCTCTTTTCAGATGCTATAGTCAACGTCCAAGTAGGCCTTTGAATCAATGGAACCTATGGAGGGGTCCATTTACTCATTGAATCTACCCTACTGCAATTTACTATGCCAAGGAACTCGATTTTGGCCACTGACTAAGGAAATAACATTGCCACAATTGTAGCATTGCTAAATCTCTCATTTGTGCAATTAAGGTTCATTTTTATCTTTAAGATTTAGCTCTTATTTTTTGATTGATTGTTGTATCTTTTAAAATTTTTAATTTTCTATAATTGTAAATTTGAAGTTCTAGGTAATGGCTTTAGTTTTTATGATGTTGTAAACTGCCCTGGGTTGCCCAGTGAGGAGGGCGGTATATATATTCAAATAAATAAATAAATGAATGAATAAATAAATAAATAAATGGTGTACCCACAACAGTAGCACAGTATCAAATGCAACAAAAGCCAGAGATGAAAAGAAAAGCAATTTTTAAAATTGATCCTCAAACTGCAAATTCATATGATATGATGTACTCAAAGGAAGAATGTCTTAAAAGAAATATAGAAATATAACCCTCAATTTTATAGGCATTTAAAAAATAGCTCCTAGCTATTGTCCTATCTTACCTTTTTGTAGGCACTATGGAGATCTGTGTGTGACCATAAAGAATACAAGAGGATCGAAGCAGCTCTACCGGCTTTGCTGAATGGTAAAATAACAAGTGTTATCATAATATTTATTATTTATAATTTCAGAAATGTTAGGTGCTTTACAATAACAAAGGAAAAGAGAACAACTCTCCCTGCAGGATTACAATCTCAAAGGACAAGGCAATTACAGAAAAAGACACAAGGAAGGTAGAGAAGAGAGGTAGTTAGAGGCAAGGAAGAAAGTACTCATTTTTCAGTACTCTTGTCTAAACTTTCCCTTAAAACAACAAAAGTGTATTTTTCATTGCAGAATGTACAAATAACCATTCTTCCTTATGCAGAGCCCTCAATTTTCAGCTACATACAATTTGTACTTTTCCTTCAGTGGATGATAGAAAAATAGCTCACCCTTGCTCAAAAGCCAGTCGTATCTGTCTCTAGGGTTCAGTGCTCATATCTGTTTACAGCCAAAGAGCCAGCACTGTCTGTGTCTGGAGACGTTTCCGTGGACATGTAGCAGGCATGACTAAACATGGACTGCTGTTTACCTTCCCACCAGTGATACCTATTTATTTAATTGCAATTTCTTGCTTTCAAATTGCTAGGTTGGCAGGAGCTGGGGTAGAAGCAGGAGCTCATTCCATCCGCACAGCACTTAGGTTTCACACTGCTGACCTGCCGACCTTCCAGTCATCAAGTTCAGCGTCTTAACCACTAAGCCACTGCAGTCCTGATAGAAAAATTTCTTGGTATAAAAAGTTCAGAGAAACCCACACGTGTTTTTGTTTTCTTTCAATCAGTGGAAACTGCTGGGGTTTTTAAAATGTCCTATACGGCTTTTCAGGAAAGCAGGCATAAGAATCCCTTTTTCCTGATGATAAACACAGATTTCAGTTCAGACTTTTTATTACAGTGAGACACATTGGAATTTGGTGGTGGTGGGAAAAGTCTCCCAAGAGTAGTTTAAAAAGTTTTGTTTGTTTGTTTCTGCATTAGTGAATGTTTGAAATATTCAAAGGGAGAGAAGGTCATACATGCTGATGAATCCTGGTTTCAAACAAAAGAAGGGGAACAAGAAGGAATAGATGAAATAATAGAACAGAAAAGTCACCTGAGGTTCAACAAGGAGGAAATATGTTGTTAAACTGGTAATCATGGGAACGAAAACAGGAGGATGAGACAGAATGTGAAGATTTTTAAAAAGCACCTGATGCCTACACTTTATATAATAAACACACACAAACTGTTGGAGGCAATTCAACCAAAATGTGCGCAAACAGGTTACAGAAGAGAGGGAGAAAAATATGAGAAGATGAGTCTGGGGAAAGTTGGGATAAAAAGAATAGAATTACAGTAGTTAGGAATGAGAGACTATACCAGAGATTCCCAAGCTAAGGCCCATGGGTCAGATCTGGCCCTCAGTACAATTTCATGTGGCCCCCCACTCCTCCAAGGGCATTCGAGAAATGAAATGGCTGTCCCTCTGAAGCTGTTGGGACAAAATGGCCATCCCCACCATGTAGGCAGGGCAAAAATGGCCATTCCGCCAGAAGCTGATTGAGAGAGCGTGGCCCGGTCCCCAACTTGAAAAGTTTGGGAATCCCTGGACTAAACAGTATCTTTGCGTTGAAGAAGACTTACAAACAATTAAAAAAAAACTACAAATGATGCTTCAAGACACAGGTTATTACAATCCTATAAAATGAAACTGAGACAGTAATTGTGCACATAACTGTAAAGAGAAACAGTAATAAACCAACAAAAGGTTCACTTCTGTGTCGGGCTGGTATTGAAAGTTTTTTTGTTTTGTCTGTGAAACAACTCATTATGCTGAATGGCATGCCAACAACATCTCAAGCAAAGTGTTAGTTATAATGAGACATGCTAATAATCAACTGGACATAGGGTATTTCTCTAGCCTCGCTGGGATAGTAGAATGGGATTGCAGGACAAGAATCCGAATGTTGGGATACTTTGATTCTTACGCCTTTTAGGGTCCTACATGAAGATGACTCACCTTTCACTTGGACTGATGTTCATAACCTTTGAGATGCCATCAGAGTTCAGGAGGAGCCGCACATTCTGGGAATTGCTCTGTGTCAGGTTGTATAAAGCGTAGCAGGCAGAAGCGGTGGTTTCATTGGCCACATCAGTTGTAGGGACAGAATCCGGAAGGATGGCAACCAAATCAGACAAGACTTCTCTGGCTGGAAGACAAATGTGATGTGCTCCATTTTAACTTTTGAGCGTAAAACTCTCTATCTATTGTACTAAACTATTTTCAGTAAACACTATTCAGAATTAACATAGCACTTTCATCTTGCTATATAAATATAGTACTTTTTTTTTGCATATTTACTAAAATCCATATGCTCCTACATTGCTATTATTTCCATACCAATAGTATGTTGCTGTTACTTTGATTGCAATGGATCAAGAGGATTCCAGCCTCCAGTGAAAAGAGTCCTTCCATTAGAAAATTCAACCCAATATAGAAATATAATTGCTTGACTGATTTCACCTTTCAGGTTAAACATATCTGCCCTAATGCAGTGATGGCAAACCTATGGCACGCATGCCAGAGGTGGCACTTGATGCCATCTCTGTGGGCACCCATGCATTAACCCCAGCACAGAGTTTGCCCTGCCCCTCTGCCCAGCAGCCCAATTGGAACGTTTCCTTCTTCCCCTGTTGCTGTGTTGGCAGTTTGCAATAAATAAGTTGATTTTGGGTTGCAGTTTGGGCACCCAGTCTCTAAAAGGTTCATCATCACTGACCTATGGCATGCATGCCAGACAGGGCACTCACAGTTCTCTCTGTGGGCACAAGTGCCATTGCCCCAGCACAAAGTTCACCCCACCCCTCTGCCCAGCAGCCCAATGGGAGCACTTCCTCCCACCCCTCTGCCCAGCAGCCCAATGGGAGAGCTTCCTCCCTCCCCTCAGCACAGATTTCACCCCACCCCTCTCCCCAGCAGCCTGGTGGGAGCACTTCCTTCCTCCCCCCACAGCACAGGATTCACCCCACCCCTCTGTTTGGGCACTCAGTCTCTAAAAGGTTTGCCATCACTGCTCGAATGTTAAGGACTGCAATCTTACAAATGTCAGAATGCATCTCTGGTACTCAAGCTCAGCTCTTTCAAATGGACCAAATTTTTAGGATACATTCATATATATGTTTAATACATTTTTAGCCCTAGAATACGTGCACAGGGGCAAACAGGCTCTGCTAGTGCACCATAACCCTCAAAGCTTTAAGTTAGGTATAATATTTGCACTGAGGCTTAAACACAAAAGTTGATTTCTGCAAAGTTCTGATGTACATGACCTGTATATGGTAAAAAATATGTCCCTTGATTGTATGTTGGTGGAATTACATGCTTTCAGGTTATGCATGCTGGATTCTATACATTTAGGTCCTCATGCAAATGATAAAACCGAAACATAACATGACTGGCAAGAAAGACCTGCAAAGGGTGACAAATTAAGCTATGCCAGGGCAATGCAGCCTATAGAATTTGAACATAAACACTCTGTGCTAATTGCTATTTGAGCTAAAAGGTGTTTACCTAGATAGTATAGTGCCATGGGCTTAACATTCATGCAACACCAGATAAATCCTGAGCTAGGCAATATATTTACCTATTTCATTTTGCAAGGAGGCATTACGAGACAAGTTCCTCAACAGAGAAACTGCTGTTTTCCGGACACTTGGACTGCTCACATGTAGCATGTTTCGAATACTTGGGAGGCCATTGGCCTTCTTGACAATGATGTAGGCTACTCCAAATGGCATCTGTCAGAAAGCACATAAGGTTTTTTGCTTTGATGAAATTACTAGCACAAATAAAGCAACTTCCCCCCTCAGACAGATTATTATTTTTGTCATTCGTTGATCAAAGACTTGCTAAAGCACGTCTACACCTCAGATCAACGCTGGTTTCAAAGTCATTAATTATTTTTCTGAACAAGGTGCTGTTGAATCCCCTCAACACTCTTATCAAATTACAGTTCTCACATTCTGGGAGTGGGCAGGCATGCTAGTTAGGTAAAAGCAAAGATTGCCCTTGCTTGAAAGCAAGTCATATCCAACTCTAAGGTTCAGTGCTCATCTCTGTTGACAGCCAAAGAGCCAGCGCTGTTAGCATCTGCAGACGTTTCCATGGACATATGGAATGCATGCCTTGACAGAATGCTGTTTACCTTCCCACCAAAGTGGTACCTATTTATCTACTTGCAATCTCTTGTTTTCAAACTGCTAGGTTGGCAGGAGCTGGGACAGAGACGGGAACTCATTCTGTCGCACAGTACCCAGGTCTTGAACAGCTGACTTGCTGACCTTCCAGTCATCAAGTTCAGCATCTTCACCACTTGAGCCACCACAGTTGCAAGCATGCTAGTTAAAAATGGTCCATATTTGTACTAAAGAGTTTAGTAGAGATTTAGATAAAAACAATTCCGTTTGGGCAAGCTGATTCTGTTGTAATAAATTTTGGTATGGCTTGGTCTTGAACGGGCAATTAAGGCCTATCTGTTTTATCAAAGATCTGCTCTTCATAGAGATGAGAAGGTTAACTGATAAAAATCTGAGACACCGATCTGCATTTTTGGGCCCTACGTGGGAATATAGCTTGAGGGACTGAGGGAAGAGGAGAAGTGAACAACTTACTGGGCCACTGCCAGCAGTGAGGTTCTGCAGAGCACCCAGCGAAGCTTCCCGAGTATAATTCCTTGTGCTTTTTGTGATTAAGGACAGATAGATCCTTATCAGTGTTGAATGCCAGAGTGTTTCAAGACCACTGGGACTGCTTTTTTCCTCTGGGAGGGGCATTTCCTGTTGCTTCTAAACAGATAAACATATTAAATTATCAGAAATAAAGTAGTTTAAGAATGCAAGACTCACCACTGAAACATACAAAAAAAAGAGATCCTGTTTTCGAGTGCCAACCAGCCAACTTAAATTCATCAGCTGGAGAGAATTGCTGTTTGTCATTCACTCCACTTTGAGGGTCTGGAAGGAAGGGTCTTTCTTTGATCCCTGTTATATCCACTGATGGACTCACAATTACTCACTTCTGCAGGTAAAGCTCACCCTTGCTCGAAAGCCAGTCATATCCAACTCTAGGGTTCAGTGCTCATCTCTGTTTATAGCCAAAGAGCCATCATTATCTGTATCTGCAGATGTTTCCATGAACACGTGGCAGGCATGACTAAACACCGGAGTGTATGGAACGCTGTTTACCTTCCCATTGAAGTGGTCCCAATTTATCTACTTGCAATTTCTTGTTTTCAAACTGTTAGGCTGGCAGGAGCTGGGACAGACAACAGGTGCTCACTCTGTTGTGCAGTACTTGGGTCTTGAACTGCTGACCTGCCGACCTTTTAGCCATCAAGTCCAGTGTCTTAACCACTAAGCCACCACAGTCCCTACTCGTTTCTGCAACTGAACTACAATTGTACAATAAAACCTTTGGGTCCGTGTATCTGAAATCTAAAGGACATGATTCTTCTCCCCTAAATCAATTATCCTTTCAACCTCATATATACATAATACACCATAATCTCCTTCTATATAACCAAGCATGTGGGAAACTAAGTGTCTATAAAAATTTACTGCAATTTTTTCAATGAATGCATCCATCACTGTGATAAAATAAACCCAACCAAGTCATCTAGTGCAACCTCCCTGCTGCAATGCAGGTTGGTCTACTCAGCAGCATCTTGAAGAACCACGTGTTGGGGTAACCTCAACCCTCCTCCCTGGTCTAGGCACTGTTACGTATGGAGCAGAAACTTTCAGGGAAATTGGCAATTACTTTCAAGGGATTCAGAAATATGTCTTTCTCAGCTCTGCCTGGAGACGTCAAGGACAGAAAGTAGGATCATCTACACCAAGATTTCAAAATCTTGCCCCCCCAGATCTTCTTGGACTTCAATTCCTAGTAGCCCTGATCAGCAGGTGTGCTGACTTGGGCTTCTGGGAATTGAAGTCCAAGAACACCTGGGGGCCCATGGTTGGGAAACCCTGATCTACACACAAAGCATAAGTTCCACAACTGAATGAAGCTTCTCCTTCTATCCCCTAAATACCTGCTTTGCTTTCCTGCTGTTTGAGCCAAAGCATCCAATGTTGTTGTTACTGGAAGGAACATCTCTTCTTTGCATATAGATTTTCTGTGTATAACTGCTAGGGAGTTCAGACTCTAGCTGATAGGACAGATTATGAAGAATGCACACACAGTTCTCGGTGGCCTGAAAGAATGAAGAAATGTACATTACTTTGTCAGTTTACACAACTGGAAGAGGTAAGTGAACACCTTTAGGTTCATGTCTGGTCTTATGGTAGGACTCTTAATCTTCTACTTCTTCTTTTGTGTCCTGATCAAACCCTGGGCTGCCAAAATGAAGCCACTTTCTTGGCTTTATAGTTTGCCAAACTTAAGTCCTCATCAGTGCATGTTTCTGGTAATCAGCAGACCAGTAAATGAGCCGGATTCTGTCTCTCTCCACATTCACACAGTATGTTGTTGTCCACCAGCAACTCCCACTTGAGTATGTTAGTCTTGCATTTAGGGACTCCAACCCATAAGGCTCATAATATAATGCATGATTGTACTATCACAGTGATGGTAAACATTTTAGAGACTGAGTGCCTAAACTCAACAGACTGCCGTCCGCAACGCAGAGGGGCAGGATGAACTCTGTGTTGTGGGAGGGAGGAAGTGCTCCCATTGGGCTGCTGGGCAGAGGGGCAGGGCAAACTCTGTGCTAGGGTAATGGCACGTGTGCCCACAGAGAGGGCTCTGAGTGCCCCCTCTGGCATACGTGCCATAGGTTTGCCACAACTGTACTGTCACCTTCATCTTCTCCATTGGCAAATGGGGTGAAAAGCATCTTCACAGAATTGATATCTCAAGTTAGTCTTGGATTTCTAACCAAGCAAATGTTATTGGAAAAGGTCTCTCTGAGTTATTGATCAGAATTCTTAATAGGTTCAAAAAGCAGCAAATCCATCAGATTGGCCATTTTGGATTAGAATTTAAAATGCTAAATGCTGAACAGACAAGTTTTGTGGGGTTTTGGCGCATTCACGCAATAGGGATAATCCAGTCCTAATGTTTCCTTTTGGAAATAACTTCTGCTCTATGTCATCTAGCTAGCTGCTAACCCACTGTCATGTGAGAGGATGTTTCTAAAGCTCTGGTTTTATCAGCTGATTGCATGTGATCAAAGCAAAACTTGCTAAATGAAGTTACAGAGAAACTGATTTTGAAGTACAGGAAGGCACAAAAAATGCACAGACGGAGCTAAAAGCATACATTTCAAAAGAATTCTCAAAGGAGTGCTTGTTTCACTGAATCACTACAGAGAATTTGACACTAGAATTTGATGGTGCCCATTTGGTTCCGAGATAATGAAAACAAATGCAAATGTTTACTTATCCATGTCCAAGTAAAGGGGTATCCTATGTTTCACCACATCTTTCTTGATAGCAAAGATAGAAAATGGAAGTGCTGTCTGATGTGCTATATCTCAAACCCTTGGAATATTAGAAGCAGCTGTTATTTCTTCTTCTTCTTGTGCCGTATATGATTCCCAATATTGACAATCATCATGGCGATAAGCCATGAAGACTGTCCTGAGAATATAATGCAATGGGCTTTCATTTGCCTTCTGCTTCGCAACATGATCCCTGTACCACTGATCCAGTTCCACAAGTCACTTTCTGGTCCTGAGTCCTTTTGGTATGCGAAGTCTTCACCAACCCCAGGCCAGTATTGATGAAGCTGCTGCCCTCCATCAAGATGGATTCAAGACCATCATTCTGGGGACTTCGCCAAGGCCACTAGTCCTCAAAGTTGTCAGGTTAGTTAACTGCTGCCTGACACTAGCCGTTGAGTCGCTGGAAGTATGGTCTACTCTATTACCATAGCAGGATAACCTGGCCAGACTTGCTGTATTTACTGCACTAAATTGTTGCAGATGGGGGAATCATTTCCTTTGTTTAGAAATCTATTTTGTTTTATAACTGACATTAAGTAAAAAAAAAAAAAGACATTATACCAAACACGAAATACAACATGACTACATGAAGAATATACAGTGTGGGCTAGCCTAGGAGTCAGCAAACTTGGCTCTCCAGGTGTTCTTGGACTTCAGTTCCCAGAAGACCAAGTCAGGACACCTGGTGATCAGGGCTTCTGGGAACTGAAGTCCAAGAAAATCTGGAGAGCCAACTTTGCTGATCCCTGGGCTAGACAATATACCAAGCAGCCCTTTAATTTTATCCTAAAGCAGGGATTCACAACCTATGGCCCATGGGTCTGGCTTGCAACACCAACACCAATTAATCCAGCCCATGGTGAGGACCCCGCAGCCACCGGAAGCGTAGAAAATGTACCTGAAATGCACCTGAAGCTCCTGAAAATGACCAAAATGCACCGCCCTTGCTTCTGCCACTATGAGAAGTGCCGGAAGCAGTGGAAACAGCCATGAATACACCCACCACCACCAGAAATGGTGGAAGTAGATCGAGGAACCATGCCTCCAGCCTGCACAGGGATTCGCAAAAAGGTTACGAATCCCTGTCCTAAAGTATCCAGAACAGCAGGCAACATTGGTAGCTAGATTCCTTGATCTTTATTATTCACACAAAATCAAAGAAAAACATATTTCATTTTTTAAAAATAAATAAAAAAACCCCATCCTTTCATTTTAATAGTCTCATGTGCGGCACACAGCTTCCTTTGTGAGTTTATCCACCAGAGCAGCTTTGGGGATTCTGGACCACCAGTTATTTATTTCCTTGTTTTTTAGCTGCAATTTCCATTCTAGCTGCTGCTAGGAGGAAAGTGATGCTCCTTTTGTGATGGAAATTTGTTTTCAATTCATAAAAAGTGATAATAAACCTAGTTCAGAACCTTCTAATAACATTGTGTAGCAGTTTAAAAATTTGGTTCCGTAACATTTTATGGCAGTCACCCAATCTACCACACATGATGTTACTGTACTTCCTTACAGCTTTGCAGTCAGCTGGAGTGAAGCCATATGTAAGCTTTAGTCTATTTGAAATCAAATTGTCTGAATGGTGTGGGGCTGATTCATTAGCATGACTCCTGTTTTTGCCCTGTTCCCATTGTACAAATCTTTAATTATGCTAATCCCTTCCTCTGCCTTTGAAATCTAATCAATGCATCTCTTTCAAAAAACAGTGGCTAAATACTAGGCAAAGGAGAGAAGAGATTGATTTAACCTTAGTACAACATAAATTAGGTGTACAAGAAATGTTTCTTTAAGCAATTTAATTTCCATTTTAGGATTTAGGATGATAAATATAAATCTCCTAGGTCTATGGTAATTTTTAATTTGACCTATAATGAATTTTTGCTCAGGACTTCAAGATTCAGTAGCTGGTTTAATTGAAAGCCATTCAGATACAAGCATAGATGTAGGATTCCAATATCCCCTTTTGCTGTAGACCCATTTAGTACAACCTTTAAAAAAAATTAAGCCTTGGATGTTTCACTTCATGTATATATTATAAATATTAATTCAGTCATTCCTTCCTTTATTAACTTTATTCAGATGGTACTAATATTAATGTGTTATATATTCACTTTTCAATATATTTCAGTATCTGCAAATGTCCTTATACTGTGGATAGTAAGAAGGTAAAGTGTTAAGGAGCAGAATGTGAGAAAATGTGAATTTGGTATTCTTCCTTCTCAAGGAGAAGGTAATGCCATACAATTCAAGTCCTGAAAAGGGGCAAATTTATTTATGTTTTATTAAGCCATAGTTTAGTGTGACTTCGGGATACAAACAGTTTTGAAATTGGTGGTAGAAAGTCATGTACAGATTCCTTCTCAGCTATGCATCTGTGAGATGGTTTCAGGTAGGTCAGCTTAAATAATGATGTCCACCATCTTAAACCCAAAAAACCCATTGTTACCTTATCATCTGGTTGGTGGTCTGCAGTAGTGCCTTGGATATAATAAACCAGGGATTCCATCAGCCCATTACATTCTCTCATCTTTTTCCTGCCTTCAGGGCCAGCAGAGCTCATGTTTCTGTTAAAAATGAATTGCAGTTTGGTTACAAGAAATACAATAGTTAGACTCTTCAGGTCTTTATCTCTTTGCTGTGCTTCTTCATCCCTGGTTGACTATTAAAAATAGACATGGCTAAGTAAAATGCTACCCAATTCAGCGTCCAGATTTTCAGCTTTTAAAAATTTCAAGTCACCATGTTAGAAAATGAGAATTACAATGTTTTAGTCAGGTAAGTGGATTACTCAAGATCATGTGAAATCTCAAATATCTGTAGTTGGATGTAAGGCCCTCCGATTTCAGAGGAACTTGACTTTGTTGTCAAGTTCAGAGGATGAATTACAGTCAGCAAGGCAAGCAAATACTTGTATTTATAACACAAACAAAATAGGTGTATAATTTTTGCACCTAATGGGAAGCTTGACCCTATAAAGAAGCTGCTCCTATAAATTCTGCAGGACTGGATGCTCACCTTGCTATACCTACTAGGTCCTACTTGAGAGCACTGGGGAAAGGCCCTTGACCTTTATCCACCTGGAGTCTCTGGGTGGCTTAGCTATATAAGAACCAGCCTTAATTCCCAGAAGCTGCCTCAGCAGTGAAGGTCAGCAGACTTGAAGTTGCTTGGCTTCTGGATCTCTTCCTTTGTTTCTGTTTCCCACTTCTTAAGACCTCCCTCCAGTTCACGGTTCTTGTGGAGTTTTGTGGTGCCTTGCTTAGATAACTGCTCCTTGAACTCTGTCCTTGCCTTGTTCAAGCCCTTGAAGATATTCTGCCTCAGCAGCGGTCAGCAGACTTGCAGTTGCTTGTCTCTTGGGTTGCTTGCCTTGTTCCTGGTTTCTGCTGTCAAAGATCTCTGCTTTGGTCCTGATTCTTGCTCCACAAGATCTCCTTCCTTGTTCCTGTGGACTGTTGTTTTGTCTTGGGTAGATCCTTGCTTCTAGATTTCCATCCTCAGCTTGCTCCAGCCCATGAAGATTCCCTGTAGTGTCTGTTCTCCTAGACACCTGGCTTCTGGCTTCTTTGCACTATGCTTTCATCATCTGGATTAATGCTACATCTTTGGCTTGATTTGGGAGTCTGGATGGAGATACAGTTACTGTTTGGCCTGTTACCTAGTTGTCTTGGGGCCTGACATTCATGGTGCCTGCCAGACGCCCACATCCTGGACTATGACAGTACTCCTGTTACATGTTGCACAGTCATTTATGATGCAGGGTAGCCCAATAAATTAATGACCACCAAAAGGTCTTCTTATTAATAGTCTTGCTCAGATCCTACAAAGTAAAGTTGCTACTTCATTTCCTGAATCAATCCATCTGATGTTTTCTCTTCTCCTTTTCCTATTGCTTTCAGCTTTCCTTAACATTAATATTTTTTCTAGCGCGTTGACACCTCTTGTGAAACGTTTTAAAGTTTGACTACCTCAGTTCAGCAGTTTTAGGAACTTAAAACAATTCTTTAAATGTCTGGGAGAATAAAAAAGGATTTTGGCTGGTAAAAAAAATAGCACAAAGGCACACTTAGAGAAGGGCCCCTTGGATGTCATGATCTTAGGGTCATGGCATCCCATGGCTTTTGGGTTGTGTCTGCAGTGCACATTTTATCCTGCCAGAGTTCAGTTTATTTATTTGGACAACAGATGCCACAGTCTCCCAGCCAGCATGCCCAGTGAAGGACTCTAGATGTCCTGCCAATTAATTTACCGAAAGTGCCTGCTCTCCTTTCCTCCCCATATTCTTTTTCTGTTTGTAGCATGCCTGTGTGATAATCAGCCTGCTTTATCTTTTGAAGTCCTTGCACAAGGCTTGGAAAATTAGCTTGACAACCACTTATATTGTGCCTGTTTAAGAGAAACTGTGGGCTACATGGCCCACAATTTAGAAATAAAGCAAAAAAGCAGCAGAGTAAAATCAAGATTAAACTTTGCAAACAGGAATAGTCAAACTATTTTAGAGGGATTGTAAAAATGGCAATAATGACGTCAAATGCAGCTCAACAGTAACTAGCTCCAAGTTGTCTAAAACAGGAGTGGGTGAGATGCAACCTGAAGATTGCAATGCAAACCATCAGGAAATTGTTGGGCCCCCACCACCACCGCCCCAATCCTACATGGGGTGGTGGTAGTTTTATTTTACCACTAGAGAGCACAATGGATCTTTTCCAACCAACCTACTCCCCAAAACCTGACGTGTATGCCTTTTGGAAAAGCTATTTAAGTAAAATGTGTCTGGATTATATGGTTATGGCAAAGGTTTCTCTTGCCTGAAAGCCAGTCATATCTGACTCTAGGGGGTAGTGCTCATCTCCGTTTTCAGGCAGAGAGCCAGCGTTGTCTGTGTCAACAAATGTTTCTGTGGTCATGTGGCAGGCATTACTAGACACTGGAGGACATGGAACACTGTTACCTTTCCCACCAAAGTGGTACCTATTTGTCTACTTGCAATTTCTTGTTTTTGAACTGCTAGGTTGGCAGGAACTGGGACAGAGACAGGAGCTCACTCTGATGTGCAGCACTCTGGTCTAGGACTGCTGACCTTTCAGTCATCAAGTTCGGGGTCTTAACCACTAAGCCACTACAGTCCCTGAATTATAAAGTACACAAATGCAAATTTTGCTTTTGTTGAGGAAAAAAAAACACAAATTATTTTTTAGAAAGTTGCCCAATCTGAAAATTGCCCCAGGGCCCCTCTGGTCTAGAGTTTTAAGGTCCACCTGAAATTTTAGGTCAACTCGTTGCAAACAATGATGGAGGGGAATCACTCACACCTGCTGATATAAGCTTCTCCCAATCTTTATTTGCAGGCCTGCTGGACCTTTTTCTCGTTAAATACTTTCATTCCAGGTTCAATGTTAATTTAAAGAACACTAACATTGCTGAAAGTGAGCAGTTTAGTGCAACATGTATTCAGCCCTTGAGTTTTTGACCTGTAGACAAGTGGACCTTTACCACCTCCTCTCTTGTGAGGCCTTTTATTTTCTTCCCCCATAGCCACCCCACACAGTTGTTGACATACACAAATGTTTTGTGCTCTGTTCTGCTCAGATATGACTCCACTTGAAATGACACGTTTACCCTTTTGGTAGCTGACAGGCTTCATTGACAGTAGCATATTTGCAACAGCCTGGCTTGTACTATAGAAATAGTTTTGTGGGTATGTAAGAGCTAACATGAAGCAAACTGATAAGGATGGCATTTTAAACACTACCACTTTCAAAACTAAGTTTGGCAGCTGAGGCTACAGAAAACAGACACTTACCTGTTGTTCAAACATTTTTGGCCCGTTGTTTTGTAATCCTGTCTGTCCATGAAGTGTGAGATAATGTACATGTGTATCAATTATATTTCTATTCTATTGTCTTTGTTCCATTTTCCCAGCTGAAATGCCTTCCTCATATCTACTTCCCTCCTTCCCCAATTTCAGAAGGTAATCAGAAGTTCAAGCCACCAGCTTTCAATGTATGTAGGTTGCTTGATAGACATGAACAGTAACAACATAACCACAAAAGCTATAGTCTTTTACAAAGTTCCTGGTCATATTTTACTGAGCAATCCCAGAATCACAAATAATAACATGTGCTTCCACTATATAATTAATGGAGTACCGCAAGATGATATTTTGCTAAAAATAGAATATAGCAAGATCCTGTACACCTTTAGTTGTAAAGTGGAAGCACAGGTTATTATTTTAACAAGGTGGTTTGCAAATTTGCAATTTGCTGTGATTTCATAATATTACTATGAATAGACTAGGAATAGAATCAACACGAACCATCTAGGGCAGGGATTCTCAGCCTGTGGCCCACGGGCTGGATGCGGCCCATGGTGCCATTTCATATGGCCGCCCACCACACCAGGAAGTGCCATGTTGTGGAGGAAGAGCAAATTGGCCGTCTGGCTCCCAAAGCTGTCTGTGGGAGCGTGACCTGGGCCCTGGCTTTAAAAGGTTGAGAATTCCTCTTCTAGGGTTTGTACAATAAAAATACCTAAAAAGCTGAAGGAATATGACACGCAGTTTAAGCATTTATACTGTCATGTCTGCTGTTTATCTGGTCATAGCCTGCCACAGACACATGGCATATAAATTAATTAGGAAATGAACTAATGGTCACTGACACATTTGTTTAATGAAGATTTTTACATTTGGCAGAGCAGTATAGGTCACTACCTTCACCAGTCCCATATTCTGTATCTGCAGACATTAAGCTGTGTCAAGGAATGCTAAGATCAGTCAACTGGGAGCGTGTATGTATGAAGGCATGTAAAATACAGTGGAATGGGAAAAGCAGTATTACAGTCATCCAATTGCTCTGCAAAATAATCTCATTTGCCTCCCTCTCACTCTGGTTGAAAAGGTTGGAAAAAATTAATTTTCTAAATTACTCAGCTTAAACAGGATCTGAAGATCACCAATTAGCTGACATCTGTGTGGCCATTAGCATATTCTTCTCCTATGTTTCTTATTTCTTTCAAAAAGCAAAGAATATGCATATATACATACTTTTTAAAAAAAGAGCCCACCTGATGAGGTAGGGATGAAAAAAACATGGCATGTTTATCTATCAGAGAGACGGTAAAACTGGACTGCCATGATGAAAAACCAATTTACAGGTGCTTGTAAAATCTGACACCTATTTCCTAGTTGGGCAGCTGGAAAATGCCATGCAACTCCCAGTCTGTCCTGATGTGGAAGATATGTTTTGGCTACAGAATGAAGACCCTGAGATCAAACATTTACACACGAGGGCTAAAGCAAGGCATGCTTTGTGCAAATAAGCTTGTCTGACAGCTGTGGAAGGAATATTTCTTCAAGGGAAGTCCTGACAACTTGCCCCCCCCCCCACTACTACAGTAGTTTACACTAAGGGAAGATCAGACCTTTTAGTACTGACAGCCTGTACAACAGAGAGCCTTGTGTAGCAGGTCGTCAGCAATGCTGTAACAAACACACATATTGCACAAAAGGAAAATGTGAATTTGTACCTTGCCCTCAGGAGCAAGGTCCATAGGGCTTGTGCAAAGCATGATGCTCTCTATTAAAAAAAAAAACAAAAAAACCCCAAAACTTAGTTCTCCCTGTTCAATCTGTGTGCAGAAACTGGTCTGGCCACTGACACTTACTCAGATACTTGCAATGGGTATCAGGCTAAGTATAGATGCAAGACAAGCAGACCCTTCTGTGAAGATTTATCTTCCTATCAAATTACTCTCAGATGGGAAATAAAGCAATCTTAAAAACAAGATCCTATTGATTCTGGTAGTCTTACATTTGCAATGTAACTATTTAATTACTACTGTTACTCAAATTCCTTGAAGAGTGAGGGCAGTGTAGCAGTAAATACTCAGATCCTTCCATACTATGTAGCATACTGGGCACCAAGGGATCTTCGACGGTTTCAGTCTTGTGTGAGTATTTTGGCATTTTCCCATGTCATTTTTAGGGTCTTTAAATCTGCCATGAAAGTTCTTCATCATGTATTTTTAGGGTGTCCTCATTGTCGTTTGGCATTAGCAGGGGTCCGATTTAGTTCTCCATCTAACCTCGCTGATGCCTAAGATGTCTAGCTTATAGTCATCAAAGATCCATAGGAGATGGACAAGCCGTCTAACCTGGTATAGAGTTTGCAAGTTCCATGTCTCATTTTTTTTTTTGCTGAGAAGATCTCCATCCATTCATGAAACTTGCAATCACTAACAATATTCCATAAGTATTTTTGTTCATTTGTTTACCTATTTTTTAACATTTTCTAGGCCCCCCTTGCCTTCTGAATCCAAAAATATGATATGGGTGGTAAACTTAAAATGTACCTAGAACATAATCTAAAGCTGAAATAGGCGACTTTATGTCCTCCAGGTGTTTTAGAGTAGAGCCACCCATCAGCTCTATGGACACCATCTGTCATATCTGCTTTGATTTGGATTCCCGCATTGAGCAAAGGGTTGGGCTCAGTGGCTTAAAAGCCCCTTCCAACTCAGTTATTCTATGATTCTATGAGAATTATAAGAATTCCAATTCAAAATATTGGAGGTCACCAAGTTAGTTAAGATGCTGAACTTGATGACTGGAAGGTTGGCAGGTCAGCACTTTGAGACCTGAGTGCTGCATGATGGAGTGAGCTCCCATCTCTGTCCCAGCTCTTGCAGTTTGAAAGCAAGAAATTGCAAGTAAATAGGTATCACTTTTGTGGGAAGGTAAACTGTGTTCCATGCACTCTGTTGTCTAGTCATGCCTGCCACATGTCCACGGAAATGTCTGCAGACCACAGACAGTGCTGGTTCTTTGGCTATAAACAGAGATGAGCACTGCATTTATTTATTATTTATTTATTGCATTTCTATACCACCCATTTGGGTGGTATCCCACAGAAGCCTAGAGATGGATGGGACTGGCTTTCGAGCAAGGGTGACATTCCCCTGATCAAAGACCTTCAAAACAATTGTAAGAGCATTTGGGAGAATGCTTGCTCACTTTTGAAAGGTTTTCATGGTCTGATCTCAGAGTCCAAAAACACCTTCTGACATGGATATGTGAGATAGGGGTAAATGTCTAATTGCTAAAGGTAGCTCTCCTTCTGCCACTGACAATTTTAATCCTAATGTCAGGGTTCAGTGAGAATACCTCTGTACATAAAGGCTTGTTCCAGGAACACTCAGGCACTAACAAGGCCCCAGAAATTGAAGTTTATGGAAGAAGCATGGCAAGATGCCATGAACTGCTGTGGTGAGGGAAATCAAAAGGGACAAGCCTGTTGCCTAATAACCTGGCGGGATTGACTTTACTATATAATAAGCTTGCTGATAGCTCATGTAACACCTGCCTATCCTTACACTTGTATCATATGAAGCAGCCTTAAAATCATTACAGTTGCTTTGGCTGACAACAGTTTTCTCTAGCCCAGGCCTTTCTGAGGCCAGAAATCCTCTCCGTGGGAACTGCCCCAAATTGAATCCAGGGTTTTCTGCAATGCCTAGCATGTACAGTATTCTACTCGTAAACAATGTCCTTATAAATTTAAGCCATAAAAAGGTCCAGTCTTAACATGAAACATTCATTTCAATCAAAAATTCAAGAGAAAACTTAATAGAGAGTACTATATTATACTTTTTCAAGTCTGATAACATTAGCAAACTAGGTGTATTATGCATAAAGGATGATATACTTAAAATTTAGCTTTCTTTCTGTAACAGACAGAAAACATAAATTTTCTCTGCCTTCTACCCTCCCTTTTAAATTAAAAAAAATACAGAGGGGGCATAATTGTTTTTAATCTCCTACATGAAGGTTTCTCAACCTTAGGTCCCCAGATGTTATTGGACTTCAATTCCAGAAGCCCTGATCAGCTGGCGTGCTGACTTGGGCTTCTGGTAATTGAATTCCAAGACCCCCTGGTGACCCAGGTTGGAGAAACCTTGTCCTAATGAAACGTCTGAGGCAATGTTAGTAACGTATTCTGCTGTTGACTTCCATGGACCCTGCCATCACTCCAAGCTATTTTGCCCAACATGGAAAGCCGGACTCCTTTATGGACTAGTGGGGGTGGTGGGTTGGAGCAGTTATCCTGATTGTCCCTTTAGTTACCCTGCCTCCAAAGTGCAAAACTGCATAGGGCAGATAATTTGCCCAAATCCTAATATATTTTTGCAAGTGTGATAACCTTAGCAGCCTAAGTGTGTTGCACATAAATTTATGATATGCTTAAAATATAATTTTCTTTTTGCTGCAGGCTGCAGACTTTAAACACATGAGCAAGGAGCATGTCAGCAGTTACAAAAAGAAGAACCAATTAGGGATTTACAATCTGGCAGATGTACAAGGAGTTTAAAAAAAAGTATTTATCAGCACATTTTCCTCATATGGTTTGTCAGTTTCGTCTCTAGATTTTACTCCGTTCAGCTTACACATGAATTGATGTAACATCCTACAGGAATGGGGCCAGTGTGACTAGGGGGAAGGGTTGCCTTTAGTGTTTCACCAATCAACAGTTTCACATGCTCTTTGTGCACAAGCTGAAAAAATTAGGAATGTATAGGAAACATACTTTTCCACTTGAGCCCTTCTGACAACACAAGCAATGGACGGATCCACTTTGGTGTATGCTTTACTATACTGCTATATTTTATGATTTATTGTCAAAATACTTCTGGGTTATTGTCAGTCCCACCACATCTGTTCATCCCACCAGAGCGGAATGGAGAGGCTCTCTTATTGTGCCATCTATTAGAGAGGCTCCCCTCTCTAGCACAAGAAGGAGGGCCTTCTCAGTGTCTGCTCCAGCCCTATGGAACTTCCTGCCAATTGAGCTGTGTCTCCAGACAGAGTTGCTGCCCTTTAGGAAAGGGCTAAAGACATGGCTGGCAGGGCAGGTGTGGGGGCACCAATGACGTGGTAACCCTGGCCTGCTGGCAAAGTTAGTAGAACACTCTCTCCCCCTTTTAATCTTTTAATTATTTGTCAGCAATTTTTGATGTTTTTTTCTGCTTCTAAACTTTAACTGGTTTTTGTTTTTTGTTCCTGTGAGCTGCCCAGAGTCTTTGGAGTTGGGCAGCAATATAAACTGGAAAAATAAAATAAAATAAATAAATATTGTTGTTGAACTAGAATGCATTATAGAAATGGATTGTGCTTGTGGCGTAATCCAGGACAATAACAGCACTAGCATCAAGACTTTCTTCTTCCTTTCCTCTTCAGTGCCAACACCTGCCCTAGATGTTTCATAAACAAAGACAGCCATGTGATCCATACATAAAACAAATGCAGGAGGAAAGCAATACCTTTATTGGATCACTAAAATAATCAAACATTGCACAAGCATTTAAGACTATATACAGTACAGGTAGATGAAATGACCATCTGATTTCACTACCTATTAAAATGGGTAGGAGACCTTTGGTTCAGAAAATGGTATTCCATTTTCCCAACCTAAGGTCTGTGGTTCAGATCCAGCCCATGGCACCATTTCGTGTGGCTCCCATCCCTCCAAGAGCACTCAAGAATCAAAATGGCTGCCTCTTTGAAGCTGTTGGGACAAAATGGCCACCCATCCAAAACACACACACACACACACCTTCATGCAGGCAGGACAAAATGGCCATCCAGCCCTTGAAGCTGACGGAGAGAGCATGACCTGGCCTCCAGATTGAAAAAGTTAGGAACCCCTGATCTATGCCATAGGTGAGACTTAGTATGATTTCACTCCATACAATGCAATGCACTAGGACATTTTTTTCTTTATGACAATTAGATTTTTTGTGTGAAGACTGTCCTTAAGTTACAGTATCATCCGTTTGACAATACCACTTCCAGAGAATCCAAGAAGGGATTTGCAATGGTAAGTCCCTGGTTGTGGACCATCCTTTCCTTACAAGACCTCTTGAGCCTAATTCTGCCTATAGTTGGGCAGCAATGCTGTCTTAAATGTAGGTTCCCATTCTTGCAGTTTTATAAAGCAGATAAAAGAATGCCTCTTGCATTCACAGATGTCAAGGTTACTGTTTAATTCACTATGATACAGGGCCCAGTAATTAGGACTTTGACATTTATGACACAGAAATGTTTCCATCCTCATAAAGCAACAATTTTCTTTGTTTTATTTGAGTTGATCAAAGCCTAGCAACCATGTTCTCTTTGTTCACTGGTTAATTATTCTTCACTGAATGACATGAGAGGCCTTGTAGCGCTGCAGCAGTTATGCAAGTACTGTATAGCTGAATATGCAAAGTCAAATTCATTGTATGATACAAAATCTGTGCAAATCCTGGTGTGTGAAAGTACCAAATAGTTCTATCTTTTGAGGATCCTATCATAGCCAAAAATGTACTTGACCTATCTGCCTACTCTTAATTGATTTCAAAGTTATTCTTTGTAAGAAATGCTAAATACTTTGCTATGCTATGGAGAAGAAAAATCAGAGATCAGCATTCTGTGCCTGCATGCCAAACTGCTAAATGTTCAAAATTGACACAGGCCATAGAAGTAAAGCAGGGGTGCCAAAACTTTTTGGGCCGTGGGCTGATCATGTGGTTCAGGAAGCTGGTCACTAAGGCGGGGGGCTGGGTGCGGCCCACGACGCCAATTCATCTGGCCCACGAAGCCCTCGTCGCTCCTGAAAGCGGAAGTAAAACGTGCCCATACGGGCGTGTTTTACTTGCACTTCCAGGAGCGATAAGGTCTTTACGGGCCAGATGAATTGGCGTCAGGGGCCGCTCCTGGCCCCCAGGCCTTAGTTTGGGCACCACTGAAGTAAAGAATATTGCATTCTCCTAGAGCTCAAATTGCTTGAGAAAATGTCTGGGACAAATAAGTCTCTTTCAAGTGCATGCTACTTTCTCACATGGTCAGTTATGACTGCCCCTTTCACATTTAAAAACTGCTATACCAAAATGCACATTTAAATATGTAGTGTATTTTTTTCAAAACACTTATTTTAGATGGCTTTCTTTCAACACACACATTTCCAAATTAAATTGCTTTTAAAATGACCCCCCCCCCAAAAAAAAAGAACAAAGGAGTCTCATGGTTGTGAGTAATCCAGATGTTGGCAGTTAGATGTGTGAGGGATTTCTATTTGTTTTATTGCTATTAAGGTCATTCAGAAGTTCTTCCATTTTAAAAAGTAAGTTAAGTCCAGGAAGGAAGCCCTTTGATATCATTCTACCTTAGTATTGCCTTTTAAAAAACAGACTTAATTCCAGATGAAGACATAACCTGCCAGCAGTGTTTGTTTTGCTCTGTATACAAACCAAATACAGTAATACCTCCGATAACGCTAAGACTTGGTTCCACAAGTCTTGGTGTTATCCGATTTTTAGAGTTATCCGATGCATGTTAAAATCCTATGGGGTGTATCGGATAACGTTAAAGCTCCATAGAGATACACTGTAACCGCACAGGCTTTAGCGGTTGTTATCCTATACACCCCATAGGACCTTAACATTATTCGATCCAATTCTCCTCCCCAGATTACTTAACGTTATGCGATTTTAGCGTTATGCGATTTTTAGCGTTATCCGAGGTATTACTGTACTGTATTTCCTTGGTTGATAAAGGGGAAGAGCAGCTTTTAAAGCAGGGGTTCCCAGCCTTTTCAAGCCAGGAGCCGGGGCATGCTCTCTCAGTCAACTTTGAGGGCTGGATGGCCATTTTGCCCTGCCTGCAATGATGCAGGTGGCCATTTTGTCCCAACAGCTTCCAAGGGGTGGCCATTTTGTTTCTTGAATGCCCTTGCGCCAGCTAAGCATCTCTAAAATCCTGATGCCCTCCTTGACATATTATTATTATTATTATTATTATTATTATTATTATTATTATTATTATTATTATTATTATTATTATTCAAAAAGTGGACTCCTATTCACATGGAGGAAGCCTAAAAGTCCATTAATTGTTAATAACTTATTCTTGAATTGCCCCCCTGTGGGGCGTGGGGCCCACACCACAGGTTTATAAAGTCTTCTGGTTATAGAGAAGGATTTTCCTTCTGCCTGTTGTATGTAAAGAGGAATGGCTGATGTTGGCTTTTCTACTAGTAACTGAGTGAGATGCAATTTACTTGCTCAAGGGGAAAGTGTTTATATCACACATCAGTGCCAAACTAGATGTTAATTGGAAATGCATATTTCCTATAGACCTGTAGGAATTCCACAATGAGGTTTCCTCAGAGATATGAGTGTGAGCTATCAGTTTTGCAAATTAAGCTTGTGTTTACCTTCTAATAGCCTATCGTAAAGCTAAGCACTGCAACAGAAGTGCATATAAACAGAAATCACATTTTAGGACAAGCAGACATCTCTTCCATTTGAAGGACTATCTACTCTAAAAGCACACTGAACTTATTATATAGTTTGACTCTTAGCCAGCAGGGCCTCTTAATCCTAGAATGTTCTGTTCTTAGATCTTGTGATCATTTTATTATACCTTTGAAATGCTGTAAAACAGCCTTGTTTAAATGCTGATCAGTCTCCTACTCTACATTTCCCAGGCAGGAATCCTGTAGTCGCCCTTTAGAGGAAATCAGAGGCAGCAATACATAAGGAAGAATGATCAGGTAGGGTACCCAACCTTGTAGGGAGGCAACACCAGCATAAATGTTCCCTGTTTCAGTTGTTCAACTCAAACACTGAGAGGTCTACAACATTGGCCATTGGGAAAGCAGGGGTGGAGTGGGGGGCAATAAACATGTTAAAGGTCTCCCTTGCTTGAAAGCCAGTCATGTCCAACTCTAGGGGGCAGTGCTCATCTCCATTAGCAGCCTAACAGCCAGCTCTGTGTCTGCAGACATTTCCATGGTCATGTGGTAGGCATGACTACACACGGAACACGGTTACCTTTCCCACCAAAGTGGTACCCATTTCTCTGCTTGCAATTTCTTGCTTTTAAACGGCAAGTTTGGCAGGAGCTAGGACAGAGACGGGAACTCACTCCATCATGCAGCACTAAGGTCTTAAACTGCTGACCCTCTGACCTTCCAGTCATCAAGCTCATCATCTTAACCACTAGGTTTTTTAGTTGATGTGGGTGGGAGGTAATCCCCCCCCATGTTTTTAGGAATTTTAAGGATCTCTATAGTTTTAAATGTGGGGGATTTTTATGTACGCCGCCCAGAGTCTCATGTCAATTGGGGCGGCTATACAAATTGAATAAATAAATAAATAAATAAGCCACTCTGGCTCCTAATAAACATGTTATTGTTTTTATTTCTCACTCAATGCAAAGTACTTGGAAAAGGATGCATAAATAGGATTTATTTTTGAAGGAACTCACACACAATTTAGATTTTAAAACAGCACCTATACTTTTAAATCATCTCTATTCTCTAGGATCTCGTTACTTAGGTAAAGGTCTCCTTGCTTGAAAACCAGTTGCATCTGACTCTAGGGTTCAGTGCTTTTCTCTGTTTATAGCCAAAGACCCAGCACTGTCTCTGCATCTGTAGATGTTTCCATGGACATGTGGCAGGCATGACTAGATACCAAAGTGCATGGAATACTGTTACCTTTCCTGCCAAAAAGTACCTATTTATCTACTTGCAATGTCTTGCTTTCAAACTGCTGAGTTGGCAGGAGCTGGGACAGAGATGAGATCTCACTTTGTCGTGCAGCACTCAAACTGCAAACCTGCCGACCTTCCAGTCATCAATTCAGCGTCTTTACTACTAAGCCACTGCAGTCCCTCTCATTATTTACCTTCTATTGAATATGCACTTCAATTTCCCCAGTGAATAAAAAAGGTCACAGAGCAAATACTATGAAAGGTGTGTGAGTCAACAAATTAAAATGACACTGAGACAAAAGCTTTCCTACTAAGCAAAGTCCAGTAAATTTTTTTATCACATATCACAGAATTTAGCATCCACTGAGTTTATTTTGTTCCCTTTTAAATAGACATTTCTAGTCTTTGTACATAAACTTGTGCATGGTGACATTTCAGTATTTCATTAGAAAGCTGAGCAGCGATTGTTACAGTTCAGGGATCATAACTCCATAGCACCTTGAATAGCATTTGTTCTTTCTGTGTATGTCTAATTTGCATGACTTGATAATGAGCCAAACCCTTTGGCATTTACATGCAAAGGAAATAAGTTTCTTTAGTAGAGAATAAGTAATACACCTTTTAAAAGACACTGTATATGCAGTAAGGCTTATAGTTAATATTAAAATTTATCAGGGACTCAAATGTCTAACAGATGGAACTTTGCCTATGAGCCTTTTCTTTTTAAAACCATGAACCACCAAGGAAGTTAAGATAATCCAAGGACAAAACGTGTATTCCGGAGCAGTGTCAATATGAGGGAGGTATCTGAACTTCTGGAATCCTCTGGATGGTGCCTAACCTAGCAGCTGCAAAATCAAAACCAAACAACCCTCCTAGGGTTGTTTTAATGTAGTAGCAGCAAATGGTGGCCCTTATCCTACATCAAGGTAGATAGTACTTAAAGCCATCCTATTATTTTGGCACAGGATACACCAAAACCCTTAAGGCGCCTCCTGCCATCACTAGCAGTAAAAAAAACAATACTAATTAATTGCATCATTACCACCACATCTAACTATGTAGGCAATTCCTACTAAAGTTGAATTAGTAGTTAGGATATTCAAGTCCAAATAAATCCAAAGTTTCCAAATATCTATGGAGTCCAGGGCTCTAATTACTATGGGTACAACAACAGATTTCTATTTCCATAAACACTACTGCTACTGCTACTGCTACTACAACATCATCATAATCATCACGATCGATTTAACTTACTCTGATTTTTACATGTATTTTAAAATTGTTGTACACCTACTTATGTTCCTTTATTCCTTTACTACTAAAAATAACAAGACGACAAATCTGTTGCCTAATGTAGCTTGTCTTACTCTTCCTAATGGCAGTACTATTTGGCAGCTACATTTGATATTGGATAAGAAAGCTGTACATGAGTTATTTCGCAAGAGCCCTCCAACATGTAAAGAAGCCAAATAGTCCGACTTCTCCATATCTTCAAGATGTTACTGGGCAATGTAGTCTGCAGTCTGCATACCACCCACTCCTGAAGTATACTCACAGGAGAAAGCTTAGGTTCTGAAAATTTCAAGACCAAGCTGTCATAGCATCGGTGCACAACGTACCTCAGGCATCCTGTAGCATTGTAGAAAATATCAGGATCAGGTATGATACTTGATTTAGGATAATCTCTATCTGGCCAACCTGAATAAGGGATGAGAACGGTCTCCGTCAAGGGTTGCAGGGCCTCTCGAATCAACAAGTTTTTCAGCTGATCATTGGAGGAGAGGTTCCAGAGTAAACCTAAAATAGACAGAAAACAGCATCACAATAACAAAAAATATAATTCACAGGATGTTATCTTGTAGCAACTGAAAAAATATATTAAATAGTGTAAGAACCTGATGCATTTACTCCAGCATGTTGTTCCTTCAGTAGCTTAATTGATGCCTGTGGGACTTCTGCAAGCAAGCCATGAGTGCAAACACATTTTCTCATTTACAGATCCCCCAAGTCAAGTGATCTTGAGAGGTACACTGCTTCAGTTAATTAAGCATTGCAAAGTCAATTCAGACCAGGGGTTTCTAAGTACAAACCAGGGGATGTTTACTGGGCACTTCTGGTGGATGTTCTTAGATTATGCAACTTGGTCAACACTCAACTTGGTTGAACACTCAATCTCTGGTTGTGCAGCCAGGTCCTTCAACCCACTAATTCAGTGTTTCCCAAATGCTGGTTTTTGGACTTCAATTCCCAGAAGCCTAAGTCATTTCCCCAAAGCACTGATCAGCCAATGTACTGACTGAGGCTTCTGGGAATTGAAGTCCACTAGTGGGCTGTGTACCCCTTGTTGGGAACCACTGCACTAATTTATCCAGCAAATTATGGCTTCTCATATTAGCAACCATGTCTAATAGCCTACAAAGCTTATCCTCCATGAATCTATCAATCCCCTTTTCTAATACAGTAATACCTCGGATAACATTAGTATTGGATAACACTAAAATCGCATAACATTAAGCAATCTGGGGGGAAGAATTGCATCGGATAACATTAAGATCCTATGGGATGCATCGGATAACAACCGCTAAAGCCTGTGTGGTTACAATGTATCTCTATGGATCCCATAGGATTTTAACATGCATCAGATAACACTAAAAATCAGATAACACCAAGACTTGTGGAACCAGGTTTTAGCGTTATCCGAGGTTTTACTTTAGTCTTAATTTGGTGGTGGCCATCTCTGTGAGCAATGGCAGCACATTCTAAAAATTGAGCGAGCAATATGTAATATTGGCCTTTTTTCTCTCCTGGTTCGCTTGCTGTTCAGTGTCCTGAATGGCCAACATCCCTAGACTGGGAGAGGTTTGGATTAAGAATACCTTCCGCTGGCCTACGATCAGTCTTGTTTGCCCTCCCATCTTGACTACACTCTTGGCTCTCCAGTTCCCAACCTTCCCCTGAAATCTGGACACATCAAAGCTCAACTGACTTCACTGTTGATGCAAAGATATGAGCTGGGAATGAAGCTGCACCAAAGCTCTGCTCCCAATGGTTCACACAGTCCTCTCCCACAGATGTTTGGAGGTAGAGAGTAGGCATTTGTAGGAGAACAGACCTCTGAGGTTAACGCCGAAAAAACACAAGTCCTCTATTTACATATGTACATCCTTTGCACAGATGCCCACTCCCCCTTGCTTGTATCATCAAGAAAATTCTGATTTATGGTGAGCTTTACAGGGTTTTCAAGACATGAGAGATGTCCAAGGGACTGTTTATCATTGACATCACCCACCTGAGTAGTTTTCCATGGCCATATAGAGAGTTGAACCCAAATCTAGTCCAATACTCTATCTATTATACCAGGGGTGGTGAAACTATGGGCCGTGGGCCGAACCTGGCCCGTGGCACCAAACCATATGGCCCTTGCTGCTTCCAGAAGTGGAATTAAAATGCACCTGCAACATGTGCAAACACTTCTGGAAGCGGAAGTAAAACATGCCCACCACTGGTGGGATGTCAAAATTTTTACTACCCCGCAGTGACATCATCTCAGCGTGGACGGAGCTAATGTCATGACATCATGGTGTGGGCCGGGCCAAAGAAAAATTAAAATAAAATAAAAATAAGCACACACACACGCCTCAACCCACACACCCACAACACAAAACTGTAAATAAATTAATAAAATAAAAAATACATTAATACAGTGGGGGTACCAGTGAAAAGGTAAGCCCCGAAGGTGGTTCCCCCCAAAAGCTGCTACCAGTTCTCCAGGACACTGGGAAAAGTTACTACCGGTTCTGGAGAACTGGTGAGAACCTGTTACATCCCATCACTGATGCCCACGCACGCGCAGACGCTGTCTTAAATGCACCCGCGGCTGTTGTTAATATCATTTACAACAGCCACATACATGTTTTACAGTGGGAGGAACCACATGACTGGCCCGCTCAACAATGTGACCGACCCACGGTGTGAAAAGTTTGTGAACCCCTGTATTATACCATACTTGATCACCATATTTAGTTAGCATATTTGGGTAGTGCTGTGATTAAACTGCTGTCTTGCAACCAAAAAGTTGTGAGTTTGATCCTGACCACGGATCAAGGTTGACTCAGCCTTCCATTCTTCTGAGGTCAGAAAAATGAGTACCCAGCATTTAGCGGGCAAAATGCTAATTAACTTGTGAACTGCAGAGAGACTGCACTAAGTGCTATGGGGTGGTATGTAAATGTGATCGCTTTGCTTTGCTAGCACTGTGACAAACCCAAGCTTAGCTTGATTTTATGGAAAGCTTACTTGACAATCTGTTCATGGATCCATTCAGTCCTCAAAATTCCCACTCCACTCCTATGAACAGCCTGGCTTTTTAATTGGGTTGGTTAAAAGGGTGTCTGGGGAAAAGGAAACTTGGATTTCATGTGGAGAACTGGGCTTTTAAAAAAATCTTGCCACAAGAGCTTTACAGCAGAGTTTCTCTGATTCCTCCCCTCATTTATTTGTTTTTGTAGAAAGAGGCTTTGTAAGTATCATCTGGCAAAATATCATAGTACCAATGGCTTTGCTCTACAAAGAGAACGATTGTTTCTTCTGCTAACTGCTCTGAATTCCAAAACACATCTTTTAAATCTTATTTCAATGCAGATGGTATTTAAATCTTGGCACAAACTCCCCTGGCTCATAGATAATCATTCTCTCGCAATATACAGATACAGTAGTTGCATTGTCATGTAAGTTGAAAGAGGGAAGAACGATATTTGTGTTTCTGAGATCACAGCCACATCTGTGTATTAGGTCAGGAGACACTTTTTTGAAAAAAGGAATGAAATGTATCGAAAATAAATAACCCAGAGAGGGGTTAATGCAGGGGTTCGCAACCAATGGCCCGCACCTAGCCCACAGTGTCATTTCATGTGGCCCACCGCCCTCTCTCCCACCGCCACTGGAAGCAGTGAAACAAGCAGAAAACACGCCACCCTTGCTTCCGCCACCACTGCCAGAGGCGGCAAAAACAGCCAAAACACACCGTAAATGCACCCGCAGCTGTCATAAACATGTTTACGACAACCATGGACGCATTTTGTGGCAGTGTTTACAGCATGGGGAACCACGTGTCCAGCCCGCTCAGCTGTCTGAGGGTGTGTGGTCCAGCCCGTGGCATGAAAACGCTGAGAACCTCTGGGCTAGCATTATCCTGCAGATCTAATATTAGGGCACAACAACAACATGAGATTCAAATGTACATTTCAATGGTTAATCCTGGCCAAATTATTAGTTAAAATAAGGGCAGGCAACTTCAACAGTGCCAGTTTTATGATGGGGGGTTGGGGAGTCTCACAGATTACTGGGAAAAAAAATGTGGGAACTCCCCCTCAAAACAAAACTAGAAGTGGTATAAACTCCAGTTCTAATTATGAAAACCTGATACTCTTCAATGTACCCAACACTTCAGAAGACCGTTATAACTTATATACAAAACAAAGCAATCACACTTACATAACCGCTCCATAGCGCTGAGTGCACTCTCTGGGCAGTTCACAAGTTAATTAGCATTTTGCCCCCAATATGCTGGGTACTCATTTTACCAACTTTGGAAGGATGGGAAGCTGAGTCAACCTTGAGTCTGGTCAGGATCAAGCTCACAACCTTATGGCTACAGTACAGTAGTTTAACCACTGTGCCAACAGGGAGATACCATAGCAGCTGACCCCAGGGCCCTGCAATGGCTGGGGAGAACAAAACTACCGGGCCATGAATAGGTGCTACTTTGCACATCATTTTATTTCCATTATAGTGTAATCTACCAAATGTATGTTAGATGCAGCGACTGTTTAGGAACCCTCGGAAAAAGCAAGTTGGCAAGCCTTAATGAATGCAGCATGAGGGGAAAAAATATTTTCATAATGAAAACCAATATTTAAGAAGTCCTTTCATCTACACATATGAGACTGCAGTGGCTTAGTGGTTAAGACACTGAACTTGACAACTGGAAGGTCAGCAGATCAGTAGTTCGAAACCTGAGTGCTGCATGAGTGAGCTTCTGTCTTTGTCCCAGCTCCTCTCAACCTAGCAGTTTGAAAGCAAGAAATTGCAAGTAGATAATTAGGTACCACTTCAGTGGGAAGGTAAACAGTGTTCTGTGAAATGCAGTGTCTAGGCATGCCTGCTACAGGTCCATGGAAATGTCTGCAGACAGAGGCAGCGCTGGCTCTTTGGCTATAAACAGAGATGAGGACTGAACCCTAGAGTTAGATATGACTGGCTTTTGAGCAAGGGCAACCTTTACCTTTGCCTTCATCTACAAAGCCAAGACGAAGCAAGTCTTTCCTACTATACAACTGAAAACATGCACCTTAGTCTACAATTTCCTTGGTTGTATATATTCAAGGTGCCCATGTGAATGACAACAGCTAGAAGAAGTAGATGAAACCAACATTTAGAATTCTTGTCCATTTTACCTTTTGAAACACATCTGATGTTCTGTTGTTAAAAACAAAAATATCTCAAAATCTGTGGCATGTGTGAATTGCACCAAGCAGAGAGAGATACTATTGTCAAGATTCAAAAAGTGTTCTGTAAATCAGGAAGATCCTGCTTCAGATCTTGTCTTACCTTTACTCAACAACTTGCTTACCAAGAGTTCAACCTAATACTACAAATTTTGGCTTGACATGCAAGAAGCAGAAGGAGGAAATACAAAACACCACCAACTAACTTCTGCAAACTGAGCTAAAGGCAGAGCTGAGTAGATTGTGTAAAAAAGTTGGAGCAACTATCACAATCGTGTTTTTAAATTAAAATCCTGTTAGTTATGTGCACGAGCATATCACAAAAGGCACGACTTTTGAAGGCAAAATGCCCCAAGTTAAAAGACCAGAGGTTTTACTAGAGTTAAGCTCTATTAGTTACTAGAGTTGGCACAACTCAGCAAACAACAGATAATGTATTGTCAGGGCAGAATTTATGCCCTGGTTTTAGACTCATCCAAGATGGAGATTTCAATGTGGGGGAGACCCTTTAGAAAATACCAGAGGGACTGGAATGTGTAAATATGCTGGCCTCGTGGTTTGGAAGAGATGGAACCTAATGTGTGATGGACATGTCATGCTGTGTGATCATTGGCTGGATTCCTTTAGTGGAATCGCAAGGGGGTGGACCCTTAGAGATGAAATAAAACCTAGAAGGTGGGGGCCAAACTCGCTTGGACCTGATGCTTGGAGCTAAGCATCACAATAGGATGCTTGCTTGTCTCCCCAAAATGATAGCCAAGGCACTTGGCAATAAGATTTAAAAAAAGAGAAAAAACCCACACATTCAATATAACCCTAATAATATTAAAAACATACTATGAAGCCATCACAAACAGTACACAAAAATAAAACACCCAAACAAGAGAAGGTCCCTTCCACAGCTATTGGTCAGCTGTGAGAGGTCCAACTGACTAAAAAGAGACTTTGCTAATAAGCAGAACAATAGGAAGCTCTTCTTTAGTCGGTAGTTTCTTAGCCTGGGAGCTGCCACCGAGAAGGCCCTTCTCAGAGTTCCCACCTTTCGGTGGCTTTAAGGGTGGTGACTCTGAGAGAAAGCTATCCCCCCTTAAGATCTGAGAGCTGGCTATCTGAACGTCTGCTCAGATACATCATTTCGATAATAATAATTTTGTGTCAGAAATTACTCTGGGTTGAAAGGATTTTTGCTGGAGGAACACCACTCAAGGGAATGTCCCTAAGATATTTTCCCACTGAAGTGGTCCCTATTTCTTGCTTTCAACTTGCTAGGTTGGCAGGAGCTGGGACAGAGACGGGAGCTCATTCTGCCATGCAGCACCCAGGTCTTGAACTGCCAACTTGCCAGCTTTCCAGCTAACAAGGTGAGCTTCTTAACTACTGAGCTACCACAGCCCCATCATTTCGGCATAGAAATGAAATAAATAAATATGTTAGGGCAGGGTAGGATCTAAGGATATATAGATTTTGAGGTATGTATAGGAGAATACTGTTCCCTCAGGTGAAATGGGCAGAAAGATACAGTCCCTTCAGATAAAATGCTTTGAATAACTGAAGCACAACATAAATGTTTTTTACTAGTTTTAGTAGTATCATGGTCTTTCTTTCATGTCTAGGTCAGGCTTTAAACTGCCAGAATGAAGCCACTATTTAGTGAATTGATTCTGTAATTGCTTTTGCCTGAACTAGTGTGAGAAAGATTAGCTGGCACAACAAGGTTGCCATTGCCTGGGATACACCTATTTGTGGTTAAAAAAATACCACAAACTTTGAGGAGGTTCTTTCTGTACACCCTATTATCATGGTAATACTGTAGCAGTACTAGTATAGTTACATTTTTTTTAATTAAAAAGGTATTTTTTTTAATGGACTAAAATTGTAAATGTTGACTCCTGTTCATTCGGTTAGCAGTTGACATTCCCACGAGCACCTGATTTAAAAGAACACTTCCACCAGAAAGTGCCTTCTGAAGGGAGCGTTTAGAAGTAGCTGCACTGTACACAGATGATTCCCAGAGTTACACACTTCTTTTCCACAGTTGGGGATTGGTAGTACTGTATAAGGGTGTGGATCCTTTTCTTATTTTTGTTCTGCTTCATGGCAGGTCTGCCCGCCTATTTGATAATCCTTCCTGCAAAAGGAAGGATCTGTCAGTCCTTAGATGTATGATGTAGGAGACAAGTTTGAGAGGTCAGACACTCCCTGAAGGCTTGGCTGGCTCACCTTCAAAAGCTTGTTTTGGCTGCCTTGGCTTTCTGCTGCTACTGAGCTCACGCCATAATAAAGAAAGCTTCAGTTCCTATCAGCCCAGGCTCTGATTTTCTCTTAGGTTCTTTTCAAGTGTCTTTCAGCCCCTACAAAGCATCTACTGCTAACGGGGAAACTAAGCCAACTCTTAGAAAGATACTATTTTATGACTTTCTATATGACTTTGGGAAAGAAACTTAAGTAGTTCCATCAGTTATGAGATGAAAGACAGAAAGCAGCTTTCCCTTATGCTACATCTCAAAATACTTATTCCACACTATTTACCTTTTTAAAATAGTAAAATGGTGAAAACTGGCACCATCTATGACACGCCTAAGTGACTCCAAAGCCGAAAAACTTGCTTATTTTCCTTGTTCCCTATATTTTAGTCTTCTGTTTGTTAAGGGAAAGAATAATGGACCATTATACGCACTGGACTACCTTTTCTTTACCTTTGGGAATATGTAATTTTGACTAGAATTTGTTAAAGTTAATTTTTGAAGATTAAAATTCTTAAACATGCTGACAAGGTGAGCAAAATATCAAGTTTTGCAAGTGTTGTTTGGTGTGCTGAGCACCCCTTCTTCAACCTTATTTCAGCCTTGTCCAATAGTTATGGTAGAAAATACTCATGCATTCACATCTTCATCTATCATACAACAAATGAAATGGAGAGAAAACAAAGCCTATATCTCTCTCTCTCTCTCTATACAGTAATACCTCGGATAAAGTTTACATCGGATAACGCTAAAATCACATAACGTTAAGAAATCTGGGGTGGAGAATTGCATCGAATAACGTTAAGGTCCTATGGGATGGATCGGATAACAACCGCTAAAGCCTGTGCGGTTACAATGTATCTCTATGGAGCTTTAACGTTATCCGATCCATCCCATAGGATTTTAACATGCATCAGATTACACTAAAAATCAGATAACACCAAGACTTGTGGAACCAAGTTGTGGAACACATACAGAGAGATGGATATTCTTGTTTTTCCTAAATTATCCTTTAGCTGCTAAGATCGATAGTGACCATTAGCATTACAGACATCACCTCCATCCCTTTCCACATTTCATTTCTTTTTCTGCCCTCTTTTGAGAAGAAACATGTTTGGCTTTGCTTCTTTAGAAGCAGGGGGACAGCCCTAGCTCCTTGCCAAGTATCTCCACCTTAATTAGCCAGAACTAGTATTCCTATCATCATCTTTCTTATCTCAGGTTATTTCTGTAATAAAATGCTAAGTAGCTGATTAGTCACTTCTGGTGAAGAACAAACTTAGATAGGTCTTTAATCTGTCCCAGCAAGGTTTTTTCCTGTTCTGTTACTAAGATAAGTGATCACAAAGGTAACAATAGGAGGATTGTTCTTTCTGGGTGGTGGACTTCACAGTTCTGTGAAGGAATAAAGCAGCCCCTGCATCTGGGTGAGAAAGACAAATCCAAGCAAGGACATTGGACTGACATAGCTTATGGTTGAAGAGCTGGGTAGTATTTCCTTGTGATTAAAGTTCTCTGCTTACATCAACATAATAAGATTGGGATATATTTTGAAAAGACTTTGTTCTGCCTGAAAGGAATGAAGGGCTGAAAGAAGGGCAGAAAAAAGAAAAGAAAACCTCTGGAATGCATGATACCTGGGAAGCACTAGAAAAAGACAATTTCTCTCCTCACCCCTGTTTTATGTCAAGATTTCAACCATAAAAGATAATCTTCAATGCCCAGAAAGTTACACAAGAACTGAACAAGCTGGCTACCAGCTTCCAGGAGCCATACAGTAGTTTGTCTTTAAGGTGCCACAACTCTATTGGTTTTGTTTTGTTTACTCTCTGATATGCTTGCACAGACTAACACAGCTACCACTTTAAAAATTTCCCTGCTCTGTGATTAGATTTAAACTTCTCATGTGCTTTTTCTAAGCCTTCAGAACTCCTGATCTTTGACATAAGAGTTAAAAGAATCTGCAGAGGTGTTACCAGATGATAACACTAGCAATGAGATCGGATAACAACCGCTAAAGCCTGTGCGGTTACAATGTATCTCTATGGAGCTTTAACGTTATCCGATCCATCCCATAGGATTTTAACATGCATCGGATAACACTAAAAATTGGATTACACCAAGTGGAACCAAGTTTTAGCGTTATCCGAGGTTTTACTGTATATATGCACACACAGACTATATAAAAGGACTGTACAGTATCTCCCAAAGAGTTTTTGTGTGTGTGAAACTGGGGTTGATACTGTATGTCTAAATTGTTCTTCTTAAGATATGGGGTCTTCAGTGTTGACGTGATGATGGCAACTAGTCTAGATGGCTTGTAAAGGGACTTAAACAAATTTATGAATGATAAATCTGTCAGGAGGACCTAACTGTAACAGTGACATGCCACAAACCTGGTAAGCAGCAGCATTTCTCTAAATTCCAGACGTTGGATAAATAACAATGGAAGGGGTGAAAGTCCTGTTGTATGTGTTTGAGGAGATGGATATTCTGGTTTTTCCTAAATTATCCTTTAGCTGCTCAGATCCATAGTGACCATTAGCATTACAGACATCACCTCCTTCCCTTTCCACATTTCATTTCCTTTTCTGCCCCCCTTTTTTTGAAGAAACATGTTTGGCTTTGCTTCTTTAGAAGCAGGGGGACAGCCTTAGCTCCTTGCCAAGTATCTCCACCTTAATTAGCCAGAACTAGTATTCCTATCATCACCTTTCTTATCTCAGGTTATTTCTGTAATAAAATGCTAAGTAGCTGATTAGTCACTTCTGGTGAAGAACAAACTTAGATAGGTCCTTAATCTGTCCCAGCAAGGTTTTTTCCTGTTCTGTTACTAAGATAAGTGATCACAAAGGTAACAATAGGAGGATTGTTCTTTCTGGGTGGTGGACTTCACAGTTCTGTGAAGGAATAAAGCAGCCCCTGCATCTGGGTGAGAAAGACAAATCCAAGCAAGGACATTGGACTGACATAGCTTATGGTTGAAGAGCTGGGTAGTATTTCCTTGTGATTAAAGTTCTCTGCTTACATCAACATAATAAGATTGGGATATATTTTGAAAAGACTTTGTTCTGCCTGAAAGGAATGAAGGGCTGAAAGAAGGGCAGAAAAAAGAAAAGAAAACCTCTGGAATGCATGATACCTGGGAAGCACTAGAAAAAGACAATTTCTCTCCTCACCCCTGTCTTATGTCAAGATTTCAACCATAAAAGATAATCTTCAATGCCGAGAAAGTTACACAAGAACTGATCAAGCTGGCGACCAGCTTCCAGGAGCCATACAGTAGTTTGTCTTTAAGGTGCCACAACGCTATTTGTTTTGATTACTCTCTGATATGCTTGCACAGACTAACACGGCTACCACTTTAAAAAATTCCTTGCTCTGTGATTAGATTTAAACTTCTCACATGCATTTTCTAAGCCTTCAGAACTCCTGATCTTTGACATAAGAGTTAAAAGAATCTGCAGAGGTGTTACCCGATGATAACACTAGCAATGACTCTCTACAGATCACCACCACCAGCTACCTAATTTTGTGGTGACTAATCTGGAGAGAGCCTGTCAGCATTCAAGAGAGTGGGAGATTCTGGCTGAACCTTTGAAGCTCAACCCCTTCATTTGTTTGGAATAGTTCCATTGCAATATTATTATGTTACAGAGCAGTCATGGGACTGTTTTGGAGCTTTGGATGGGATGGGTTAGGAATAGAAGGGCACTGCTTGTACAGATGTCAGTGTGCCTGATTAAACTTCAGAAGAACATTCAGCGGTTCTAGAACAATTTATTCACATTGCCAAGCAAGAGGAAACATGTGGCCAAAAATGGGGACAAAAGAAGGTGCTGATGTGCTAATTTATATATACAGTAATACCCCGGATAACGTTATGACTTGGTTCCACAAGTCATGATGTTATCATATTTTTAGCGTTGTCCGATGCATGCATCAAACAACGCTAAAAAAAAAAGCCCTGACTTCAGGGAGAAACCGCTTTAAAGGCAGGCAGGGAAAGAAAGAGACCCGATTGGGTCTCTTTCTTTTCCTCCCTGCCTTTAAAGCCACCCCCCACCTGCAGCGGTCTCTGCGACTGCAGTAGGGTCGGATAAAGGTGCACCTTTCCCCCGACCCTACTGCAGTCACAGAGACTGCTTGTGTCTCTTTACCTCCCTATATTTAAGTTACAGGGAGGGGGATAGAGAGAGATGTGATTGGGTCTCTAGAGAACCAATCATGTCTCTCTCTTTACTTTACCCCTCCCTATAGTTTAAATACAGGGAGGGAAAGAAAGAGACACAAGCAGTCTCTCTCTCCCTGTAGTTTAAATACAGGGAGAAAAAGAGTAAGACGCGATCTCAGTAGTGAGTACTCAGAAGAGGTTTACCATTCCCTTCTTTTGGGGAGTTTTAGGACTATGCAGCTTGTCCAAGTCTATGTAGGTTGAATCCTCTCATAGCAGCCATAGTTAGGAATCGAACTCCTAACCTGCCAGATACCTAACTCACTGGGCTATTTAGCCTGGGAGTTTCTTAGAATGAAATTCAGTCCTTGGGTAGAAAGATATTCCTCACTCTTGAAACAGAGGAAGCATTCAAATTAAAGGCCATTTTTTTTACATAAGACAGAGGGTCACTTAACTTTAAGTTATTGTGAAGGTTTGCATAAACCTCTCATTCTGCTGCCATTGCCATGGTGTCAGAGATGAATTTCTGGGAAAAGGGTAATCAATTTGACTGGCACACACCAGTGGTGGGTGAGCCTGAATTAACTGATGGTTAGGACCAAAGACAAATTTGGTCAATCAACCACCTATCTTCTTTCTCTTGCTGCTCCCTCTCCAAACCTCCCCAGTAAGCCTCTGACAAAGAGACCAATTTCATTTTCAAGGTCTGAGTCACAACTTGGAAAATTGTCTCATTTTTGTACTATAATTTGCAGATACTTTCAGGCAGCACGACAAGTAGCTAGACTGGCAACAGGATTCTGGGAGATGTAGTTGAAAAAATAACTTCTTAAAGCTATAAACTGAACAGACAGCATCCCAAATCTCATTATGATATTACACTACTGCAATTTAAACAATGTTGTGGAAGCAAATTGTCTTCAGTTTAGAGTCACTGAAGACATTGTCTGCTACGTGTCAAGTCTGTTTGTGCATGCTGAATTCTTAACTTCAAACAACTTGCATCCAAAAATCATATTATTTGAATTTTTCTTGTTACCATAACTAACAAGTCTGTGGACAATGTGTATTGTGCTTACACTATGGGAAGATAAATCACCAGACAAATTAAAAGATTAGGAAACTTCCTCCACAAAAGAACCATAGAACCATTTTTAGATCTTCCTGGCGGTACATATTCTATGAGCCACTGCTTTGATATGCCAATTACCTGTAATTTGCTTTTTTGTCTCCACATCTTTGGTTTGCTGTAATAGCCTCAAGAGACTAGAGATCCCTTTCTGCTCTGATACTTCAAGCTTGTTGTCATTGTCTTCATAGACCAGGTTCCTCAAAGCACCGCATGCTGCTCTCTGGACATCCTCGTTCTGCACATTCAGAAGTTCCAGAAGTCTGGGAATACCTCCAAGTGAATAAATCTATAAAGGAAAAACAGGCATGTGTTTAAACCAAAGAAAACATTGTAAACACGGAGGTCAGCACTACAGAAAGATGCAGAGGATTCTAATGTATGGAAACACCTAGGGTAGTGAGGGCGAATCTTGGCACTCCAGGTGTTCTTGGAGTTCAATTCCCAGAAGCCCAAGTCTCTGTGAATCCATACAAATGGGTTTACTGTGTACACATGTGACATTATTCATGAATAAAGATGCAGGAAAGACTATACAGTATATGGAAATATTAATATGTAAGTATTATTTACTTCAGGCAGGAAAGCATTAGCATTTAGAATTCAGCTTCTTCTACTAATAGCTTGTAGGACATATTATTCTTGTGGTTCAGGCATATCAGAAAACAAAACAAACAAAACAAAACAAAAATAAAATAAAAAACACTGTAGCACTTTAAAGACTGCTATATTTTTATTGTTAGCTTTCGTGGATCAAGAAAAATATAGCAGTTAGTCTTTAAAGTGCTACAGTGTTTTTTATTTTATTTTGTTTTGTTTTCTGATATGCCTGAACCACAGACTAACACGGCTACTATTCCAAAAAATATTATTCTTGATGAGCTGTTTGTTCCTTTTCTGTTGCCTTTCCTCTGTGTCACTCTCTGTAAATGGCCACTTGCATTTTAATGCCACCTAGCATGTCTCCTTATGATACTATGCATGCATATATACCATAACAAGCAAGCATATGGAGCAGAATGGGAGATCACCAATGTCTGTTGGAAACCATGGTTTAATGCAGTGGTGCTCAAACTAAGGCCCAGGGGCCGGGTGCGGCCCCCAAGCCTTAGTGACCAGCTTCCTTAACCACATGATTGGCCCACGGACCAAAAAGTTTGGGCACCCCTGGTTTAATGGCTTGGGTAAGTTCTTCAGGAGCAAGTTTAGCTTGCTCTGCAGTTTAAAACAACAAGATAACTGTGCTTCAGGAAATAGATCTTCAGATTATAAATCATCTCCTGCACTTGATTCTCAACACAGACAGATACACAAGACTTAAGGTATGAGGCTGTGCAAGCCTGTTTTGTAAAAATAACAAGGGCGGTGGAGACATATTTTTTCACTGTAAAAGACACCTACATAACTTGTGTCTCTTGCTTGTGGAAGTGAATTTCATAAACAAGAGACATGGGCTGTGCAGATAGTATTTAAAACAAACAGGACTGCTTGCTTGTTATATATATTTTAATTGCATTTAGATTTCTGCAAATCTACTCAAGACATTGCCAATGGTTCATCTCCTTGATGAACACCTGAGCGGCGTGGCTGGCCGGCCATAAAAATGCCGCCTCCGCCACCACCACTGGACTCTTCCCTCTGAATTTTTCCTTGGCCACTTTCTGTGGGACTTTTCATATGAGTCCTGTGGGATTTAGCAAATGAGGTTTTTTGTTTTTGGTAATACTTTGTTACTGTGATACTGATACTTTTTGATACTACGATTTGTGATGATGATACTATAGGTTGTACACTAGTACCCCGAATAACGTTATGACTTGGTTCCACAAGTCCCGTCGTTATCCGGTTTTTAACGTTGTGCGATACATTGAACACACAATGTTAAAAAAAGCCCTGTTTCCCTGGAGGCTGCAGGAAGCCAGAACGTCGGGATTTGAATCCTGACATTTTGGCTTGCTGCTGCCTCTCGGGAGGTGGGGGAACTTTGGAAACAGCTTGGAGCGGGTTTCCCCACCTCCCTGGACCCGGCGGGGGGGTCAGAGACCCCAAAATTGGTAAAAAAAAAAGTCTGGTTTTTTTTTACCAATTTTGGGGTTTCTGACCCCCCCGCCGGGTCCAGGGAGGTGGGCAGACCTGATCCAAGGTGTTTCTGGGCTTCCCCAACGTCCTGAGCCAGTGCAGCAAGCCAGAATGTCAGAGTTCGAATCCCGACATTCTGGCTTGCTGCACTGGCTCAGGATGTCGGGGAAGCCCAGAAACACCTTGGATCGGGTCCCCACACCTCCCTGGACGCAGCGGGGGGGTCAGACACCCCAAAATTGGTAAAAAAAATGGACGGTTTTTTTACCAATTTTGGGGGCTCTGACCTCCCGCCGGGTCCAGGGAGGTGTGGGGACCCGCTCCAAGCAGTTTCCAAAGTTCTCCCACCTCCCTGGAGGCTGCAGCAAGGCAAAATGTCAGGATTCGAATCCCGACGTTCTGGCTTGCTGCAGCATAAAAGAGGGTGGGGGAAGTTCAAAATTAGCGCGCATCAGCTCTAGGGAGGTCGGGAGACCCGATGCGCGCTAATTTTGAACTTCCCCCACCCTCTTTTAGGCTGCAGCAAGCCAGAATGTCGGGATTAGAATCCTGACATTTTGCCTTGCTGCAGCCTCCAGGGAGGTGGGAGAACTTTGGAAACAGCTTGGATCGGGATTCAAACTCTGACATTCTGGCTTGCTGCACTGGCTCAGGACGGGGAAGCCCAGAAACACCTCCAGAGAGATCAGAGGACCCGATCTACAGCTGCAGGGTGGCTGGGTAAGCTGACGGGGACTCCCTGTCGGCTTCCCTAGCCACCCGCCCATGCCTCCGCAGCTGTGGGGTGGATGGGGAAGCCGATGGGGGAGCCCCCCGTCAGCTTTCCAGCCTCCCCACCCCTGCCTCCGTAGCTGCAGGGTGGCTGGGAAGCTGAACGGAGAACCCCGTTCAGCTTTCCACCCACCCTGCTGCTAAGAACGACTGTACCGTATAACGTTAAAAATCGCGTTATTCGATACAAGATTTTCCCGAAAATCTTGTAACGTTATGCGGTTTTCACCCTATACGGTACTCACGTTATACGGGGTATTACTGTATTATGATGATGTGGAACCTTGTAATTGTAACTATATATTTTGTATCTTTGTTTGCCGCCCAGAGTCGCTCTGTGAGTGGGGTGGCATACAAGTCTAATAACAAATAAATAAATACTCTAGACACACAGGAGACATGGGCTGTGCAGATGGTATTTAAAATAAACATGACTGCTTGCTCATTATATAGATTTTAATTGCATTTAGATTTCTTCAAATCTACTTAAGACATATTGTAAATGGTTCATCTCCTTGTACTTTATTGTCACACCAACCTTGCAATGAAGATCAGAGAATGAATATGACTACTTCAGGGTCTGCCAATGAATTTTATGACTCAGTGGCAACTAGAACCCAGATCCTCAAGCCCCATTCACATATGACAGACCTCTTAGCCATAAAGTGATTAGCAATAATGCCTAGTTCATATAACTTCCAAGTTTATTTGATTTATATCCTACCTCCTCCATGCCTCAAAGTGGCTTACAATAAAATAGTGCAAATAGTGAAATGAATGAAAGCACAAAAACATGAAAACACTCACAAAAAACCATCAGGGATGGAGGAAATGACACTGAAATGTGAGACTGTAAACAGAGATCAGAAGAACCTCTTTTTAAAGACATTCTTATCAGCTTTCTGTCAGGATGCAAAAATACATGATCCTTTAGAGTGATCTTTACAAATGGCTTAGGTGATGCTCTATTGCAGTGTTTCCCAAATGCTGGTGTTTGGACTTCAATTCCCAGAAGCTTAAGTCAATTCCCCAAAGCACTGATCAGTCAATATACTGGCTTAGGCTTCTGGGAACTGAAGTTCCTCTGTGGGGCCTGTACCCCACATTGGGAACCACTGCTCTATTGTTAACTTGGATTGATAATTCTAATATTTAAGGGATTCCTCTAGAAGAGGAATTTTTCTCCCCACTCTAAATTTTATTAAGCTGTATAAAAACATTGTGTTTTGGGGTGCATTCTAAATGCATCAACTAGGACAGCATATCACTATTCAGCTTTGCCTTTCCTGGAAAAATTCCTGCAGACATTCAGGTATGGGTGTCACACCCTGAGGTGGAAGGCAGATGAAAGGCCATGGCATTATATTCGCAGGACAGTCTTCATGGCTGATCACCATGAGGACTGCCAACATTTGGAATTGGATACGGCACAAGAAGAAAAAGGCACTCTTACAAGGCTAGTTTGCATGCAGAAGCCTATAGAATAATCTGATTAAGGACCAGACCAATGAATAAAACCCACTTTTAATAAATGTGGTGCCCCAGAATTCTTGAGTTTCAAGGCCAGCAAACCCTCTGCTAAGTGTCACCCTTAAGGGAAGAGGAAGCTCTGTATCTAAGAGCCCCTTTGCTGCCTTTCCTGTCTCTACAAGCTGCTCTGTCCTGTGTGAAGCTAGAGACCTGCATGTTTGTATTCCACTTGGATGGAACTGCTGATGGTTTAAATAGAGCTTGGACACATTTGGCACTACATTTCCTAGAACCCCCTGGGATATCATCCTGTCCACTTGGAGAACTATTATACTGACCATATTTATTGATAATCAAGTTAGGTAATCTGTGGCTTTCTAGGTGTTTTTGGAAGGCATCTCCTATCAGCCTTTGCTAGTGGCAAGGGGAGATGGGAGTTGCCATCCAAAAACTTTGAGAGGGTCATGGGTTTCAATGACTGACAGGCTGATTGTGTGTGCACATTGTATCAATTGAATCTTATCTATTATAGTTGCAGATTACAATTATGATGAATGGCTCACAGGCCAAAACATGCCTTTTAAGACACCTACTACCAGTTACTCTATAGCAATGATGGCGAACCTTTTAAAGACCAAGTGCCAAAACTGCAACCCCAAACCCACTCTGTGCTGGGGGGAGGGGGGAAGCGCTCCCATTGGGATGCTGGGCAGAGGGGTAGGCAAACTCTGTGCTGGGGGAGGGAGGAAACTCCCATTGGGCTGCTGGACAGAGGGGAGGGGTGAACTCTGTGCTGGGTCAACAGTGCGTGTACTTACAGAAAGGGCTCTGAGTGCCCCTTCTGGCATGCATGCCATAGGTTCGCCACCACTGCTCTATAGAATGAAGGGGACCTACAGGAAGTGCTGGTTAGCCCCACTTTCTGGATGCCAATGTGCTTTGACAAGTTTGTGCAGAAGAATGGCTTTTCATGCTGATTTCACAGCATTGATGCTCAGGTGTGGGTAAAGGTAGTCCATCAAACAACCTAAACCCAAAGTGGTTGCAGTTTTGTAGGTCAATACCAACATCATAACCTGGGCCCAAAATGAAATGAACTAATACCCACAGATAACATGATTCAGAATACTTGCCCACTCTCTGGGTATTTTTAGTTCCACAACAGCTACAGATGAAAATACTCCTAAAGCAAAAAGTATCTTCTCAAATGAGAAAGCTGCAACTCACCCTTTTTCTGGCCTCTGCTCTTTGGAAGCTCTCATGTTGTATAAAAACAATTGCTGCAAGGAGTCGGGGGGACACGGTGTTTTCGGTTTGTAATATATTCACTGCACGCTCCAGAGTCATCTCCCCTTCTTGATTTCTGGAGGGTTAAACATGAAGATTTAGTAAGCCAGGAGGCGAAAGTCCAATCCATTGCATTGTTCTTTTTCTCAGTACAGTATGTATAACTCTCACCAACCAACCAGATAAAAAGGAAATGGTATCATGGCACCTTAAAGACTAATAGATATAACATAGCCAATCTCAACCAGAACAGAGCCACTTGAATCAATGGAATTTATGGAGGAACTGGTTTAGCAAATCCCCATCAATCCAGAAGATTGCAAAAAACAACAACAAAAAACAGCGTGAGTTCGATCCTGACCAGGAATCAAAGTTGATTTCTGCCTTCCATTCTTCCAAGGTTGGTAAATGAGTATATTGGGGGCAAAATGGTAATTAACTTGTAAACTGGCCAAAGAGTGCACGAAGCACTATGGAGCAGTATAGAAGTGTGATTGCTTTGCTTTTGCTTTACTCTAGTTGCAACAGACTACTAAGCAAGACTAAACAACAAGATTTCAGTCACAGCTTGACAAAAGTTAAAAAAAAATGCAAACAATTCCTAGACTTCTCTGAGTAGCCTGACCACTGTTTATCACGGAAGGCCATTTAGAGTATGCAATGGGTTTGCCTGCACAAACATGGCCCGGTCAAGCCTGGATTGTTAAGATTAAGGTATTAATTTAGAGGCAACAATGCTGTAAAAAAAATAAAAGAAGGAACTCCAAGACTATGTAGAGCAGGGGTGTCCAAACTATGGACCATGGGCCGGATCCAGCCCCTGATGCCAATTCATCTGGCCCATAAAGCCCTCGTTGCTCCTGGAAGTGGAAGTAAAATGCCCCTATATAGGTGCGTTTTACTTCCACTTCCAGGAGCAACGAGGGCTTCATGGGCTGGATAAATTTGCATCAGGGGCCAGATCAGGCCCATAGGCCATAGTGACCACTCCCCTGAACCACATGACCGGCCCACAGCCTGAAAGGTTTGAGCACTCCTGATATAGAGTGTGTTGAAATGGCACTCATACCTCCAACATCACTTGTGGCACAGTTGCTGAATATGTTACTGGCTGACTGGAAACAATTAACACATATGACATGACTCATCCATTTCCAGGGATAGCTGATTTCATGCTAATATGTTTAATTTTCAAATTAGGGGAGGTCTTGTGTAAAGTGGTACTGATGATTATATTCTATTTGTCTTGTACACCGCCCTGAGTCGGTTACACCGAGTAGGGCGGTATGTAAATCTAATAAATAAATAAAAGTGACTCTAGAATGAAGAGTTCTCACATGGGTAAAGCTGTTCCAATTTATGGAAATAATGAAATAATGATCTTTGAAAAGTTCTATAACTCTGCTCTGTTCTCATGGCCAGAGGGATTCTGCTTCCTTTAGGTCAGTGATGGCAAATCTTTAGGTCAGTGATGGCAAACCCTGGCACTCCAGGTATTCTTGGACTTCAATTACAGAAGCCCAAGTCAGCATTCCTGCTGATCAAGGCTTCTGAGAAGCTACGTCCAAGAACATCTGGAGTGCTAAGGTTCATCATCACCGTCTTAGGTCATTGGCTTCCTCTTTCCCTACTATTTTCAACATTTCCCATCTCTTGTCTTTTCCACTGAACCTTGTTCTTAGGTAGGTTGCTCTTGCTAGAAAGCCAGCCACATCCAACTCTAGGGGCAGTGCTCATCTCCATTTACAGCCAAAGAGCCAATGAACATAAGCTATGCTACCCCGCTGCCTTCACATGTGGTACTCAACTCTGTTCTAAGTGCCAAAAAAGAGGCCACTCCAATTGGTTAGTTTCTGTCCATGGAAATGAAGTGGGGAAAGAGTGAGGAGTCTCCCGTCCCCCTGTGCGCCTCAGGTAGCAGGATGTTTTGAGCAAGAGAAAGACCTGACATGTTCCAAAAACAATGGAAATGAATTCTGTTTCAAACAAAGAAGCTCTTTCCAACTCTATTCAGTTTCCCTACAATCCTTGAGCAGTAGCGAAAATCATGGCATCATCTCAGCTGCTCCCGTCTATAGCGAGTTACCTGGAATGCATTATTTTCAGCAGACACTGCAGTTACCTTAAAAACTGCAGCTGTTATGTTCAATCCTGTTCTTTTCCTCACAATAAAGCCATTCACTTTGTATGACTTCTGCTCTGATATCATGAATAACTCCTTTCTGTCTTCCTGACATTGTATACCTTAACAGCTGCAAACTTAATTCCTGGGCACGCAAAATCATGTCATTAAACTCAGGGGAATGGAGCAGGAATTCCAAAAAAGAGCAACCCAAAAGATTGTTGTGAAACCAATACAGTCAAGGGTTAAATCACTTCAGCAACAAAAGTATATCTCTGGTTTTTGATATACAATCCTTTGCATGGCTCCAGGACAACAGTCTACCTGCTGTTAGCCTACTGCCCAGATGAATCATTCCCCAAAGAGGATGACCCTCAAGACAAAAAAATGCTATCTGCTCCTGCATTACTCCTTCCCCTTGTTCCACTTGACCAAAGCGCCTCTTGTAGCTTGTAAATGTTACTTTTGGGGGCTTGTAACTCCCACAATTCCTCAGTTAGCATGGCTACTTATAGCAATAGCAATTATACTTATATATCACCCCATAGCGTTTAGTGTACTCTCTGGGCAGTTGACAAAATAATTAGCATTTTGTCCCCAACATGCTGGGTACTCATTTTACCAACCTTGTAAGGATGGCAGGCTGAGTCAATCTTGAGTCCCATCAGGGTTGAACTGAAAACATTTTGGATGCAGTATAGCAGTTTAATCACTGTGCTACCAGAGCTCATGCTTAACACTCCAAAAAATGATTTCCCTTCAAGGTCTGTTCCCCCCTTTGACCACAAAAGACACTTTTTCACCAATGATGGTTGCTAAATGGATCCCCTATTTGTATAGAGGAACTATACCAGTGATATTTTAAGACAGTGATGGTGAACCTTTTAGAGACCAAGTACCCAAACTGCAACCCAAAACACACTTATTTATTGCAAATGCCAACACAGTAACATGGGAGGAAGGAAACGTTCCCATTGGACTGCTGGGCAGAGAGGAGGGGTGAACTTTGTGTTGGGGGAGGGAGAAAGTGCTCCCATTGGGCTGCTGGGCAGAGGGGTGGGGTGAACTCTGTGCTGGGGTGATTGCATGGGCGACCACAGAGAGGGCTCCGAGTGCCACCTCTGGCATGCGTGCCATAGGATCGCCACCACTGTTTTAAGATAATAGGGAAAGCTGTTGCTCTTGTGCATTTCCTATAAGCTTTCTAGAGGCAGTTTACTATCCACTCTTGGAAATAGAAAACCTCAGGGAGATTTCAACCCTTGAAAGACAATACAAACTTAGTAGGAGGCAGGGTGACCTGGGCACCAGACACACCCATATGTTTCTGATTCTTCATACTCTTTATTATTCTGCCCCGCCCCATCATATTTCAATTTGTCATGTTTGAGTAGAATTAAAAAAAAAAAAAGCAAATGCAGGCAACAGTGTTAAACAATGCTGCATGCATGAATTACCAAACAATGGACTACTGTTTGGTCAAAAGCAAACAGTGAAATCTATACAGATGGAAAAACTGGGTTCTTCCAGCTGTCCATTCTCCTACTATTGACAGGTGTTCTGTATAATTTTTGAAAGAGTCTAAAAACAAGCTGTTCAGATGATCACAATTTTCAGAAAAATACGGGGGGGGGGGAGGCACTATATGTAGTATTTATTGGTGCATAGGTTCTTTCACAGGTTATGCTGAATGGAGGCTGAACATGACTTCTCCGCCTCCTCCACAGGTACATTGTAAATTGTAAAGAAACCTATGGCATGGTGATGGCCACTCAGACCCAGCTTTGTTACTGGACAAAGTGGGACAACCAGCAGATGCTAGGCAACACATTCTAACCAAGCTGACTAATTTTAGATTCCATAAAAAATGCCGTTCTCTATCTCCAATGGTATGGTATGGGGGAATGTCACCCTGTCTTTTGCCCCATGGAGTAAACATGTCTTGGTCTCGGCCCACAACTGTTATCACAAATAGTGCTGAAAAAGCTTTTGACAAAATCATAGATCCCTCTGGAAGAATCATGGAATAAAAAATATACCAGATATAATTACATATTTTATTAAACACAACCCTAGTTTAGAGGAATGTCCCTTTGCCACAAAGGACAGATAATAAGACAAAGCCAGTGCTTCAGAACTTTGTTTTTGGGATTCCAACAGCCAATGGCCACAACAACTGGGGAATTCTGGGACCTGTAATCCAAAAAAAGCAACTGCCCCTGGCTGGGGTTGAAGAGCCGCCACTCTGGGCGGCAGGAACACCGATGTGACCCTGGGCCACGCCCATGGCCGGAGTTGTGCTTTTCTGGTACCAGGACTTGGCCATTGGGGTGGGGCCAGACATTGCCCTAATGGCCAGCCCAACCAGCCCAGCCCCTGGACTGTCTGTGGCCATTTTTGAACTTTTCTAGTTGGACGATCGGTATTTTATTTGCGAGTGTTTTTGTTGTGATTTTATTGTGTATTGTTGTGAGCCGTCCGAAGTCACGTTTGTTGATGGGCCACATAGAAATAGAACTATAACAACAACAATGCATACGGCTGTTAAAACTCACCCTAGTTGCGATCCAGTAAGGGTGGTCTTCTCTTGTTCTAAGAAACTGTTTCCTGCAGCTGCAGCCATAGCTGCGGTCATAGCCACCCTCTTTCCACCTGCATCAGCTACTGTAGTGCTGGTGATGGAAGTTGGCTGAGAGGCATCTTTTGAGTTCTGTGACCTGAAGGTAGTCTGATGCCAGTTGGACCTCAGAGATTGCCTATGTTGTGTCCCCATTTGGGAACTAATGGGATTTTGGACTTGCCCCACGGCAGAACCAGAAGTCTGGTAACTCTCTTTCTCCAGGAGGTTGTTCATGCTCCGGCTGTTCGCAATCCGCCGATAGATGGGCATCCCTGGGCTGTTGGGGGCACTGTCAACCACAGTTTCATTTGCTGGCCCAATGTAAAAGTGTCTTTGTACATTGTACCCTCGACTTGGTGTGTGGTGGCTTGTGTACCCAGCTATCTCAGAGCGAGCATATCTTGGGGGCATGATGTTAGACCTCTTGCTTTCTCCTTGCCTTAGGGTCAGCCCTCTGTTGTAATACAGGTCATTTTGGAAGAAAGCCAGCTTGTCAGGACTGCCATCAGGAGAAACTTCCAATCTCTTCAAAGGTTGCCTCTGAGACTTCTCTTCCATTGTTCTATAGGAGTTATACGAAACGTTTCTAGGTCCCCAGCCATTTTCATAATTACCTTGGGAGCCAATCTGTTTAGGAAATCAGCAAGAATAAAATAAACAAGAACGATATACTGAAACATAAATATATCGGTAAATAAGAATTTAAAGCGTATTCCATTGATTTAGATCTTAAAATATCTAGAACGGGAGTTCTCAACGTTTTAAAGCTGGGGCCCGGGCCATGCTCCCTCAGATGGCTTCAGGGGCTGGATGGCCATTTTGCCCTTCCTCCACCACATGGCATTTCATGTGGGGGCCACATGAAATGGTGCCATGGGCTGCATCCGGCCTGTGGGTTGAGAATCCCTGATCTAGAAGCATTCCATTATAAACAATTTCCAACTAGTGCTTTGAATATAAAGTTTGAATAACACTACAGCACTTCACTGAAACTCACTTCTGCATTAATACTATATTCCATTTCAACTGTTTTTGGCTACTGTAAAAAAATCATTTCAGCTATTTTTACTTCGCATTGAGTATATAGCCAGAATGTACCTGTGTATCATACTTCTACTGACACATGCATTTCTGTCAGTGGAAATGGAAGGAACTGATTCCTATTCTTTGCAGTTGAGGCATTGGGGAAAGGGATACAGTACTTTCTTCAATAAATAGGGCTCAAGGATTGATCTGGGCTGAAAGCTCTAAACGAGTTAACATAGTTAACACAATATTGGCTAAACATGTCCTTATCTCCTGAAGACATGCAGCTCTTTGGATCATTTCAGGAACAGCCTTGTGAAGAATACCAGTTGATCTGGTTTTGCTGTCTGGGACAATCAACTGCAGAGGTTTCCTAGGCACCAGAGGGCCAAATTATGTGTTGCAGAGAGCCAGATTTTCAGAGATGAAATCAAATTGTGTTTCAGAGACATGATTCAGGCAGTCCTTGACAAGTGACCATCCTTATCTATGGTATTTACAGTTACAAAAACTGGAGAATGAAGAAAGCTGGGTGAAAAAAATTACTCCTTTGAAACACAGTGTTGATGGAGAGCTTTGTAGATACAATGGACTATCAAAAAGGAAAATACTGTACATGGCTTTGGATAAAATAAAGCCTGAATGTTTACTAGAAGTTACAATGATTAAACTGAGGTTTCAAAATTACAAAATAAATAGTATTAGTAACTGGAAATGATAGTACTGATTATAATGCATAAATGTAAAAGATGAACATTGATGAAAACTGACAGGAAGAAATAGATTCACTCAAAATCTGGTTTTGGAGGAGAGCTTTATGAATACAGTACAATGGACTACCAGAAAGAGAAATAAATGGGTTCTAGATAAAATGAAACCTGAGCTCTCACAAGAAGCTAAAATAACTGCACTGAGACTATTGTACTTTAGAAATGTCATGGGAGGATTAGACTTATTGGCAAAGAGAATAATGCAAATAAAAGCTGAAAGAGGAAGACATATTGATGGATAAAGTCAATAAAGACTAGATACTTGAACAGAGCTATTAAAGATAGGACTTTCTAGAAGTCATTAATTCAAAGAATTGTAATAAGTTGGAAGAGACTTTTGAGTACACAACAACAATTTCTGGCAAAGATGGCCCACTTATCCCATAGATCCTGGGATGTAATTCTTTGTGAAGGTCATTCTCATATGGTTGCACTACCTGCAGCCTTTCAATTTCCATGGTAGTTCAGTTGGTTAAAACAAATTTTGTCCTGTTATTTCCTTATGGGAGCTGCTTCTTGTTACCATATACTGTACAGTGAAACCTCACTTAACACAAAACTCACATAACAAAAGGAAATCCATAGAAAATAGTGTCTCAGTTAACAATTTTTTTTCAGAATGGATTAATTGGTTTTCAATGCATTCCTATGGGAAACCACAGTTCAGTTAATAAATTTTGGTTTTCAATGCATTCCTATGGGAAGCTGCCTTCAATGCATTCCTATGGGAAATTTGCTTTACAAATTTATTGCAGTACAAAAGTCCCCGGAGAATGCATTAAACTTGTTAAGTGAGGTTCCACTGTAGATGAAAACCACATGAAATAATCTTTTATTTTGTGGTAATAAAACAGAGAGGTCTGTTGAGCAGGTGCAAAATGGACTACATATAACGCAAAAAAGGGAGATGACAAAGCAAGTAATTAGATAAATGTAGACACTGTAATTAAAAGCTGGGGCATACTTAACTTAATCCAAACAAGATGGCTTCAGTCTACAGTGCCCATAATACGTCTGATAAAGAAAGACAAAGGAAGAATTCCTCTTGGCTCCTGAACAAGCAAAAGCCCTTGTGTCTGAAATAAGGATTAGGGTTTTTTCCCCCTTGGTACAGATGTTGCATGTAGCAATTTAGCTCTTTGAATCATTTCTATTTCTGCTTGAAACTAAGTTGCGTAAGAGAAAAGTGATTTTAAAACATTCTCTTCTCCAAATTGTACAATTTATGAAACAATATCCTTTTTTGTCCTTATATCATCACAGAATTTATTTTGGTACATACAACAAACAGTCTTGGGCACCTTAATGGCCAACAATTTTTATCTGGCATAAGTTTCCATGGATGGTAGCACACGCCGTCAGTTGCACTGAATCCAATTTGCTGCACTCTATGAAAAAGCCACATTTGGTCTATCAATTTTTAAAGTGTCATCAAGATCCTCAAATGTGAGGAAAAACTAAACAAACATTGTTTTTGCTGAAACAAACTATTATGAGGGCTTCCTGGAAACCATGCTATTGGAATCCATTTTTCTTAACACAAAGCAACACCATTCTTTATCTAATGCTGAAATTTCATCCAGGTTTATCAGTTGTACACTGTACTGCGTTAAAAGTAGCTTAATCCTAGGAAGGTGGATACAGAGTTGCAGGTTAACTCAAACCCACTTTCCTACTCCCACCGGGTGAACCTTATCAGAAACTTGGTTCATGAGATTATGGCAATAGTAAGATATATTTCTGGCCTTTATACCTTAAAAGTGAGGAAACACTTAACAAACATTCTCTGAGTTTAAAACTGAACTCTCTGTTGCAGAAAAGCAAGCAACATCTACATATGACTTCATACTACTTCCACATTATCGACCATTTTTAAATTGGGAAGCTGTCACTCAAGATCAAAACATCTGGCAAATGTTAACAAACAAGGTGCTGAAATTTTTGATGCAAAAAGAATCAAGGATGCATCAAGGAAGAGAGAAATGAGAAAGCAAGGATGTAGCATCCTAAAAGCCCAATCAACCCAACTGGAACAACCAATTTCTCCCATGTTCTCATATCTTCTGGGCTTATTTTAGGCTTAGTCTTCTACATGTCTATCACTGTGATACTATTGAACCATAACTGCTCCCTGTCTTTTCCCCTTCCTTTAAATGGGGAATCTCACAGAAATGGTCTGTTCAGAAAATGAATGATAAACTACAAACGAATATTTCTCACCTGATGAGATTGTTGATAATATGAAGTTCCAAAAGAAGGCCTCGGAGCAAAATCTGTTTCGACTGCATCTAGTTTATACACGTATTCTGGAACACTGCTTGTCCGATGCAGGCTCCCTATAATGAGACACAAAAAACAGGATTCAATAAGGCGTATTCACTATTACTGAAAACTGAATATGTTGAGATATGATAGTTATGTAGGCAAAATGAGGCTTCTGCAACACAAAGAAGGCACTATATAAGAATACACCAAGGTTTGCAGATAGGACAAAACATCTTTTCGAAAACAAAATTAAGAGCAATTGTCAGCCCATCTAACTTTAAAAGAAAACCTCCACACCATCATGTGGTCCTAAGTATGGCAAAATATGTCAATAGCATGTCTGTGGTTCCTGATCTCTGTAGATACCACTTGTCCCTAAAGGAACTCAGAATAGTATTTTATTCTTGTGATAGCTGTAAAAGTCAGATCACATGCTAAGGAAGATGCCCGTTATCTGCTGTTTTTCCTCTAGGCATGCAATTCCTTAGATGAAGCACAACCAGACTTGCAAACAAAGCCCACTTTACTTCCTGATGATGAATCAAAAATCAAAAAACAGTTAATTTGTAAAATACAAATGAGCTGAGTTTGTGCTTGGTGTCTCATATGTCTTTTATATCTTCAGACAGTTCTCCTATTAGTGATGTCTAAACTATACTGCCGACTTCTGCGTACTCCAGCGTCTAGGCATGCCTGCCACATGTCCACGGAAACATCTGCAGACACAGACAGAGATGAGCACTGAAACCTAGAGTCGGATATGACTACGGTAGCTTTTGAGCAAGGGGACCTCGGAAAGGCGGGGTAATACTACCTAGTGAATTTCAGCCTTACCTTGAAAAGTAAATCTTCCTACTAGGGCATTGTATATTGGTTAATTTGAGCTGTCACTGATTCCCATTATTCCAGCCATTAAGTGTAATCCATCAGTTTTCACCATTTGATGACAAATTATTTTTTCCATTCCAAAAGAACAAATAGACACATTTTTGTATGAACTTTTAAAATGAAATTTTCAGCTTAATAAAGTGTTTCTATATTTCCCAAAAAGATATACTTTGCACACTTTTTCAAATATGTGATGCATACTTTTTCTTTGTGTGCCCTGCAGTACAAACGTCAGAAAAGCACAGATTTTAAGGTGTACATTTTTTCAGTTTATGTCTATGTTCAAGGAATGTAACTTCGACAGGCTTACCCTGCAAAGCAAGTTGAGTGTTTCATTCATCTCTACTCAAGTCTAACACTCTTTTCACTCAACCACATTGGAGTGTTTCATACAGCTGGTATAACTTTGCTGGATACTTCTGGTTTGTGATTAACTTGCTCTAACAGTGAGAAAAGGAAACCTGGTTAAAGAACCAGGTGGTTTCAAAATAAAGCACATAGGATCCCTTTTATACTTTATTTCCTAAACTTCTATCAGCTAAATCAAATCTGGAGGCATTATGCAAATAAAACCCAAAATAGCAGCTAATGTACATAATGAAACCCGAGACTTTCAAGTTCATGTTACTAATTCTAGAACATAAAATTGCCACAAGATCTTGAAAACTAAAAGTTATTTTTAATTAATATCTCCGCCAGCAAAGAGGAGGAAGAGGAAGAAGCACCACCACCACGACATAGCTGCATGCTGGATTTTCTTCTAATGTATGTAGAACAGGGTTTCCCAAACATTTTCACGTCACTTTTTTATTTTTGAAAAACTCTCACACCTATCACACTTTTTCAACCATCATCTAAACTCCTTTAAATTAAAATCTACTTCTTAAATTAAAATTAAAATGAAATAAGAGTAAATAAAAGCACAAATTAGCTTAAAATCTAAAATAAGCAATTTTCTTGAAAAATGTTTAAATTCTAGTAAAGACAGCTATTACATGAACTTAGTTTTTTTTAAAAAAAATCCTATATATTTTTTTTAAATAAAAAGCACATTATCTCATACACCCAGTGATGGGATGTAACACATTCGCACCAGTTCGCCAGAACCGGAAGTAACTTTTCCCAGTGTCCCGGAGAACCGGTAGCAGATTTTGGGGGGAACCACCTTCGGGGATTACCTTTTCACTGGTTACCTTTCCACTGTGCATGCGCTCCAAGCACTTGGTGTGCATGCACGCCTACAGTGCTTGGCGCGCATATGCATGGCCTCCTTGCTGTCCTCCTAAGCGGGAAGGAGGAACAGAAGTTGCTAGTCTGAAGCTCCCTATAGCCTGCTCCCCAGGGTAAGTGACTCACCTTTGGATGTGATGTGTCTGTGTGTATTTTAATGTGTATTTAATACCTTTACCTAAATTGATGTACTACCACAGTTCCTAAAAACCGGCAGGCCTGGCGTGCGTGGTTATTTTTATTTTATTTTTATTTTTTCTTTGGCCCCGCCCACATCATGACATTGGCTCTGCCCATGATGTCATGACATTAGCTCCCCCCACAATGTGATGACATCATGGTGGGGTAGTAAAATTTTGGACATCCCACCACTGCATATACCACCTTGGAATTTCTCTGTATACCCCTGGGGGATACTGTTTCCTGGTCCAGGAACTGATGGCATACAAGATGACACTTGCTATAGTCTGTATTTTTAGTAGAGCTATGAAGGCTATTACTAAGGCTCATACAGAAATACAGTAATACTGTACCTCAGATAACGTTTACCTCGGATAACGCTAAAATCGCATAACGTTAAGTAATCTGGGGGGAGAATTGGATCGAATAACATTAAGGTTCTATGGGATGGATCAGATAACAACTGCTAAAGCCTATGTGGTTACAATGTATCTCTATGGAGCTTTAACATTATCGGATCCATCCCATAGGATTTTAACATGCATCGGATAACACTAAAAATCGGATAACACCAAGACTTGTGGAACCAAGTCTTAGCGTTGTCCGAGGTATTACTGTACAAGTGTTCATTTTTATATTGTATTCTTGTATTATTTTTCTCCCCCTTCACTGACATACTGCTGCCTGTTCCTCTATTGCAGGAGTTCCCAAAATAAGGCCTGAAGGCGGGATCCAGCCCACGGCACAATTTCATGTGCCCCCCCCCCATCCCTCCAAGGGCATTCGAGAAACAAAATGGCCACCCCCCTCATGCAGGCAGGCCCTGGAAGCTGACTGAGAGAGCATGACCCAATCCCTGGCTTGAAAATCTTGTGAATCCCTGCTCTATTGCTTCTACAACTCTAGCCAATCCCTACTCACTTCTTGCTATGCTTTGGAATCTGTCAGCTACAAACCAGAGCATTCAGTACTTCCTTAATCTCCACCAGAATGAGATATGCAGACTGTTTTAAAGGCCACCAGCACATTCTTGCAGATTAGAAATGAGATGTGTGTCAGAACAAAAAGTTAATGAATCTTCCCATCCATACCTGGTAGGTTAAGTAATCCTACAAAAAAAGTGGGGGGGGGGAGGCCAGACAAACAGCATATATTATCTTCAGGTTCGGGAGGATCAGTAGTTTGTTTGATCTCCTTGGTTACAATCTGGTTTTTGCTTTAATTTAGAAATAAAATTCTCCCAGGCTGTGTACACTGACATAAGGTTCTCAGCAAATCAAGTCCACTGATTAAAATGGATTATTTGTCTACATGCAATGAGAATAGATTGTGTGCAGCCCTCTTGAGATTGCAAAAACTTGTAGTAGGTGGAAAGCAATGATGAAAGTGGTTACTTGGGTAATAATAATTTCATGTCAGAGATTACTCTGGGTTGAAAGGATTTTTGCTAGAGAAACTCCGTTCAGGGATGCTCGAATGAGGCTCCTCCTTTCATGTCCCCAAGTGCAGCCCTCGAGTATAAAAATTCAACCTTTCTGTCTCCAAGCTCACAGTCTTAATCACTAGGGCAAAACCTTAAAATAAGACTACACCAGGAATAGCATAGGCTTCAAATAAAAAGCTAGAAGAAGCATTCTAGGCTAAGTAACTGTCATTCCTGTCCATTAATTGTATTAAATACAGTTAATTCCAAACAGCATCATGTATGCAGTCTATTAGGGAGAATGAAACAGTTGCGTCAAGCATCAGATTTTTGTGGCACAAAAGGACAGCAAAATGTTACCTAGTTAATCTGCTATTATTGTATCTCCACAAGCATCTATAAAAACCTAGATACTTTTAATGACATTGGTCCAATGTCAGTTCAAGCAAATAATAGTAAACAAATTGGAGTTCAAATGGAGCCTATTACTCCTTACCAAGCCACCATTTTGTTTATAAGCACTGAACCTTGAGACTTCTAATTTAGGATTAATATCCATTTTCCATGACCGCAACAGCATCAATAATATCCATGTTTCTGTGAAATTGTTTGGTAAGTAAATGTGTCCTTAAGGTTCTGTTTAGCACTGGCTACTTCTACTCCTTTCTGTCCATATCTACTTAGTACAGATAAGGAGAGTATAAGTACAACAGCTACAGTCTCCTTACTTCAGAGGCAGTGCTTTTACAACTGTAAGCCCTCAAAGAAAGAAATCGGATGGATCGGGATACGAAGGGAAGGGGAAAACAAGCAGACCTAGGCAACAGATTTGGGGAGGAGTTTCCTTGGTGCCCTGCCTCTTTTGCTCCTGCTGTAAGCTGGAGCAAACCCCTCAACATTGGCTCAAGTGATCACACTACCTGAGTCAACACACTAGAAGCCTACTGCCCTCAGTCCCAGTGCTGAAGTTAAATACAACTGCCATTTTGTTTTGTTTCTGTGGATGGTATTCATGTGTGGTTTTGTGTATGCTTGTGTGTACGTCCATGCTTCAAAAATTGTCTGTTACTTTGGAGGACAGAGCTATGTCTGCCAGATGCAAAGGGAAGCACGTCCTAGGATAGTTTTTGACTGAGAACATAAATGTAAGGGCTTAGTGGTGAAGTGGTTAAGACGCTGAGCTTGATGACTGGAAGGTCAGCAGGTCAAGATCTGAGTGGTATGCTACCAAGTGAGCGCCCAGCCGTCTGTCCCGGCTCCTGCCAACCTAGCAGTTTGAAAGCAAGAAATTGCAAGTAGATAAATAGGTACTGCTTTGGTAGGAAAGGTAATAGTGTTCCGTGAGCTCTGGCATCCAATCATGCCTGCCACATGGCCATGAAAATGTCTGCAGACAAAAGACAATACTGGCTCTCTGGCTGTAAATAGAGATGACCACTGCCCCATTGAGTTGGGCATGGCTAGCTTTTGAGCAAGGGAGAACTTTACTTTAGCCGACATAAATGTAACCTGTTCAGTTGACACACAACAAAATGCACAGGCCATGCTTTCAGGCCCACCATCTAAACCAGGGGCCTCAATCTTTTCAAGCTGAGGGCTGGGTGACATTCCCTCAGACACCTTGGAGGTCTGGAGTCATTTTGCCCTGCCTGCACGATGGGGGCAGCCTGTACATTAAACAGGAACCACACATGGCACTTCTGGTTGTGGTGGAGGCAGGGGGCATATGAAATGGTGCTGCGGGCCACATCTGGCCCATTGACCGCAGGTTGAAAACCCTTGATCGAAACAATGGATAGAAGACATAACAGAAGGCAGTGGAAGGAAATGGCAGAGGTGTGAGATAAGAGTGAAGAGGTTAATAATTTCCCATTGCAAATGAATTACTGACTCTCTTATTCACACACAGAGAACTACTAGCAAATAGAGGAGACCCTGTCTGATGCAATGGCATCCATGCAACTTTCTGCATCTGATTAGAAAGTGATAATCCTTAAGGATGATCAGTTGATAACTGAGATTCTAATTTAAATTTATACAGATTAGGGCTTTAAAGCATTCAATAGTCTTAAGCAGGTTTATGAATGAATTGGTTTCTTATCTCTTAGTGAAATTAGTACAAGATTGTCCCCTGGGAAGCTGTGTTCAGTGAATAAAGCAGCTTCGCAGAAAATGGAAAAACATGCAGTTCCTTTTGGAACAAACATTTTTCTCCTTGATTAAGAATTGTGGGGAAAGACTCAGATGCAACTTTGTAGGCTCCAACATGGTATTATTTAATACAATATCTTTTATACCTTTCTGACTAACAGGGAATTTTTGATACAGTACCGTACTAAGAAAAAACACATGTGACTATATAAGGGTATTTGCTGGCATATAAGATGCATCATAGTATAAGACACACCCTGTTATGACCGTAGTAGTGGTGGTGGTGGTGGTGGTGGTGGTGGTGGTGGTGGTGGTAGCAGTAGTAGTAAAGCAAAGTTGCCAGTTGTTGGGGAGATAGTGACAATTTCAGCCATGCCATTTATGGCACTCTTGTCCAGTGGAAGCAGTGAAGACTGCATATGGATTACATGCTACCCAATCAAAATTAAAACATTAAATAGTGTCATGAGAGAGGGATAAATTTGCTGGAACAATTTTAAAACACACTGCAGCAGCCAGAGGGTAACACAAATTAAAGGCACAGCGGGACAATGTCCTCAATCCCTCCCACAGCTCGTGTGGGAGAAGATGGCTAATAATAAAAGTCCGAGGGGACTTTATAGGTAATACCCAGAACTTAGCACTGTGCCCAGAAACAAACAGAAAAGCATGTTGGGGGAGGAGAAGCATTTGCAAAAGAATAGGAATGCTTGGGGGGAAAAGAAACATCAAAACTCCATCTGCCTACTGCCCTTTGGATGGCTTTATAAGCCAGCAAACTCTTATATAAGGAAATGGTTCTTGAAAAGTATTCTCTCTTTCTCACTGACTGGACGAGGTCAATTAGCAGGACCTATAAACACTGACACAACCTTGAAAATGCAATATATTGCTGACAAAATGGCAGCACTTGTTTGCCTTGGGAAGATAATGTCTCTTAGCGTCAACCACCTGTATAACCAAAACAAAATTCAAAACCAAAGTGTTGTGCTACCTTTGTGACTGACAAGTTTCAGTGAGAGGCTTTATAGCTTGCAGGCTACTTCCTTAGACGCAGTAAAAATTCAAAGCTCACACACAACATTTTGGTTTTTCCTATACACACTGAAATGGACTCGTGACTATCTCTTTGAAAACTTCTGCTTCAGCTATCAGAACAAAATGCTATTATGAGTTCCATCTCGGAAGGTTTTGATCCATTTTATCACCTCCTCCTACAGCAAAACCTGGAGGTGAATGTGGATGGGACTGGAGCCAACCAAGACTTACTGAGAAATTCCAGTGTGGATTTGAAGTTTGTAGAGGCATTAAAAACAATTTTTAAATAACCATATGGGGCTGACGTCTTCACCCAATCTCCAGGAACACAAAGGAGTTCTATGTATGTTAAGAGGTGGCACAACATTTCATTGCAGGATCCACTTGGGCTAAATAATATTAGGTACAGAAACTGGTTGCCAACATTTCATTCCATTTTGACGTGACCAAGACACAGTACAGAGAAGAACTTTTGCAGATAAAAACAGACATGTAGCTGATACTATTGGAATCAACCATAAAGCAGCTTGGCTCTGAAACAGAATAACGGAGCACCTCTTTGCTTCTTCACGTGCAAGTCAACCACTGCTTGCCATTTATTTGTTTGGTGCATTGACGGTGAACATAACAAATGAATATAAATAATACTTTTAAGCAGCACTGCTTGAATACCAAAGCTAAAGTTAGCACAAGGAACAATATCATCAAGAAGTTGACAAACTATACACAGGAAGCTTGACCATCCACACTGCGTACATCAACTTTAGCTCTCAGCATACTGAAGCCCTTAGACAGGCTGCATAGTCCTAGAAAGCCCTCTGGAAGGATTGAGTCTATTATGACTTGAAACTCTGGGAGCATATATAAAAATCAGAATCAACTTGACAGTTTATTAGTAGGAGTAGTAACTGTGACTATTATACAAGATGCAGATTGTTAGAGATACAATCTCCAACCTCCAGATGTTCTATTCGTTGTGTCCCCGCTGGCAGTTTCCAAAATGGTAACAGATAATAAGAGCCACACTTCAAAATGGAAGGTGTTCCATATTGTCAAAGTAAGTTCAGTATTGTATAGCTAATGAAAGCCGATGTTAGATATTCATTTATTCAAATAAGATTTCCATGTACAATAGGCAAATAAACATTTTTTTAAATCAACATATTTTATGTTTATCATAATTTAAGGACAAAATGTAAGCCAAAATGTGAAGGCATGGCCATGCTGCTCCAAATTTACAAATCCTGCCACAAAATCCTTTCACTCATCTTCTGTATGCAACTTCTCTTATCTAATCTCCGCAAGATTAGTTTAGAGGTAAACTGAAACCTCCCCTGTCTAGATATAGATCTGGCAGCTGTAGTTTAACCATCTTTATCTCAATTCATTTGCAAATTAGTTGTACAGGTTCAGATCTGATCTATATAAAAGTTGGGTTTACACAAAGTTCATCTTGCTTAATTTGTGCTTTGCCTCTTTCAATAGGGCAAAGTGAACTTTTCAAAGACTTTCCTTAATTGCCAATTAACATCTGAGGTATCTTAGAAGACTGAGCAGTTGCAGAGGGATATTAACCATGTTAGTATGTTACAGCAAACATAATAGACATTATTCGTGAAGCATTTAAAGAACCCAGACTGGTCATCCTAGCTGGGAGATTTTGTAGTCTAATAAAATAACACTTCAATCTTTTGCAACAGATTTAGGGAAGTAGTTCTAATCCTTGAAAGTTTATGACATAATAAATGTGTTAGCCTTGCAGGTGCCAGAAGGCTCCTTCATGTTTGCTCAAAAGAAGAGCAATTATGTAGAACAAAGGAAAAGTAAAGAGATTAGATTTCAAAGTGTGAAGGAAAGTTTATCAGGCTTAAATCGTCAAGGCTGTAAGGCCTGTCATTAAGGTGCTTTAAACAAAATGGCAGCTTGTACCAATGGCATAAATTGGAGTGCAAACATGCTAGAATCTACCAGCATTGAGAGGCTGAAAGTAAACTAACAGATTTTTAAAAATTATCTTTTCATTAAAGGTAACAGATTCCCCTTCTTTATCCACTGTCCTTTTAACATTCTCAATTAGATAGAGCTAAGTCAGCATTTCCCAACCTTTGGTTTTTGAACTTCAATTCCCAGATGCCTATATCAATTCCCCAAAGCACTGATCAGCCAATGTACTGACTTAGGCTTCTGGGAATTGAAGTCCACTGGTGGGGCGTGGTCCCCAGGTTGGTCCTCACCCATGTCATGAAAACGATTGATATGTTTGAAATATGGTGCTGGAGGAGGTTTCTGCAGATACCCTGGACACTCTGAAAGACAAACAAATGCATCCTAGAGCAAATCAAGCTTGAACTATCTCTGGAGGCAAATGATGAAGCTGAGGCTGTCCTATTTTGGACACATCATGACCACGCAAACACAATAATCCTGAGGAAGGTTGAAGGCAGCAGGAAAAGCAGAAGACCAAATATGAGATGATTGACTCCCTAAGCAAAGCCAAAGCCTCGAGTCTACAAGAGTTGAACAGAACTGTTGAACATGGCACAGTTTAGAAACTGTCGATTCACAGGGCCACCATAAACCAGAGGCAACCTGACAGCACACAGCCACCACCCAAACTCACACTGAACTACAGGAATCATGTTAACCTGTAGATTCAGCCCCTTTCAACTCAAAATGATCACCTGAACATACTTCTCCCAATGTAAAGGAGAAAGAGCCACATTTCATGTGTTTATTAGAGAAATATACCAGTAATACCAGAAATATACAACTTCAAAAATCCAACAGTAAATCTTTCATAAGAGGAGAAATCAGAAGAGGAAGGAACTCACCAAAGAAAACATATAGAGTAGCAGGATTCTTGAAAGCACTACTTCTGCTCCTTGGGTGACTAGCCCTCACCGAGTGATTGATAAGCCTACCATTTATGACTGGAGAACATAAATATTATTTCCTTGTGTTTATTAGATTAGCATGATGTGCATACAAACACAACTGCACCTTTTTCTTTGCTTGTTCATGTTTGTGTCAGAGATTACTCTGGGTTGAAAGGATTTTTGCAAGGGGTGCCCGAATAAGGCTTTCATGTCCCCCATTTTGTAGCTCTCAGGAATCGAACCTGGCTTTCCGGTCTCCAAGCCTAGTGCAGTAGCCACTTGCTAGCTCTTGGGGACATGAAAGGAGCCTCATTCAGGTGTCCATTGAGTGGAGTTTCTCCAGAAAAACCCCTTTCAACCCAGAATAATTTCTGACACAAAATTATTTTTCTTTGCTGAAGAATAAAATTAACCTCAAGGGTACAATATATCATTGGCCTTTAATAGATGAAAGAGAATTTGCCAGGAGTTCTTGAAGCTGCCCCAGCTGCATGTGGTTACATCTGCAGGCCACAATCTTCACTGAATGTCCATGGAATGGGAATCTTTGTGAACAGAGCTTTTGGACTACTTATCAGACATACATGTGATGAACGTGCATATGCATTTATCACTCCTGTCCCATACAATTTCCTCACCATGCAAGACAAACTCTGTCATGTGGTATAGTGAGGGAATGGTCTTAAGCAGCAGACCTTAGATGATCTGACAGGACAGGAAATTGCTGCTGCTGTTATTATTAATAATAATAATAAACAGCAAATATGGTTGTTCTAGAAGTGCATGGATTTTTTTTACTCCAAGTACCAAAACAACTTAGTACTTCTGGCATATGGGGTGGGTGGGATTAGGGGCCTGGCCTGCATCTTTGTAATAAATGTTCATGATTAAAGAGCTCCCATGTATAAAGCTTGTTAACATTTGAGTCATGTGTTTTTGTTTATGAAAAGCAATGCCTTCAAAATTCCTGGCATCTCAAAAATGCAAAATGCCCCAAATACCAACACATGGGGGGGGGGAGGACAGGACCTTGGCAAGACAAGAATGATATGTAACCAGCACCTGGAAAAGTTGCTTTTTGGATGACAACTGTCCCAGCTGGGGAGTTCAGGAGTTGTAGCAATAAACAAACTTTTTTAAAACTCTGTAAAGAATAGAGCAAAACTCTACCAATAGGCTGCAAAGGTTTTGTAGGAAGTGTTTTGCTTTGTAAGTGTAGTTTGGTAAGTATGTATACTCAGGCATTATTCCAAATCACCCTGCCTTTCCATTGGTCAGATTTAGATAAAGAAACAAGCTGTAGAGATCTTTGGTGTGCTGTTCCCAAACAACAAGTCAGCATTAAATTACAGCCTGAGACACTGTCAAAAACACTGCCCATTGGTATGTGGCAGGTTTATCCTTCTGCTTTTATAACTTATGACTTTTTATTTAAAACATTTTACCCTACTTTTCTTCTACAAAGGACCCAATAACACCATGACTTTATACACTGGGAAGATAAGTGACAGGAATGTAGCTGGTCTCTCTCCTTCATGCCTACCACTTCATTCTTAGGAAAATTGTACTGCTTGGTTAGATAAGGAATGAGTAGTAAATTGTTAATGAAGCAATGTTCATAGTGACAGGATGCCTCAAACCTGGCACTGATTTCAGGGTTTACTATAGATGTAAAAAAACAACAACCAAACCTTCCCACTCAAAATGGTCCAAAGGCCATATAGAGCTTGATGCTGCAAAGCAAAGCAACCAGGCAATCAGTAGAACCATGTTTTACAGAATTAAAATCTCAGGACCTTCTGAATAGCAAGGACTTTAACAACAGGTAGCACTCTTTCAGCTGCTGAGCACAGCAGCTTAAAGAGAAACTGATTTTCTCAGGAGCAAATGTATTGTTGCAAGCTATGGTAATGCAAGGTATCTGAGCCTGATGTGATCTTGAACTGGCCATACTTTTGGATTTTGCTTTTGTGGCCAGCTATAGGACTATCCTGAGGAGCATCCACTACTGTATTTCAAACTGACCACTGCAAATGACCATTTTTCATCAGCACAGAACAACATAAGCAATGCAGGGCCAATTCACAAAACACATCACAGAACACTCAAAAGCCACCAGGTCATGTCCTTGTAACATTTACATAGCAGGATGCCCCATGATTCCAAATCTGAACAGTCTAACATACCATCCAATATAGGGAAACGTCTACAGTATACTAACATCAGACATAAGTAAGCAGGCCAGTTTAGGGAATGTGCCTTGAGGGGAAGCAATAATACAATGAAACGTATTGCGATGAGTCAAAGGTTGGACTGGGTTGTTCAGAGAAACCAACTGCTTGAAAGGACAGCCAAGAATTTAAAGATAAAATCCTATACTCTATAATGAATACGATGAATGATTTGTGTTGGAAGACAACCCAGTATGAGTGGCTTTGGGCAAGCTGCACAGTCCCAGGGCACCAGCAAAAGAAGGGAAGTGTAAACCACTTCTGAGTATTCTTTATCTAAAAAACTCTGAAAATGGTCACCATAAGTCAGAACTGACTTTGTGGAATGCAATTATTGTTAATATACGTTTCACAATATAATATGCTGTATGGATTATGGACCAAACTGCTAGACAGTTCTATGAGGACTAGATACTGAGTTATCTATGTGGTTAATATCCTACTAGATAAAAGCATGTAACTGTTGTCTGATGGAATAAAAGCCATAATAAATAGAGTAAGAACATTTGTAGCAGCTGCCCATAAGCTGAGGAGAAATTTTGTAAAGACTCGCATGGGTAATTAAAAAGACTTAATTTTTTTTGAAATTGTTTGTATTTTTAATTTGTTGACATTTTGCTTTCAACCCAGTAATCTACAGATGGACTTACTGTATTTTTCAAATTCTTAGCACTATGTTTCAAAGTTAACACTCCACAGGTGTATGTATTTCTATTTATGTTTTAAATGTAATGCCAGTTGTGGTTGCCTAACCAAAGTGACAGAATCAACAATAAAGGTGCAGTACTACAGATTACAGTCATACCTCGCATAATGAATTTAATGCGTTCTGCGAGGCTGCTCACTATGCAAAAAAATCGCTATGTGAGTCAGACTCTCATAATGAATTTTTCGCTATGCGAGTTGGACTTTTCCCTATGGAAAAACTTGCATAACGAGCGTTTCTATGGGGAAAACTCGCATAGCGAAAAATTCATTATGCAAGTCGGACCGCTTAGCAAAAAACTTGCTCGTTATGTGAGTTTTTCGCTAAGCGAAACACTCGTTATGCGAGGTTTGACTGTAATATGCTGATCTTTATTTCTCATCTAAAAAAAATATTGAGGAGCAAAGTTGCTTGCAATAAAATTAAAACATGTACAGAAAAATATGCAAATAATTACCATGTTAAAATATAATTTGAAACATAATGGTTTTTTTGTTGTTCAGTCACACAGTGGATTCCAACCCTTTGCGACCCCATGGACCACCATCCGCCAGGCACTTCTGTCCTCCACCATCCTCCTCAACTTGCTCAACTCTGTGCCCATTGTGTCTACAATACCATCTAGCCATCTCATTTTGGGCCGCCCCCTTCTTCTTTTGCCCTCCACCCTTCCCAGCATCAAGGCTTTATAAGTGTTAAAAACACATTGCTAGAAAAGGACAACACCCAGATCTTAAAAGGCCTCTTTCAAAAAGGCAACTTCTGCCTATCAGTGGAAGAAGAGAAGGGAGTGGCCCCAGTATACACTCATAACTGCTTATTTGCTAAGTACACAACCACAACTGAGGTAGAAGCAGATCTTTGTAAAAAGAAAATTAATCTCATGAGACTGATTTGTGGTCTACAAGATTCAAAGTAAGGTAGAGTGGGGTGGAGGGCTGCCTCAGGCAGCTTATTTTGAGCCCCAAAGAAAAATGGCGAATTGTTCATGATTACATTTCTTATCCACGGAAACATCTGCAAACACAGACAGCACTGCTCTTGGCTATAAACAGAGATGAGCACTGAACCCTAGAGTCGGATACAACTGGCTTTCGAGCAAAGGCTACTTTTACCTTTACACATCTTATTATTATACATATACTGAAAGTTGGGGGGGGGGGATAAGTACTTTGTGGAAGTATCTAGTTCCTGTGGCAAATGAATTGGGCTAGCGTTGTGCCCCATTTGCTGCTGGGCCTCAGGAAACAAAAGGCACTGGGTCAATCTACCAACCAGACAAATAATTGCCATTTCTTTATAGATACTTCCAATATATAATCAAGGCACGCCTCGATGATATCCTCAAGGCTGCGGCAGTCCATTGCAGTCCTGGTGTTAACCCTGCATGTCTCATTTCATATGTGCTGCAGGAGATGGCTCCGTGATCATAGTGTGTGGGTCACTTCATGGCAAGCTGGGATCCACCTTAAACAAATTCACGCCAATGGCATTTTTCCTGCTTCGGGGAAAAATGCATTCTCGGATAAGAGTTGCAGTTGACAAGGATGACTTCCAATCAATAATTGAAGGTTAAAACATGGGAGGAGTCAGAGTCTTGGGTGACAGGCATGGACATTTCCCAAACTATGTTTCCCAGAACACTGGTGGGACTTCAATTCCCAGAAGCCTAAGACAGCACGTTGGCTGATCAATGCTTTGGGCAATTGACTTTGACTTCTGGGAATTGAAGCCCAAAACCCAAAGACTGGAAAACATCCTACCAAAGTAGCACAGAACAGACTTACGGAGAAGAATAACTGCAGTTGGTTAAGAATGACATTAACAACTTTGTTAAAGATCTGAGCTGACATAATTTTATTATAATTGAAATGGCACAAGGTAAGAAGTTTTATGGCATGCAAATAAGCTGGTTCTCAGAACTATATTATTAAGTACATCATAATTACAGGGACTGCGGAATATATCTGATGGCACTTCTCTTGATACTTTTTATTCTTTACTTTAAAAAAACACATGACTTGACTTTTCAAATTAAACTCCAAACTGTTTTGTGTGCCTATCTGGAGATCTATAGCCTTTGCTTGTGTAGTTTCTTACTTCATGCTGATGTTGCATGTTTATTTCATTCATTTCTGCACTCGCTTTATGCCAGTGTTTCCAAACCTTTTGTTTTTTGGACTTCAATTCCCAGAAGCCGAAGTCAATTCTCCAAAGCACTGATCAGCCAATGTACTGACCTAGGCTTCTGGGAACTGGAGTCCAAAAACCAAAGGTTGGGAAACACTGCTTTTATACAAAACTAAAGTAATGCAAAATATTTGTCTGTACAGTACAAATATCACTTCCCCCCATAACAGACCAAGTGTATGAGGAAACAGCAGAGCTATAAAATCTGCCACATCACATGGAATTATAGTTGCATGTGCTCCATAATAATTACTGTCTCTGATTTGCATACATGTAAAATACTAGGTTTATTACAAGTTTGAGAATGTCCCCCCTAGATCTGAAAAAGACTCCCACTAATGTAAAATGTAGCCTGGCTATTGCCTTCCTAGGTTTCTTCTTCTGCCATATCCAAATCCAAATATTGGCGATCATCATGCTGATCACCCATGATGACTGTCCTGAGACTATAATGCAGTGGCCTTTCATCTGACTTCTGCATCACAGTGTGACACCTGTACCACTGATCCAGTTCCACGAGTCACTTTCTGGTTCTGAGCCCTTTTGGCACACAAATTCCTCCTCAGCCCCAGGCCAGTATTGATGAAGCTGCTGCTCACCATCAAGATGGATTCAACTGTGATTTAAGCCCTGTGGATTTTGGCACCCAAGGCCTTTAGTCCTCAGGGTTGTCAGGTTAGTTAACTGCCGGCAGACACTCAGCGTTGAGCCACTGGCAGTATGGTCTACTTTATTACCATAGCAGGATAACTTGGTCAGACTCACTTCCTATGTTTAGGTAAAGGTTGCTCTTGCTCAAAAGCCAGTCTTATCTGGTTATAGCCAAAGAGCCAGCACTGTCTGAGTCAGCAGACGTTTCCATGGACATGTGGCAGGCATGCCTCAACACCAGAGTGCATGGAACACTGTTTACCTTCCCAATGAAGTGGTCCCTATTTATCTACTTGTAATTTCTTGGTTTCGAGCTGCTAGGTTGGCAGGAGCTGTGACAGAGACAGAAGCTCACTCTGTCATACAGTACCCGGGAAATGAACTCTGACCATCCAGTTAGTGAGTTCAATGTCTTAATCATTTGAGCCATCACAGTATGTTTAGTACAGGTAAAATAAAAGGAGAATGCTCCCCTTTCTACTTTAACATATCTGATACAGTACAAGAGAAACCGGCAGTCCAAAGAAATTTAAATGAAAGGAGGGAGGGTAAAACAGGTGGGAAAGAGACAAAGCTGAAAACAGAGTACAGTACAGTAGTTGAAAACGCAAGGAAGGAAATGAAAATGGAGAAGGAAAAAAATAGAAGAAAAGTAATTGGTGAACTATCAATGGAAAGACCTTGTGATCTGGATAACACCTGTGGTTTTATGTGCCATCAGATTTATGACAGCCTTATAAATCCCAAACAGTAAAATGTATTCTCTTATTTTGCCTGAAGCAAAAAAGCAGGATCTTACTCCACATACCTCTGTGTCAAGCTTCAAAACCCATATGACACAGAGGTATTTTGATTTCTCTGTCCAATTCAACCTCAGGCATTTGAGGGAGGGGGAAGGTTAAGGGGAAGGGCAAGCCAACAATTTACCCAAGAGCTGTGAACTGTTACCTTTGCCACCTCGCCTGCTCTCCTGCAAAATTTGAAATTCCATTTTGCTTTGCTGGCAGTCTGGCTTCAAAAGCCCAGAAAAGACATCACCTTAGTCCCAATTTTTGAACCATCAGCCTGAACCCCAAGTTCTGGACCACCTTTGCCAGACAAACAGTTCTGGGAGTCTCAAAAGCCTAGCTGCAAATGCTGGAGAGACCCAACCAAGCTATTGCTTAACACCAAACTTTATCATGCTGAATGAGGCACATGGCCTATTTTTGTAATGTGTGTTTAGTACGTGTAAAACTTCAATACTTAAGCACTTTTTACCAAGGAATAGGGGCACACAGAATTTGACTCTAAAACAAAGATTCTTAACCTCTGGGCCATGGGCCAGATGCGGCCCACAGCACCATTTCATGTGGCCCCCCACTGCCTCCACCACACCAGGAAGTGCCATGTGGTAGAGGAAGAGCAAAATGGCCATCCAGCCCCCAAAGCTGTCCGAGGGAGCGTGACCCGGCCCCAGGCTTAAAAAGTTTGAGAACTTCTGCTTTAAAAGGAGCAGAAGCGTAGCGTGCCTTGGCGGGGCCCCGTATAAAAATTTGTTTGGGGGCCCTTGTGAAATAAAAAAAAATTTGGGAAGTTTTTATTAATTTTTGCTTACGCACGTTGGGGCCCCCTATAGCCCATGGCGCCCGTATAATTGATACGGCAGATACGGTGGTAGCTACGCCCCTGAAAAGGAGCAAGTCCTCCCCCACTTCAGGTGATTTGTTTTTTGGGGGAAGCGAAGAGCCATATTAAGGGTTTTACATAGAGCTCTGGTGGCGCAGTGGTTAAACTACAGTACTGTAACTATAAGGTTGTGAGTTTGATTCTGACAAGACTCAAGGCTGACTCAGCTTTCCATCCTTATGCGGTTGGTAAAATGAGGAACCAGCATGTTGTAGGCAAAAAAAATGCTAACTCACCAGTGGTGGGATGTCAAAAATTTTACTACCCCACCGTGATGTCATCACAGTGTGGGCGGAGCTGACATCATGATGTCATGTCATGGGCGGGGCCAAAGGAAAAAAAATACAAAATAATAAAAATAGGGAGCTTCAGACTATAGGGAGCTTCAGGCTAGCAGCTTCTCTTCCTCCTCCCAGTTTGGGAGGACAGCAAGGAGGCCGTGCATATGTGCCAAGCACTAGGCATGCATGCACACCAAGTGCTTGGCATGCATGCGCAGTGAAAAGGTAAGCCCCGAAGGTGGTTCCTCCCAAAAGCTGCTACAGGTTCTCTGGGACACTGGGAAAAGTTACTGGAGAGCTGGTGAGAACCTGTTACATCCCATCACTGTAGCCCAGACAGTGCTCTAAGCGCTATGGGGCGGTATATAAGTGCCATTGCTCTCTGCTGTACAGTATATTGTCCTGTAGGTGGGATTGGGGTAAAGTCGACATTAAGGGGTTTTTTTTTCTTTCTCATCCTGCCATAAAGAGTTTTCTTAGAAAGTTTTGGGAAGACGGAAAGAGACAACCCTAAGAAAAACACACACACACACTTCGCCCAAGAGCTCCGAGATCTCACTCACCGTTGCCCAAGTTGCCCCTGCTCTTCCTGGCCAGGGTCTGCTGGATTTGCCTCTGGATGCGGAGCGACTTCTGCTCCTGGGCTCGACCCCCCGACAGCCGGGCGGGCAAAGCCAAGGTGGAGCTGTCCAGCTCGCCCAGTCTCTGCTGGCCCAAGACGGTGCGGATGTAGCCCGAGCCGGCGTCGGAGCCCGCGGCGGGCACGGCCATGGTTAGGGGAGCGAGCCGAGCGGACCGCGAGCCGTCGGTGGCGCCGGGCGTCCTCTCCACTGGCGAGCCTCCTGGCCAAGGCTTGAGACGGGGCGGGCTGGGCTGGCGGGCACGCCTCCTGCCGGAGGGCAGCGGGATTGCGCTGGGCTGGCCCTGCCTCTCTAACCTCGGCCAACACCCGACGGCTCCCGCGGAAGAGCCGCGCCCTCGTCCGCGCCCTCCGCGTCTCCGGTTGATCCGCCCCCGGGGCAGGTTTCGGTGCTTGAGAACCAGAGACTCCAAAGGCAGGTTATCCACGCCAGGCTGGAGGCTTCCGTCGGAAGCAAATAATCCCAACTGGCTACAGGGGAGAGAGGGAGGAGGGTTAAAGTGTCGGTTCCCTCTCTAGAGGGGCGGATCCTGCCCCAGTCTGCAGGTGAGGGAGAGAACATACACGTCCCGCTTCCTCTCCCGGCTTGGTAGCCAAAGTAAATTATTATTATTAACAGGTGGCAACCGTGGCCAGGAGGGCTTTTGCACAACTTCGTGTAATACGCCAGTTACGCCCGCTCCTAGACCGGGATGCCTCGCTCATGGTCACACACATGCTTTGGTCACCTCCAGGCTTGATTACTGTAATGCGCTCTACATGGGGCTGCCCCTGGTGACCATTCGGAGGCTGTAGCTGGTCCAGAATGCGGCGGCCCGGGTAGTGACGGGGCGCGGGCGTTATGCTCATGCTTCGCCGCTGCTTCGGGAGCTGCACTGGTTGCCAGTATGTCTCCGGGTGCAATTCAAGGTGCTGGTTATTACCTTTAAAGCCCTATATGGTAGTGGGCCAGGATACCTAAGAGACCGCGTCACCCCAAGAACATCTGTCCGTCCCACCAGTGCGGATCGGAGAGGCTCTCTTATCATTCCATCAGATAGAGAGGCGCATCTCTCTAGCACCAGGAGGAGGGCCTTCTCTGTGTCTGCCCCAGCCCTTTGGAACCTCCTGCCAATCGAGCTGCGCCTACAGACAGAGCTCCTACCCTTCCGGAAAGGTTTAAAAACCTGGCTGGCTAGGCAAGTGTGGGGACATAGGATGGTGGGATCTCATACAGGGTGGCTGATCTAGTGACAGCCACCCTTCGGTTCAATTTTTGGTGTGAGTTTTAATGTTTTTATGAATTTTTTTTAAAAAATTTAAACATCAAGTTTTAGGATGACGATATTTTGATCTGTAGGCCGCTCAGAGTCGGGCTTGCCCGATTGGAGCGGGGTAGTAAATACGAATAATAAAATAAATAAATAATATAAATTATTATTATTATTATTATTATTATTATTATTATTATTATTATTATTATTATTATTATTATTATTATTATTATTATTATTATTATTATTATTATTAATTGCATTTGTTACCCCGCCCCAATTGGGAGAGCCCGACTCTGAGTGGCTTACATCAAAATAAAAACATAGAACAATCTGTAACAATAAAAAATCATCAAAGTTAAAAGCCATCAAAAATTAAAAGTTAAAAACAATACAGAAACTACGCACAAATCCCACATTCAGACCCAGGGGTGGCAATCCATTAAATAAGCCACTTAGTATGGGAACCCACGTTCCCGGCAAACTTGTCCAAAGTAAACCTGCCATTAACCCGCTCGTTCACTCTCCTAGCTCCGGAAGCAGCCTTTGAGAGCGGATCTAGAAAACTTTACCCCGGAGTTTTTCGATTTTACTTTTATATGATTCCTTGCCCACTTTAACTTTACAGCAGGGGTGCCCAAACTTTTTGGGCTGTAGATCAGTCACGTGGTTCCTCTCACTGGAAGCGGGAGTAATCTTGCAATCTGCTTAAACCAGGGGTGCCCGAACTACAGCCTGTGGGCCAGATCTGGCCCGTAATGCCAAATCATCCAGCCCACGCTGCCCTCGTTGCTCCTGGAAGTGGAAGTAAAACGTGGCTGTATGGACGCGTTTTACTTCCGCTTCTGGGAATGATGAGGGTGGTGCAGGCCGGATGAATTGGCATTAGGGGCCAGATCTGGCCTGCAGGCCATGTTTTGGGCACCTCTGCTTTATAGCAATGGCAATAGCAGCAGTTTGGAAGGGGAAAATAGAAGAACTAGTAGCAAGAGCAATTACACTTCTATACCACCCCACATAGCGCTTAGTGCATTCTCTGGGCAGTTCACAAGTTAACCAGCATTTTGCCCCCAACATGTTGGGTATCCATTTTACCAACCTCAGAAGGATGGAAGGCTGAGTCAACCTTGATCATGCAGGATTGAACTCACCATGTTTTGGCTGCAGTGAAGCAGTTTAACCACTGTGCCACCAGGGCTCTTTGACTGTCCACCAACCCAGTAGCATATTCCACCAGGTAGGTGAGGTACAAATGTAATCAATCAAACAAACAAACAAACACAATTGTATTAATTAAATACAAAAAGCATGTCGGGGCAAAATGTTAATTACTCTGTGAACTGCCCAGAAAATGCACTAAGCACTATTTTGTTGTTCAGTCGCACAGTCGATTCCGACCCTTTGCGACCCCATGGACCACTGTCCTCCAGGCACCCCTCTCCTCCACCATCCTCCTCAACCTGCTCAGCTCTGTGCCCATTGTGTCTACAATACCATCTAGCCATCTCATTTTTGGCCACCCCCTTCTGTCCTCTACCCTTCCCAGCATCAAGGCTTTCTCAAGCGAATCCTCTCTTATTTGATGTCCAAAGACTTTAGCTTCATCTTTACTATTTGACCTTCTAAGGAGCAGTCAGGGTTAATTTCTTCTAAGATTGACCTATTTGATCTCCTTGCTGTCCAGGGGACTCTCAAAACTCTCAAAAGTAAGTGCTTTGGGGCTGCATATAATTGTACTGTAATTACTATAGCTACTAGTTTTTGTATTAATCCTCACAAGCTGTTCCACCTGTTCTCCCCATTTGTTTCTCATTCTCTACAACTCTGTCTTTCCCTTGTATTGCTCACTCCTGGTCAATTCCATGCTAAAAACTATATCTTCCCTGGGGCAGAGACTCCTCTGTTTGCTGCCGTTACTCTGTAAACATGAATAAACCTTGGCACAGGTGATGCTGGGCATTTGCTTCTTTCCTCTTGGCCAACCCTCTCTTTGTAGTCAACAGAGAGAACCCAGGTTGACTCATTGCAAATCAATAAATTGTGTTGGCAACATGGAGGAAAGGGGAAGAGCCTGGATTAGTTTTGCTTTTGGACTGCAAATCCCAGAATACAGGGATTTGCTGAACTATCATACAAAACAGTAAACCCGCCCTCGCCCCCATTTTCTGGGCCATCACTGTATCTGATGGGGAGCACAGTGGGTGAAGAACTATTTTATCAGTATTTAGGGACTTGCTGTTCCTTTGAAATAATAACTTTGAAGCACAGAGTTAAGCCACAAAATGGCAGATTTTTTTGGTTTCAGCTAATTGTAAGGCTTGCAGTTTGCATTTAATTGCAGATTCTGTATATACAGTACATTAACTTTTTAATAGGTTAATAGGGAATCAGTTCAGATATTATTGAGCCACGCTAGTTCTAAGTGATACCATAATAATAATAATAATAATAATAATAATAATAATAATAATAATAATAATAATAATAATAATAATAATAATAATAATAATAATAATTTCATGTCAGAAATTACTTTCGGTTGAAATGATTTTTGCTGGAGAAACTCCGCTTAGGGGATGCCCGAATCATGCTCCTTTCACGTTCCTAAGAACTTTACCCACCAAAGTGGTCCCTGTTTATCTACTTGTAATTTCTTGCTTTTGAACTGCTAGGTTGGCAGGGACTGGGACAGAGACAGGCACTCAAACCATCATGCAGTACCTGGATCTTGAACTGCAGACTTCCTGGCCTTCCAGCTAACAAGGCAAGCATCTTAGCCACTGAGCCACCACAAACCCCTACACCATAGTCATTAACAAGGATTATACGCTTTACAGTAAAATTTGTGGTGGAAGTTATTACTTCAAAATATGTTGTACTGCTATGAATCTGTAATGCCTTATTTTTGCTTTATATGAGGAATGGGGGAGTTTTAATGCAAGAGATGCAATGCACATTTAAAACAATTGTTACATGAGTAAGATTTATTTACCCTACATTTTCTATGTATGCTCAAGAGTGGCATTTTTCATGTGTTATTACATTTCTTTCTAGTAAAGGTGAAGGTTGCCCTTGTTTGAAAACCAGTTGTATCCATCACTAGGGTTCAGTGCTCATCTCTGTATACAGCCAAAGAGCCAGCGTTGTCTGAATGGACCTAAAATAAAAAAGGCACCGTATTTTTCGGATCATAAGACGCACCTGACCATAAGACACACCCAGGTTTTAGAACAGGAGAAATATTCTGAACCTTCGGACCATAAGACGCACCCTCATCCCCCCCCACACACTTTTGGGGAGAAAAAAGTGCATCTTGTGGTCAAAAAAATATGGTATTTACTTATTATTTCAATTAATATCCCACCCAGCTAGCCAAATCATCACTTCTTACAGAAAATAAGATACAATACATAACAAAAACAATACTCAACAGAAGAACCATATAAATAAATTAATAGCTCCCAGTTAAGTGAATAAATTGTAAGAAAATAATTATGAGGCAAAATAAAATGTCATATGGTAGAGAAAATCCCTTTAGTTTAAGGGCAACACATTTCCGAATGCCTCCTCAAATTATTCTGCCATTGTTAGAGATATAAAAGAACTTTGAGTGAGTAAATACATTTAAGACATATCAGGAAAAAAAAAAAAACAAAAACATTGCAGCACTTTAAAGACTAACAACTATATTTTTACTGTGAGCTTTTGTGGATCAAGTCCACTTCAGACATCTGAAATACATTTTAATGATCTATCAGAAAACAAAACAAAATAAACAAAACAAAATAAAATAAAAAAAACACTATAGCACTTTAAAGACTAACTGCTATATTCTTATTGTTAGCTTTTGTGGATCAAGTCCACTTCATCTTTCAGATGTCTTACCTATCAGATTCACTTTCTAATTGTTCTATTGTTCACTTTCTAATTGTTCTATTTTGGTACAGAACAAAGAGTGATCGTTATTTTGGATAGACTAACAAAAAGTTAAAGACAGGATAATTAGTACAGTATAACTTTGTTTCTCTGCCCAGATTCCAGCTGCTCTTTTGTAACAACTTAGCCAAGATGTAAGTTCTCAGCAAGACTTAATTTCTTAAAAAGTTTATTTCTGGCGATAGACGTGTAGACAATTATGCTGTTTGTATCAGTTTCATTCCTTGCATTCCAAAGGGAAGGGAAACCCCTTAATCTTCCCAAAGGAACACTGATGTAACCTTTAACCCCATTAGTTTAAGTGTTTATAACAAACTAAGTTTCCTCCAAGTTACTATTTTGAGATGGTTGTGATGCAATGCCTTAAGCTTCAGCATCCTGCTTTTTGTCTGTGACTCAGGAAGTTTCAGGTAGAAAGCATTCCATTTTTGGAAGTCTTTGAAGTTTGCTTCTCTGGCTTTCCCACCCCAAAGGAATGTGTGTTGAATCATTCAGGTCTGCTCTACATTAGCCTTCTAAGAATGTTTCCTTCTCCATATTGCATTAAGGATGCCTGAAACAAATCCTCTCTTGAGTGGTCTTGTGAACGAGTGGGCAGGGACTTGATCCAAAGGAATGTCATTCAGCTCTTTAATTATGGTGTTTCTATTTTTATTTTCACATGCATTTTAGTTCTTAAATCAGGGATTCTTAACCTGCAGCCTGCGGGCCAGACACGGCCCATGGTGCCATTTCATGTGCCCCCCCCCCACTGCCTCCACACCTGGAAGTGCTGTGTGGTGGAGGAAGGGCAAAATGGCTGTCTGGCCCCCAAAGCTGTCTGAGGGAGGGTGACCTGGTCCCCGGCTTTAAAAGGTTGAGAACTCCTGCCTTAAAGGACCCTTTACATTATTTACACTGATATGATCTGCTGTTTACTTTATGTTGACCCAATGTTTTATAAATTTCTTACATCTTTATCTTTTTGTTTTCTGATAGCAAATGGCACTTAGGTTTCTTTTGGCCAGTTTTTTTATTTTATTTTATTTTACAGTGTTTTTATTTTATTTTGTTTATTTTTGTTTTCTGATATATCATTGTTTTCTGATATATCAGTTTGTATTAGAATTTTAAAAGTTCATATTTTTTCTCTCCCCACCCCCAGAGTCTTAATTTTTTTTAAATGAAGATATTCCAGAGGAATTTGGCTGTAGGAGAGTAAAACACACACACACACTATAATGAAATAAATTATTAAATAATGTATTTCCCTGAGCCCTGGATTATTAAAGATGAAATGATGCAAGGCTAGGCAAAGGTATAGAATTTGTTGATTGATCACACAGTACCTTTTTGCTTAAAAAAACACAAAGATTTTGTAGATGTTGAATTTAGCAATTTGATGGTAGCAGATCAATGATAGCACCTCCACCAGTGGCTTAATGGCTAAGACACTGAGCTGGAGACTGGAAGGTTGGGTTTCGATACCCAAGAGCTGCACTTGGGGACATGAAAGGAGCCTCATTCAGGCGTCCCCTAAAAATACTTTCAACCCAGAGTAATCTCTGACATGAAATTAGTAAGGGGCTGCAGTGGCTCAGTGGTTAAGAAGCTCGCCTTGTTAGCTGGAAGGCTGGCTAGTCAGGAGTTTGAGATCCGGATACTGCATGACAGATTGAGTGCCAATGTCTATCCCAGCTCTTGGGGACATGAAAGGAGCCTTGTTCGGGGATCCCCTGAGCGGACTTTCTCCAGCAAAAAATCCTTTCAACCCAGAATAATTTCTGATGGAAAATTATTATTATTAGAGCTGAGACTTTATTCACGGAGCATGCATCTTCTCCAACGCAGTAAGTAACAAAACCCAATTTTACTACTGCTCACTTTTCTTACCTAATACAGCATTTAAAACGATCTCCATCCTTAATAATCATCAGTATCTGTTTTCTGCCAACTCAGTTAGGGTGGAAACAACTCTTACATTTACAGAAGGGGCTGGTATTTTATAAGATAGATGACCAAATTTTTGAAACATTCCAGTTCCCAGTAAGTCTGTCCTACTCTGGATGAAGTTCACCTCTGCATCACCCCATTGAACATTTACTTATCTTAGTCTTTCTCTTTCATCATATTTCAAGATATTGTAGAGAAGCAGACTACAGGGAATTACGTACAATAAAGCCTTCCTCTTTTTGTGATATCTTGTATGTTGAGAGGTTCAGTATTTTTGAAAGTTTGCATAATTTTGAGCGTCTTTTAGCTTGTAGTATGGGATTTTGGAGTTTATGAGTTTAAAGTTCGAATTGAGAGAGAGAGTATGAGTGTTGTAAACTTTATTTCTATCTGTCTTTCTTTCTCTCGCTCCAAGGGCAGTGTACAAAAAATTTAAAATCAACCATTGATTAAAACAAATCAATTACAATTTAAAACTATAGTACACACATATTTTACAAAAACTAATTAAAAACTGTAAATAAAAAAAAAACCACCTCTCCATCTTAGTAGCCTTCTGGCTCTCCTAAAGCTTCTCTAAAGAGATGCTTTTAGCTGTCAATGAAGAAAGTAACCAACAGCACCTCCTGAGGGGGTTAAAAAATCTTGCATTATCTTATATATAAATGTTCCAAAGGTGCTAAACATCTTTAGTCCTGTCTTGTTTAAATGAATTCTGAAGCTCTTTTCCTGTTATTTCTCCTGGCGGGATAAGATGAAAACTACATTATTTATTTTGTTATTTATTATATTTAGATCCAGCTTATCTAAGTTATTCTTCCACTCTGGGTGGTGTACAACAGATTAAAAAATCAACAGTATAAAATTAAGCATAAACAATAAACTAAACCAGATAAAATAATGGGTAATGATATATGTTTATATGCCAATAAACCAAAACTTATGGGATGTACTTGTGTTTGTTAGTTCACTTTTCCAAACTACTTCAAAAAAAAAAGAGGGAGAAGGTGAAGAGCCCATATGTCAGGTCCTGAAAACTGTTTGGTAAATAAAAACAAAGCAATAAAGGGAAGTGTGCAGAAGCAATTTTGCATGTTTCCATTTCTGCATGCCAGAATTGTTAGAATTCATTCATTCATTCATTCATTTCATTCATTCATTCCACCTTGGATTGACAGTTTATATATCCAAGCAAAGGGATGAGGCATCACTGCGTAACTGGAATTCACCTCCGGGCAAAGACCAGAGAGAGGACGTTATCTAAGAGTTTATGAGCAATTTTTAGGAATAGATACTAGTATTTAAGGGACTGTGGTGGCTCAAGTGGTTAAGTGCATTGGGAAATGAAAGCAGGTGTAAATGTTTTGTTTTGACACAGATATATAAGAAATCCAGAGATGTGATACATCCTATATAAGAGAGTAGTTTTAGTGGTTTTTGTATTGACTGTGGTGGCTTAGCTGAACTTGAAGACTGAAAGGTTGGCAGGTCAGCTGTTTGAGACTCGAATGTTGCATGAACTCCCTTCTCTGTTCTAGCTCCTGCCAAGCTTTGGGAGGAAAAAAAAGAAACACCCCACATTACCAGTGTGCCAAAAATTTGGTCACATTGCAACTAAACTTTTTTGTAGAAGCATAATGATTAACAGAAAAGAAGCTACAACGACACACTGTGGCTATTCTGAGAAACAACATCCTGTAAGGACAGCCAACAGTTTCAAATACGTACAGTATCTTTTCCCCTTAAGGGTTTTGGGTGCTGACAACTACTTCAGGCAAGGCTTTGATCCTGGGATCACTATTACCAGGGAAATAGATATTATTTTGGATTGCTTGTGGCATGGTCTGATACAAGCTATTTTCACACGGTGCACAGCAAACCATGAACCAGCCTGACCTAGCTCTGTGCTTGAACTGGTCCTATTTGATCCAGTGGCAGGACTAGTTTGTGGAGCTGGGCTGGAGTAATTCTTTCATGGATGGAAGAAGGGTTGCTTTAGCAGTGTTTCCCAAATGCTGGTTTTTGGACTTCAATTCCCAGAAGCCTAAGTCATTTCCCCAAAGCACTGATCAGCCAATGTACCGACTTAGGCTTCTGGGAATGGAAGTCCACTAGCGCAGGGGTCTGCAAACTTGGCTCTCCAGGTGTTCTTGGACTTCAATTCCCAGAAGCCCAAGTCAGCACTCCTGCTGATCAAGGCTTCTGGGAACTGAAGTCCAAGAACAGCTGGAGAGCCAAGTTTGCTGACCACTGCACTAGTGGGCTGTGTACCCCTTGTTGGGAATCACTGCTTTAAGGCAAATAGCTCCCAGTAAAGTGATCCTTTGATTTCCAGCATGATCAGAGATGCCCAAAGTTAAATTCTCCAACGTTTAGAAGGACTAACACTTTACATTGTGTACAAGATATAACCAGCTTCCAAATGTTCAGTGTGAACATTAATCAATTAACTCTTAATAATTACAATGGGAACATTAATTTGTTGCAATTTTTTTGGAAGGAAGTGGAAAACAATTTTGGTACAAACCATTGTTATCTTTATAAATATTTGGTAAATCATCCTGTATGAAGTATATGAGCCAAAACGACTAGAACTTTCATTGGAAAACCAGTCTGATGCAACTAATATTGTGTTTGTAAATGTTTGCTAAATTATTCTGTGGACATTTTTATTGTGCCTGATTGCAACTCTCTGTAAATGCATGTAACCTCTTGGTTGATCCCAATGGATGGGGAAATCCTAGAAGGGGGCTGTGATTCAGGATTTGAGTTTGAAAGAGCAGGAGAGTTGAAGATAGTAGTAGTAGTAGTAGCAGCAGCAGCAGCAGCAGTAGCCGTAGCCATAGTAGCCGTAGTAGTCATAGTCGTAGTAGTCATAGTAGTCGTAGTCATAGTAGTAGTAGTAGTAGTAGCAGCAGCAGCAGCCGTAGCCGTAGTAGTAGTAGTAGTAGTAGTAGTTGTAGTAGTAGTAGCAGCAGCAGCAGCAGCAGCAGCCGTAGCCGTAGTCGTAGTCGTAGTAGTCATAGTAGTCGTAGTCGTAGTCGTAGTCGTAGTCGTAGTAGTAGTAGTAGTAGCCGTAGCCGTAGCAGTCGTCGTCGAAGCAGTCGTCGTCGTAGCAGTCGTCGTCGTAGCAGTCGTCATCGTCATAGCAGTCGTAGTAGTCGTAGTAGTCGTAGTAGTAGTCGCACAGTCGATTCCGACCCTTTGCAACCCTATAGACCATTGTCCTCCACCATCCTCCCCAACCTGCCCAGCTCTGTGCCCATTGTGTCTACAATACCATCTAGCCATCTCATCTTTGGCTGCCCCCTTATTCTTTTGCCCTCCACCTTCCCAGCATCAAGGCTTTTTCAAGTGAGTCTCATTTGATGTTCAAAGTATTTTAGCTTCATCTTTACTATTTGACATTCTAAGGAGCAGTCAGGTTTAATTTCTTCTAAGATTGACCTATTTGTTCTCCTTGCTGTCCAGGGGACTCTCAAAACTCTCCTCCAACACCACATTTCAAAGGCATCTATTCTTCTGCGCTCAGCTTTCCTAATGGTCCAGCTCTCACAATCATACATTACCACCGGGAATATGAAGATGGCTTAGGTAGTAGAATTCCAATATGTTTCTGCAGGATGGGTGCTGGAAAGGTAACCCCACAATAAAGCAAAGTAATCACACTTTTATACTGCCCCAAAACGTTTAGTGCACTCTCTGGATGGTTCACAAGTTAATTAGCATTTTGCCCCCAACACACTGGGTTTTACAGACCTCAAAAGGATGGAAGGATGAGTCAACCTTGAGCCCTGGTGAGGATTGAATGCCGATTCTTTTATGTTGAGAATGTCTTGCCTTGCTTGATAAATATATCTGGCATGTTGTATATATTTAGCTACAAAGAGACATTTGAATTCTTCTTTATTTCTTCAAGCATCCTTCTTTGGTGCTGGTGAAATGAACTCAGGGTGTACAGATTGTAGCATCCAATTGCATTATATCACTATTCTTGTTTTGTTACATAAGTGTATAAACATATTTGTAAAGCGCTGTGTTTTCAGTACTAATTCAGACAAAGAATGTTACAGTAATGCTGGCTAAACCTGTTAATTTTAAAACTGCCATAGACTTATATTTGTTTTTGTTATAGCAAAACAGAGGATTTTGGGAGAAAGAACTTTAGTGCAACTGGAAGTGATTTGAGAAACTGACATAGGTAAAAGTGGTATGCGTGCGTGCAGCAGCTTGTAACTTGTTTATGAATCTCTACAGTGCGGATTCCATAGTAAAAGAAGCTAGTGAGATGTGCTGTGTTCAACAAATTTACATGTGAATGTAAATATCAATTCGTTGTAATAACATATGTAAACAGAAGAAGGGGAAATACAGTAAAGGATCGGAGAGAACCACTTGAATGAGCTTTGCATTCCAAATGCCATGAAATGTCTCATTAGAGATTTAAAGGAATCTGAATATTTGGAGAGGTCCAGTCCTTTTATTCCTAATGAGACAAATATTGAGATGAAATGTCAAGTTCTGCTCCGATATCAGTTGAGAATCTGAATTCTTTTTTTCTTTAAAAAAAATTAAGCAGCAGAAGCAAGTGAAAGGGGCAAAGGAAGGGGTTCTTTCATATTCATTATGGAGATTTATGAGAAAGACAGAACCAGTTTTAAAAAGCATTTTCTCATCATATTCCTCATGGAAATGTGCAGCTGGTTGATACAAGAAATGCTTTCTAAAAATCAAAATGTCCAGCATTTTTTAAAAAAAGTCTACAGTATTTAATTTGACAATATACTATTTTTGGGTGTGGAAACCATGTTATTAAGATACAATTGGAGTTTAGGATTCTTGATGGTTTCTTTTTTTCCATTGGCTAATCTAGTAATCTTGGTTCAAGAGAAGAACTATGCATCTTAAAAACAACCACTACTGTAAATAATACTGTGAGTAAGTATTGATGAATCTAGGAGACTGAGGATAGTCTGACCAGGTTTGCCTGCTATGCTAATAGAATAGACCATACTGCCAGTGACTCAAAGCTGAATGTCTGGCAGCAGTTAACTAACCTGATGACTAGTGGCCTTGGGTGGCAAAATCCACTGGAAAGGGTTGTTGTTATTATTGTTGTTGTCAGGAAAAGACCTATTTTCTCATGCTTCACAAGGCTTGAAATTGTTATTTTTCAGATAGGCCTCAGAAATCCTTTGTCTAGTCTCTGCCTCATGAACTCATGTCACAAGACTGCCTGTTTTGTTGTATTTCTTATCTTTCTAACTAGCTGAGATCCATGTTTTGTCTATAGGCCAGAACACTGATTACACACGTGTATAAACAACTATTGTTTTGAGAAAGTTTTCTCTGTTACCTGATTGGCTAAGAGTAAATCACCTGACCAGGAATTCTCAATTTTGGAGAGAGGTTAGTTAGTTCGTATTTGTCTCTCCATGGATTAAGACCTGGTCTGGCTTATGGATCTGTTATTTGTCTTTTTCCCGCTATGATTACCCAACGAACTTGGACTGTTTTTATTGGACTGAACTCATGGTTATGACCCGCTAATCTGCGTTTTTCTATGGACTTTACTATCAATGAACCTGGAGAATAAAACAGCTGTTTCTCTTTGAAGATTGTTGTTTTTCTTATCACACACACACAAGGCAACTTGGCTGCATGCTACCCGAAGAAGAAGCCTCCCTTGTTCTGCTCTACTGTTAGAGCTCACTAAGTTCTTTTTAAACGCGGCTCAGGTCTCTCAGAGTTAGAAGGTAAGGGTTAAATATGTTTCAGAAATGAGCACATGCTCAGGAGCATGAGGGGGGGGGGCTTACAGAGACGCCTGAAGTCCGACTATTATTATTATTATTATTATTATTATTATTATTATTATTATTATTATTATTATTATTATTATTATTATTATTATTATTAGTCACCCCAGTTGCTTATAGAAACTCTGGGCAGCAAATAAACAACAGATTCATCAATATTGGTCTGGGGCTGATGAGGACTTTGTGTGCCAAAAGGCTCAGGACCAGAAAGTGACTCGTGGAGCTGGATCTGTGGTATGGATGTCATGCTGCGATGTGGAAGGCAGATGAAAGGCCACTACATTATGTTCTCAGAACAGTCTTCATGGCTGAGTACCATGATGATTGCCAGTATTCGGATTTGGAAGAAGAATATGGTGGCGGCAGCAATGACTGACAATGAGGAAAACAGTTCAACATATCTAAATGTCACACTTCCCTCAAAAAGATGTGTGGATTTTGATAGTCCTTCCCCTTTTATTTCCATAAGAAACCTGTGAGGTGATTAGATAGACAGACTGTTCTTTTTTTTGCCACCCAGAGAAGGGAGCTGAAAATATAATGATGTTAAGTACACCATCATATTTGGGAAGCAAGTTTCATAGCGAAGGTGCCAAAAATCTTTGCCTCTTGTGACTCCTAATTAGATGTGATGACAGGTGGATGCTAAGCAAGGCTCCAGGTGACACTTCTGGACAGACATGTTCCAGGACAAGAATGAAATATGTTACCTACTTGTTCTCAGACACAAGTAATGTTTTCCTTAACCATGTTTTCCTGTAAGTACATCACCTCATTTTGAAAATTCTGAAAAGCATCTTTTGTTTTAAACACTGCAATTTTCCAAAGTATATTCTTTGTAGAGGGCTTAGAAGGACACTTTATGGGTGGCTGAGTGGCTGAGTAGATGTTTAGCTGAAAAGCTTAAATTATTTTTCCTCTAGAATAGCAGCAGATGTTCCTGGATAGCCCTGAAAAAGCAAAAAAATGTAGCTGTGGAGATTGTTATATAGGATAGCCTCATTAGTCTAAAATCAGAGACTGACCTCTTTATGTTAGCTGAGTGGTAGACTATATTATACTCTTCAGAAATGGGACTGGACCTAATGAAGGTCCAAACTAAGCTACGGGAAATTGTGCTCATGGCAAAATGAGTTCTTAGACTTATACTCAACGATCTTAAGAAATTGAATCAGGGGTTGCTTTTCCTCAGAGCAGCTAAGTGATTCATTTCTTCCACAGCTTGATCTCTTATACAAGGAAGATGTGTTTTTGTGTCAGAGATCAGTCTGGGTTGAAAAGATTTTTTGCAGGGGGATGCTCAAATGGCTCCTTTCATGTCCCCCATCCTGCAGCTCTCAAAGAATTGAACCCCATCTTTCCGGTCTTTACGCTCAGCACTTTACACACTGAGCCACCATGGGAGCTGCATCAAGGAAGATACCAGCATTTCTTTTTCAGATGGGATGACAAACTGCCAAAGTGAGAAAGAAAGCACTAGGAGGGAGAAAAAAATGTGCAAACACTCACAAATCCATGTACTTAGACTTAGATCCTCCAATGCTATGTAGCGTATCAGACAGCAAGAGATCTCCAATGGTTTTGGTTTGTGGTGAGTACTTCAGTATCCTCTCATATCATTTTCAGGGTCTTTAAAAATCTGCTGTGAAAGTTCTTCGTCATGTGTTTTGAGGGCATCCTCATCACTGTTTGGTATTAGGAGGGGTCCAACTTATTGCCACCTTAAAGATCCTGTTTTTCTCTATACAGAAAATATGGCCTGCCATTTAGAGTCTTCTTTGAGGAACCATGTTGTGTAATTTGCACGAGCCACTACTTCGAAGCACCTCCTCATTGGTAATGTGGTCAAAATAGCGAATCTTTATAATTCAGCAGAGACGCTTCTAATGGAAGATGTTAAGTCTCATGTTGATACTTGCTGATGCCCTCCATAACCATTTAGAAGAAAGAAATCGGATGGAGCTTATGGAGAAAAACAGTTAAGGAGGCAATGTCTATAGCAGGTGAGGAGGTCTGGCTTGCTGACTTCCCTGTCTGTTGCTCCAAGGGAAGGATTCTCTGCTTACTGGGTTGAGAGTGTAGCAATCTACTACATGAGATTCTGACCCGCAGAATGATGAGACAAGATTTGTGGGGGCTAGCTGGGTGCTTCGAAGTGTTTTCACCCCTCTCCATCTTCTCTCTCTCTTTTTTCTCTCTCTCCTTCTCCCATCAGCTCTCTTTATTAGCAGTTTCACACAAGCATACAGCATATGGCACACAATGACATGATCCATCATCCTTCACCATGCTGTCACACTATGCTGCACTAGCCGTACTCAATTTACACAATTGATGATAGATTAATGCAACCTATTTCTGTATCCCTACAATAGTAGAATGCATATAGCTAAGCGGAAGGAACGTTCTGTGGTTCATCTGAACAGGAACAGCCATTTCCACCATCATAGGGAATGAACAACCTATCAGCCCATCAGAGAATTTGTTCTCACAAATTGGTCAAATTGGTCTCACAAACTGGTCAATTTCACAAGCAGCTGGCAGTGTTCTCTGGGTTTATTAAACAGAACCAATCTATGCTTTATGACAAATCTGCCTATCACTCAATCAAAGCAGTCTACCTCACAGAGAGTCTAAAAATGATGGTTTGGTCTGTATCAACAAAGGCAGGGCAGGTCTTTTGTATGTTAAGGACTCTTAATTGCCCATTCAGGGACACATTAGCTTCATGTGCTTTGTGCTACAAAAAGGGTAGCTTGTCTCAAGCTATTATTCCTGGAAGAATCAATTTATTCATCAGCTACTAGGAGGAATTCTAGCTCTCAGTGTGGAAGAAACAGGGAGGTCACCCAACCCTGACACCAGTTTGAGGGGTTGTGCTTTTGCTAGACCAAAACCACAAAATAAGTATGCTGCGAATGTATGGTATCTCTGCCCTGGCTGGTAGTACTGGGATAAATACAGAAAAACATTTATCCTGCCAATTTCTCATTTAAATCAAGTAGTAGAATTAGATAAGTTTCCAGAAGATTTGAAAGAATGTGCAGAAGGTTTTAAAGAAGAAACAAATTTAAATGATTGATTAGAGAATTTAACTGATAGCAAAGGAGTGCACTTTTAGAAGAGGAAAGGATATTGTGGGTTAATATAATTCTACTAGATCACTGGACTAAAGATTGCTTGAAGAGAAATGGTAAATGTAGAGAGCTGACAAAATGTGAAGAAATTATAATACAGAAGGAGAAAGAAGATGAAAATAAAGTAATGAAAGATGATTTATAAAACATACAATATTTATAGAAATAGATGGTCATTAGGAGGTTCTTAAAGCAGCAGGGCAAATAAATTTGGAATAGGAAATATGTACTGAGGTGTGGAATAATATTTTTAAGAACATGTCTGTAAGATTAAAGGGACGTTTTCATAAATTAATTTGGAGACAGTATTTTGTTGTCATTGCTGTTCAGTTGCATAGTCGAGTCTGACCCTTTACTACCCCAAGGACCATTGCATGCCAGCATCCCTATCCTCCACCATCCTCCTCAAACTACCCAATTCTGTGCTCATTGCATCTACAATACCATCTAGCTATCTCATTTTCTGCTGCCCCGTTCTTCTTTTGCCCTTGACCTTTCCCAGAATCAAGGCTTTCTCAAGTGAATCCTTTCTTCTTATTTGATGTCCAAAGTACTTTAGCTTCATCTTCAATATTTGACCTTCCAAGGAGCAGTTGGGGTTGATTTCTTTTAAGATTGACCTATTTGTTCTTGCTGTCCAGGGTATTCTCAAAATTATCAGCCAAAACCACATTTCTTGGGTGTCTATTCTTCTGCGCTCAGCTTTCTTTATGGTCCAGCTCTCCCAACCATACATTACCACTGGGGATACCATTGCTTTGACTATGCGGACTTTTGTTTGCAAGGTGATGTCTCTACTTTTTACTATGTTTCCCAGGATGCTCATAGCTTGTCTCCCAAGAATCAGTTGCCTTTTTATTTCATGGGTGCAATCTCCATCTGCAGTGATCTTGGATCCTAAGAATGTAAAGTCTGTCATGGCTCCCCCCCCCCCCTATTTTTCAGGGAGTGGAATTGTAGAGATCCTAAATATTATATACTATAATGGAAATGAGGCAAGAAATTATTATACACTGTTTCAAACTGATCATTGTTTTTAGATGGTTGTATTATCTGCTACACCAGGACTATGGTGGGTTAGTGGTTAAGATGCTGAATTTGATGACTGGAAGGTCAACAGGTCAACAGTTTGAGACCCAAGTGGTTCATAACAGAGTGAGCTCCCATCTCTGTCCCAGCTCCTGCCAACCTAGCAGTTTGAAAGCCAGAAGTTGCAGGATGATAAATAGGTAAACACTTCGGTAGGAATGTAAGCAGTGTTCAATGCACTCTGGTGTTTAATCATGCCTGCGACTTGTCCAGGGAAATGTCTGCATATGCAGACAGTAATGGCTCTTTGGCTATAAACAGAGATGAGCACTATACCCTAGAGTCAGATATGACTGGCTTTTGAGCAAGGGCGACTTTTACTTTTACCTATTATCTGCTACTTGCCCTGAGATATTTTTAACGTGTAGCAGAATACAGATATTTTAATGAATAGATGCATAAATTCAGTCAATATCACCAACTACTTGTTCCATTTGTTACAGGTAGAGTGGTTGAGAAGGATCTAGAGGAGAAGAGCATTGTTCAAGCAAGGGATAGGATCAGGGAGAGCTCTATGAAGGAGGTAACTCTTCAGATTGCTAAGAGCACCCTAAAACAGTAGACTGGAAGATGCTGAGTCTGTCAAGGTTTAGTAAGGTACGTGCTTTTTAAAAACTAAAATTCCCAGAATTTTCCATGCTCTTTCATCCCTAGCCCCAAGAAGAGATCTGAAATGATTTAGCAGCATCACTAGATCCTCTGGTCTTCCTCTTTCCTGTAGCTTCCAGTTGTTGATTCCCCCCACCCCCAAAGGAAGCTTCCTGCAATGCTTTGTGGGAGTCATAGGAATCCCCTTAGACCAGTGATGGCAAACCTTGGCATTTCAGGTGTTCTTGGACTTCAATTACCAGAAGCCTAAGTCAGCAGGGCTTCTGGGAATTGAAGTTCAAGAACATCTGGAGTGCCAAGGTTCACCATCACCACCTTAGACTTTTTAGAGAGTGCCTCCCAAAGAACTACAACTCCCAGGAAGTACATGGCAGCATCCTTTAAAAAATCAGCAACAGGAAGCAACAGGATGGCTGATAGCACAGGTAAATCATTCAAAAGCTCTTCTATAGGTGAGCTGCTCTGGGTTTCTGGGCTGCAATTCCTAGAGAATTCCAGGAACTGACATCCAAAAACATGAAAGGGCACACCCTTAAGGTCTTTTTCTTCTTCAAGTACTGTATCCAGTTCTGAACATTGGCTCTCATCATGGCAATCAGCCAGGAAGATTGTCTTGGGGACAATATAATGCAGTGGCCTTCCATTTGCCTTCCACATTGAAGCGTAACACCTGTACCAGAGATCCAGTTGCTTGACTCACTTTCTGGTCCTGAGCTCTTTTGGCACACAAGGTCCTCATCAGCCCTAGGCCAGTATTGATATAGCTGCTGCCCTCCATCAAGATGGATTCAAGTGGGATTTAATCCACTTGGGGGCCACCACCCTTCCCTGTTGACTTTGCCATCCATGGCCATTTATTCTCAGGGTTGTCAGGTAAATTAACAGCCACCTGATGATCAGTGTTGAGTCCCTGACAGTATGGTCTACTCTAGTATCATAGCAGGCTAACCTAGCCAGATTGGCCTTAAGGTTTAGACAGGTCATAATTCTCAGTCTTCAGCCCTCCAGATGTTTTGGACCTAGTCAACATAGTTGGTGGCCAGGGATTCTTGACACTAGAAAACCAAAGACTGAGGACAATGCTGTATAATCCCAGTGATGCATCAGGAGATTGAAATTGTCATGTGTTATGTAAGAGATCGGAAGGTGGGGTGTGTTCCATTTTCCTGTTCTAAAAATGATAGTGCTATGATTTAAGGACCCTCTGGCTAAAAACTAACTTTGGAAGTAGCCTGCAGGCATCAGGACACTTTTTAATCCAATCATAAAATGTAATCAGAGTAATCACATTAACAGTTGCCTCATCCCTAAATCTAATTTTGTGACAATTAAATTAGGAGTTCACTTGTTTGAAACTGACAGATGAGGTTCTTCTTACAAAGTGAAGAATCATGTTCATTATAGACATTCTTTCCTGAGAAGCCAAAATCAAATATTTGCAACACACAAGTGGAAAACTCTGTCACCCACAACTACACACTAAGTTTAGTGGTATACAGCAGTGGTTCCCAACAAGGGGTACACAGCCCACTAGTGGACTTCAATTCCCAGAAGCATAAGTCAGTATATTGGCTGATCAGTGCTTTGGGGAAATGACTTAGGATTCTGGGAATTGAAGTCCAAAAACCAGCATTTGGGAAACACTGGTATACAGTATACTCCAAAAATGTAATTAAGGATGGAGTTGCTGTCTACCAAGGTAAATTTCAGATGATTAATGTAATTAGGCTGATAAACACTTGTTTCATTAAGTAGCCTCTTCTCTTCTTACTCAGATGGATTGAATTAAAATACAATTAATTAGGTTTCCAGATATTAAGCTCTATTTTTTGGTACACTTCCCATTCAAATCTAAATCCATAAACCTACACTGCTTTTCCAATAAAATATTTCTTGAAATGACATTAAAAAAGGAAACATTAACATCTATTAAAAAGCATATAAAACACAACAAGAGAGTCATAACAAGGATGTTTCAGATTAAACCAGAGAAAAATAGCAAAGTAAATTAGCCATGATAACAGCAAAGAATAGGGTGGCACCTTAAAAATGAATACATTTATTACGGGCTTCCCTCAGTAACAACTTATGTGTCTTCAACCAGGCGCATTAAAAGTTTTCTTAATACAAAAGAGCAAGTCAAGAATTTCATGTTGCTGGTCCTTTACTCTGGCAACTATTCTGCAGCTCTCAGGTGTGTGTGCAGGGACCCCATCCTGGGGTTAGTTTTGATGTAAGATTCCTCTTCTGTACCCGGAATGGAAACAGTGCCATCTTCAACTTTACCTCAGGTAGCAAAAGGACATCGAGAAAATGAAATGTAAGGTCAGAGTAAAATGTGAAGAGTGAAAATCTGTGATGATTAGCAGCATTGAAAGACACTGAAAAACTTTTAAATGTTGTATTTTATTTTTTAGCTTTTAATATTGTTCATCTTAATATTGCAACTCACCTTGGGTCTTCTTGGGAAGAAAGGCAGGGAACCAACCAACCAGCCAGCCAGACAAACAGACAGACAATGCTTGTGGAATATTCTGGAGATATAATCTGTCTTGCAATTTTATGGGCAATTAATGGTTGCTCTTTTATCAGCTAGTTAAGCAGTCAGATACATCCTGATAGTCTTCATATGAATCTCATTAATACCAGCCTTCTTTTGATGTGTTTCTTGCAAGAAAATTATATCTGGCTTTTCTTTTTAAAGGGCAGTTTCCACGTGTTGTATTTTAGTACAATTCTCTAAACCCTGAAAATTCCAGATTACAACACTAATTTCCCTCTCCATTATTGAGTTGCTTAACATCCTCAATTCTCAACATTGTCCCCCCCTTGTGCATTGTGTCCCTCCCCCAAATCATATACAAAACCTTTAAAAAATATTCCACCCCTGACTATGTCCCATCTCTTCCTCTACACCATAACATTGAACTTGGCAGATTTACTTTTTTTGACTGCATCCCCACTTACAGGGGATTCTGGGAGTTGATGTCCAAAAAGGTATCTCTGCCAAGCTCTGGAAGCATGCCATGTGTTGATTAATTTTCAGAATCTGAATGTGAGAGTTCTGCATGTGTTACTAAATTTAAAAATGGGTGTGATCTTTCTTCATCTCTATGTTATTTCAGTCTCAATGCCAACCTATTTCTTTGTTTAAAATGCAGAACTATTTCACTGTAATACCACACATGTAACATGCATGCTTACAAACTGGCCTAACACATTCAATAATCTTGCGGGGAGAACAATGTGAAACAGGACTGGCCTTGATTATTTATGTCTAGCACTTGCTGGCTGCAAAACATCATAATATGAAGTTTTCCCACTTAAAACTGTATTCCCAAGTCATGCTGTGAAAAGCAGGCAAGCAACAAAGACTTGTGCATACAATAAAAATATCTACAGCCTCTTAATTTAATTCAGATTCCCCCCCCCAAAAAAAAAACAAACAAAGCTTTGAAGGACTTATCTAGCATTGTGGAGTGTGAGGAATAGAAGCATTCAGTCTGCTTCTTTATTTTTCCAGGAATCAACTAGTGGCTAAGTGCTAGGACGCTAAAGCAATTCAGTAAATGTAGCTACCCTTTTGACTGCACCAAGCAGGTAAAACAATATAGATAGAAAATACCTTTAAGAGTAGACCCACATGATTATTCCTGGAAGCTGAAGAGAAATTCATAGGAAATAATTGCCTCTCAGGCATTTCTAACCCAAATGGATTATGTGAAATAGAATTAGGTCATGGCAATTTCTAATAGGTTTCTTCTTTGAAAGATAAAAATTAATCAATGTGAGACCCAGAAGGGCAGCAATGAAGAAATTGGAAAAGATCATCAAGTGTAAGGATGTATCATTGGCAACCAAGACCATCCACACTCTTGTACGATATTCCCAATCACTAGGCATGGGCGTGAAAACTGTAAAATAAAGCTGGTCTGGAAAACTTGATTCATTTGAAACATGGTGCGGGAGGAGGAGAGATTTGCAGATATCCTGGACTTTCAGAAAGATCAACAAGTGAATCCTAGAGAAAATCAAGCTTGAACTATTTCTGGAGATCAAAATGATGAAATGGAAGCTGTTTTACTTTAAGCGCATCATGAGAAGGCAAGATTCTCTGGGAAAAACAGTAATGCTGGGTAAGTTTGAAAGCAGCAGGAAAAGAGGCAGACCAAATACAAGATGGGTTGACTCCCTCCAGACCCAACAGAAAGGGTAGTTGATGAAAAGAAGCTAAGGGTGTAAATAATAGCTAGAAAAATAATAATCAGGCATTAGAATAAAGGGACTGCAGTGGCTCAAGTGGCTAAGAGACTGACTGGGAGGCGGAAGGTCAGCAGTTTGATTCCCGAGTACTACAGGATGGAATGAGCTCCCATCTTTGTCCCAGCTCCTGCCAACCTAGCAGTTTGAAAGCAAGCAATTGCAAGTAGATAAATAGGGACCACTTCGGTGGAAAGGTAACAGTGTTCCGTATGTTCTGTTGTCTAGTCATGCCTGCCACATGACCACAGAAATGTCTGCTTTGGCTTTGAAACAGAGATGAGCACTGAACCCTAGAGTTGGATATAACTGGCTTTCAAGCAAGGGAAACCTTTACCTTTACTAGAATAAACAGAACTGCACAAATCACTGGAGACATGCAACAGCAGCAGCAGTAGTTAAGGCCAATATGGGTTTTTCTCCATAGATTCAACTGGCTTGGCTGGATGAGCATTGAGAGCAACGTACTATGGTGTTATTGTATTTTCTTTCATAAATTCTTGCTTTTAAGAACTCTGATATTTTAGAGATGTATTCTAAAAGTGGCTTTTTAGGATATAAGCACTGGCATTTTTAGAATGTACTTAGAACATTCTTTTTGGTACTTTGGATTGAAATCTCATTTAAATATTTGCCCAGAATTTAAGTATAAATTTCATATATTTTAAGCATTTGTGCCTACAGCTTTTCTATAGCTGTAAAATGTTTGTGCAGTACTGTATGTTATTCAAAACTTTATGATATAACTAAAAGCCTTTGTTGAAACACCTTGAACATCACTTTCCCAGTATGGTAAATTAAAGTAATGGGTCCTGCTATAAAGCAGTCAAAACATTTGGTAAAATCACTACTCAGCATGTTGGGGGTAAAATGCTAATTAACTATTGAACCACTCAGACAGTGTACTAAGATCTACAGGGCAGTATATAAATGTAATTGGTCTTGCTATATTAACTGTACAGTACTCCTTGGCATTTCTTTTCTCTTGGAGTGGAATGTAAATTGAACATTGCCAATCTGTGGGCCATTATTTCAATTTCCAGATTTGGTGGCATATTCTTGTTAGGATTTTGACAGAATCAGTCTCTATGGTTTAACATAGTTCTATTGGTACCCCCTCTACTCCGGTGATTTATTTCTTCCAAGTGCTTTCAGATAAGTTTTCATGTTACTTTCTAGAATTGCCGGTTCTTTATCAGATTTTGTACTTCCCTGTTGATCTTTCAGTGTTGTTAATCTAGGCTTAAATTTCTGTTTGATTTTTTTGATCTTCTGGAAGATAGTTTAGTGATGTAAATCTATTCCTTACATGGACTTTACATTCAAAGCTCCTTTCAATGATTGATTCTCCTAGATACTGTTAATGTAAATTTTAAATCCCTCCTCTTATATGAGTTTTAGATCTATACCTTAGATTGCCATATTGTTGAATGTATTTAATTATCTGGGGGTTTGTGGTTTTAAGTTTTAATCTGTACACCCAGTGTAGTGCTTGCACTAATGGAATGAGCGGGTAGGTGGGTAGTCAGCCTACGGTCCCAGCAGTGACCATTCCTCTTTGCATGACTGTGTTAGGAGTCCACGCTCCTAATAGAATTTGGCATACTGACAGCATTGCTCTCAGTTTCGTGATACAGTAATACCCTGGATAATGATTGCATCGGATAACGCTAAAACCGCATAACGACGACAAATTTGGGGGGAAGATTTGCACTGGATAACATTCTTTCTAGCGTTATCCGATGCATCGTAATAAGGAAGTAAAGGAGGCCAAAGCTCCTCCCCCCACCACTTCCCTCCTTCCTCCCCCCACTCCCAGCAATGGGGTGCCGTACTGCCGGGCTAGGAGCTGCTTGCCAGTGCTGGAGGACAAGCAGGCACTTCCTTAGCCCCGAACATATGGCCGGCCCAGGCAAGGGGAGGGTGCATGGCGGTCGCGGCCCTTTCAAGCCGGCCCTGCCCACTGGGAGTCCCGAGACCCTTCCTTCACCACCAGTTTGGGGACTCCCCACACCCACCCCATCACCCACTCGCCCACCAAGCAGACTGGGCCTGGTCCATGCTTCTTTTTGAGCCGCAGCATCCCTCGGAAGCGGGGCCTCTCAGGTTGGGTCAGCCTAGCTGCTCCTGCTTGTTTTTGTAGGCTGGGCTGACTCGTGGCCAGCCCAGGCAAGGGTAGTGTGCACCGCCATCGTGGCCCTCTCAAGCCGGCCCTGCCCATGTGGAGTCGCCAGATCCTTCCTTCTGCCACCAGATTGGGGACCCCGACCCCTTCTATATTGTCCACCAAGCTAACTCAGCTGAATGCCTTACTTTTGAGCTGCCACGCCCTTTGAAAGCAGAGCCCTTGGACTGGTCAGCCTAGCTGCTCCTGCTGAGTTGCACGCTCCTTGACTGAGCCAGGCTTGACCAGCCAAGTGCAGAGCACAGAGCTATGCCTCATGCCAGGCAGAGGCAGCCAAGCGCCAATGCAAGAGATCAGAAAGTGGAGAGGAATCGGGGGGGGGGGGCACATGACAAACAGCGGTTGCCAAGGCAGCGAGAGACGCATGCATCGGATAAGGCTGACAATCACATAATGTTAAGACTTGTGGAGCCAAGTCTTAACGTTATCCGAGGTATTACTGTATACTCAAACATTAAGATATGCAACCAAGAAGGGGTCTTTGTACTTACTGTTCAACAAATAAATGAGTTATAAATCAAATGAAGCCTGAATTCTTACCTAAAATGACCAAGGTTAAGGTAGTATCCTTTGGACATATTTATTTATTTTATTTATTTGTTCAGATTTATATTGCCGCCCACTCGCCGAGACGACTCAGGGCGGCTTACAGTCAAAACAGCAACAGTACAGTAAAAATCATAAAATACAATCTCACAAAATAACCAAAGCAGAACACAGACTAACTCCCCTCTGGCCATTGTCGTGGGCCCAGAGGAGGGGGCAAGGTCCTCAGCCGCCTGCCAGGCCATGGAATCTTCTCCCTCAGGCTGTTGTTGTGGGCCCAAAGGAGGGGGTGAGGTCTTCAGCCGCCTGCCAGGCCATGGAATCTTCTCCCTCAGGCCATTGTTGTGGGCCCAGAGGATGGTGGTGGTGATGTTCTCAGCCGCCTGCCAGGCCATGGAATCTTCTCCCTCAGGCCATTGTTGTGGGCCCAGAGGGTGGTGGTGGTGATGTTCTCAGCCGCCTGCCAGGCCATGGAATCTTCTCCCTCAGGCCATTGTTGTGGGCCCAGAGGGGGGCGGTGGTGATGTTCTCAGCCACCTGCGAGGCCATGGAATCTTCTCTCTCAGGCTGTTGTTGTGGACCTAGAGGAGGGGTTGATGTTCTCAGCCACCTGCCAGGCCATGGAACCTTCTCCCTCAGGATGTTGTGGGCCCAGAGGAGGGGGAGATGTTCTCAGCCGCCTGCCAGGCCACGGAATCCTCTCCCTCAGGCCATTGTTGTGGGCCCAGAGGGGGGCGGTGGTGAGAAGAGAAGACTCACGGAAAAAGAGAACAGTGCTAGGGAAAGTGGAAATACTAGTAAATGGCAAAGACTGGATATGAGATGGACTTATTTAGTAGCGGAACCATAGTCTTTAAGTTGGAAAACCTGAGCAGGTCTGTTAATGAGATGACCCTCTGGCAGTTATTTACTCGTAGGTAAATGTAAAGGTTTCCCTTGCTTGAAAGCTAGTTATATCTGATTCTAGGGTTCAGTGCTCATCTCTGTTTCAAACCCAAAGAGCCAGTGCAGTCTGCTTCTGCAGATGTTGCCATGGTCATGTGGTAGGCACGACTAGACACTGAAGCGCACATAACACTGTTTACCTTCCCACTGAAGTGGTCTCTATTTATCTACTTGCAATTTCTTGCTTTTGAACTGCTGGGTTGGCAGGAGCTGAGACAAAGACGGGAGCTCATTCTGTCCTGCAGTACTCTGGAATCAAACTGCTGACCTCCCACTTTCCAGTCAGTATCTTAGCCACTTGAGCCACTGCAATCCCATATTAATTCATAGACATGTGTCTTGTTATCTCTTATCGGTCTACTTCCCTTGTAAAACTCCATTAGTACAATTGATATGAACAGGGATTGGTATGTTAACTACTCTGCTTGGATAAAGAGAATTCCATTAGGTGCATTGATTTTTTAAAATATCTGACCTCACCTCAATTTGATATGGCCAATATTTATTCTCTTGTTTTCCCTGCCATTTCTCAGGTCCATTTGCAACCCTTAGTTGCTATATTCCATCTGTTTTTGGCACTTTTAGGAGAGACTCTTAAGTTATAAACTGAAAGAGTAAACCATGGGTGCCCAAACTTTTCTGGCTTTGGGTCATTTACATGGTTCAGGGTTGCCCAAAGTACAACCTGTGGGCCAGATGTGGCCCCTCATGCCAATTCATCTGGCCCACACTGCCCTCGTCGCTCCCAGAAACAAAAGTAAAATGTGCCCATACTGCCTTGTTTTATTTTGGCTTTTGGGAGCGATGAGGGCAATGTGGGCTGGATGAATTTGTGTCAGGGGCCAGATCTGGCCCATGGGCCATACGTTGAGCACCCCTGGAATAAACTGTAAATGGAACTTAGATTTGCTGATCTTTTTTCCTTTCTTCACCTTTAGTAGCTCTGCATATCTTCTTTATTATTATGAAGAAGAGCCAAGAGAATGACTTCTTAGAGAATTGTGGTAGTATTTCTGAAGAGATTCAAGACCACTCAACTGCCTGTTGTGAGGAGTGTGCGTGATAATCCTTACCAACTTGATGTAGTTGGTTCAGATCCAAGCAGATGTAGCTTCGGTCCCTGCTTTTCCAGTGATAATGGGATTTTTACACCTTGAATAGGTAGAGAACACTGTTGGATTGAACTTTTCAAAACAGCTGAGGGAAGGACTGACCTAGTAGGGGAAAGGAGAATAAATACATTTCTGCAGCAAAGCAGAGTCAATGAACTTAGAAGGGGAACTAGTAAGAGATTTGCCCCCATGGAACCCCACTGAAGTATATCATTTCTGGCCATTTCCAATGTTCTTTTTGCAGGCATGTTCCTGGTTGCCTATTAGCTTCAGCCTATCTTGGACAAGATAGATGATCTAGATCAGCTGTTCCGAATGTGGGGCACATGCCTCACAAGGGGACTTCAATTCCCAGATGCCTGTCAGTACATTGGCTGATCAGTGCTTTGGGGAATTGACTTAGGCTTCTGGGAATTGACATCCAAAAACCAAAGGTTAGGAACACACTGATCTCGATCTATTTTATTCAGGCTTTAGTTCCAGTTATGGGAGAGTGATAGCTTTGGTCACATTTGTGGATGCTTTTTATTGCAAACTGCGCCAGGGGTGTGTATCCCTGTCTCAGTGCCTTTCAGTATCATTGATCCTGGTATCCATCGGGGCCACTTCCTAAGAATGGGAATTGGAGCTGTGGTCATATGTTAGTTCTGGCTTTTCTTGGAAGTTGTGAGTTTAGAAGTATGTGCTGGGAAATTCTTGTGTGCTTTCCCACCCCAGATTTTGATTTGGGCCCATGCTATTTTGTCTGTAGATGAATACTGGGAGTGGCTTACCAGACTTTTGTGGATTAGTATGATCAGTGTAATTCTTGTATCATTTTATGTTTTTCCTTTTATGTATAAAATAATAATAATAAAATAAAGTCCAAGAATTTTCAAAGCTGGAGCCAAATGTGGGAATAGTTAAAGGATTATTTATTCTTGATTTACTTATTTACTGTGTTGACTTTCTCCCAAGACTGGGAATCAAGGTAGGTTGTGATAGACCATTCTCAATTTTGCTTCCTGTACTAATATAGATATTTAAAATAGTGTAAGGCAGAGGTAGCAATTGGTTTTGGACCACAACACTCAAAAGTACCTGCTAGTATGGTGAATGGTAAGGATTCTAGGAGTTCTCGTTCAAAGTATTAGGAAAGAAAAATGTACCCCAAGCTGGTATAAGTTTGTAACAGCCCTAGCTACTATCTAAGAGTTATAATTAATGGCATGGTCCATCATGACATGGGACTGCAGTGGCTTAAGTGGTTAAGATGCTGAACTTGAAGGTCAGAGTTCTAGATTCAAGTACTGGATGATGGAGTGAGCTCCTGTCTCTGTCCCAGCTCCTGCCAACCTAGCAGTTCGAAAGCAAGAGATTGCAAGTAGATAAATAGGTACCACTTTGGTGGGAAGGCAAACATGCCTGTCACAGGTCCATGGGAACGTCTGCAAATGCAGACAACGCTGGCTCTTTGGCTGTAAACAGAGATGAGCACTGAACCCTAGAGTTGGATACAACTGGCTTTTGAACAAGGGTGACCTTTAGCTTTGCCTTTACATCATGACATTGGTTGTGGTGCTGAAGGGCAGCTTCACTCCAGAGGGAGCTCTGAGCCAGATGAGGTGTCAGTTCCCCCATTCACCTAAGAAACAGAAATGCCCCACCTGTGTTCTTCAGGGCCAACCAAAAGGTTTCTCCTTCCACATCTGTCCCAGAGATAGTCCATCCAGCACTCAGCAATTAAAAAAAAGCTCAATATCTTGCTGAGTTTATAGATCCCTTACTAAGGCTTTTAGTTTCACGAAGCTTCTGTCAAGGAATGCAGTTGTTTCCCCAAGGATGCACCCTGCTCCAGCCATAAAGTCTCTGCAGAACTCTGTCCAGGGTCCTGAACAATTCCTCTGCTCTGGCCAGTCCTGGGAGAGACTTTGCCAAACAGATGTTCATACTCATGCTTACCTATTTCTTCACAAAGACATGCCACAGTCCTTGGAAAAGAGGGCTGAATGTGCTAGCAACTTACATTTTTCTCTAAAGACTTCTTCAATGGGGCCACTGCACCCCATTTGTTGATCTCTTCTTTACCAATGGTGAAGGGTTACCCTACAGTGCCCACATGCGTCTCTACTTCTCTGATACTATAAAATTGAGACTAGGCTACTTCTTCAGTAAGAGTAAGGGGTGCTTTATGGTGTCAACATGAATCTCTGTCTTCTAGTATTATATAGTTGAGCACATTTCTAAACACATTGCCGAAACTACCTATAGCAAGCTAAACCTAGATTTGACAAAGATATTCATTATTGTTGTATACAATTTGTATACAAAGTTTTTCCACTTAAAGGTGGACTTGTGATCTCATGAAAGCAAAGAAATCCTGTGTAGTCCAGCATATTGAAAGAGAATCCAGGAAAATTTGTGGGGAATGGGATGCAGCTGCGTGGGCTGGCCAGCTGGCCGAAGATCGCCGCCGCCACCACCACCCCTGTTCCAAGGCCAGCCCCCTCCCTGCTGGGAAGAGATAAGGACTCTCTTGACTCTCCTGATTGTACTGTATTTTCTGTCTTAGTGTATTGTATATTTTTGCTTTTTTGTATTGTATAACTGTGTTAGTATTTGGTAATAGTTCTTCTCAGCAGGTGGGAGTTGATTTTTATATGGATAAATTGCTACAGGGATTGACTCTCCTGATTGTATTGCATTTTCATTTTCATGTTAGATTTACTGACTGTATATGCTTATGTTGTATTTATATTTGATATTGTAATATATGTTGCCCGTGTTATGTTAGCCGCTCTGAGTTGCTTCGGCAAGTAGAGCGGCATATCAGTCTAAATACAAATACAAAAAATACAAAGATTTCCCCTTCAAATGAGAGACTTATGGGAGGTGGCAAAGAATGTATAGGAAACATGGACTAGAAGATTCAAGTCTATCCATTGTCAATCTTCATAGGACCCATATAAATGCTAAAACTATTTGACAGAAAAAGCAATTCTTAGGAATGTGGCCAAATAATTCAAACATGATTGAGAAATGAATCTGGCAACAGCCACTCTGGTAATAGGCAAAACTGAATAGTCAATGTAGGAGACAACCATACTTTAACAGTGAGATCCTGATGAATGGTGTATGTATGATTTCCTTACTCCAGTACATTTGACACTGGAGTGGTTAGACCTGCTTTCTACCCATCCACCTATGTAACTTGTTGGGAATGGCTGGGAAAATCATATGTGATTGTTTGGGTTTTGAAAGCACCAGGTGATGGAATTAACTGAATGTTCATTTGGCTTGGATTCTGAGCCACAGAAAAAGCAGAGGTTGGGAGGCAACCACAACTCCTTTTTCTGAGTCAGGAAAGGCACATTGCAGTCCTGCCTTAGTTTCTTTAGTAACCTCTCAAATGCACTCTTTTCTTTCTATATTGTGGATCTTGAAGAGGAAGAACCCATTTGAACTGTGCTGTGATGGATATATGGTTAAAAGTTTTCAATGAAAACATGGTATAGATGGATGGAGGGATATATCATTTCTCAGATCTCGAACCCAACATTTCTCCAAACACATTATTTATTTATTGTTTGGGGGGAGTGGGAGTAAAGGTGGTTTGCTACTCAGTTTGCTATATAGTTAGATCCTTAGGTATATTCAGGACTGCTAGATTCAGGACTGCCTTAGCTAAAAAGAAATCCTAATTACAATATAATGAAATATCTATTATTCAATAGGGCAGCATCACTTGATAACATGCTGCTCTGTAAGTAGATTGCAAAGATAAATACTATTAATTGCAGTGGTCTTTGATAGCTTTTATTTTTAGCATATTTTCTCTGAAAACCTGTGAAATAAATTGGCTGGTTGTATACGGTTTGGTAGTCTTAACCTGACCAGGGCCATGTTTTTAAGGCTTAAAAAACTTGTTTTAAAGTAGCTTTTGCATAGCACGATTTTGTTCTCTTTGTCACCTGACGGTAAAAGCTTCTCTCCCTCCTACCCCACTTATTGTCTGTCCTGAGGCTCAGAAACATTTGCAACACTTTGTAGAAAAGCAAGCTAACACTAATTACCCTACCTACTAGCCATTGTCAAATTTTCAAAGCTCACAAATTTGGAAGAAACAAACAACCCCCCTGGTTCAGGGCCACACAACATGATAGATGGGTCAACAACTGCCATTGGCTTCCATCATCATAGTCAATAATATGTTACTGGATAGTTTTGTTCACTTTCTTTGCTTAAAAAAAATGAAGCAAAGTGCATACTGGGAACAAAGTGAAATGTTCTTCTTCCTAAGTCTTCAGCTCATCAATACCCAGGGAAGAATTCCATTGTGATCTCAAATATGGTGATCAAATACTATCAACCAATTATTTGCCACCTGGCTTCTCTTTGTCCTTTCAACTATTCTTCCCTTTGCAGCTACCAATCCTTTGTGTAAGATATTTAGTAATAAAATCTAATAGGAGATGAACAGCTGTGGGTTCTTAATCACAGAATCTCCAGACCAGATCTCTCCTTCCCAACAGGAAGAGAGAGAAAAAGGTATTTTGATTTAATAATGCATATTGTGTTTGCTCTCCCTTGAGTGAAAGTAATGGCTAAGATAATTGGTCTCCTGCAAACGTGACAGCTTGAGGCAGTAATCATGGTTGAGCTCTTGCTCCCATAGCAACCAGAATGTTTACACTGGGGGCTTAGAATGACATACATTTCCCCTTTCTCACCCCATTGGGGGGGGGGAGATAGCATGGTGAAATCTAAGAGACACCTGCAACAGCAGATGCTTAGCTGATGTTGTTGGAATAAAAGTGTATTTGCTTTCCAACCAAAAATAAAAGATCTTGGAACATGTTAATAGGATGTTTCCAGATACAGTAGTGACAGACATCCTCGTTGCCCCTTTGATATATAAGGTGTTGCTATCAGTCATTTCTATTGCCTTTCCAATGTGCAAAAAAGTTGATCTCATTTACCCGGAACATCCTTGAGGAACAGATCACTAATGTACTAAAAGCAGGGTACATTTTGCCTGTGTGCAAGCAAAGTAGGGGACTGCAGTGGCTCAAGTAGCTAAGATGCTGACTGGAAGGCAGCAGGTCAGCAGTTCGATTCCTGAATACTGCAGGGCAGAATAAACTCCTGTCTTTGTCCCAGCTCCTGCCAACCTAGCAGTTCAAAAGCAAGAAATTGCTAGTAGATAAATAGGGACCACTTCAGTGGGAAGGTAAACAGCCTTCCATGCGCTCTGGTGTCTAGTCATGTCTGCCACATGACCATGGAAACATCTGCAGAAGCAGACACCACCAGCGCTTCGGCTTTGAAACAGAGATGAGCACTGAACCCTAGAGTCAGATACAACTGACTTTCAAGCAAGGGTGACCTTCACCTTCACAAGCAAAGTAAAGGCATAAAGTATTAGTGATAGTCATAGACAATTTGTGGCCTGAGGACAGCAGGCAATTTACTCCAAAAGGTCAAGTGTACCTTTGTCTGCTCAGACCATGAGATGGTGAAGACCAGAGACCTCCAATATATGAGAATCAATGTACTGTATGTCTGCCTTATAATGACAGAAAATTGAGTTTTGTTCCTGCAAATAAGAATAATTACAGGCCATCAGATCAATTCCATTTTATAGTAACCCTTCTCAGACTTTCCAGGTGTGGTTTACTGTTGCCTTCTTCCGGGGGTGGTCTAGGACTGTGTAACTTGCTTAAGGCCATTCCAGTAGGGTCTGCTTTAAAGAATAAGACAAGAATTTGACACAAGGAAAAATATCTTGTTTGCTTACCACCACCACCAATACCCAGTGCAGTTTTTAAACCAGTACTTTGGTAAGTGGGTCAATTTGACTTGCTCTAACACCTATGGGGTCACACTTGTGGTCCATAACTCACTGAAACCTCCCCCCCCCCAACAGAAACAATATGTTATACTGTCGTTTGAAAAAATCCCTGTTTAAGATGTTTTGTTTAGAAAATTTCCCACCTCAATCCAATTACAGATCTCCAAAACTAAATAATAATGCAATTCTTGGGTACATATTCAAATTAATAACGAATATTTCACTCATGTAAAGGTAAAGGTTTCCCTTGCTCGAAAGCCAGTCGTATCCGATTCTAGGGATCAGTGCTCATCTCTGTTTCAAAGCCGAAGAGCCAGCGTTGTCTGCTTCTGCAGAGATTTCCGTGGTCATGTGGCAGGAATGACTAGACACCGGAGTGCACGGAACGCTGTTTCCTTCCCACCGAAGTGGTCCCTATTTATCTACTTGCAATTTCTTGCAATTTTTTGTGTTAACTTACATTCATACCATAAATGAAAACAAGTACCAACACCCTGTTTACTTCTCTAACTTTTTTTGAATATTTTGAATTGGAACTGCTCACTTGGTGACAATGGGTGCTTCTCAGATGATCAGGGGAGCCCTCCGTCAATCAGATGAGAAGTAGGCCCTTTACAATACCACCAATGGGACTGGGGCAACCCTCTCAGTGACAATGGGTGCTTCTCAAACAATCAGGGAAGCCCTCTTCCCCCCCAGTCAGCTTCATTATGTCTTGAACTTAGAGTGCATATATGAGTAAAGGTAAAAGTAAAAGTCTCCCTTGCTCAAAAGTCAGTCATAGCTGACTCTAGGGTTCGGTGCTCATCTCTGTTTACCACTGAAGAGCCAGCACTCTCTGCATCTGCAGCTTTTTCTGTGGTCATGTATGGGCATGACTAGATTACTAGAGCACACAGAACTCTGTTACCTTTCCCACTGAAGTGGGACCTATTTATCTACTTGTAATTTTTTGCTTTCAAACTACTAGGTTGGTATTAGCTGGGGCAGAGATGGGAACTCACTCCATCATGCAGCACTCGGGGCTCGAACTTCTGACTTGCTGACCTTCCAGTTGTCAAGCTCAGTGTCTTAATCACTAAGTCAATATTGCCTCTGCTTATAATGGGGTGGGATAAAATACAAAAATACCAATTAAGTTGAACCCCTAGATAAAGGTTGCCCTTGCTCGAAAGCCAGTTGTATCTGACTCTAGGGTTCAATGCTCATCTCTGTTTATAGCCAAAGAGCCAGCGCTATCTGCATCTGCAGATGTTTCTGTGGACACTGGAGTGCATCGAATGCTGTTTACCTTCCCACCGAAGTGCTCCCTATTTATCTACTTGTAATTTCTTGCCTTTGAACTGTTAGGTTGGTAGGAGCTGGGAGAGAGATGGGAACTCACTCTGTCATTCAGGGAATCAAACCCCAACCTTTCAGTCAGTGAGTTCAGGATCTTAACAACTTGAGCCACTGCAGTCTCTAACAGGGTCACAATATAGGGCAAGTTGGGGCAGGTTGGGGTGAAGTGCCTTGGTTGATGTTTGCACACAATAGGGCCAACCTATCCCACCTCACCTCCAACCTATCTCAAGGAGTAATATATACTCGTGTAGATAGCTTCTTGGTTAACGTCTCATGAACCCATGTTCACTTACGTAGACTTGCAGACCACATATTGCAATGGTTTTGTTAATTTCTTATGACCACAAGAGGGCAATGCTGAATATAAATATCGGTTTTGTTTAAACCAGTTCGTGTTTAGCCAGCCAAAACCTAGGTTTATCGGGGTGCCTTTTCTCTTTGAGCTGTAATCTAGTTCTTAACATTTATTTATGTTAAGATACGACTTTTGGAGAACAGAAATTTATGACCTAATGTTAGGTGAACTGATGAAATATTACCAATGTAAACTTAGCTGTCTGCAGACTTAAAAGCTTTTTTTTTTTTTAAAGAGCTTTTCATATGAGCATCAAAAGGTCTGGTAGCATTGCTTTGATGGATGAGAGACCAGCCCTCTCAAGATGGTGAAGTGGCTCAAAATATCTTGCTGTCTGAAACACTACTATTCCATGTACAAAAAAAAAGAGGAATGGCAGCTGAATTTTTCTTCTACAAGAGTGTTTCAGGAAGCAGGTTAGCTTACGAGCAGGCTTGTGCCCACAGGGCAGGTATACCGTAAACAAGACTGGGAAGTTGGGGTTCGATACCCGAGAGCTGCATGACAGATCTTGGGGACATGAAAGGAGCCTCCCCCGAGTGGAGTTTCTCCAGCAAAAATCCTTTCAACCCAGAGTAATTTCTGACACAAAATTTATTTAGCTGTCTTTGCCTGGTCTAGGTTGCCCTTGCTTGAAGGCCAGTCATATCCAACTCTAGGGTTCAATGTTCATCTCTGTTTATAGCCAAAGAGCCAGCACTGTCTGCATCTGCAGACATTTCCGTGGACATGTGGCAGGCATGCCTCAACACCCGAGTGCATGGAGCGCTGTTTACCTTTCCACCAAAGTGGTTCCTATTTATCTACTTGCAATTTCTTGCTTTTGGACTGCTAGGTTGGCAGGAGCTGGGACAGAGATGGGAGCTCACTCTGTCATGCAATACCTGGGAATCGAACTCTGGCCTTCCAGTCAGTGAGTTCAGCGTCTTAACTGCTTAAGCCACCGCAGTTCCTGGTCTCGCAGAGGTCAGTAGTCTAGAGGTGAATATTTTCTTTGTATTTTTAAAATTCAGTTAAGAATTCTTTTAGGTAACTGAATTTCTGTCTCTGAAAAAAATGCCATCTCTAACTTTCAGTGCTTTGTTTCTCACTCATGAGCATGACATCAGTGGAAGAGTTGGAGCATAGCCAGGCTGATTGAAGGACAGGTGGACTACCTTGTTTTTGATGGGGAGTTGGTACTGAGATTATTTTTATTATGATATTGTATTTAATTATTATTTATTGAATTCTTTCTTCTAGAATTTCTTAACTGCTCACTACACATACAGTAGTAGGATAGTGTATCCATCCATCCATCCATGGTAAACCCATATTTAGGTATGCTTATTCGGCCACATACAGATATCTATCCCAGATCCATATCTATTTTCCTATAGTATAAGAAATGTGTTTTGAATTGCAGGAGTGGAAGTTCTTTTATTTTGAAAATCCTATCCCTATTTAGTCTATTGCTCAGTGAAAGCCACTTGTACTACTTAGCTGTATATGTTATAGTCTTCTGTAAGATCTTGCTTGTAGAATAGATTAAAGCACCTCTCCCTTTGACATTCTGCATTTATGTTTTGTCAATGGGGATAGAGGTAAATATTTTCTTTGTATTTTTAAATTCAGTTAGTTAAAAATTGTTTTAGGTATGAAATTATTATGCTTCACCTATCCTTTCATTGTTTGCCATTCTCTCAGATTTGAATTTATCCAGCAGGTACTTCTTCTTTTGAATTATTTGTAGAGTCATTATTTCTCTGGGAGTCCAGGATGATATTTAAGTGACAGCCAAATGGGGAAGATTGTCAGCTGCCATGCTGAAAACAATTTGTACATGTTCCACCTGACAACGACAATCTGTAAAAAGAAAATAAAAGAAGCTCATATGTTTTTGCTGAATTTGTACATTGATGAACTTTTCTCATTTATCACATAGTGTTATTTATTGTGGCCTTTCTCTTTTCTTTGTTATTGTTATCATTATCATTATTGTTTTTGTTGCTCTTTAGCAGTGATGGGATTACAAAAATTCTACTACCACGCCATGACGTCACGGACGTCATGGGGGTGGCCAATGGCATGACATCATGATGTCATGGGCGGAGCCAACGTCATGACATCATGACATTGTGGGCAGGGCCAAAAATAAAAAATAAAATAAAAATAAATAAAAATAAACACACACACACACACACACACACACACACACACACACACACACACACCTCAACCCACCCACCCAACCAGACAGCTACAACACAAACCTGTAAATAACGTAAATAAATAAATACATAAATAAATAAATAAATAAAATAAAAATTAAATAAAAATACAACCACCCACCCAAAACACAAATAAATCACCCACCCACCCCAAATACAAAACCCTCACTTACCTTCCTTGGGGCGGATGAACCCCCATGGCCCGGGGCCACCCAGCAAGGCGTGCTGCCCCCGACTGCGGCCTCCTCATCCTCCGAAGGCCGCGGCCGCAGGAGCCACCACCTGCAGCCGCTGGCCGCCGGCCACCGCTGCCTGCAGCCCCTGGCCGTGACCGGAGCTGCTGCCAGAGCCACCACCGCCTGCAGCCCCTGGCCCCGCCGGGCGTCCCCAGGCCATGGGAGCTTGTCGGCCCCAAGTCCCTGGGAGGGCACGGCAGTGGCGGACGGCCCGGGCAGGCCTCAATGTGCCCATAGGAGCTCAGCGGCCCCAGGTAAGGTGCCCTCCTCTGAGGGCCGCTGCCGCCGGAGCCGCTCTGAGAAGGTGCGACTCTGGCTCTGAAAGAATTTTTTTAAAAAAATTGGAGCCAAAATGGCTCCAATTTAGTGTGCATGCGCAGAAACTCAATCCGACGCATGACCAATGCGTCAGATTGAGTTTCTGTTCATGCGCACTAAATTGGAGCCATTTTGGCTCCAATTTTATTTTATTTTTCTTTCGGTGAGGCGTCCGGAACCGGACGCCTTAAAAATGGGTTACCCTCTCAGAGAACCCTCCGAGATTGTTCCTACCGGTTCCGGGGAACCGGATGAAACCGGGGTCATCCCATCACTGCTCTTTAGGAACCTTTTTTGTTTCTGTTTTGTTTTGCTTCTTGAACTTTGCAAGGCCTGAGGGGTACACAGAAAGAGCCTCCTCAAAGATTGTGGTATTTTTGAAACACAATAAGGCATGTTATGGTAACGGCAACTTTGTGTTACTGGCTAATCTTTCTCACACTAGGTCAGGTGAAAGGAACTGCAAAATAATCTCACCAAAGGGTGGCTTCATTTTGGCAGTTTCACTTCTGGCCTAGACGGTGGCGGCGGCGGCGGCGGCGGCGGCGGCGGTGGCGAAGAAGAAGAAGAAGAAGAAGAAGAAGAAGAAGAAGAAGAAGAAGAAGAAGAAGAAGAAGAAGAAGAAGAAGAAGAAGAAGAAGAAGAAGAAGAAGAAGAAGAAGCAAAGCTGTTAATGACAGGATCTTTTGGAGATCATTAGTTTGTAGGGCTGTCATACTTTGGTTGTTGATGGATGGAGAGAACTGCAGCCCTCCAGATTTTGGCAGCCCAAAATCCCTAACCATTGAGTAGCCAAGCTGATCTGAGAGATGCTGGAGTTCAGTTACCTTGGGTTACCCATCCCTGTTGTAAACCACCTCCAGGATGGTGGCCCTACCTTTAGGCAGAGTAAGACAAACATCTGTTAGAGGCAGTCTCCAGGCTATTCCTCCTGAATGTCTTAGGTTGTGCTTTCTGTTGTAGGACAGAGTTGTCTCGACCACACAACATACTGTATCCTGAGACCCTATACTGGCCTCTTGTCTTGGTAGTTATTAATATTATCACATCTCTGGTGCTGGAATTGGATTCAACTGGCAGTTCTGTTAGCTCTGTGTGTGAAATAGAAAGGAACCACCATGCAGGTTGAACCTGTAAAGCTTTCTCTGTGTTATCTTCTATTAGAGTTATTACTCTTACAGCTGCAAATCCCACCTCATGCCTCAAGATGGCACAGCAGTGACCCTGACTGTCCAAGAGCTATGGTGGCAGGGGTGTAATCCCCTGGCAGGTTCAACAATGCCACAGAGGTGATGGCTAGCAGTTTAGAATTGTTCTCCATTCTGGAACTGCAGGTCAGCTAATTGGGCTTGGGTACTCAGGTAATACACCTGGCCAGTGCATTGCTCTAATATGTCCAACTTCGACATGAGCCCAGCCACCTGTGTCATTATATTTAAAATGGCTAAAGAAGCATTGAAAACATGAGGCTCAGTCCCCTGTGTGCCATTGGACCCTATTACGGTAGTGGTAGGACTTCCCAATTTATTTATTAATTTATTTATTATTCAAATTTATATATTGTCGCCCAAATTGAATGAGTGACTCTGGGCAGCATAACAACAGTGAAACCATTATAATCATAAAACATTAAAAACCCTTAAAAAACCTTAATAGACCTTAAACATTACCCTCCCCCCCCCCCCAATGGTGAGAGCCCACTAAAATCTCGTACAAGACAATACATCGATCTGCCGTGTCAAACTAAACATGTGAAGTATGGATCAACCAAGTAAGTTACTCTGTGTCACACAGTTTTGAATTCTTGTAAAATTCCATTTAGTTGTATAGTAGAAATACAGAGACCCAAAGAGGAGAATAAGTATAAGTCTCCCGGAGTCTTTTCTTTTCTCAAAGTCTCAATAACACATTTTAAGACATTTGTAGAAGAAAGAATAAAAAGGTTTCTTTGCTTACAGCTATTTGAAATTACAGGTTTGTGTAATCTGCTTTCCTTACTGCACACATGCTAGTAATCAATCAAACTTATCAAAAGCAACTAAACAATTGACACCAATTGACAGAGGGAAAGAATACAGAGTAGAAAAAGTCAGGCTGTCTTTTAATTTAGAGGCTGGAAGGAATGATTGGTTATTGCTGGATATATAGACAATCACCCTGACCCAGGAAAGTCCCTCCCAGTCACTCTGACCATAGGCAGCATTCAAGCTTGTAAATAAAGTTCCCTCACTGCAGGTATCATTGCATCTAGTTTACATCATTGCAGGAACAACAGAGTACGTAATTCTACAAGGTCAGAGCACATTTTACTACAGACTGGGGTAGGGATAATACAACAGGGGGTTGTTATTCTGGGCAAACACTCTCTGTTTTATGTTAAAATATAGGCCTTTCTTTCTGGAACACAACAGTGAAACCTTATCACATGGAATAGTTGTTCAGTCACACAGTCGATTCCGACTCTTTGCAATTTTCACATGATATTCACATGGAATATCAAGCTGGAAATGAAGAAAGCTTCATATATATGATCTCAGATGTAGCTCCTTTACTAAAGCTTCTCCTCCCCCGCCAATCTTACCTCATGGACAGTGGTGGGATGTCAAAAGATTTACTACCCCACCGTGACATCATCACAGTGTGGGTGGAGCTAACATCATGACATGGGTGGAGCCAACATTATGACATCATGATGTTGTGGGCGGGGCCAAATAATAATAATAATAATAATAATAAAATAAAATAAAAATAAGCACACATACATACACACACACCTGGGGAGCAGGCTATAGGGAGCTTCAGGCTAGCAGCTTCTCTTCCTCCTGCCCGCTTGGGAGGACAGCAAGGAGGCCGTGCATACGCACCAAGCACTGTAGGTGTGCATAAGCACCAAGTGCTTGGCGCGCATGCGCAGTGAAAATTTAAGCCCCGAAGGTGGTTCCCCCAAAAAGCTGCTACCGGTTCTCCGGGACACTGGGAAAAGTTACTACCGGTTCTGGCGAACTGGTGGGAACCTGTTACATCCCATCACTGCTCATGGAGCATGCCCACTCTTGTCCTTCAAGCTATTTATAAATTCTTCATGTGGCAGGTTAAGCTGAAATATTGAGTAAAAAGTGAAAAGCTTTTAAAGAAAAATCCCTCAACTGAACATACCCAATTTTTATTAATCAAAAGGCAATACGATAGGGGAGAGAACAATCTATGTGGGACTTAGGTGATCTTTGAAGTAAACTCTCTCTTCACTTAGCAATAATTTTATAGCCGCTAGTCCAAATAACATCAGAATGGTGCAGATAATTTTCTGCGTGCTGAGTGCTACAGGACTGTTCACCTGACTGGACATTTATTTGAATCTTGTCTTCAGAGGTTTAATGGACCTAGGAGCAGATGACAGTCATAACAGAACTGAAGACTAAATTGTGGAGGGTGGTATGTCAAAAAATCTTCTACCCATAAAGAATTAATGGGAAAGGTTTATTTGAGAGGAGAATGTGTTGAATAACATTTAAACAGGGATTACCAACTTCTGTATAATTGAAAGATAGTTCAGTTAATACTATCCAGCATCCATAGGGTACCGTACTTCTTCTGATAGAACTTCTTCCCCAAAATATATTCCAGAAGACTAGAAACTAGTTTTTGGGTAAAGCCAGGAGAGAACATCAAACTGCTGCTGAATGCCAGTGAAACCTTGGGTTTTAGGCCATGCTGTCATGACGGTCCATTTCCTCTATGAACAGCAACAACAAAAAAGATAGGGTCCATTTATGAAATGGTATTTCTTGGGCAAGGGTGATGCATCTGGGTTCTCTCTTAGTTATAGTATGGTGGCCTATGGGAGATAATGCACCCTTACTTCCAAACTCAGGGAGATATTGTTAACTTGGCTAGTGGTACGCTCTAAAGTTGCCCTGATCCCTCAGAACTTAGGAGCTTGTTTTATGTGCTATCAAGTTGCCTCCCACTTATGGTGACACTATGAATGGGTGAGCTCCAAAATACCTTTTCTTGACCTTTTACAAACTCAAGCCTATGGCTTCCTTTAGGGAGTCAATCCATTTAGGAACTTATGAGTAGGAATGAGTAAACAGGGATAGTAAACAAGAGTGTTTTGGGGTGGGCCTTCTCCAGGGGCATTTAGGGGAGAACCCTGGAGTCCTTGTAGATGCCTATATAGGTACAATATTCAGACTCCTCTAGGCAATCAAGCACTGACCATGGTAGCTGGAGGATTCTGGAAGCTGTAATTAAAAAATGTTACATTTTACTTGCTCACAAGCCAGTTGTGTCTGACTCTAGGGGACACTGCTCATCTCCATTTACATCCACCTGCAGATATTTTCGTGGTCATGTGGCAGGCACAACTAGATGATGGAACACATAGAATGTTGTTAGCATTTCCACCAAAGCAGTACCTCTTTATCTATTTGCAATTTCTTGCTTTCGAACTGCTAGGTTGGCAGGAGCTGGGCAGATTATAGGCTGTCACTCTATTGTGCGGCACTTGGGTCTCAAACTGTTGACCTGCTGACCTTATGGTTGTCAAGCTCAGTGCCTTAGGAATTGATAAGGAATGATACAAGGATTGATAAAAGAAATGTAAAGACATATGAGATGAGTTTTAAGAATATATCCTATTTAAAGGGGAAGGAAGATGCAGCATATGGGAAAAAATCTTTTTGCAGATAGAATAGACATTTATGAAATAAAAGAAATGCCCCCCAAGGTCCCATTGGGGGTGATGGCGTATGTGGAGGTATTATTCTATTTTCTTAATACAGTATGTATATTATGACTTGTTGAAGAAGTGGACTTGATCCGCGAAAGCTAACAATAAAAATATAGCAGTTAGTCTTTAAAGTGCTACAGTGTTTTTTATTTTGTTTTCTGATATTCCTAAAGTATTCTTGTCCAAGATGGGTTGGAGATCTTTCATTATGCGTCTGAGGGGTTTAAGTTGAGGGCTGAAAGTGACTACCAGCATTGTTTGATTGCTTTCTCTTCTAGGCCTATCTTGTAGTAGGTTACTTCTCAGTATCCGTCTAGCCCAGCTGATTTGTTCTTTAGTCATATTGGATGGGTATTGTAGTTTGAGGAATGAATTTTGTAGGTCCTTGAGCTTGACATCACACAGCAACTCAGAGGTTAAATTTATTAGCATTTATTTAATGCCAGGTGCCTGTTTGTAATTCCCCACATTTAAAATTGAATAGGGGACATTTAGAGTGGATCGGAATAACAACCAGAGATCATCTACTACTTGCTCCACAAAAGCTCACATTAAAAAATATAGCAGTTAGTCTTTAAAGTGCTACAGTGTTTTGTTTTTTGTTTTTGTCACCAAACAGTGCAACTGTGAAGAGATCCATTTTGGTTCTGTTGCCTGGCTTTGAGTGTTCTGGAGAGCCATAATAATGACCGTCTGGGGGACAAGCTTTTAGGAGAAGTATACCTTCTTGCCTGTTTTGTTGCTTAGCCAAGATAAACTAATAAGTTTCTTAATTGAGAAAATAGCTACAGTTGTGGTTTCTTGACAATATTCTGGAATGTTCTGGCGTATTCATATTTTGACTATACCTCCTTCCCAGAGAGAAGACACCTATACTCCTGTCCATTCTAGAAAAGTGATTCTTAACTTTGGCTCTTGATTTTTCTAGACTACAAGTTTCAGATGTCTTAGCCAGTGTATCCAATGGGCAGTTTCTAGACCTGAAACAACTTTAAAGGCCTTCCAAAGGAATAGATCACAGGCTATAGAATGGTACCAATAAGACACTTTACTTTTCCCCTTAGAAAAGACTTTTTTTTCTTGTGCAGTTTTTACCCTAAATGAATTCACAAGGTACTTAGCAAAATATTTCTTTTACTTTGGCATCTAGCTCTGGGGGATGTTTATGATCTCTAGGAGAGTGATCCACTTCTATTTAGTGTCTTCAATTTGTTAATACTTCTCACAAAGTTCCCCAGCATTTTAAAAAACAAACCAAACAAGATTGCATAAAAGCAAATGAAAAATAGAAAACATTAAAAAAATTCCAGTACAAATGCTTGCTTCTCCCACTGCCTCCTCCTCCTCTGTCCTCTCCTCATCTTCCTCCCCCCCTCCTCCTCCTCGAAGTGTGTTGTATCCAATTCTGAATACCGACTATCATTGTGGCGATCAACCATGAAGTTTGTCCTGGGAACAATATGATGCAATAGTCTTCCATTTGCCTTCTGCATACTTGTTGCTAATCAACATCTGTTCACTTCATAGAGATTGGCTAATTCTGCAGTTTAAATTAGGGTAGACCTGAGCTCCTCAGGAGTTATTTGTGCCATGAGTCTTGGCTAAGTAGCATCACTTCTCCAATAAACTAGACTAGAGCATGAAATAAGATGTTTTAAAAATACTACTTCTCAAGGTAAAGCATTGCTCTAGAAAACCATAAAGTGGACTTGATAGCTCAGAAAGGAGGACAACCTTGCAGGGTTTAGAGTTCTTGTCCGCTGTTACAAAATCGCTATCCCTTTTTAATGTGGAGATGCATTTTAAAATTAAAAAGTTCATCTGTTGGAGGAGCCCCCCAAGAATCACAGAGATTTTAATTTCAGACAAAAACAAGACTGGTTTATTGACAAAAATAGCATTTAAGCAACAGGGCCCTCCACTGCTGGATAAACAGCTATATCTAACCCATTTTTGTCTGCTACAAAAATCTATGTGCTGAGTTTCCCCCAAGAAATTTGATGGGAGAGCTTACTTGACCTCCAAACGCAGGGCCAGTTATACTCTTCTGCTACTTTTTGCTACATTAAAGATTATACAATAGAACAAAAGGCCAGCAGTGGGGTTTTTTCATCAGTAAATAACACAAACAATGGTTTGTTAGCACCTTAGATTCAGGATGCAAATGAGAAGTTTTTATGCAATAATGATCGTAGGAAAAGATTACAAAGTCTGGAAAATGATAAGAGAAAAGGGTGGGCGTACATGTCAATACATTGATTTAATGGCAGTAACGTGGGTTTTTGGGCTGCTCCAATGAGCATGTCATGCAGGATGCTATGAACCAGTCAGAGATATGGCACATCTGAAGCGAGGACTATTTTCGACCAATCAATATTGGAGGATCTTTGAAAACTGGTTTTGGCATTTTACTCTGTAATCAAGGCTACAACTTATTTCTTCCAGGTGAAAACCTCTGGGCAGTTCCCTTCCAGGTGTGATCATTGTTTGTTTGTTTTTTGTCTTAGGAAGTCTGGCTTTAGGTGAGAGGTTGGTTTAATTGTTTTCTGGGTGGGAGTGAGATAATCCTACTTTGAAAATATAGAACAGAGCATGCTAGTTTATAGGAAGAATACCAAAATAGTATACAGCAAGGAAAATACCAAAAAGGACCCTTTTATCAACGTATGTATAGAGGGCAATTTAAGAGCCCCCATTCATGATCTGCAGAACATCAAGAATTTCAGTTCCCCAACCCAGTTATGTTAATAGCTGACTCCTAAGGCAATTTACACCTTTGCCTCAAGGTAAACAGGATTGCAGGACAGTCCGGCTGTATCAATAAATAGGGCTTCCTGTTTGCCCATTTGTTCTGAGAGGAAATCAAGAACTTAATTGAACAGTTTAAAGTACATTCAAACATCCTAGGTATAACAACAGTTTAAGATGTTTATAAATTTATTAAAAATCAACCCTCGCAGACATCCCACCTGCTAGCAATCATGGCACAGTGTGGTGCTTGTGAACAAGTAAGACCAAACTTGAAGTGGGTGGCAAATTAAAATAATGAGAGAAGCATATTTTATTGAAAATAAAAGTATATATAATATATAATAATAAAAATATGTCTCCTAGGAGAAGAGGATAGCCATGGGCGAACTACATAGTCCCAGAGCAACCTCAGAAGAAGTGAGCTCTCTAATTTCTTTGTACCTAGGGAACCCTGTCAAGGTTTCCATACATTAGAATCAACTTGATGGCATGTCATTATTTTTAATTAGTAGCCTCTAAACCAGGGGTGGCCAAACTTTTCAGGCTGTGGACCAGCCATGTGGTTCAGTGGGCCGGTAATGTGGTTCCTCCCACCAGAAGTGGAAGTAAAATGTGCCTGCACATGCCCCAAATGCTGACGCAAATACATCAATTTACAACAGCTGTGGGTGCATTTATGGTATGGCAGTGTTTTGGACATGTGCAGGTGCATTTTACTTCCCTTCTGGGAAGTGGTGAGGGTGGTGAGGGCCAGCTGATTTGACATCATGGGTCGGATTCAGCCCACTGGGTGTAGTGTGGCCACCCCTGCTCTAAACAAACACACATATACAAAATTTGAATTCCTATGTAAGTGAAAGACTATATAGAAGAGAGCCCAGCTGGGTAGCTCAGTGATTTATATCTCTAGCTGCAGAGACAGAGTTTGGGAGTTCGATTCCCCCGGTGTTTCCTGGGAGAAGAGCCAGCTTGTCTGGCTTTGGCTAAACTGCACAGTCCCAGGGTGCAGCATGGAATGGTAAACCATTTCTGTGTGTTCTCTACCTTGAAAATCCTGAAAAGGGCTGCCATAAATCATAATTGGCATGTCACACAACTATTAATTATATAGATTAAGGTAATTTTGACACCTCTATATCTTGTCACACACAGTCAGAGGAGTAGCTCTCCATAAGTATAACGCCTTGAGTCCTGTTGAAGAGAAAGGTAGAGTATAAATATTTTAAATAGGATAAATATGAACAAACCATGCAAATGATAAAAATTAAGAGATTAAGTTTAGGCAGCAGCTGGCACGGCTGAGAAAGGCTTCAGACAGCCAACACCACATGGAGTTTCATAGTACTGAGCCAGCAGGAATCATCCAATAGCCCAGATCCATTTTTTGCTCCTCAATAAAATATTAACTGCATAGACCTATGAGACATACATAACTCCAGGACTACAAGCCAGGATGATGTGTACACATACAAGAAAGCAGATTTCGTTCTTTAAATGTATTAGACTACCAGCGTAGCTGTTTTTATTACACCATACAATGTTTCTTCACTGATTATGTTGGGGTACACAGAAAGAGCCTCCTTGAAAAGATTGTGTCATTTTCCAGCCACAATTAGGTGTAGCCTGGTAATGGCAACCTCGTGTTGTCTGTTAATTTTTCTCACACCAGGTGAGGTGAAAGGAACTGCAGAATGAACTCACGAAATGGTGCCTTCAGTTTTGGCAGCTTCACATCTGGCCTAGACACAGAAGAAGATGAAAAACAAATCAAAATAGGCATCACATTTATTTTACTGGGGTAAGAAATTAAAAATCAGAGGATGCAAAGAAAGATGCAAAAGATGAAAGATAAATGGGGCAGATATTTTAAGCATTCATCAATTCTAATTTATTAGCCTCAGTAGCTGAACAAGTGTTCTACAAGTGACATTTGCATCTAAGGTTTAATTACTTGTCATAGCTGATTCTTTTAAACACACTTCAAATAATATTTCTATACTAAAACATTTGGCACCTTTCCTACTTTGGCATGGAATACAATAACCAAGTTCAATTAAAGTTTTGAAAAAATTACAAGCTGCAAGAGAAGGAAATTAACTGACCCACATTATTGCAAAAAGTTTTTAGGAAGAAATTTAACTCCTTGTTGACTTAATGCACAGATCCCACTTTAGATTTTTTTTTAAAGAATCTGAAAACCACATATATGTATTTCTATGGTGCATTATGAGAGCTGGCCACTGCCTATAATGTAATATTTAGAAGGAATGGATTTAATTTTATGGCAGCCATTTTGTTAGCAAACTTGTAGAATGACAGAGACATTTTCATGAGATCCTACTTCTATGACTCAGGTACGCATACTTAAATATTGGGCCCTCCCCTAATAAGGAATCCTGCATACCCTATAAATCATTTATAGTGAATATACGAAGATGTGTGGGGAAGGATTTATATATTTATACATTCATTTTATCACTGATCTCTTTCTTTCACTATAGCAGTGTATAGTTCTCAAAGGTAGAAATAATATTTCCCTTTCAAGGAAACACTCAGCTTACAAATATGTAGTTTCACACTGGCTTTTCTGCTAGTCAGTGTTCTTTCTGGGCCCCAAAATTACACAGTGAATGGGCAACAGTGTTCCCCCTCCCCAATGATGCTATCACTAAGTTAAATAACATTTAAGACATGCAGTGGCTTAAATGCAACTCATATTCCACAGGGGAACTTCTGCACAAAATCACTTTAAATCGAGGCCACTAATTTGGATGTCTGTTGTTTCATGCCAGCTAATTCAGTTTTAAAATGAAGTTCAGGTCCGTGGATGACTAGGAGAGTTGATGTGAGGCAGCAGTATAACCTATTTTCATGGTTATTAGTGCAGAACATTCATTAGCCAAGTGGTAAGCATTTGGATAAGCAGATTTCACCCAGCTGTTATTTAGGCTAGGCAAGGAAAATGTTGTTATGCCCAATAGCCTACTTATTAAACTCAATTTCCTTGCTTAGAGCTGAATAAACAAGCATGAAAAAACAGAAAACCTCAAAAAACTGAAAGACCAAACCAAGGTTTAGAAGTGTACCCCATAGAGAACATCAATTCCCCCTTCTCTACCCCCCAAAAACATGCATTCAAACTTCACTTCATTCATTAATGCTGTCACCCTATTAAGTGTTAGCTTACTTCTAATCATGACATAATATGTATGGTCTTTCTTGGCCCATATATAATAGGGATAGCAGAAACAGGCAGGCATGGGAAATAGCTGGGTAGGAAGGAGCCTCATACAGATGGTTTGTTGCTTATGAAGAAGTTCATATTTGAGGAAATCAAGGTTGAAAAAGTTACAGTTACAATTGTCATGTGGTGCTACCTTAATTTCATGCAACATCATTGATTGTCATAAGATTTGGCCTTTGTGGTCTCCATGTCGACCATTTTGCTTATTTCCCCCAGAGATCTTTTTTCATGTGTAATTTCCAAAACCTTCAAGCTGCTGGAGGTGATCCTGGTCTTGTTTTCTGAAATGGTACTTGAGACTTGACCAACAAAAGACATTTCAGAAATGAGACAATCAGTAGGATATAATCTTCGATAAGAAGAAACACTTTAAAAACTCACATGAAAAATGTTGAGGATTCATTTTCTTTATTTCTTTTAACATTTTTCTTCCTGCCATCCTACCTGTTAGTATTTGAACCAATGTTACTCAAATCAAGCAGTGTTTTACTCCTTTCATACCTTGGGAAAATATTGGGAATTGTTGCATTAGATTAATCAGTTGTATATTCAAAGTAGAAGAGCTAGGTCTACAAAAGTAAATTTAAACTATTAGCTTTATCAAAGTTAAACAATTACAGTTACCAGATTTAAACAATCTGAAATTTTTTACATCCTCTATAAGAATGAAAGCATATTGAAAATTTTATCCTTTCTAAGTTCCGGGAGTTCAACGATGTAAATGTCTGCTTAGAATTTGTCATATTTATGCTGTGAACATTGCAGGTGAATAAGAATATACCTGCCCAGGATCTCAATGTGGGAGAAAAGCAGGGTAGTAAGTAAGTAAGTAAGTAAGTAAGTAAGTAAGTAAGTAAGTAAGTAAGTAAGTACAGTACAGTACAGTACCGTACAGTACCGTACCGTACCGTACCGTACAGTACAGTACCGTACAGTACAGTACAGTACCGTACAGTACCGTACAGTACAATATTTGCAAACTTTCTTATTTGGAAGGAAAACAGTCTCAACCTATTTATATCTTATAGAAATAGTTGACAAGCGTGAGATTTTCCAGTCTTACCTGAAAGTAAAAAAGACCAGCAATTTTTATGCCAGAGGCAGCACTAACAAAGATCGAAAAAACACCACTGTTTTTATAATACCATATCTTTATTGTAAAATAAACCCCGTATCTTGGACAAAATGCAGAGTTTGTATTTTAAAAAGTTCTATTAATTTTTTTACAGAAAAATATTAAAATATGAAAATTGCAGTAATCCTTTCATAATTCCACAGTTTAAAAAAACAAAATAAGCAAAAATGTACATCTCTGTCAGTGAGAGTTCCCCAGTGGAGATGCAGTAGAGAGTAGAATGCTATTTTTTTGGTTGAATCTCTGTTCAACCAGAACATAGTGGCTGAAATCCTGTGGCTTAGCAACTAGAGTAGATTACAACTAGAGTAAGCTTGTTGAATCTGTTAAACCAACTCCTCTGTAGGTTCCATTGGTTGTGTAGGCTTGTTCTAGTTCTGTCTTACTATGCTCAGCAAGTTGGAATTAAAATAGTCCCATTAGATGAATGGAACATATGGCGTGGTTGACTCTCCAAATCTACATTGCTTTGATGGGCCTGTGCTAGCTGTGATTTACTACACAAAGCAACAGAATTCTAGCCAATGAGCACAACATGTGATCTTGGAGCACATACGATCTTGAAGTCATTATTTATTTATTTATTTTAAAATTTCTATTGCTGCCCAACTTGACACCAACTCTGGGTGACTAACAGCAGTTAAAACAAACATTACCAACATAGCCAAACCCTTTTTAAAAAACCCATAAAAAGTACCCACAAAGTTACCCACCCTCCACATCAGTTAAAAGATACAGGGAGTGATCTTGTTATATGAGCCAGCAGGCAGGGGTCACCACTCTCCCAGTGCCCCACACCTGCTTCTCCAGCCAGGTTTTTAGCTCTTTCCTGAAGGGCAGCAACTCCGTCTGTAGCTACAACTCAGTTGGCAAGAGGTTCCATAGGGCTGACACAGACAGAGAGAATGTTCTTGGGGTGACGCGGTCTCTTAAGTATCCTGGCCCACTACCATGTAGGGCTTTAAAGGTCATTACCAGTAGGTAACCAGTGCAGCTCCCGAAACAGTGGTGAGGCACAGGCATAATGCCCACACCCCATCACCACCTGGGCAGCCACATTCTGGACCAGTTGCAGCCTCCAAATGGTCACCAAGGGCAGCCCCATGTAGAGCGCATTACAATAGTCCAGTCTGGAGGTGACCATGAGCAAGGAGTCCCGGTTGCTATGAAATCTGACCATAAATCTGTTGCTATGAGAAGGTATTGTGATAATACAATGATGGTGTTTTAGACTATAGTAATACCTCGGATAAAGTTTGCATCAGATAATGCTAAAATCGCATAACGTTAAGCAATCTGGTGGGGGAGAATTGCATCGAATAACGTTAAGATTCTATGGGATGCATTGGATAACAACCGCTAAAGCCTGTGCAGTTACAATGTATCTCTATGGAGCTTTAATGTTATCCGATGCATTCCATAGGATTTTAACATGCATCGGATAACACTAAAAATTGGATAACACCAAGACTTGTGGAACCAAGTTTTAGCGTTATCCGAGGTTTTACTGTACATTTCAGTACAAACACTGTTAATAATGAATAAAACAAGATTAATAATAATAATTAATAAACCATAATTAATAAAATCAAGAAGGTTAAAAAGCATCATAGAAATATATGTTATGTATTTTAGGGTTTTTTAAATTGAATATTGTTAGATCCTCAAATAACTGGAACCATGGAAATGAAACCTGCACATATGGGGGCAACCTGTATATGCTTTATATCAGAGATACTGAACAAATAGTTTTAATGATGCATTTTATTATACTTATAGCATAACAACAGATGATCAGGGAACATCAGAAAACATTTCTTGGAAACACAGGAGATATTATAGGAGCTGGGATGACAATGATGCTTTAAAAATGAGAAGATTAGAATTGACATAACATTTATAGGAGGACTTGGATGTAATAATGCAGTAAACTAGGGGTGCACAAACTATGGCCCGGGGGCCAGATGCAGCCCCTGAGGCCAATTCATCTGGCCCACACCATCCTCATCACTCCCGAGGCAGAAGTAAAACGTGCCCGTGTGGGTGCATTTTACTTCCGCTTCTGGAGGAGACGAGGGCTGTGTGGGCTGGATGAATTGGCATCAGGGGCGGATCTGGCCTGCGGGCCATAGTTTGGACACCCCCGGTTTAAGCAGAGAAAATGGCAGCCTCAAAATCTATTTCCTCCTGTTGCAAGACTTATCTGTTGCAAAACAGATTACAAGGCATATTTTACTTCCGCTTCCGGTGGGAGGAACCACATGACCGGCCCACAGCCCAAAAAGTTTGGGCACCCCTTCAGTAAACCAATATGAAATGGAAGTTAATATTTAGCCTAAAAATTTCTTTGACCTTTGTTATAGACTGACACATTGCAAGACAATATAATACTGATTTAAAGCATTCATTTGTGGTTGGAAACTCGAACAGTAGCCAAAATCCTGTTGCTTATTGTAGTAAATTGCTCAAGAGTAGATTCATTGAACCAATGGGGATTTAGTGAATCAACTCCTCCATAAATTCCATTGGTTCAGATGAACCTACTTTAGTTGCAACTTGCTACACTAAGCAATGGGATTTTAGCCATGGCCTATCAGACCCCGAAAATTCCCCTACTTCATCTCAGATCAGTTAAAGAAAGGGGTTTATTGCCATCGACCATCCACTAAAGTGAGATCAATTAAATGTTTGTTGCCCACCAAGCACAGTGATTGCTGCTAAAGTCTTTTTATGTTCCCAAAAGGGTTTTTATTTGAAACACTGCTAGTGAGTATTTTAAAATAGTGTTGAGGTTAATAGACCACATTAATATGCGCAGTTCCAAAGACATTAACAGGTTGTTTGTATGTGAGGCTGAATTTCAAACAACCGTTTCATCAATATGAAGGATATTCCCTCATTTTCTTCTGTTTAGTGACCCTGGGTGGACTTGCTTATAATGAAACTCCAAGACAGCCAAAACCTGAATGCAGGAATATAATTAAAAATGAAGATATATTGGATAATTGCTCAAGGGGTAGCAAACAGTAAGTCAGTACTGCTGCCACAATCTTCTATTTTTCAAAGTAGCTCAAGTAAAGTGTTCTCACCTTGAACTGGGGATAAGATGCAAATTACAACACAAAGAGATTTATTTTTTCATTGTTCCAGACAAAACAAAAGCAACAGGGATTTTTATTTAAAAGATAGGTTTAGATTACTACTTAGGTAGGGCAATACTTTCTTCCATGGGTGGACTGCAGCTCCATTTTTGGTGCCACATTTCAGTTTTCCTACACTAATCAAAATATCAGTCTGCATTCGTTTGCCCTTTGAGGCAATTACATCAGTATCAAATACTGGTGAGGAGCACACAGCAGTGACAATCTCCACCCCATTGGAAGCTCTCTTGGAATGAAGAATGGCTGGTTGAGTCATTATGTCCTTTATCATGTGCATGCAAAGCCAGGCAGATGGGATGTAACTGAATCTTTTCATGGAGTCCACCATGTCCACCAATGAGGCTCACTCCAAGCTCTGAAGGAGGTGGTATGTCAATAGTCAAGTAGGACCACTGCTAAATTTATATCATTAATCCTTCTCCATGGGTTCTGTGTCACTCATTAGGAGGAGAGTAGAACTATTCTTCTTTTTGTAGGATTTGGGTTCAGTGTCTCTGCTTTGCTATGCTTTCGTGTCTCTCATGTTTTCTTGTGGGGTCTCCTCTTTGTCTTCTTCTGCATGTTGTTCTGAAAACAGTACTGCAATTCCACTGGTGAAAAAAGCCCCCCCCCCCATTAAGAAATGAGCTTGGAGACTGAAAGGTTGGGTTTTGATACCTGAGGGGTGCACTTGGGGACATGAAAGGAGCCTCATCCGGGCGTCCCCTGAGCAGAGTTTCTCCAGCAAGAATCCTTTCAACTCAGAGTAATCTCTGACATGAAATTGTTATTACTGGTGAAAAATGTATTCTCCTTCTTTTGTTCCTGTGATACTTCCATGATGTTTTCTCTACTGTGTTTGTTCTCTCATTAGCATTTTCCTCCCCTGCTTTACCTTGTTCCACCTCTCCTGCTTCCTTTGACTACTGCAGCTCAAGTGTACTGTGTATATACTCTTATAGCAGGGATGCCCAAACTATGGCCCATGGGCAAGATCCAGCTCCCGATGTCACTTCATCCAGCTCGCGCCACCCTTGTCGCTCCCGGAAGCAGGAATAAAATGCATCTATATGTCTGAATTGGTGTTGGGGGCTGGATCTGGCACATTTTACTTTCACTTCTGAGAGCGACAAGGGTGGTGTGTGCTGGATGAATTGACATTGTGGCTGTAGTTTGGGCACCCTTGTCTTATAGTTTTCATGATGGGGCTCTCACTATTGTGCATTTTTTAATAGCTCAACCAAACAAAAGAATGTCCCTGTATAATTACAATGAGTGAACAAACAATACTTATTTCTGCTATTATGACTAGTTACTGTTATGCAGCTATTTGCAACATACAATTACTGTTCTTTAAGACCAAGGTTACTTTCCTTAAAGCCAGAAAAATGCTCAAATTCACGGAGATAATCAGGCATACAAGCAGATTTAATATGGCAATGTAGGATGACCAGGCATTGTTAAAACAACCACAAAAGAATAGAATAAAAGGTACAAGATTCTTATTGCTTCTTGGATTTTTTTTCTTTAAGAACTCAATGCTACTCAAGAGGCAACTGAAGTAAGTCAAGCATTGTAATAGCCTTTTGAAAGTGGTTATTTTTTTTTATATGTCTCCTGGCGACAACAAATATCTCACAGCAGACAGACACTTACTATAGAAAGCTGTGCCAATTATTTAAAATACGCACAATCAGTCAGGTCACATTTCCAAGTAATTTTGCATTAGCAGAGTTACTTCGACAATTTTTTGAGAAATATGTTCTTCATTAAATGAGCTTGAAAGTCTCGATCCTTTATCTACCAATCTTGGGGCTGAAGTATAAAACAAGCTGAGAATTGAACTATACTTATTGAAAAAGGAGAAAGCACCTGGGGAGGATGGGTTACCAGCTGAGTTTTATAAAGATTTTATGCCATGGATTGCCCCGAGATTGCATAAGTTATATAACGGGATTCTAGGGGGAGATGCGACTCCAGAGTCCTGGAATAGATCGATAATTGCTTTAATTCCCAAGCCGGGCAAAAATTTAGAAAAAATTGAATCTTATAGGCCAATATCTCTGATCAATCAAGACGCAAAAATTTTCACAACGATTTTAGCAAATAGACTAAACGGTTTCATAGCCAATTATATCAACGAGGATCAAGCAGGGTTTGTTAAAATAGACATATGGCAGATCTTATAAGAAGAGTTGTGGATATATTAGACATAACGGAAAAAAGAAAGGAAAAAATGGGTTTCCTAGCATTAGATATATTTAAAGCATTTGACTCATTACAATGGACAACGATCCACGAGATGATTAAACTATATGGATTCGGGGAAAAATTTCAAGGTGTTATTGGAGAATTGTATAAAAAAGGTATAGCAAGAGTCAAATTTAATGAAAGCTACACAAGTGATATAAGGCTAGAGGCGGGTACGAGGCAGGGCTGCCCCTTGTCGCCATCGTTGTTTATATTGGCTATGGAATTCTTAGCAAATGCAATTCGTCAAGATAAGGGAATAGTAGGGATAGAAGGAACTAAAGTAAGTCTCTATGCAGACGACACACTGTTGACGGTGAAGCATCCAGTGGAAAGTGTAGCTAAGGTAAATAAACATTTGAAAGATTTTGAAGAAGTAACGGGGTTGAAAGTTAACTGGGATAAAACAGAAATGATTTTAATTAATGGGAAGAAAGAAGATGAAGAGCTAATTAAGAAGAACTATAATGTACAAATTACACAGAAAATGAGATATCTGGGAGTAATTCTATCATGCAAATTAGGGGAACTTAAAGGATTGAATTATGACAGACAAAAGAAGGAAATAAAGGAGAAAATAGCACAGTACAGCAAATTAAAGCTGTCATGGTTCGGAAGAATTGCTATATGCAAGATGATGTTATTACCCAAATTGAATTTTCTGTTTGATGTTTTGCCATTAAAACACACTGATAAAGAGTTGAATGAGTACCAAAATATGATCAATCGGTACTGTAATGGGAATAGAGGCGCCAGAATAACTAAGTCGTTATGGTATGTCTCGCAAAAAGAGGGAGGACTGGGAATTCCAAATGTTATAAAATATTATAGAGCCTTTCAAATAAGAAATGTTATAAAAATTTTAAATAGGGAAGAAACAGTTTGGGAAAAATTTGAAAGGAAAGATTTGTCGAAGGTGGGCAAGACACAATTCTTATGTGAGGGAAAAGAAAGAGGAAAAAAGATGGCTCAGGTTTTGATGCTAAAATCAACAATAGAGACATGGAACAGAGTGAGGAAAGAGCTTACTTTAGGAACATCGCCAATTTTAGAGGTGGAAGATTTTCAAGATTTCCCGATAAAAATAGACACAAAGATCAGAGATATATTGGTGGAAAATAAAGTATTACTATTAAAAGACTGGGTCAACGCTTGCAAAGATCAAGAGAAAAGACATATGCTGTATTTGCAACTTCAATTGGATTGGTTCAAGATCCTCCAGATAAACAATTGGAATAAGAAATTTTTACGGGAAAATGGTTTAGACAGAGAATGTACGGAGTTTGAGACACTTTTGGCTAAAGTCAGAAATGGAGAAATGGGAATCAAAGGGATAGTCAGCAAAGTTTATAAAATTTTGAATAAAAGCCAAAATACACAAGAGGTGTTGAGAGAAAGCTGGGAACAAGAATTAGATATAAGGATTACAGCAACAAAATGGCAGAAGATGTGGAAAAGAAAAATAATGAGAACTTTGTCTGTGAGAGTTAAAGAGCACAATTATAAGTTGGTATGGAGATGGTATAGGACCCCAGTCGGCTTGCACAAAATGTACAGTAATATGAGTGATATATGTTGGAGGTGTAGAAAAACAAAAGGAACATACGAACATATGTGGTGTAGCTGTGAGGTACTTAAAAACTTCTGGGAAGGAATAAAAAAGGAAATAGAGAACATACTAGATGTACAGATCGGATTGGGGCCAGAAATAATTTTGTTAACAGACATAGAAGATCAGGATATGAATAAAGATAATAAAGAGTTATTAGCTATAATGCTGACTGTTGCAAGACAAGGTATTGCCAAAAAGTGGAAAAGTAGTGAACAAATAAGTCTACAAGATTGGTATACACAAATGTGGAATTTAGCTCTAAATGAAAAACTTACTTGGGAAATTAATTGTAGGAAAGGGAAAGCTAATAACAATAAATTCTGGAGGATCTGGGAACCCTTTATAAATTATACGCTAAAGAAAAAAAAGGGCATACCCCCCCGCAAAAGATTATAATGACTTTTGGAAAGTGTTAAGGTATAGAATCCCCCGGACTTTGTATATAGCACAAGGGTGATTTTTAATGATGTAATAGAAAGGAACGTGAAGAAGATTATGTATCAAGAAAGGAGGAGAATGTAACAGCAATGCGTATAAAACATGTTACATATTCTTCATAAGCTTTTATACTTTTGTAATGTCTTTACTTGTATTTTTGTATTTTTGTATTTTTTTAACATACCTAATAAAAAATTTAAAAAAATTAAAAAAAAAAGAAAAAAAAAGAGAATTGAACTATACTTTATCTATGTAGCAGTAGCATATTGAAACACTTGCTGTACCTCTGTGTAGATTCAGCATGTAGCAAATTTGCAGTAAGCAACAAGGAATCCAGAGAGATAATTTATTTTTTCTGGCTCCCTGATTTGATTCTGGCCATTTCTTTTATTTGAGGGAGAAAGAGTGCCAATACCTTCTTATACATCCCACTGTTCTCTGTTTGGACTATTTTCAGTAATAAAAAAAGTTTCTCAATAGAGAAATCAACAAATATATTTTTTTTAAAAGCACAAAGATGTTTACGCTAGTGATATAAAAATGCAACTACTAATTCTCCATTTGTCCTGTTTTACAACAAGAATGGAATTGTTCTTTATAGATTTTGCCATTTTATTCACTACATAAAAAGGTAGTTACCTGCTCTCTAACAAGGACAAATGAATCCACTGCCTGTGGAGGAATAAACCTATCATTTCTTCAATTTAGAACAGGGGTTCTCAACCTTTTTAAGCCAGGGGCTGGATCATGCCCCATCAGACTGTTGGTGGGCTGGGCTGGTGTCCCCTCTGAGCCCCCACCCCAGGACTAAAATACTGGATAAATAAACAGAGAATTATCAGGTATTGAGAAAAGGGGATGAGTGAGGGAGACAAAAAGCAAGAAGCAGATGGATCCATAAGAAGAAATTATGTGTCTGTTGATTAGTGATGCTGTTGTTACCTAAGTAAGGCTTTTTATTAGATATGTTTGCATTTTTAATGGGCAGGCTATTATAAGAATGCTTTTACACTGAAGGATACGAGTACTGAAGATGGTTCTGCTACCTGTTAAGAGAGATGCCTGTTCTCATTGCCAAAATAAAGTCTACATGACCTGAAATTATCTGGATTTTTGTTTGTTTGAATATTATTGGAGTGATGTTATTAATTGCGGGAACAAATGCCATGTGTATATAAATACTATATATCTCAGACTGGACATGGAATCCTGTACGTTCTATTTATTTTTATTCCTCAACGACTGGATAATCAGGTCCCACATATAATTCTGTTGCTGTTTTCAGCATGTCTCTGTGCAGATTCTCTCCGAAGACTAAGATGCAGTCAGTTTGCCTCAGAACAAATATTTCTGACATTTCACAAATCCTTGGAGAAAGACATCTTCCAGCATTATATTGAATTATCTGATTATGTATCCCTTTTGGTGCGGTAGATGTTTTGATATGAAAGTTTAGCTCTCTTTTTTTTGTAAGCCACATCATCTGCTTTTCAGCAGATCCTTCAGAGGCTAAACCAGCACTACAAGCTAGCCAGACAAGGCTTTCATCCTTGAAAAACAGGTCCACATACTAACGTGGGCATCAACAGTCTAACAAAAGCCTGTATTCCCAACAGACTTATGACATCTAAGTACAGTCAAACTTCGCTTAGCAAGTGTTTCGCTTTGCGAAAAACTCACATAACGAGCGGGTTTCTCAAAAAGTGATCTGACTCACATAACGAATATTTTCGCTATGCGAGTTGGACCTTCCCTATAGAAAACTCGCATAACGAGTGTTTCTATGGGGAAAACTCGCATAATGAAAAAAATTCATTATGCGAGTTTTTCCCTGAAAAAGCTCATTATATGAGTTTTTCCATTGGAATTTTTGCTATGCGAGTCTGACTCGCATAGTGAAAAACTCGCATAGCAAGCAGCCTCGCATTACAAATTAAATTCGTTATGCGAGGTATTACTGTACAGATTGATGAATCAGGACTTAGACATTTCCATACTGTCTGAAACTTGCCACTGTCTGCATGATCATGTTTAAAATACTCACAACTCTTTGTATGACTACTATGACAGATAAAAGGGACTGCTGTTCTATAGAATTATAGAACACTGTTGTTGAAAGGTGCCTGTAAGGCCATTGGGTCCAGCCCACTGCTCAGTGTAAGAATATAGTTATGCTATTGCTTTTATTTTATTTATTTATTTATTTATTAGTTCAAATTTATATTGCCGCCCACTCGCCATGGCTAGGTTGGCAGGAGCTGGGACAGAGCTGGGAGCTCACTCTATCATGCAGCACTCGGGTCTTGAACTGCTGACTTGCCAGCCTTCCAGTCATCACACTCAGCATCTTCAGATTAGGTCTTGTTAAAAAGCCTTAACATGTGAAATATAGCATGCTCCTAATTTTCTCCCAACAATTTTTATTTATTTATTTATTTATTTATTTATTTATTTATTAATCGCATTTATTCATCACCCTTCTCACAAAATGACCCAGGGCAATTCACAATAAAAGAATCAACAGCAATTTAAAAAATCTAAAAAATTATTAGTCAAATGTTTAAAACTAGCTAAAACCAATTTAAAAATCTAAAGATGAAAAATTTATATTAAATCGCAACTAAGGATAGGGGGCTCAGATAAGCCAACGGGTTGAGGACGTAGGAAGAGGGCAAAAAAGGAGAGAGGACTATTTTCATTCTTTCCACTAGAAGTGAAAGAGTTTTTTTAAAAATCTTAAGGGTGTTTCTACTTAGCACAGCTTGTTCTTGTGTGCTAGAATAGCACAGAGTCTAGTGTCCTATTCCTGCAGTTGTGCTGTGCTCTGACACACACGTTTCTCTCTTTCCCCAGCACCAGCTTTTACAGTACACGGTGTCCTTAAGTAGCAAGTCAGTGATATTTACAACGGCAAGCTATCATACAGACGTGTTCAGGGCTGTTCAGTATAATACACAAATACACCTCAGTGCTACTATTAAAAAATGGGAGAGGCAAAGAGAAACAAATTGGAAAATTTAACATAGTGACACCCAGGGGTCATACGTGACTAAACTTCCCTTGTGTGGTGGTGGTATAATCTTCTCCCCTAAGCTCACTGAAGTCTAAACCTGATCAAAATGTTTAAAAACATCTAAGATATTTCTGTACATATTGTTTTATTTGGATAAATTTAAGAAGAGAGGATTAGAACAACTAAAATGCCTTGCAATGTTCCTTGAACAGTCAACAACCACCCAAGCATACCTTCCTCAGAAAAACTGTCAACAGAAGGACCCATAGAGAAGAGGACTTCATTCGCCCCTCCAGCAGGGTAGCAAATGAGAAGACTAGCTGTGAACAGAAATAAACCAAAGAGTATGGAAAGGACAGACTTGAGCTCGGTATAGGCCAGTGATGGCAAACCTTTTAGAGACCGAGTGCCCAAACTACAACCTAAAACCTACTTATTTTTTGCAAAGTGCCAACACAGCAACAGGGGAGGGAGGAAATGCTCCCATTGGACTGCTGGGCATGAGGCGGGGTGAACTCAGTGTTGGGGGGAGGGAGAAAGTGCTCCCATTGGGCTGCTGGGCAGATGGGTTGGGAGAACTCTGTGCTGGGGTGATTGCATGGGTGCCCACAGAGAAGGCTCTGTATGCCACCTGTGGCACACATTCCATAGGTTCGCCACCATTGGTATAGGCCAACACCACTTAGGGCTGTTGGATGCCTTTTGGGAGATACAGTAAGTGGTGGGAGCAATGACCTGTGGCTGTCAGAGGGTTAAAAGTGTGTCATCACAAGCATTCATTGTTGCATTAAGGCAAGAATCATTATGGTCTTGCACTTGTGTTATGGTCCATTAACTCACATTATTTACATTGAGACCTGCAGTGGCTCAAGTGGCCAAGATGCTGACTGGAAGGTGGGAAGTCAGCAGTTCAATTCCCGAGTACTGTAATACGGAATGAGCTCCCGTCTTTGTCCCAGCTCCTGCCAACCTAGCTGTTCGAGAGGAAGAAATTACAAGTAAATAAATAGGGACCACTTTGGTGGGAAAGTAAACACCATTCTGTGCACTCTGATGTCTAGTCATACCTGCCACATGACCATGGAAACGTCTGCAGAAGCAGGCAGCGCTGGCTCTTCGGCTTTGAAATAGAGATGAGCTCTGAACCCTAGAGTCAGATACGACTGGCTTTCGAGCAAGGGAAAACTTTACCTTTAAGGGAATTTTCAAGGAGTGGAAACTTGAACCCAGGTCTGCTGAGTCCTAGTCTGTTCATTGATTCACTGGATCTCACAAAGATCTTACATGCTAACACATGGCACACATCTGTCCTGGAGGGAGTAGGGAGTGCAGTGGGAGGGAATAACACAGCTGACAGTTTGTTTTATGTAGGGAAGGCTCAAAAATCTTTGGACATGAGAAAAGAAAACATTCTGCAGAAGTCCAATACTGTATGATAAAGGTAAAGGTCGCCCTTCCTCGAAAGCCAGTCTGTCCCTACTCTAGGGTTTAGTGCTCATCTCTGTTTACAGCCAAAAAGCCAGTGCTGTCTGCATTTTCAAACATTTATGTGGACATGTGGCAGGTATGATTAGAAGCCAGAGTGCATGGAATTCTGTTTACCGTCCCACTGAAGTGGTCCCTATTTACCTACAGTACTGTACTTGCAATTTCTTGCTTTTTAACTGCTAGGTTGGCAGGAGCTCGGGCAGATGACTGTCACTCTGTCATACAGCACTCAGGTCTTGAACTGCCAACTTTCCAGTCATCAAGTTCAGTGCCTTAGCCACTAGAAGTCAAATATAACAAAGCAAAATTAAGGCCATCGTCAGTGCGCAGAAGGGAAAACAATGCCAAGGAACTAGCACTATAGAATACATCTCTGTGAGCCAAGCCTTCAGAGAAGAATGAATAAACAAAGCAGTGTGGTTTGAGCAGCTTAAACTGAGAATGGAGAAGCTACAAAACAGATGGGTTCATGAAGGGTGTATCAAAGAACAGGTGTTGAAGATTAAAATTATGCTTAATACACAATAGGCATCCACTAACTTTCTTCCAATGGGAGGTAAGATAAATAATACAATTGTCACCGTTTGGAGAAGAAGGAAGGGTGAAATGCCTAAAATCATTTATTATATTTATTTCATTTCCAGGTCGCCTTTCTCCCAAGGAGGGGATCCAAGGCAGCTCAAAATGATTAAAAACACAATTACAAAATTAATAACAATCAAAATAGAATAATTTGAAAGGTTACCTAAGCACTTAAGAATTTTAACATCACACTTAGAACATATATCCAGCATCTGAAAGTCTGCCTGAAGATGCAGGCCATTAACTACTGCTGAAAGGACACCTTTAGTCCAGGACTTCATATCCTGACTGCCAGTAATCTTCCAGAGTCAACAAGGAGAAAGCTTTTTTTTAAAGTAAAGGTAAAGATCTCCTTTGTTTGAAAGCCAGCCGTGTCTGGCTCTGAGGTTCGGCGCTCATTCCTGTTTACAGCCAAAGTGCCAGCGGTGTAGACATTTCCATAGTCATGTGGCAGTCAAGAGTAGACACTGGAGTGCACAGAATGCTGTTACCTTTCCCACCGCAGTGGTACTTATTTATCTACTTGTAATTGTTTTTGAACTGCTAGGTTACAGGAGCTAGGAGAGACAATGAGTGCAGCAATAGGGTCTCAAACCTGCTGACCTTCTAGTCGTCATCAAGCTTGGCGCTTCACCACCAAGCCTCCATGGCCCCTCAAAAAGCTTTCTTAGCACTCCTTTAACTGGAAATGCTTGGAACATATCTTATACCCTTAGACAGTACTATAAAAGACGTGCCTTATCACTGAATTAGATCCTTTCCCCTTTTTAAACAGGAGTGCAACAGGTAATTAAGTGTGCCCATCACCTCTGCCACTTTGCTTGAACATTGGTGGCAACCTAGTGTTTTTGTCCTGTCCAGCAATGCCTAGAGAGACAAAACTCCATCCCTCAGAAAAACCTTCCTGATAGAAATAGGCTTTGCTTGATGGAATTATGATATTGATCTAAGTGTAGCTGAAAAAAATGTGATGCTTCCGAGTATATAGAAGCCAAGAGCTTGAGCAGCTCCATTGTTTTCTACAAATAGTGGATACTTCTTTGGTAGTTTGTGCTCTAAAAACTGCAAAAATGCAGCTGTTTCCTGGCTAACTGATAACTATTGCCTCCCAGTCCTATCATCAATTTGGAAGAAAGCTGAACTTTTTTTTAAAAAAAAAAAATGATGTTGAAAAATCCTAGTCCAGGCTTTGAATTTATTAAAGCTTCTTTAGAGAAACTAAGTGCATTGCTAGCTTTGCCCCTCCATGAAAAAAAAAAGCAAACAGTCCGAAACTTGGCCTGTGATGGTGAACTTCCTATTGAATTGAGGGCAGGGGCGCACGAGAATTTCTGTATCTGGAAGAGAGAAATCCCCAGCATGTTTCAGCTAATTCAGCTCCAGTGCTGTAAATTGCTAGGTCGCCCTTGCTTGAAAGCCAGTTGTATCCAACTCTAGGGTTTAGTGCTCATCTTTGTTTATAGCCAAATAGTACTGTCTGCATTTGCAGACGTTTCTGTGGACATGTGGCAGGCATGACTAGACACCAGAGTGCGCGGAATGCTGTTTGCCATCCCACCAAAGTGGTCCCTATTTAACTACAGTACTTGCAATTTCTTGCTTTCGAATTGCTAGGTTGGCAGGAGCTGGGACAGAGCTGGGAGATCACTCCGTCCTGCAGTACCCAAGAATCAAACTCCGACCTTCTAATCAGCGAGTTCAACATCTTAACCACTTGAGCCACCACAGTCCCTTAAACTGCTACCAGGCCCTAATAGTTCCCCTTGTCTGCTGGTGGTATAATCTTCTCCCTCAACTTCACTGAAGTCTAAACCTGATAAAAAATGAAGCCATCCAAGCAAAATTTGTCACCATAAATCACTTCAAGAAATCTGTAACACTGCCCGCAAGCCATGTGAAATTAGCCCTCCAGGAATACCTTTTGCAAAATCAATTTTCTGATCCCTTCCTTTTCTTTTCATAGTTTTGTAGGTCCTGCCCTTCTTCCCTTGGGTTAGTTGGCTGGATTGATTAAAATCCTTTGATTCACCTGTCTTTAAAACAGCAAGGCTGGTTTTAGCCTTATAACTGCATTTCAGTTCTTCTGGCTTATTTTAAAGCTAGAATAAAGTTTGTGATGATTTTTAAAGTATAATAACACATTTGCTCAAGGGGTTTCTATGTATTTTTAAAATTAGGCCTTGACTTAATGTGAGCAAATAGTAGTCCCTGGCCTAATTTCATGTTGGTGGAAGAAATCGAAGGGGAGAGGAAGGTAAGGATGGGTGGGCACATGGAATGGGGCAAATGGGTGCAGTGTCAGGGGTACCCAGTGGCCATTTCGGAACTCTTTCGTTGATCATGTAGTTGTAGGTTACAATCTCATATATTGCCCATTTGGAGAGAATGTCTTAGAATTTCATACCATATAAGGCTTACGTGAAAATTGCAGAAGGACAAAAAGCACGAGGCAGACTCAGAGGAAGATGGAGAGATAACATCAAATAAATATTACAAGAACACCAAATAAAACCAGTGGAGGCTGCTAGAAATGCCAGAACAAGAACCTTATATCTCCCTCGACGCCTGAAGGTGTAAAAGAGGAAGTAAAGAAGAAGACACATTAGTGCAGAAATACACACCAGACACCCTAAGTTCAGACCATTAGAAGAGTGCCAGGACTTTCTCCACCTGCTGGCACTCCCTGGCCCCACCCCCAGGCTGGGCTACAAGAGGCCGCTGCAGCGTGCCACCGCCACTGCCCTTCGAATTGCTGTGGCCAGGGTGAGAAGCCGTTGTATTATTGTATCATGTTGTTGCTATACTGTTGCTATATTGTATTATTATAATGATATGCTGTCTTTGTAATTGAGATATGTATATTGTATTATGGTGTATTTATTGTATTTGGTTGTTTTGATATTGTATTATTTTTGATTATACTGTACTGCTGTTGTTATGGAATGTTATATGTATTGATTCTGTGAACCGCCCTGAGTTGGTTTTACCGAGTAGGGCGCTATATAATTTGAACAAATGAAATGAAATGAATGGCTTTTGGTCCTTTATGGCAAGAACAAACACTCTTGAGGGTACACATAGCAAAATTAAATGAGAAGATGGAGGAAGGAGCTCACTGGACAAAAAATAACATTAAAGGAGGAGATGGCTGAGGAACTTGACCTCTCCAATGTCATTTGGAGGACCCTGAATAGGCTGAGGGTTGGAGTCCCTAAATGTAAGACCAACATAAAGTGGAGGCTACTGGTGCACAACAACATGCTATGTGAATGTGGAGAGAGGTTCTCTTTCGTGCTACCATCAAAGGTACCTGTGATAGTGATGGGACTCAGCAAAGAATCTCTTCTGTAGTTATAACCCTATGGCCATTCTTAGATTGTGAAATGCCTTCTTTCAGGAAATTAGCTTAGCCACTTCCCTTTTTATCCTTCTGCTGACAATGGAAGACCTACCTCTTCAGACAGTCTTTTTATAACTATGTCTGTGCCCTGGATGCAGGTTTTTGGGTTTTTGTTTCTCTTATTCTGTTTTTAAAGTCTCATCTCCTTTTTAATTAATGGGTTTTGAAATTATTGTTGCATTTTTAATTGCTTTTTAATCTGCAATTTATTGCACTTTCAGTATTACTTGTTTTAATACTGTTAGCTGGCATGGGTCCCCTCACTGAGAGAAAGGCAACCAACAAATGATACAAAATAAATAAATATTTGAGTTTTCCCCATTGAAGCAAATAGAAGGATTTTGCTTTGAAACACCAAACTGCAGTTTGGATTCAGGTAATAATAATAATAATAATTATTTCGTGTCAGAAATTATTCTGGGTTGAAAGGATTTTTGCTGGAGAAACTCCGTTCAGGGGACACCCAAATGAGGCTCCTTAGAGTTGGGACAGAGACGGGTGCTCAATCCATCGTGCAGTACCTGAGTCTCAAACTGCCAACTTGTCAGCCTTCCAGATAACAAGGCGGGCTTCTTAGCCACTGAGCCACTGCAGCGTCTGGATTCAGGTGTTGACCAGATAGGGGAATCCAGACCATCCAAACTAAATGTAATTGCTACCCAAAGTGCTGAACCAGTATCCAAACAGAATTAAGGGAATGACTTGAATATACAAAACCAATGAGTTAAAGAGCTTTAAAAGGGGATTAAATTCATGAAAACCAATGCTATCAATGGCCTTTAGTTACATTGGTATGTGCTACCTCCTTTTTCAAAACAAAATACGGTACCTCTCTACAACAGTTGCTGATGGGTATGAATGGGAGAATGGTGCAACAGTTTTGTTTTCTTTGGATTCCTGCCGGTACACCTGACTGGCCATTGTGGGAATGGGAGTATTTGGCTAGGTAAAATTTCATACTGATCCAACATGGCTCTACACATGTTTCTACAATGACAAGACAACTGTAAAATACACTTTTTTTGCCTGTGTGCATGTGTCTGACATAACATGACTCAGATGTCTGTAACATGGGTTGACCATGTTATATCAGTCCTTTTAAAAAAAAGAGCTCAGTTCCACAATTTTTATAGCTTAAAATACGTCTAAAAGTTGCACAGTCCAGGGGCCTCCAGATCTGGCATTTAGATCAACACAAATGAGGACGCAACAATTATTGGTCTTTGCAATGTTATAACCTTATCAGAGGTGTTTGGGTTGTACAGGCATGTGACACTGACTCAGGACAGCAAAGACTTTAGTTTGCCTTATTTATCAAGAAAAGTGTTCATTAAGCGGATAAATTTAGATCCAAGTCAGCATGCAATTATCTACCACTTCCTGCAGAGCTAGTTTGCCAGCCCATGTTTGTGGAACCCCCCCCCCCCTTTTCATTTTCTGTTGGCTTTACTTCTAATGTGGAGTTTGTGGAGGGTGGATGGAGGAGGAAGGAGAGCCTCACATGTTTTGCCCTCAGGAACATATTGATTGGCATATCTCATGTATATAGTCCTAAATTTTCCCTTTCTTACCCTGTTGTGGAGGCTGTTCTCTTAAATTCTCCTTTGGTATCAATGTGAAAAAAACCAACAAAATCCCTTCTTTTAGGCTGGAATTTTTCTATCTGGAATTGCAGTGTTTCTTTTGGAGTTCTGATTTTCTTTTGGTAAAGATTTCTGTGAGCTCTTTTCTTGTGTAGGTTGCTGCTTTAAAATATTTGTCCCAGGTGCCTGTATAATTCTGTTTTCATTTCAGAAAGTCAATCCTGCAGCTTCCTGAATGATGTTTGCAAGTTATTGGTGTTCTTATATATTGTGGTCATGTATCTTCCAGCAACTACATGTCAGGCAACTTGTCTGTCAACTGCCATTTTCTTGAGCAGATGGCTTAGGGTGGGGAGAAGAGAGAGAGTGTGTGTGTGAGAGTGAGAGAAAAGAGAGATTAGAGAATATAATATGAAGCCGATAATCTCTACTGTTAACATTTCTGTATTCCCAAGAAAATAGACCCAGCTTTCTAAAGCAAAATACAGTAAAACTCCATTTTACAGAAGCCTCGTTTTACAGAAACCTTGTTTTATAGAAGGGTTTTTGTTTTTTGCTGAAAAGGTGTCCCATTTTACAGGAAAAAAACCATTTTACAGAACGCGATTTGTGCCTGGTGGGCTATAAAACACCACCCACAGCCATTTTAGGCCCTGTGGGTAGCAGTAGAGTGGTCTGGAGAGGAGTTAAAATGGGTTTTTTATTTTAATTTTTTTTTCAGGGGGTTGGGAACATCCCCTCATGTGTTCTTATGGGAATGCCTCATTTTACAGAAAAAAACAACGAGTTAAGGAAAAAGCTACAGAACAGACTTTTCTCGTAAAATGGGGTTTTACTGTAGCAGTCTCTGAAGCCTGAGGGTATTGTTAACAAAGGGAGTGGTTACACACTTAGAAAGTAACACATTTGCCTCTCAGATGTGACACTGGTGAAATCACTTTAAATTTAATGACAGACATGTAATATTGCATTATATGCCCCTAATGTGGATAAGAACTGCAGTTGTTTAGTGGTTAAGATGCTGAGCTTGATGACTGGAAGGTCAGCAGATCAGCAGTTTGATACCTGAGTGCTGCACAATGGAGTGAGTTCCTGTCATCTGCCCCAGTTCCTGCCAACCTAGCAGTTCAAAAGTAAGAAATTGCAAGTAGATAAATAGGTACCACTTTGGTGGCCAAGGTAACAGTGTTCTGTACACTCCAGCATCTAGTCATGCCTACCACATGACCATAGAAACATCTGCAGATGCGGTCAGCACTGGCTCTTGGGCTGTAAAAGGAGATAAGTGCCACCACCTAGAGTCGGATATGTCTGACTTTTGAGCAAGGGAGAACTTTACCATTGATGTGGATTACAGTATCTGAAAAGATCTTGGGGGGTTGTTTATTTTAAACTGACAGCTGTGTCATGTTTTATCATGCAGATTTTGAGTTCTGGAGCTTCAGAGTTCTGGTAGCCCCAGTAGTGGAAGAAGGGAAGGGAGATGATAAGCCAGTGTTTCCCAAATGCTGGATCTTGGACTTCAATTCCCAGAAGTCTAAGTCAATTCCCCAAAGCACTGACCAGCCAATGTACTGACTTAGGCTTCTGGGAGTTGAAGTCCAAGATCCAGCATTTGGAAAACACTGTGATAAGCAAAGGATGGCCTGCCTATGCCATTGATAAAGCATGAGAATGAGCTCAGTATTAGGAGCCCTGGTGGCACAGTGGTTAAAAGCTGCTGTACTGCAACCAAAAGGTTTAGAGTTTGACCTTGGCCAGGGCTCAAGGTTGACTCAGCCTTCCATCCTTCTGAGGTTGGAAAAAGGAGTACCTAGCATGTTGGGGGAAAATCCCAATTGTGAACTGCCCACTAAGCACTATGGGGCAGTATAAAGTGTACTTTATAACTTTATAAAGTTATAAAGTATACTTTGTAAACTTTACACTTTATAATGTTACATATTCCCAGTGTTGTTGTATGGATTCGAAGCTTGGACATTGACTAAAGCGGGTAGGCAATTTATGGTCCATGGGCTGGATCCAGCCCATGGCACTAAATAATCCGGACCCCACCGTTGCTCCGGCTGCTGCAGCTGCTGGTGGTGGAATCAGCCACAGATTAATTTACAGCTGTCGTGAACACATTTACAACAGTTGTAAATGAGTCTGCGGGTGTCTCAAATGTATTTACGACAGCCATCAAAGGCAGGAGGACCACCAGTTCTGCCCTCATCTGTCTGAGGAAGTGTGACTCGGCCCCCAACTGAAAAAAATTGGCAACTCCTGGACAAAAGCATCTGAAAAGAGAATCAAAGCTTTTGAAATGTGGATCTACAGACTGCTGCTGCCCTGTTTCCCCGAAAATAGGACCTCCTCATATAGTAAGGCACCCTCCCTATTTTTCCCCACCTTGGAAATATAAGGAGCCCCCCCCCCCTGAAAATAAGGCACTCACCTAAATCTTGCCCTGGCAATCCGCTGTATCAGCAATAAATATGTACTGTATTCTTCGTCATGGAAAAATAAGACATCCCCTGAAAATAAGACATTGTGCATATTTTGGAGTTTTTAAAAATATAAGACAGTGTCTTATTTTAGGGGAAACACGGTAAGGATATCATGAAATGACCATGTGACTAATCTAGAAGTGTTGCGCTGGGTGGATGAAGAACAAGAACTGCTTAAGACCATTAAGCAAAGAAAGCTTCAATACCTTGAGCATATCATGAGGAACAACATAAAGTATAGATAACAAAAATAGCCATGTGACCCATTCATAAAATTAAACAAATGCAGAATGGAGGCTATACGTTTGATAGGGTCACTTAAAAAGATAATAAAACATTGCAAGCTTTTCTGACTCAAAGGTCACTTCTTCAGGCAAATTCCCATGGCATGCTGTTCAAACCAGGTTGCTTTGCTTAGATGTTACATGGGAAAATAAAGAGCAGGTTGTATCCAGTGGTGGGCTCCAAAGATTTTAACTACTTACTCTGTGGGCGTGATATGGTGGGTGTGGCCAGGGGGAAAGCCCTGTGTTGCACCTGAATGAGGACTACTTTATTTCAAAACTTGGATGGGTGAACTGGTGCAAACCTGCTGATGCCCACCACCAGTTGTATCTTTTTACAATCTGAACCAAGGAAGCCATGGATTTGCATGTTACCTTCCTCAAATGGCCCTTTTTGAAGCTGAGAGGTTCCCTTCATTTGATCTCTCTCTCTAAGCCAGAGTTAACAACAGATTTTTATGAGTGTACAGTAAAACACTGGATAACGATTGGATCAGATAACGCTAAAATCGCATAAAGTTGGGGAATTTGAGGCAAACATTTGGCTCGGATAACATTATGTTAACCATTATGTTAATGTTATCTGATCCATCAGATAACCTTTGCCTCAAATTCCCTGAGGTGTGGCTGTGACTCACCAGTTTCTCTTGGGAGAAAGGGAGGGGCTGCCTGCTCTCAAGCGTGCCACATTTGAATAACAAAGGCTTGCAAAAACAGTCTGACTAGTTTAGCAAAGCAAAGGCTTAGGACCCTTTCTCCAGTGTAACCCAGAACACTTTGCAGAAAAATAATTACAAAGAGACAATTTGACCCAATTACTTTTATGAAGTTTCCCCTTTAAATGCTAAACAGCCGGAACCCAAGATTCTAGCTCCACACACCTCATGCATTGTCAATGGAAAACAAGCAGACTGAAACCTTTCACCTACAAAGCAATTAAGCTTTTCACACCCTGCAAAGCCCCGAGGGAACTTCCTTTATTACAGCAATGGTAGGTGGGCTGATTCTAAAGGAAAACATTTTCCTAGCTTCTGTTCAGATCTTTTAAAACAGCACTTTATAAAATTTTCAAAAATTTAAAAATGTGGTATGGCTTTGTTCCCCTAAAGTCAGGGTGTATTTACCCTTTAGATAATTATTTCTTAAAGTTCTTTAAGTTTCCAGCATGTTTCCTTGACTTTCCCTTGAAGCCTCTGTTGCTTATCTCCATGGAGTTAACGTTATCTGATCCACCTGAATAGGATTTTAACGTTATCTGGTGCATGCATCGGATAAGGCTAAAAATCGGATAACGTTAAGACTTGTGGAACCAAGTCTTAACGTTATCTGAGGTATTACTGTATAAAGATTTAGTAAATCAATTCTAAACTTACTATCAATGCATTTTGGACAAATTGTTCTTCACAGTGTTGCCAAAAATGGACAAATTTCAGCTTGTGTGTCTGTGGGTTACCAAAAAAGGAATATGTGCATCAAAAGTAGGAGAGAGAGAAAATCTTTATTAAAAGATCTGTTACCTGAATTTTAAGATCAAATATCACTGTTTCATTTAATTTGTTTTAAATAAAGTTACAACCAAAGAACCACTACATACACATGGGCCAAGGCATGAATATATGGGGAGAAGCCAACGCTTAATAGATAACATATGAAATAAAATAATACAAGGTTTGATATAAAGCTCTGCAAAGGGGCTTAATTAAAAGGGGAAAATAGAACTAAATTTTATAAGAATTGATATAAAAGCCTGCCTAAGAGCATTGGTAAAGAATATTGATTATTCCAAGTGGGTCACGTACTCTGGCAAGGAATGGAAACAATTAAAAGTTAACAGAGATCTGGCTTCTCCCCTCCAAATAAGAATGTAAAACTAATTGTCTCTCTTTTGTCCCCATTCTCTGAGCCTCAAGAGTTTTCCCAGAGATGTGACAAAAAGTGTGGACTCAGTAGAACCGGTTTTCCTGGTTGAAAAGCAAAAGCACTTCTCTTTGTTCATTCACAGATTCAGAAAGAAAACAATGTGACAATTTTTCAGACTGCAATTGACTAAAAAGGGACACTTTGTATCAGAACTTGCCTAAAGTAGATTTCCTCATCCAGCAGACAAAGACCTGTTGCGGCACTCATCACTATCCCATTGTAAATGTAAAAATGTCAATGTGTAACTTCGGAAATTACTTTTGTACTGTTTAATTAAGAAGTGTAAAGACTCATTTAATTGGCCCACTTTCAGTAAACAGCATTTGTACCTGTCTTTACTTGATTAAGTGTATAAAAATGTTGGGGAGTGGGAGGGACTTCAGCTCATTCACAGATTAGCGTGAATGGGTTCACGAGGGTGGTTTTCTTCAAAACGGGTGAGGTAGAGACTTCTAGTTTATAGCCGGCCAATGTAAATTAGAACCCTTAATACCAATAAACCAATTTTGTTTTGATCAAAACCATACCTCGGTGTCAGTTTTTGAGGTTAATTAATTCTCCACCAGGAAACGAACCAAGCCCTAATTTTTAAGGTAACAGATCTTTTGCAAAAAGGGCCTCTTTTCTCCACCCTCCTTTAAGAGAAATAGAAGACAAAGCAGTTCAACAATACAGGCAGTTTTACAGATAAAAAGACAACAACAGGCAGGCAGGGTACTTAGAAAATACATGTTTTGTTATGTCTTTCTCAACCTGCTGCTCCTCCTTTCACTGACTTAAGTCAGTTTGATTGCGAGGACATCTCAAGGCCATTTCCTTGGGGCATCTCCTGTTTTCACCCTTCTTAGCAGCTGTGGTTAATAAGGTACAAAGGTGGTGGCAAGGGTGATTCTTATCACTTGCCCAGAAACATGATAATTTCTGCTACACTACAGAGAAGCATGGGGAGGGGCTAAAGGGGGACTTTTTACTCTTTTGTTAACTTAAAGTTCAAAATGGCTTTTCTTCTGCTAGAAGAGGAATAGTTTGAAATGAATATGGGGCAGACGGGGTGGGTGGAAAGGGAGTACTTTGTGAATGGGTATTTTTATGTTGCTTCCAAAGCTGATGTTATTTAAAAAAACAACCAAAAACAACAAGAAGCTGGTGAATATGTATTTCTTAGTTCAGTACTCCAAAGATTTGTTCATACGGAACGTTGCTTTCATGTTTTTCATTCTTTTTCCAGCAGACAGTTGCTATGAAGTTTTTTTCTGTGGCAAAGGTGCCTTTTATATTTAAAAGTGTGTGTTTTGTGTCAGAGATTATTCTAGGTCAAAAGGATTTTTTCAGGGGACGCCTGAATGAGGCTCCTTTCATGTCCCCCATCATGCAGTTCTCAGGTATCGAACCCCATCCTTCTAGTCTCCAGACAGACTTAGTTTTTGAACTGAGCTTTTAAAATCTAAACACAAGGCCAGGAGTCAGTTCTGGCGAAGGCTTCTCAAGAGGCCCATCCATAATATCCAATGAACTTCTAAAAACAAGGCATCTCTTCAAAGAATGAATTTCCTTTTCAACTATAATGTTCAAATATATACCCAGGGCAACCATGGATGGTGTTAAAATATTTCAGAAGGCAATGAAACTTTTAACTGTTGCTTTTACTGCTTATTCCTCCTAGGATTATGAGAACGGCTTCTGTGGCGTTAAGTAGACTTCTATGAAATTTGTTTCTCTGCTATTGATTTCCTGCCTGAAGACTGCATTCTTGTATAATTAGGGCCTCTGGAAGCATCCTCATATGACCCTAGTTTGGTTTGTTAGCTATGAGCCAAACATAGTTTGAATTTGAAAACAAATGAATTCCACAGAAGAACATGTCACCTCTCCCTCAGAGAATTCTAGATAACTACAGATTTGAACACACATCCAAACAAATGTGAAATGACACGCGCAAGATAAAGCATTTGCCAAACATACAGATGCACTTGCATATATTAATTATCTTCCTACAAGTTGATTCTTACGCAAAGGCACAAATTAATATATGCAAGTGCACATGCTACCCTTTTTCTAGGTAGAGAATACATATAAATGGTTTACCACTTCTTCTTGGGCAGTGATGCCGAATCTTTTAAGACCGAGTGCTCAAGCTGCAACCCCAAACCCACTCTGTGCTGGGGGGAGGGAGGCAGCACTCCCATTGGGCTTCTGGGCAGAGGGGTGGACAAACTCTTTGCTGGGGGAGGGAGGAAGCACTCCCATTGGGATGCTAGGCAGAGGGGCAGGGTGAGCTCTGTGCTGGGGTGACAGTGTGGCATAAGTTGAGCGGTGCCAACCATCCATAAAGATGCTGCCTCGCCGCTGCCTCCATCACCACCACTGGACTCTTCTCTCGGCCCAGGGTTCAGAGGGCCACCGCAACTGAGCGCGGTAGGACTTCGTCATAGGGTGGAGAGGCTGGGGTATTGTTGTGTTGATGCTGTTTATGTATTTTTGAAATGTTTTGTATGATGTATTGATAGAGTACTGTATTTTGTAATTGTTTTGTTATCTGATATTTTGTTATATGATATTTGTAGCTGTGATATATTATTTTGTTGTGACTCCCGCTCATTTTGTAATTTTTATTGGGGATTCCTTGAAATATAAATTATTGCAATATAAATTTGAACTAATAAATAAATAAATAAATGTTCTTGTTTTTGATATTTTGTTATTTGATATTGTGGCTGTGATGTATTTTGTTGTGAGCCACCCAGAGTTGCTATAAGCAATTGGGGTGGCATATAATAATAATAATAATAATAATAATAATAATAATAATAATAATAATAATAATAATAATAATAATAATAATAATAATAATAATAATAATAATAATAATAATAATAATAATAGTTCACCACCACTGTTCTGGAGGTACCCGGGGACCATGTAGCATCCCCAATGACAGACAGACAGACAGAAAGACAGACAGACAGACACACGCACGCACGCACGCACGCACGCACGCACGCACACACATATGTATGTATATATATATCCAAGAAACTGTTACAAGTGATGTTACCTTATAAATAATTTAGGAGTAATTTTATCTTCTTTGAGCTGTCTTGATAGCTTACTGAGCTAATTTTCTAGCTGTGGAGTCAGTGGTTGGGAGTTCAATTTCCCACGGTGCAGGGAAAACAACCAGCCTGTGTGACGGGGGAAAATACAGAGTAGAGAGAGGTAAGCCTCTCTTTGGACTGAGAGATAGGAAGGAACAATTCCTGGATAGTTAGTTACCCAGTCCAGGAAAGTCCCTCCTAGTTATTTCAATTACAGGCAGCATGTGAGGTTGTTATAAAACTCCCAACAGATAGAAAAAAGGAAGACCAAATATGAAATGAATTGATTTCCTAAAGTAGGGCCTCCCAACTTATGTCTCATGGACAGGCTCTGGCCCATGGCACCACTTCATCCAGCTCATGTCACCGCCACTGTCACACTGGAAGCAGAGGTGGATGCATTTATGACAGCCGTAAATGCACCCACAGCTGTCATAAATGCCTTTACAATAGCCAAGGGTGCATTTTACAGCAGCATTTATGCTGGGGGAAACCACCAGTCTGGCACGCTCAGCTGTCCGGTGTGTGTGATCCGGCCTGCAGCACAAAAAGGTTGGGAACCCCTGCCCTAAAGGAAGCCCAGCCTTGAGTTTACAAGAGCTGAGTAGGGCTGTTGAGGACAGGACATTTTGGAGATCTCTTGTTCATAGGGTTGCTCTAAGTTGGAAACAACTTGATGGCACGTAAGACCAAGAGCACAAAAAATTAAACAGACTCTTCCCATGTCTCTTATTTTAGAGTCATATTCAGGCTTAAGTTCTGACCAGGTCTAGGGGAGAAGTTTTAGAATCAGGAGGGCAGTTTGGATCGGTTGGCTGAAGGGTGGCTCCATGTTGCATCCTTCTGGATTGACTAGTTTAATCGTGAGAACAAATTCTCTGATCAGCTGATCAATAGCACAGGTTGTTTATTCCCCTATGATGGTGGAAATATCCTGTTCTTGGACCATCCTGGACCAACGATCTAGGAGCATTTCCTTCTTGCTTTTGTAAGGATACAGAAATAGGTTGCATTCATCTATCATCAATTGTGTAAACATCTATTTGAGTAGGCCTAGTGCAGCATAGCATGACAGTGTGTGAAGGATGATGGATCATGTCATTGTGTGCCATATGCTGTATGCTTGTGTGAAACTGTTAATAAAGAGAGCTGCTGGGAGAAGGAGATGAGGAGCGAGAGGAATGGAGAGAAGATTCCAAAGTACCCAGCTAGCCCCCCCCAAAAAAATAAAAAATAAATAAATCTCATGTCTTCATTCTGCTGGTCAGAATCCCCTGTAGTAGGTCACTACAGCTCCATTGTTTAAAGATATTTTTTTTAACTACAGGCTACAAGCCAGATTCAGTACTGAAATTTGTCTGACTCTTCTTATCAGAATTAAAAGTTAGTTAACATGCCAACTATGAACTTTGCTTTGCAAATTACTTAATTATTTTTCTTCAGTCTAAATTTCATGCTTGGTATTCTCCCTCCTCTTCCTTTAATAATGATCATTTCATCTCTTAACCATTTAATCATGTGTGATTGCCCACTTTTTATACTTGGGCAAAGCAAATAGTCTGTGGAAAGACAGATTCGGACGCCATAAAGGAGGGAAGAGTGATGTTAGCTGTGATCCAGCTAACAGAGGCACAATTAAACTGCCAGGAAATAAAAGCAGCAACTGAACAATCCCCACCCCATATTTGTTTGAGTAACAAGTGGTTTTAAGTAAGCACATTTTGAACTGCACATTCCAGGAAATAATTATCATAAGTGGCTTTATAATAACTCATCTGATGGGATGGAAATAAAAAAGAACAGAAGAATTTCAGATGTTCCTGATTCTCGAAACATCCCTTGCCTGGGGAAAAACATACGTAATACCTCATATAACATTAGTATCGAATAACACTAAAATCGCATAACATTAAGGAATCTGGGGGGAAGAATTGCATCAGATAACATTAAGATCCTATGGGATGCTTCAGATAACAACTGCTAAAGCCTGTGTGGTTACAATGTATCTCTGTGGATCCCATAGGATTTTAACATGCATCAGATAACACTAAAAATCATATAACACCAAGACTTGTGGAACCAGGTTTTAGTGTTATATGAGGTTTTACTGTACATGGATAATTTGCACCCGAAACATACTTAACTAGGGAAATAAGCCTCCTCAAATATAGGTGGGGTTTCCTTTTGAGCAAACACAGATACAGTATAGTAAAGGCAAAGGTTGCCCTTGCTCTAAAGCCAGTCATATCTGACTCTAGGGTTCAGTGTTCATCTCTTTTTACAGACAAAGAGCCAGTGCTGTCTGCATCTGCTGACATTTCCATGGACACGTGGCAGGCATGACTAGCGCACGGAATGCTGTTTACCTTCCCACCAAAGTGGTCCCTATTTATCTACTTGCAATTTCTTGCTTTCGAACTGCTAGGTTGGCAGGAGCTGGGACAGAGATGGAAGCTCATTCCATCCTGCAGTACTAGGGTCTCGAACTGCCGACCTGCTGACTTTTCAGTCAGCATCTTAACAACTTGAGCCACCGTAGTCCCTAACCACACTGCAAATTCCAGCCTTTTCAGAAACGGCTCATTAAGATCTGGAACTTAATGAAGTTTGTGGTAGGAAGCAAAGAGTATAATTGTGATATGTTGCTTATATTGTTTGAGATGGAGTTTATTTGGAAAACATGACGAGGGGAGGGGATGAGATGCAAATTCAAGGGAGACGGATTAGCAGCAAATGGAAGACAGCCAAGAAACAAGCCAAGCTATCATCACCCATGAGATATCGCAGTCTGTGTTTTGTTTCAGATTGAACTCCAAATATAAATTAAAATGTACCTTTGTATTTTCTGAGTGCATTATTTATTCTGAAGGATCTGTTCCTCTCTGCTCACCCTTCAAAATATCCACAGTTTCAGTAACATGGCTGTCTGTGTTCTAAAAACACCACAAGGGGAAAGAGGCCACAATTTTAAAGCTGTGTTGCTTTACAAAATTTAAATAATGTGAAGTGACACGAAGTCATTTTGACTGCTTCTGTTACCAAGCATTGCTATAGAAGATGGATGACAGAGCTCATCACCTTCTCTTCTTCCCAGGTGAAGCAGCTGCAGAAAATGTATCTGCACTTTTGTGCTTCTACCCTGAGGCTCTTTGATTTATATTCTGGCCTTAGCAAGTGAACCACAAGGGGAATTGCGTACTGCCGGTAACTAATTGAATTCTGAAACACCAGCCAGTGCAGAGCAAATACATTTGATCCCTTATTGGCTGCAACTGGTGCTCAGTTGGATGTTATCTAACTTGCTATCAACTGTGCCTCTGATAGCTTTTGCATTGACAAAACCATAGGTTCATTTCCTCTCTAACAATCAGGCTAATTATAGCTTTCCTCGGATACTGCTTTCTATTTACTTGAAACACTTTGAAGATGCTCTTCCTGGAAACACTTGTTGATCCCTGAGGGAATGAATGAAATTAAAACAACAAAAACAAACAAGGAACAATGAAGGACAGAATTTTCTTCAGTCACATCTCAACCCAGTCTCTCTTATCCACTCCCTTGCTGTTTTTGAACTATTTTTAATAGCTTTTCAGTGAGTCACTTACTCAGGAAACATCAAATCATATTTTTGGGTGGTGAGAAGCACTATTCAACAGGATAGCCAAAATCAGAAGCATCCAGAATTTTGGCTATGCTCATATTGCCATTAGTAAGGTGATCTTGAAATCACATATTGCATTTTGATACTTCTGCACCCTCTTGTGAAAGAGCAATACAGTGGTACCTTGCTTAAAGAGCATAATGCATTCCATGGGATTGCTCTTTAAGCGAGTTGCTCTTTAAGCGAAACACTTGGGAAAAGCTGATTGTGACTTCTGGTGTGGGGGGATTGCAAACCCTGATTTAGTTGTTAAATGAGTTTTTGGTTGGTTTTAGTTGTTAAGTGAGGCAACCATTCAGAGAAAATTCTGCTCTTTAAGCGAGTTAGTCTCTAAGCGAGGTGCTCTTTATGCGAGGTTTTATTATATTTCATTTTGTGTGGGGCTGGTGGATGTTTTGTGCACTACGGTAAGCTGCCGCGTGGTTGAGCCTCACTATGGATGTAATTAATTTATCGACTGGAACATGATTAGGAGTGCTCTGTCTGGCCTCACCAAAGTGAACTAATGTAAAATTTTGAATTATGGTTGATTGTTTCTTCATATACCTGATGAGTTTGTTACCTGAAATTTTGAATCAGGAAGAATATTTAATTATAATTGCACAACATCGTTTATTAAAGCACCACATATCACAACACACACGCACACAAACCCTAAGATACTAATGCAAGGGGGGGGGGAGAAACCAACATTCACAAATGATGTGCAGAACACAGGATCCATGGAACCACAAAATTGGTAGGAGGGGGGAAAAGGGGAAACAGAAGCAAGCCTTCACATAATATTAAATTGCCAGCAGAAGGCTGCAAAAGACATGAGAAGGTCCTGTCCCTCACGTACGCACCGGATAGACTGTAAATGGTTAATTAGGCTTGAATTGTTGGTTTTTCCCCTCAAGGGTCTCTGGTTTGATTACCTAGCCGAAGAGACAAAAGAACTAAATTCTTTCTTTATTCTTGTGCTTAAGAAACAGACAGGCAGTTACACTAATCCGTTCCTGACCAGCAAAGCAGCTTAGCCTCATCTTGAGTGCGGTCTTCTGCTGCAAAACGCCATTGGCTGACGATCCTACTAGCCTGCCTCTCATTGGAGAAGACGCACCTGCCAGCTCCCGCCTCTCCCCGCCTTTGATCCATTCAACAGAATAACAAAGATACAATGCTTCCCCTGTGAATTCCTGCCTGACCACAGAAATGTGTATTGAAACACCTGAAAAGCCAGTTCTTCCTCTTTCAATGTAGCTTCCTGCTTCTATGAACCTATACCTATTACCTCATACTTTGCTTTGTATTTTGTATTTGCATGTAATTAAAATGTGTTAATTGCCTTCCCCCTACCCCAGTTTCTGTACCTCCCCCTTGCACGTAGAGTTAGTTTAGGAAAAGGATATATACCTGTTTAGAGGAGGGAGGGGGCATCTTAGTCCACAGAATAGCGTGGATTGAGATCACGAGCGGGTTTGTTTCTTCAAAACGATTGAGGGAAAGGGGACTATTTAATTATAGGCCTGGCCAGACTATAATTTAGATAGGTTCTCTGTTGATTTACATTCCCAATAAATCACTGTTGTTTTGATTGAAATACCGTCTCGTTATTGAGTTCGTAGGGCTTTCTATCCCTCTGCCAGAGGAACTTACCGGGGCCCCATAAATTTGGGTAACAGATTTATATAGTAGTCTTTCTTCTCTATGTCTGCTTCACACTTGAGATTACAATGAGAACCATGTTAGATCAATGCCAAAGGCCTAACCAGTCCAGTATTGTACATCCCATGATGACTAAGTGGATGCTGGAAAAAAGCCTGACAAGTACATTGGTGTTACCTTGATGTCCTCATCAAGGTAACACCATTCTCCTCACATTGTTCCTCTGTAATAAAAGGTAAGGCTGTAAATGTGGACATTATGCAAGACTAACAGGGATAGGAAAATGCTGGATGCCGCCCTTATTATTATTTTAAATGCAAGAGTATGTACTTTTAAATTGTTGTAATTTATTGTGAATCGGTGCTTGTTTCAGTATCATAATAATAGGTTTCAATCATGTTTTCTATTATAACCAATTTTGGTTTTAGCTATATTTGCCTTTTAAATGTTGGGGCAATGTTGAGGCCCTTTGTTGGGAGGAAAATGGGATATTAAATGCATAAAATAAATTTGTTGAAACAGGCTATCACAGTGGTATTGTCTGATGCGATTTGGACAGCCTTTCCTGACAGCACCATTTCGAAGGACCTCAGAGCCTTCCAAAGGATGAGGAGTTCCAGGTAGTTTATATGAAAAACTGCTTCCTTCTGTGTCCACAAGTTGTTCACAGTGAGAGACCCCCAAGCAGCTCCCCATCCGAGGTTGCCTGCGTTGGTCAAGATCTGTAACGATGGCTGAGGGGAGTAAAAATGTTTTTCCGTTGCCACATTTAGAGGTGATGTCCACCATGCTAGCAGTTTGGTGTGAGGAACCACAGCTGTAGTTGATGCCATAAGTACCAGCAGTCTCTGAGCCTTCTTCACTGGCACATAAGTCCTGCGGTGAAAGATTTCTATCACTTTAGTGAAGTCCTGTAGGTGCTTTGGAGAGGCATAGGCTCTTAATTTGTATCTCCTAAGTCAAAAATGAATTTTAGCTCTATTAGTATACTGTCACTACTGATAAGAGCTGACACTGTTAAATCATCCGTTCATGGTTCAGTCCCAACTACAAGCCACCCCTTGTATTAGAGTCAGTGAAAGATGGATTTACAGATGTGCAACAGCCTCTAGGAGTAATTAAGGTGTGGATGAATAGCTGGTGGAACAAAGGAAATGCTTTCTCGAGGTTAAATTAAGATTTCACAGGAAGTCTAATACTTCTCGTGACCATCTTTGGTAAATGTTCTAACTGAAATGCTGCCTATACCTATAGGTAAATGTATAGGTCATGATGTCTCTTCATTTCTTTATCTAGACAATTCCTCGTGCTTTCCTGCTGCACCTCTCTCTCTGCCCACTTACCATCCATGTCTGTCACAACCGTGTGGGGCAATCCCACCCTTATGGGTTCCCTTTTGACTCCACATGGATCAGGCTAGTGAGTACACAGGGCTCAGATTAGGTAGTGTAATGTGGCTTGCTTTGTGTGGTCCAGTCAGTCCCTTATCCCAATTCAATAGACACAAAGGATCGATATTTTATGAGTTTTATTCAAAGCAAAATGAATATACCATAGGAAATGAGACTTGCAATCTAGTCACAAAAATAAGAACACTTAACTTGGTTCAGCCCTTTTACTCATGGCACCATCTCATGAGGCTCTCTCCCTGGACTTCCATGGTGAAAGAGAAAGTAAATTCCTGACGCTCTCATTTTATTCTTTTGATATCAGCCTCTCCACATGTGGGATCTCACCCCATTGCAATTAGTTTACTCTTAGGAATACATTCCATTCCCAGGGTAATTTGGTGGGCAAAGCCTCAGGGAAAAGTACAAACTCAGAACTGGACTTTTTTTCATGACAGCATATACTTTCCGAACTCACACCATAACTGTCAATGGATGCTGGAAACTGTGATTGGCTCAAAAACATTGGGAGCTTATTGTTACTCAAAGTTTAGTTGAAAGGTGTTTTTGGGGTGGTGATGGAGGTGAACATTTCTATGCTTTTTCAACCCATTGCTATATAGTTCACTTGTTTATTTTTGACTTGAGCACAAAGTATTTCTCTTATTTCATGTGTGGCAAAATGAGATTATTTTAGTCAACTTCAGGCACCAATCCCAATGGATACAGTCTCATTTTTCTCCTAGACAGAAGCACATTTGCCCTGACATTTTTCACAATAAACTAAATCATCAGTTTTTTCTTCAATATAGTATGAAGTCCCACAGTAGACCCTCAAAGTAAATTGCATTTTGTTTCTTAAGTACATACTCTAGTAGAAACTGATTTATTTTGGTGTTACTGGAGATCAGGAGCACAATTAGCACAGAATTCCAAAGCAATATGCCAGTGCTTTCCATTTAGGCAATTAATGAGCCCAACCCGGAGCAATTTATGGTATGTTTAGACAACTCACACACATTATGCATGCTTTCAGTTTTCAATGTTTTGGTTTGCCAGCACAAAGATAATTGCTGTAAATCAGTAGCCATTTCAGTTGGCTGTGTGAGAGGGAAAGATTATTTATGACCTTTCTTTCCCTGGCTGGGATCAATTGCCATTGGCTTCTTCTTTTATCAGTGGCCATTCCGCATTGCCATTCTGCAAAACACTGTATAAAAGAGCTGATGTTGAAATGTACTTTGTTATCTCTCCCTCCTCTTTTTAATAATTTCTTATGTCCAAACTAGATGAGTCTTGTGTCTTATCACCTCCTTACTAGGATTCTCAGAACTGGATTCGATCTTAAGTGAAGAATTGGATCACGCCACATATCACAGTGTTTGTAGGAGCCCAAAAATACTTACAGCTCTTGAAATCTTACCCAGGTTGACCCCCTACTTGGGGAAGTCATGGTGTTGGAAGAAGCAAAGTGCTTAGATCTACCACGATAATCCCAAATTGAACAAGATGTCTGGCAGTATGTCTTTACTCCCATTCTTGAAATACAGGCTTGGATCAGAGCCATGTACACAAGCCAGAAAGGCCAGCAATATCATCTAGAAATCTACTCAGTTGGATGTAAAGTCATGTGAGAGTACTGTCTGTGGGATTTGATTGTCAATATAGGTTGCAATTCTATCTTTATTTACTGAGTAGCAATCCCTGTTGAAGTGTGAGAGGCCAAGGAACAAGTCTGCAATCCCTCAAAGGTCACACTCAGTCAAATTTGTTCATTTTAAATTTTCTTTCTGATATATTTGTTGAAACAGGCTAAAACAACTTCTAGATGAGGATGTGTGGAAGTAGGATGCATGTTGTATCTAGCATAATGCAACACCATAGCAGTGAGCAATTGGCATTTTTGAGATTAAACAGATTTTCATATACCGAGGATGCTGATAGCTTTTGTTATAGAATATTTATGAATGATTCAGAACAGTCATCTGCTACTAGAAATGTTTCTATATTGACTTTATCCCTATATGTGTATAAGCTAATATGAATTTATCTTATGTTGCAATATTACCATATATACTCAACTATAAGTTGTCCCGAATATAAGTCAAGGTACCTAATTTGGATCTCTAAAACTAGGAAAATAGATTTACCCGAGTATAAGTCGGGGGTGGAAAATGCAGCAGCAGCTAGTGAGTTTCAGTAATTAAAATACATTTGTGTGGGTATGTTTTTGAGTTTTTATGGTAGTGCTTTTTTAAAAAATGCATGTTTGAATTTGCACCACTGTGGCTTTGGGACCCTCAGGGCTGTTGACCCGAGTATATGGCGAGTCCCTTTTTTGGACCTCATTTTGAGGGCTAAAAAACTAGACTTATACTCGAGCATATACAGTAAGTTAGCATTGGTAGTTGTAATTAAGTCACCACACCACGAGTTGTGAAGATAAAATAGAGATGGAGGACCCATGGTTATAGATTTGCATTCCTTGTGTGGATGAAAGGCAGGTTATAAAAGTAATCCAGAATTCATGGTAAGTTTTCACTCAATTTGTAGGATAATGAACACATTTTGTCCTTCAAAGCTGCTGAAGACAATTGGTCTGAAATATAGTTATGCAATGTATGCCTTTCATAAATGTTAGGAAGGATACGTATGATTCAGGAATTGATTAATTATTATTGTTCATGCCATATGTTATGACCAACTGAGATAAATGTTGTTTGAGTCCTCTTAATTTTTTATCATCAGTATTTGAGATCCTTTCACTATCTGGCGTAACATTTATGTTTGGCAATCTTTACCATCATGTTGTTGAAGCTAATGAGGGATGTACAAGAGTTAGCTATATTATACTGTACTGAGAAATGCAATGTTTAAAATTCTTGATTTTGAGATCCCTAGTGTTCTTGACATTTTAAATAATATCTGAATCTTCTGAGTTTGATTTCATAAAACCAAAGTTATTTTTATAGTCACCACAGTCATTTGAAATAATCTCAATTAATTGAAAAACTACATAGTAAATACTTTTAGATCACTTTATTTCTTGTTCAAAATACATATGAAACAAATAGATTAAAATTATATCAAATGTCTCTTTTTTTTAGTTATAAAATTATCACAAACTGTACACTTTATGACATATCTCTGAGGTGCTGTCATTACATATTTTGATTCTTCTTTCCATTGACAAATAGATTTTCACACATTCTAGATGACACTGTAAAAGTACAGAAACATGTTGTACATCTCTTAAAGGCTAGTGCAAAGAACAGTTACTATATCAGTAACAACAATTATATATTCTCAAGTCTCCACAAATGGCTATTTAGCACATACCAAAAGCCAGGGACATGTTGCAGCACAGAGTGGGGTGGGGGAAGAAGAGGAAATATGCTCCTAAAAAATTATGCGGTTCAAATGCAGAAGCCGAAAATACCTACGTGAACAATTGCTGAGTGCCAAACTACAAACTACCTTGAAAAGAGTCACACAGGCAACATTGCATTAAAGGGTACCCTAAAAGATCCCATTTAATTAGCATCAAATAGCAAAGACTAGGTGCATGGTTCAAAGAAAATGGTCGTTCTTCATAGATTACAATGATTTGGCCTTGTGACTTATTCCACAAATAGGCACTTCATTTACAATTGGGCCCTTTAAATACTGATGTGCACACTAAAGTCAACAGTATTGAAATAATGGATGTTCTGCTGTTTCCCAGTTCCATTCTGGTTAAAAGAGGGCTGTATAAGAAGAGTATTCCAGGGCCAAATTAGAAACTAAGAGGAATGCTATGATCTACCCAGTTCTCCTTCCACATCAGAGCTGCCTCACAGATAAGTAAGTATAGTACCTCAGGATTCTGACTTGCAAATTCAGCATGCTAAGATATGCCAGTGAGGAAAAGCACATGACATGACTAACAAATGTCTTTCACACCTGAGGGACCACCTCTTTGAGGAACATGCTAAATAAATATTTTTTCATTTGACCCTGAAATTGAGCAATATTCAAATGAATGGAAAGTATATTTTCCCACAACGTTTGGGGACAGCATTTCAGTGTATGTGCATCCATGTAACATAGGTACTGTACTTATATTATTCCTAAAGGGGTTCAGTTAGACTAGAAAATACATACATTGGACTCACATACAAATTGTGACTGTTGACTTTAGCGGCAGTAGGAACATACCTATTGAATCAGTGGGAGGAATTTTATTTATATCAATAGAGTAGGGAGGTATGCATTTAACAAGGCTCTAATCTGTAATGTGGTTACCTTTAAACTAAATTTTAAAATATTCTTGGAAAAGTGCATTATTATACAACGGTTAGTCTTCAAGACTCCCAACAACTAGCTAGCCCTGCTTGAACATTTTATAAAGTTAAACCTGAAAATCTCTCTTTAAAAATCTACATACACAGGCACCCCTTACAAACATATATTCTTAATCTCTCTCTGTGTGTGCAAACCCCTCAAAATATATGAATAAAATATAATATCAAAAGCCAGACTTTGTCCACCAGATTCCCATGGAGTAGATTCCCTGAAGACAGCATTAGAAAAAGAAGACACAAAAGGTATACAGGGCATAACATAAAGATGACACATATGTTGACTAGCTATTGGCAGTTCATGAGTTAGGAAGATCAATTCTTCTATGATTTTGAGTAATAAATACACATGGTGCTCATCAGATATGGAAATCGTCTATACAGTATACTTTTGTGTGTGGTACAGTCATCTTAGAGACATTCAGACAAACTTCTTACTTTCAGTGTGTCTCTACCTTTCATACCTTATGCGCAATATAAGTATGTGAGGACTAGAACAACAATAACAGCAAAAATAAATTGAGTGGAAAGAGCAAAAACAGGTGTTGGACTTGAGAATTTTTAAAAAGGTTTTGTGGATTTTATTTATGCAGGATGGGCTTGATCAAGATACTCAGTGCTTCCAAGAGGCTCCCATTGCCATCTACGAAAGAAAGACCACTGCTGGACCATTAGGAAAGCTGAGCGCAGAAGATGTGGTGTTGGAGGAGAGTTTTAAGAGTCCCCTGGACAGTGAGGAGAACAAATAGGTCAATCTTAGAAGAAATCAACCCTGACTGCTCCTTAGAAGGTCAAATAATAAAGATGAAGCTAAAGTACTTTGGACATCAAATGAGAAGAGAGGATTCACTTGAGAAAGCCTTAATGCTGGGAAAGGTGCAGGGCAAAAGAAAAAGGGGGCGGCCAAAAATGAGATGGCTAGATGGTATTGTAGAGACAATGGGTACAGAACTGAGCGAGTTGAGGAGGATGGTGGAGGACAGAGGTGCCCGGCGGGGAGGACAGTGGTCCATAGGGTTGCAAAGGGTCGGAATCGACTGTGTGACTGAACAACAACAAAAATATTCAGAGCCCTTTGATTCAAACAGCTTAATCACTTCCATAAATAAAAATGCGAAACCTTAATCATATAGCCAGGTTCACAATGCCCATAGATCATATGGCCCATAGTTGCTTCTACTCACATGGAAATCTGAGGTGGACAAAGTATAGTCAAGAAGAAAATAGAGAAATTTATATGTCTTGAAATATATATATTTTGAAAACTGAGAAATATTTTTCTTGTAATTATCAAAATTAAATTTTATTTCTTCATTTCCCATATAAATATATAGCTGTTCCCTGTGCAAGGGGCAGTATAAGTGCATGTGAGTTAGACAGTCACCCTTTCAACCATTAAATGTAATCTTATATCAATACCTATACAGTGATGGGGAAAAAAGGTTTAACAATTTGAATTCCAAATCTGGCTAAGTTATAGCAGTCTAATAATAAATGTTGCCATTTTAGGTAACCAATCAAATGTTTCTTGGTTAATGGCTTGCATGCATCTCATAGGTTACAGTGAAAAAAATTACATGATCTGCAGACTATAGGCACATATCTGATCCAGCAAATCATTTCCGCTGTCTGAATTCTAATGCATGCCAAGGTGGAGATAGATAGTAAAGGTCACTCTTGTTCAAAAACCAGTTGTATCTGACTCTAGGGCTCAGTGCTCATCTCTGTCTATAGCCAAAGAGCCAGTGCTGTTTGTTTGCAGATGTTTCTGTGGGCATGTGGCTGGCATGCCTAGACACCGAAGTGCACGGAATGCTGTTTACCTTCCCATTTAAGTGGTACCTATTTATCTACTTGCAATTTCTTGCTTTTGAACTGCTAGGTTGGCAGGAGCTGAGACTGAGATGGGCACTCATTCTGTCATGCAGTACTCAAGTATTGAACTGCTGACTTTCCACCTCCCAGTCAGTCTTAACCACTTGAGCCACTGCAGAGATGTTTGGACTTTTACAGATTTAAACTAGGGAAGCCCATTTCTCCTTCCTCCATTGCAGAATGGTGGAGTAGCTGGCGGGCAATGTTTCTTGTTCGTGTTTTGGAAGGATTGCAAATCAGCGATGGAGAATGTGTTGGATGCAGAAGCTCTGAATTCAGTCCCTGAAGGACCAGGGGAGGGGGTGATCAAAAAGAATTATTTCTGAGATCACAAAGAGCTGCTGTCAGACAGCTAGATGAACTGACCTTGACAGAGAAACAGTTTGATCTTGTATTCTCCTTATGTTCTTTGAAGAGGGCGCATAGCTCAGCAGGAGAACACATTGCTCTGTTTTCAGTACAAAAGAGTCCAATCACAGACATTCCCAGGTACAGCAGGAAAAGATTCTCTCTTTCCACCTTGGATAGGTAGGCCACTAGGCAGCTCACTTGGTGTAAGCTAGTTTCCTATGACCTCCTGAATTGGTGGCTTGAGTGAGAAGCTTATTTCATTTTTTAAAATTTTGCCAGAGTCTGTATATATCTTCATATTCAGAATGGAAAGAACTTAAGGTTTTAAAATACTAAATGGACACATGTAGTTATCTGATGACAGGGCTTTGAATGATTCACTCTGGAAAAATGTGCATTTGTAATTATTTATTTGTTCAATTTATATACTGCCCCAATTAGTGGGTGAGGTACATAGTAAGACCACTATGCCCTCCTATCCACATCCTTCCTTGTCCCATACAACTAGCGATAAAATGGCCATATTCAGGATTAGTTTCAAATTATTGGCCCTTCAGTCCATTACTGATGGCAGACAATCCTGAAGGACTTGGGTGGCATCCTTTGCAGAAGAAGGAAAAAAAGGAGAGATAGAGTTGCAAGACATATTGATGGCAATGAAGCTAGGTGAACTCACCTAGCAGCTTCACATAGATGGAAAGATTATCAGACCCTGTGGGACCCCACAACAAAGGGTCTATGGGTGGAAAGTGCCTCCCCAAGGTGTACCATCTGGGAAAAGATGAGAAAAGACCAGAACCAACAAAGTGCCAGACCTCCAACCTCCAAATATGATACCCTTCCCAGGATACCATGGTTGATGGCATCAAAAGCTGCAGAAAGATCCAGGAAGACATACAGATTATATTCTTCCTGTCAGGAGATCACTGTGCAGAGTGGCCAATGTCGCCTCAGTGCTGTGGCATGGTCTAATCTAGGGGTGGGGAACCTGCGGCCTTGAGGGGAACCTGAGCCTGGAAATTGAAGTCCAAGTACACCTGGAGGCCCAAGGTTGAGAAACCCTGGCCTAGAGGAATCAGGCTAGTACTCCAGGTGTTCTTGGACTTCAATTCCCAGAAGCCCAAGCTCCCCTCAAGGCCGCAGGTTCTCCACCCCTAGCCTAAACCCTGATTGGAATGCATCAAGCTATCAGCTTCTTCCAAGAAAAACTGTAGCTGGTCAGCCTCCACTCTATTAATCAACTTATCCACGAATGTATCTCTGTGAAAGGAAGCTACAGCTGAGCATTATAGGACTTTTTTGGAGATCACTAATTCACTGAGTTGCCTTAAGCCAGAAGTATTTTGATATCACATAGCAGCAATACTTTAATGAATATAACTATGTTAGTGCTAAATTAGTGGGGTCACATCATTAGTGACTATTTGGCATTCCTTTCATAGTGGGAATAATTATACATTATTTACTGAATTTGGCACAGAAAGCACCTCCTCAAAGATTGTGGTATTTTTGAACAACAATCGGGTGTACTCTGGTAACACGACTCATCTTTCTGATACTAGGTCAGGCAAAAGGAACTGCAGAATGAACTCACCAAAAGGTGCCTTCATTTTGACAGTTTCACGTCTGGCCTAGACACGGAAGAAGAACTGAATTTGGTCATTGCAAATGATGGACAATTTTTGCATCCAGTTGTTTTTGAAGAAACCACCAAATTTTGCAAATATTTTTATATTCAGAATAGGAAGAAAAAACTGAACAAAAGTGAAACTCAGAGATTTACCCATCTTTGCTTCAGAGCTTCTGTCCTCCCATACTTCCACAACAGGGAGAAGACTGATGATACTCAGCTTTTGTTTCAGCCCAAATGGTGCCTTCCCAGTCTGCCATGCTGAGGTGGAAAAAGTGCATCTGGGACCCCCAGATCCATATCTGTTGTCCTAGTGTAATTGTACTACAGGGATTTCTTCCTTTATCAGGTTCTCATTCATCTACACCAGGGGTTCCCAACCTTTTCAAGCCAGGGGCAGGATCATGCTCTCTCAGTCAGCTTTCAAGGGCTGGATGGCCATTTTGCCCTGCCTGCATGATGGGGGTGGGCATTTTGTCCCAAAAGCTTCAAAGAGGTAGCCATTTTGTTTCTTGAGTGCCCTTGGATGGGTGGGGGCTACATGAAATGGTGCCATGGGCTGAATCCAGCCCATGCACCTTAGGTTGGGAACCTGATCTACATAGAGACCACCAATCACATACACATTCTACCCATGCAGGTGAGCTGAAGCCATTAAAAGGGATTGTTAACATCATCATGATAGTATGCCTAGTAGGGCAATAATCAGCTATGACCTCTTGACCAAGAATTCTCCAAACCTTCATGAATAAGTACTTTAAAGGGTCAGTGCCTAGCATCCAGACTGCCAGTATTTAGCATGTTACTTAGAAACATTCTCCAGTTCATGATTTCTTAGGTTTAGTCTCTTGACAACACAGAAACCATGCTAATAAATTTTACCACTGTTTCCACTTCTTCTATTTCATGTCAAATTCTTGCAACCATCAAACACACTGTTTGAAGAATTGTTAAAACAATAGACTACTATACTTGAAAAAAGCTAATTATATTTGGCCATTCAGCACATTCATTTTTGCTACTTACAAAGAAAGATATGTCTAGTAATCTATTATCTATATATGTAAAAAACTCATTTTAATTTTACACAAGAAAGAACATTTACTGCAAACAGAGAAAGCACAGCTGCAAAGAGATCTTAAAGTCATTATTTAAAAAGCAGTATTACAGTTTTTACATATTGGAAATACTGTCAGGATTTTAACAGTTCTGTACCAATGCAAAAATATTTTAAAATGTTTGTACTATCTTTCAAAAGTGTAGTATTTTTCAAAAGTAAAATAGAATAAACATTTTGTGCTATGTCTGAATCATTGTATAGATTACAGTATCGGTGTACTTGTGTTCTGTTATTTTACTGTGAGCAGGGTTTTTCTTTTGGCTAGTAAAAACCATATACAGTTTGTTCATTGTTAGGAAGGCTTCTGAAATTCTTACACCTTTCTTATCAAAGATGTCACTAGAAGTCTTTTATGAAGCTTCTTCCAATTGTAGGAGCAATTCAAGTATCATTAATGATGGGGGAACAGTGAGAAATAAATGCAAGCTTCTGTTTTCCTGGCCTTCTTTCAAGTAGACAATTAACTGTTGAATACAACTAGGCTATGACTACGTAGATTAGGGATGCCCAAATTGCAGCCCGTGGGCTGGATTTCCGATGTTACCAGAAGTGTCAAAACTGGCATGTTTTTGTGCTGAAATGCGGCATAAGCGGGCTGAAAAAAATTAACAAGTGTGTGAAAATGCTCCCCCAATGCTCCCTCCTCCAAGGGAAGCGTCGGAGGGAAAAGTGCCCAGAAATGTAGCACAATTTCATGTGCCGCTTGTGTTGGGAGGAATTACATGACTGGTCCACACAGCTGACTGAGGGAGTGTGGTCAGGCCCCTGACAGGAAAAGTTTGGGCACCCCTGGCATAGATGGAGTCAGGATAATATCTTGAATATGTGGGCATGTTACATGGGGAGAAGTATAAATATTATTTATTTATTTATTTATTAGTTCAAATTTATATTGCCGCCCACTCGCCGTGCAGATATGTGCAGATGTGTATGAGACAGAGAAGAGTGGGTCTGTTTTGCCATTTTTTTCTTTTTTCCATTTTTTGGGTTTGGACTCTCCTGTATTGGCCTGGAACAGTACCCTTAGGGAAATACAGCCCTTGGAATGAGAAAGGTTACATACCCAGGGCAGGGCAGAAATGTTGGATGTGAATGGAGGCCTTCACTTATATGAGTAAGCCCAGTCTATGTCAACTATTCATCTCTGAACACATGAGTGGAACCTATTGTGTGAATGTGTAACCACCAGTTCATCTAGCACAACCAATGTGTCATCTGCTGGTAGGAGGTGGAGGAACACACTTTCAAAGCTTCCCATGTGTAGAACTCTTGCTTTTGCCACATATAGATTGTAACACCTACTTGATATATATCAGCAACCAATTTACTATAGCCACAACGAGAGCAAACCAAGCAGGAAAGTTTCTACTACTCGGTGGCCAAAAACCCCTGCTGTGCAGTTACCCAAAAGATGTAACTTTTAGAAGCGAATTGCTACAAGTTAAAAAAAAAATCACTGTAGAATCACCTGTTCTATGTCAAATTGCAAGGCTCACTGTGCAACAAAATAATGTCTCCAAAGATTTCTTAAATTATGGCAATTTAGCCTCTAAAAGTGATGCCTTTTGAGTAACAAGATTTCAGCCACAGAGACCCTGACTTTCAATAAAGTAATTAAAGTTTTTTTCAAAAGTGAAATGGAAGAATCATATATCATCCTAAATTGGGGAAAAGGTTGGGATAGATATGAAATAAATCAATCAAACAAATAAATATGAAGTAAATAAATCAAACAAATATTACTACTGTATCTACATATGTGACATTACCATGAGTATGAACTTTCCTGCTGCTTGGATATGTTACCATAAAACAGCTTTCTCTATTACAAACTATGAAGAATGTATGAAAAATATTTTCACCTAATTTTATGGAATTGTTGGGAAGGCAACATCACACTGTATATATCCCTGCTCACTGTAATAATAATAGTTTCTTCGTATTTAGTAATGTACCTCTGAATAGCACTTCCACAGTACAAAAATAAATGTAAATTTAGCACATTGAGTCCAATTCCTTTCACTGGTGTCATGAGATAATATACGTATTGGATATAAGATAAATTGTTCATACTGCAATTGCTCCCTGAAGCAAGATGATGCAAAAATATTTTCTAATCTATTTAAAATATGACTTTTACAGCACCAAATTAAATGTAAAAATAGGAACAAGAAATTCTATTTGATTTGTTTGCACCTCATTAGAATATTCATGATTTTATGAAAATGAAAGAAATACTCATTTATTCACTTGGATTTGCTAAAATTCAGCTTTGGGATGAGTTATGCAAAGATTCTACAGATACCAAATGAGCAGTTTGGCTGATAATGATGGACTTGCTCATGTGAGCAAGTTTTGGCACATCCATAAATCTTTGCAGGACTGGGCTCAGAGATCAATTTTTGAAAAATATCTAGTAACATTCCTGAAACACAATATTGATAAATGAAGAGCAAGTAATTTACAGCTGCCATTTTACTTCCAAAGTTGGACAAAAGGCTGGAGAGAGAGAAATTACAAAAGGTTTGAGGCAGTGCCTTCTGTGGTGTCCACACATTTCTCTTGTCCTATTCCAAGCTCTGGTCAAACAAGCTTTGAAAGCTTTTTAAAACAATGCAAAAAATGTGGAACTTGTTCACCAGAAATGAAACTTAGAGGACTGCCTTCACCAATCCCTTCTTTCAAACTGCCTTCAAGCTTGTGGGTTTTTTTTTTTACAAAATCTCCAGCCTATGTTGATACTAGGTACGCATCATCATCACTGTTTTAGAACTGTAGGCAATTTAGTTATTACAAACAACAACAAAAACCTCAGGCTATTGATAACCCTGGTTGCAATCCTAAACACATTTATTGTGGGTATGTATGTGCTAATTGACGTGGCATTAAGCTCACTTGCATCACCTTGTGCAGTAAAGAACTGTGACGCTTTCCATTCCATTTCAGTGTGGACACAACCAGGAATGAAAGCAAGGTTCTAAGAACGCAGACCTTGTTTGCATTCTCAGGTTTAAGCTGTATTATTCCAGACAAAACTCTGCTCATGATCTGAATTCGATCCCAAAGGGATCAAGGTTGGCTCAACCTTCCATCCTACTGAGGTTGGTAAAATAAGTACTCAGCCTGTTGGAAGCAAAATGCTAATTGCTTTGTGAACCTCCTTGAGAGTGTTCTAAGCACTATCATGTGATATATAAGTGTAACTGCTGTTCCTAAGCATAGGCCCAGTTCATAAGAGGTCAAGAGCCCAGTTGCTCCATACTACAACAGATGGATAACCCTTGCCTTCAGTCTGACTCCATCATATGCAGTCATGCAGAGGATTATACTTTTGTATCTTGATCTAAGACCAGCTGAAATATTGGGGAAAGTTCCATGCATGGTACTGCTAGTTTGATACATGAAATAGAGAAGCTTTTACTTACCATTGTTGAGGTACCTAATTTGGACCTCTAAAACTAGGAAAATAGACTGACCTGAGTATAAGTTGTGGGTGGAAAATGCAGCAGCTGCTAGTGAGTTTCAATAATTAAAATACATGAAAATATAGTAAAATTAATTTAGACATTTGTGTGGGTATGTTTTAGAGTTTTTATGGTAGTGTTTGTGCTTTTTTTTACTGTATGTTTCAATTTGCACCACCACATCTTTGGGACTCAAGTATAAGTTGAACCCCTTTATTGGAGCTTATTTTGGGGGCTAAAAAACTAGACTTCTACTTGAGTATATACAGTATAGATTCCTCTGCAGCCACAGTTCTTCTCAGAACTGTGTCTGGACCAAGGAATTGGGGCTTTCAACTACACTCCTGTTCCTACATGCTGAAGACCTCTTCTAGTGTAATTCAAGCATGTCTAATTTTGTCTAATTTTGTGTTTGACAGCAGCCCTGTGACTGATCTTACATATGTTCACACTGGAACTACATTATGATTCATGTGCTGGTCAAAATAGAGGTGCAAGGCTTTCTTTGCCATTACACACCCAAAATAACATGAGACACAGGTATTCCATGTAGAGCTCCACATGCATGGTGGCCTAATTTCTATAATTCTTAAAGGAAAAAATTATACAACTTGGATCTTTCTGTATACATCCAGTCCTCACACAGTACTGTCTATGGATGGATGCAAAATACTTTCTCAACTTGAGTCCAGCATTTACTGCCGCACCTTGCTAAGTTTCATGAGACCTATACCCCAAAAAATGTGGATAGGATTGCAACAGTAAATGAACAACACTGAGAAGATGGGCAAACTGAAATATTATTCCCAGAGTGTGGGGAAATCCCTTACAGAACCCACCCACAGACAAGCCAATCATGGCCATCTTCATTATGAGATTCTGAGAACTGTAGTCTAGAAGTAACTTTTCAAATTCTGGTTATTCATTTGGAGATGGATAATAGTTTAAAGAAAACCACAACACTTAAAATATTTTCTAGTTACTATAGAAGCTATGATTATTAATATAAACTTTTGAAATAATAAAAAAGTATGTTCTTTGCAAGAACACTAATGCTACATTTGTTTGCAAACTTGGTAGGAAGTTGAGGGAATAGTAGGTGAAAAACAGTGCAAAGTATATTTAAGTTAAATCTTACAGTATTTCACTACAAAAATGTAGTATCAAGAGCACAAGGTCTATTTTTGTTAAAGTTTGAAAAGTCAGAATAACTTTGAAATCACTGAGAGTATGCACACGCATGTACAGACCTTGTGAAAACAAAGTGCTTGCACAACTATCAAGAAAAATATACACAAAAAGTGTATTACAAAAATTCACCGAGGCTAGTCTATATAGAGATGTTCTTCATTAACAATTAAGTCACGTAAATAAAGATAGGAATATTTTACGCTACTTCTCCAAAAGGTATTATAGATAGCTTACACTGGGTTAAATCCAGAAGTGTCAACAGAGGGGAAATACTTTATACTGCTTATGAATGGTATGTAGCAAAAAACAGAGGCAGATCAACATTTTCAGGACAGAATATAGAAAATTAAACCATGTCAAGGTACTATTACTGTTAGGAAAAATAGAGGCAGGGCAATGGTAAAGATCGGAAATATTACTTTATGGGCCCCATAGACCCAGAATCCCCTTCCTGCAATGTCTCTGGAGGCATGCTGGCAGGGTATTGTGGGAGAGCAAAATCACTTTTCCAAGCTCAGGCTCGCAGTTATCACCAGAGCTCTCATCAGTGCATCCATTTCCTCTTCAGGAAAGAGATGGGGCCAAAAATAATCAAACACCATGCCATCTTGCTTATATCTTTCCTTCCTCAATTCATGATTTTATACTGCTACCAGTCACAGAAACAAAACTGGGTTGGAATGCAGTTCCTTGTTGGAGTTGTTCTCTTCATATATCCCGCCCTACCCGCGCAAACAGGTAGCCATGTTAGTCTGCTATAGCCAAAAACAACCTAGAGTTTTGTGACACTTTCAAGACCGGGGTGCCCAAATTATGGCCTGTGGGCCAGATCTGGCCCATGGCACCAAATCATCCAGCCCATGCTGCCCCCAGAAGCAGAAGTAAAACACGTCCATACATGCACAAAACACTGCCATAAATGCACCCATGGCTGACATTTATGATAGCCATGGGTGCATTTATGGCAGCATTTTGGGCATGCACAAGCGTGTTTTACTTCTGCTTCCACCAAGTGACCAGCCTGCTGAACCACGTTACTGGCCCATGGCCTGAAAAGTTTGGGCACCGCTGTTCAAGACTCTCAATTGTTTTTTACAGGGTATAAGCATTTGTGGACAGTAGCCTGTTTCCTCAGATATATCTGAAGACATCAGTTACAGTCCACGAAACCTGATGTGAAAGAAGACATGCTAGTCTTTAAGGTATCACAGAAACATGGATTGTTTTCCTTTCATTCACCAAGACCTTCTTATTTGCAATAGTAGCCCAGTCACATGGTCTGTGGGTCAAATGCAGCCTTCACCCATTTATGCAATGCTCTGATCCCCTAGACTTTCTAAGACTTACCACCATCTGTCGACTCTTGGAAGCCTCTAGAAGTGGTGATTCTCCTTTAAAACAAGGAATGGAACCCTTGTAGCCTCTTTCACACAAAGGCATTTTTAAAGGGGGTGGGGAAGAAGAGAGATTTCTGGCCACTTTCAATTTTGTTTTGGGGGTCAAGGGTGGCCAGTGGAAGATCCAGGGAGCTGAAAATTGACCCTGGTTCCGCTAGAGAGCTATCATGCTTCCTCTAGAGCTGTGATTTCCAATGTGGGGCACACACACAATGGGGGCAATTTTAAGGGGTGCAATTTGGAAGCTTGTTTAGACCAGTTTAATGGACTTTTAGGCTTCCTCCATGTGAACAGTTCATTTTTTGACTAATAAGAATTATACGTCACGGTGTGTGTGTGTGGACATCAGGATTTTAGAGATGCTTAAGTGGGACATGGCCCAAAAAAGGTTGGGAACCACTGCTCTAGAGGCTAAAACATCACAGTAAAGCTCTGTGATTAATGGTGATTGCATATAAAATATGTCACCCAGTGGCAGATCTGATTTTCCCACCATGTACTATGTAAGGACTGTGATAATTTAAAGACAAGTTATAAAGTGTAAATGAAAATGTGATGTCATTCATGTTATCACAAAGATGAAGTTGTTTTTGAGACATCTCAGACATATATATTTGTTCATAGAAAAGAAGCTATAATGTTCACTTTCATGACATTCATGTGCAAAAGTGAAAAACCATGGGAAGCCATAGAAATAATGGCATAACACAGGTAAGATTATGATGCAAATATATGGATGCAGATAATCAGTGGGACCCAAACCTCGGTTGCATATAGGTATGGGGATTTTGTCGTCCTGGTCATCAGGAACTTCCGGTTCAATCTATGGTGTAAGGGGTGGTTTCGGTGATGCGCAGGATCCTTGACTGTCAAAACTACTTGCTCGGCCTGGCAACTGGAACAAATGAAAACATTAAAAAGAAACTTGGTGGGTTCAATGAGCTATCAAACTCAAAGCCCTGCTTCTTACCATTGTTTGTTTGTTTCATTTCTAAGCTGCCTTTCTCCTATCATGGCCAATCAGATGCAACAAGCTAGTAGACCCTGATCAATGGACTTTTCAAGTGTTTTAATGACATGGGAAGGGCAAACCTCAGTTTCTAAGGATCCCCTCCCCCAACAAAAGACATATTGTGTCTTCTCCCAGTTTGACTTTCATATAGTATTTTGTGCTTTTCTTTTCCTTCTCTGTTTTATCTCATAAAAATGAGATCCTATGGAATGCAGAGATCTGTTGGGAGACAAGCTGGCTGGCTGACTAGCTCAGTGAGTGGAGAATCTGGCTACGGAGTCAGAGGCTGGGAGTTCAGGTTTCTGTTGTGTCTCCTGGGAGAAGAGTCAGCCTGTGTAGTCATATGCCCATGGTACCCTCAGAAGAAGGGAATGGTAAACAACTTCTGAGTACTCTCTACCTCAAAAACCCTGGAAAGGGTCACCATAACTTGATGGCATAAAATTATTAATTATAGATATGTACAGTACTGTGCAGAAGTCTTAAGCCACCACCAGCTGGTTTGGGGAAAACCAGTGAGTGATTGGGATGGCAGTGGGGATAACTTCGAAACCTAACTCCAAATCTCACCAAACTTGAAGAGGTTTGAGAGGAGAGTCGGCAGAAGACTCTCCTTCCAATTTTGGTGTGTCTAGATGGCTCAGGGGACTGAGTTATGCTCCCTTCTGAAATCATTCATTGAATTTTCCCCAAACTAGCTGGTAGTTGCCTAAGACTTTTGCACAGTGCTCTATATCTGAATTCAAGCTAGGTGTATACATGCTATCTTTGCTCAGTGAGTAAGATATCTGGCTGTGGAGCCAGAGGTTGGGTGTTCAATTTTCCACTGTATTTTCCGGGAGAAGAGCCAGGCTGTGTGATTTTGGGTAAACTACATGATTCCATGGAATCCACTTCTCAGTACCCTATACGTAGAAAATCCTGGAAAGTGTTGCACACTATTATTTGGCCACAAGGGTCAGTATCCTGTTTGACTCTCTGTGTACTGGACAGACGTTGTGGAAGCCAATGTGATTATTTTGCAAGACAACCACTATGTGCATCTTATGCACATGGTTATACAATCATCACACAACTGGTACCTCACCAAACAGCTATGGCTTGTTCTGCAACTTTCATTCCGACAGTTGAACGAGAGTCTGGTCAAAGTATTAAATAGAAATGAATAGTAACTGTACAGGTATTATATTTAAATTACCTCTACTAAGTGATGCCAGTGGGTTATTGGCTTTCGGGGATATGCCAACATTTCATTCCAGTGGTCCCTTCCAAGTCCTTCTGCATCAAGTCCAATCCTACATACCCCAATCACTTCATTGTGCCCTACTCTGGGTTAAAGAAAGAAAAAAGAAATTTCTAAACATTATTTACAGTATCTACATAGTGTAAATTTTAAAATATGCTCTAAAAATTAAAGCTAGAATATCCTTGCTCTTCAATTATTAAATCTAGATTCTGTGAAGTATAAGAATTGCACAAGCCAATAAATATCTATCAATAACTTTAGGGATGGTATTTTATTATGGGCAGAATGAAGCAACTGTTCAGAGTGGCAGGTCCAGGTGGTAGGAAGCATTGGTGAAGTATGATACAATAATACCTTGGATAACGACTGCATCGGATAACGCTGACATCGGATAACGATCTGTCAGCATTATCCGATGCAGTCGTTCTTAGCAGCAGGGTGGCTGGAAAGCTGAACGGGGTTCTCCGTTCAGCTTCCCAGCCACCCTGCAGCTGCGGAGGCAGGGGTGGGGTGGCTGGAAAGCTGATGGGGGGCTCCCTCATTGGCTTCCCCAGCCACCCCACAGCTGTGGAGGCATGGGCGGGTGGCTAGGGAAGCTGACTGGTAGTCCCCGTCGGCTTCCCCAGCCACCCTCAGCTGTGGATCGGGTCTCCCGACCTCCCTGGAACTGGCAGGAGGTTCAAGAAGCCTGAAATGGGTAAAAAAGTCCATTTTTTCACCCATTTTGGGTTCCCTGACCCCCCTCCCAGCTCCAGGGAGGTCAGGGGACCCGATCCAAGCTGTTTCCAAAGTTCCCCCACCCTCCTGGAGGCTGCAACAAGCCAAAATGTCAGGATTTGAATCCTGATGTTTCGGCTTGTTGCAGCCTCCAGGAGGGTGCGGGAACTTCAGAAATAGTGCAGATCGGGTCTCCCGACCTCCCTGGAGCCGGTATGGTGGTTCCCTGCTGGCTCCAGAGAGGTGGGGGACCCGATCCATGCTGTTTCTGGACTTTTTTCTGGACGTCCATTTTTTTTACCCATTTCAGTCTCTCTGACCTCCCTACCGGCTCCAGGGAGATCAGAGGACCCGATCCAAGCTGTTTCCAAAGTTCCCCCACCCTCCTGGAGGCTGCAACAAGCAAAAACGTCAGGATTCAAATCCTGACGTTCTGGCTTGCTGCAGCCTCCAAGGAAACAGGGATTTTTTAAAACGTTGTGCGATCAATGCATCGCACAACGTTAAAAACCGGATAACGACGAGACTTGTGGAACCAAGTCTCATCGTTATCCGAGGTACGAGTGTATTTCAGAAGTTGACAAAAGTAACATCCTTATTCAGTACTTTCTGCCGGTCATGGGGAGGTATAAGCAGAAGGAGAACACTAAATCCTCACAAAATGTCAACTGGAAATATTATTTATCAAATTATTCTAGTTTCTGAGATATTGCCACAAACATACTGCATGCTGTCAAGAGTATTTCTGTATCTCTAAAGCCTAGAAACTAATTTTAAAAATAAAGGTAAATGAGAGCTGATTTTTTTCCGAGGCAAATGCTTCCACTAAATTGTAGCAAACACACAATTGTCTTTCTAATGACCTCATATAGACATATTTGTGGAAAGCATACTTTCAAGGACACTTATTTCACTTCTGCTTTCTAATTCATTTTCATGTACTTCTTTTAAACATTTATAAAATCATCTCCATTAACTGCGAGAGCAAAATGTACTCTGTATTTGGTAATGGAAGCAGTGGTGGGCTGGTCCATTGGGCTACTGGGACTCAGCCTGAGGCGCCCCCAGGCCCTCAGTACCATGGTGCCCCCCTTGGGTGCCAGTCCAAAGAGCTGAGCCAAACTGTGACACCCAGAAAGATCGAGCAAATGAGCGGGGCTCCGTGTTCCTCTGCCTGCCTTCCTCCTCCTGGGCTACCAAAGATAAGAGTACAAAAGCAGCTCCATTGACCATGGAGCCACCTGGCTTAGAGATTGCAATCCCCAGAGGGGAGTTGAAATTAGAAGGTGAGTGGGAACATATATATTTTGTTAGGGTTAGACACTCTCATCACTCCAGCACCCTTTTAGCGTAGCCAACACGCCCCTGAGTGGAAGCTGAAAACAAAAAGATAAAAAGGCAAAGGTCATCCTTGCTCAAAAGCCAGTCATAACCAACTCTATGGTTCAGTGCTCATCTCTTTTTATAGCCAAAGAGCCAGAGCTGTCTGAGTTTGCAGACGTTTTTGTGGACATGTGGCAGGCATGATTAGACACTGAAGTACACGGAATGCTGTTTACCTTCCCACTGAAATGGTCCCTATTTATCTAGTTGCAATTTCTTGCTTTTGAACTGCTAGGTTGGAAGGCGCTGGGACAGAGACATGTTCTCATTCTGTCATGCAGTACTTGGGTTTTGAACTGCTGACCATCCACCTCCTAGTCATCGTCTTAAACACTTGAGCAACTAAAACCTTCCCTTTAATTCTGAACTAAGCTTAGTAGGAACAGTTGGGGGAGGGGTTGAAACCGCCCAATTCTGTTTCAGGATACAGTAATTCATTACATCTACAGTAATAGATGTGTTAGTCCATCTCAGTGTGATGGGGAGAGAGATCAAAACCATCCAAATATTATGCTACCTTAAAGACTAGCAGATCTTTTTCTAGAAAGAGTTTGTGTGGATCAAAATCCATTTCTTCAGACATAATGAGTGCAAATAGATGTCCGCTGTATTTACACATATCCTTGTGACCAAGTTAGGATTCAGATCATGGACAAATTGACAATGGATCACAGACAAATTGACAAAACCTAAGAGACCGCATCGCCTTAAGGACATCTGTCCGTCCCACCAGAGCAGACCGGAGAGGCGCTCTGGTTGTACCATCAGCTAGAGAGGCGCACCTCTCTAGCACAAGGAGGAGGGCCTTCTCTGCTCCCGCCCTATGGAACCTCTTGCCAAGTGAACTGCGTCTCCAGATGGAGCTGCTACCTTTTAGGAAGGGGGTCAAGACCTCGCTGGCAGAGCATGTGTGTGGTATGAGCCAGACAGATGCCCCAGCCTGTTGGCTCATTTAAACCTTCTCTCTCTGTTTGTCTTGTTTTAGCTTTTTTAAATTTTTAATCTTTTAATCTTGATTTTATATTATGTTTAATTGTGTTTTAGGTTGTTGAGAATTGTGTCAGCCGCCCTGGGTCTTTTTGAGGAGGGTGGCATAGAAGTTTGCTTAAATAAATAAATAAATAAATGGTTCATTAAAACAGGAATAGGATGATCCATAAAAGGTTACACTGAATTAAATATATTTATTTATAACATATCACAATATTGTGCTTCCCTCCCCACTCTTCCCCCCTCTCCTTCAATTTTGCCAACATAATTAATTAGTTTTACAGTTGTAAAATCCACTCCAAAATAGTTAGCTGCCATTGAACAGTAACTTTCCTTCTCCCCAAAAGGAACCCAAATACAGTAGTTAACATTTGTTACTTAACTAAATCAGTGGTATGAGTCAACTAACTTGTAATAGACAATACCATGCCCCACCCATAAAGCTTGTTGTCACCTCACAACAACAACAGAGTGTGAGGGAGGCAGCAACATTAGGTCCAGCATAAATCAGCACTTGAACTATTACCAATTTGCAAGGCCATATTCACATAATTGTAAAAGTAATTTAAAAGTTAGATATACTGCTTATAGGGTAGCATTATCCCACGTTAAATTATGATAATGAAGTAGTCTGAGGTAAGCTTAAAGGAATTCCAAAATCTGCAATTACCTGTATTGGCTTTTTTTCCCAATAGGACATGATTCATGCTGCATAAGGACTTAGTTTTATATTCCTGAGTGGCAAGAGGAAAGATTAGGACCCACTGGAAAGCTCAGTGGGTATATTTCTTCAAGCTTTTGTCTTAGAGTCAATTACACTACGCAACAAAAAATTTGCTACTGAGTGAAAATAAAGTGATTGTTATGTAATAGGGTGCGCGGATTCCGATTTTGTAATCAGAAATGTTGTAGGACGTCTGGATTTAAAGTTATAGCTGAAAGTCATATGATATTAAAAGCCTGTACATGGATTAATATGTAGTTGCATCAACGAGCCATGTTTGATGTATGATTGTGTGAGTGTGTGTGTATGTGTTCGTCTATCAGTCTGATTCGGACTAGAGAATAGTTCCTACTAGTGTGGTTCTGTGTTTTATTAATCAGCAGTTGCAGTAACATGCATTTAAGTGATTTTGTATAAGACGATTCGGTAATTCAGTACATGGTGATTCAGTAAACGAAAGATGAATAGGCGCAGCTGTGTGAATTGTCTGGACTGCTTTTGCTACATTTGTGGCAAGTATACAATGTCCTACCAACACAAGAACGTGTTCAGAAAGCTATGTATAGCTTACAAACATTACTTTGGATGTGAAATTGGAGATCAAACAATATCCTGGGCTCCTCATCTCTGTTGCACTGTCTGTTACTCCGGCCTAACCCAGTGGTTAAATGGTAAGTGAAATCGAATGCCTTTTGCTGTTCCCATGATTTGCCAGGAGCAGAAAGATCACCATTTGGATTGTTATTTCTGCTTGACCATCATATCTGGGTACAGCAAGAAGAACAAGTCAAAAATCGTGTATCCAGATTGTCAGTCTGCTCTAAACCCTGTGGCGCATGGTACAGATCACCCAGTACCAATTCCTCCTTCATCCGATGCAATGAACAATGAAGAAAGTGATACTGAAGGTAATGACAGTGACGCTGGAGCTATGGAATACACGAATGATCCCTTCAGTGACATTAAAAAGCCACATTTGATCAGCCAAGCCGAATTGGACAACCTGGTTCGCAATTTGTTAATGTCGAAAGAAAAGTCTGAACTGTTGGGTTCCAGACTGAAGGAGTGGAACCTACTCGCGATGTCAAGAATCACTACATAGTGAAAAATTGGCCACCCAGAAATTTACCTGTAGTCGGACAGCACAACGTTCAACATGTACCTCTTGTGGATCGTAATAAGATTTATCTACCTCCACTCCATATCAAACTGGGTCTTATGAAACAGTTTGTTGCACTGATGGATAAAACAAATCGTGGTTTTCAGTACCTAAAAGGCAAGTTTGGAAGGATGAAAACTGAGGCAAAATTGAAAGCAGGAGTCTTCGTTGGACCAGAAATACGAAAGTTGATTCGATGTCCACAATTCAGATTGGAGCTCATGGAACAAGAACTAGCAGCTTGGGATGCATTTGTGCTTGTCGTGCACAACTTTCTTGGGAACCACAGAGCAGACAACTATGCAGAAATTGTGGACAAATTGCTAACAGCCTTCCAGCACCTTGGTTGCCGGATGTCACTAAAGATGCATTTCTTGAATTCGCATCTCACCTTCTTTCTGTTAAATATGGGAGCCGTGAGTGACGAGCACTGCGAAACATTCCACCAGGAGATGTCCACCATGGAAGCAAGATATCAAGGCCGCTTCAATCTGAACATGATGGGGGATTACTGTTGGTTTTTGCAGAGAGCAACAGAAGATGTTCACAGGCGGAAAGCAAGAAGCTCTACACACTTTTAAACCAAGCCATTGTCAATCTTAGTGTAACTAAGGGTCCCTGACTCATTTCAGAGGTAAATAAACATTTATAATTCACTTCTTAATTATAATATTTAGTGTTTTCACTCCAAAGTACTCACATTAATTTCCCTAAAATTTCTCACAATCGCTTTTCAACATAGTTAATAGCATTTTCCTTGATAACCTTTACACGTACATAGCTTTTTTTCCTGATGTGCCAGAGCAAATCTGACTGCAGTTCTGTATTCAGCACATGTGAATTACTATAAGGAACATATTTTCAACCCAGTAGCAGGGGAAATTTTTTTTTGTTGCATAGTGTTATTAATATACAGTGGTACCTCACATAACGAACACTTCGTATAACGAGAAAATTGCATAATGAAGCGTTCATTAGGCAATGGTGATACCCCGCATAACGTTATGTGAATCTAATGGGAGATGCCCCACATAACAATTTTTTTCCCATTATGCGTTATTTTTTTGTAACCGGAGTATACCTGGTCAATGGGAACCCCAGATAACAAACATTTTTTGTTCGTTATCCGGGGCATCTCCCATTAGCTTTGCATAACGAAAAAACCCGCATAGCGAAGAGTTCTGTGGAATGGAGTTTTTTCATTATGCGGGGTTCTACTGTATAAGCTCACTCTATCCTGGTGTCAAGGATAGAGTGTTATACCATGACTCAGAATAACATGGGTTCAAATCCCTGCTTTGACAAGAAAACTCACTGGGTGTGATGGCCATTGTAGAACTCCTTTTAAATTATCTCACACACAGGTTGCCTCCTGTATCTTTGGGGAATATGTTCTGAGACTGACTGGGATATATGAAACTGCAGATAACAGAAAACCCTATCTTTTGCATTGCAGATAGTGACCTCTAGTGCCCAGCTCTTGTAATGTGCCATAGAAATACATAGTCAAACCTCGCATAAAGAGTGACTCACTTAAAGAGTAACTTGCTTAAAGAGCAGAATTTTCTCTGAATGTTTGCTTCGCTTAAGAAATAAAACCAAACAAAAACTCGCTTAACAAATAAATCGGGGTTCGCAGTCCCCCCCACCAGAAGTGACAATTGGTCACTTACAACGGTGTTTTGCTTAAAGAGCAAACTCGGTTAAAGAGCAATCCTGTAGAACACATTATGCTCTTTAAGCAAGGTAGAACTGTTCAGTAAAACTCCAACTTACAAATGCCCTGGTTTATGTTTGCTGCAGTTTATGATGGCAAATTTGTTTAAAACAGTGTTTCCCAAATGTTGGGAAATATCAGTTCATTGGCTGGTCAGTGCTTTGGGGAATCGACTTAGGCTTCTGGGAATTGAAGTCCCAACCCCAACATTTGGGAAACACTGGTTTAAAATAATGTCCCGGTGTATGACGATGTTTGCCTTACGACCAGGACTTAGACCACCAGCACCATTTTATATTCTAAAATGGAGCCTCCCCCCACCCCCCCAATGGCTGGAAGGCACGATTCATCACTTACCACTGTTGTGGGAGGGTGTTTGGAGCATTTCCACTCCGCTTTTGAAAAATTTTGTTGCTTTTTGGCTCCTGTAGAAGCTCTCCTTGCAACCAGGAAGTGCTAGAAATTCCCCTGGACCCAATCAGCTGTTGGTCAGAGGTTTTTCCTGCAAATACCACGCTGGCGCATAGATGGCACTGATGGAAATGTGATGAATATGCTTTTTTAAAAAATCAGCTCTGAAGAGAGGCCAGGCCACGAGCAGCCCTGCTTGGAGCCCTGGAAAGTGGTGCTGGCATTGCATTTCTCAAGGAGGGAAAAGGTAGGGGAGCTTAGCTGCGTCTTCCATTCCATTTTACTGTGTTTTCTGCTTTTTTTTTGGGGGGGGGGAGGGTTGATTGTTTTTTCTACAGTTTTTATTATTTTTCAGAGGTTTGGGACCATTTTAAACATTTCAATGCATTCTTACGGGAAATCATGCCTCAGTTTATGATATTTTTTTTGTTTACAATGAAGGCTAATGGAACGGACTAAGGTCGTAAGCTGAGGTTTTACTGTATATTGTGTATTTCAGGATCTTTTATTGAATATTTTTAGACCCACAGATAACTGAAACTGTGGATTCTGAGGGGAGTGACCTGTACTTCAAATATCCCACCAGGGTCACCATATGTTGGGCGCAACATGATAGGTCTTAACATAACAATTCTGTCCAGTTGATGTCAGTATCTGAGTAAGATGAAATCTGATCCAGCTCAAATTTTACAAGTTTTGCAGAAACATCCATCTTTAGGCATGAGAACATACCGGTCATAGTCCATAACAGCAATGGAGAGGCTGACTTGGTCCACATTCTCTGGAGGGATGTCAAAGACGATAGCCTCGCTGTATACTGGATTAAGAGTGCTCTTCTTTATACTCGTTTTCCTTTTTTTCAGTCTTCGGCCTTCACACATCAATGATACTTTAACGTATGGATCTGAGATTACAGAAGCGAGTTAAACAGCAGGAAGCAAAGGATATAGGCATATGCAGCCATTTTTCACAGAGAAGAACTTGGGGAGTTTTTAAAGAGTAATTGACATATGGAATCCAGCTGTAACTGAACAGTGGTAGGATGATGCTTTGGGTTCAGAGTTCCAAAATTCTATTGCTCAGTTATAGATGGCTTCCATTGTGTTTTCATATTAACTTTGTGTGCTCTGGTAGAAAGAAGTAATCAGGCAGAATTGCCCAGGTAACATACATAGGAACAAGTGCCATTTTATAAAATTATCTAGGGGTGCCCAAACGTTTCAGGCCGTGGGCCAGTCACGTAGCTGAGCGGGCTGGTCATTTGTTTCCTCCCACCAGAAGCGGAAGTAAAATGTGCCTATGGATGTGTGTAATGCTGCCATAAATGCACCGACGGCTATCGTAAGCACATTTATGACATCCGCTGGTCATTTATGGCAACATTTTGTGCATGGACAGTTTGCTTCCGCTTCCGCTTCTGGGAGTGGTGAGGGCACCCAGGGGTGGATTGAATGGCAACAGGGGCTGGATCTGGCCCATGGGCCATGGTTTGAGCACCCCTGCTCTAGGGCATTGAATTATCCAAGCATCCTAAAAAAAAAAGGATCCCCTCCAAGGAGGGCAAATATGCAACAAAACAGCAAATGAAGTGTATGTAGTCAGGTGTAAAAATATTTTATGTTACCACAGAATGTTTTAACAATAAATCTACTGACAAAGCTTAAATTGCCCTAAAGATTGAAAAAAAACCTCGGGTTGCAGTGAAAAACTACATGGAAATATCAAGAGGGGCAACAGACTTCAATGCCTTATTCCGTATTTTGTAAGCAGTTAAATTACAAGTACTGTATATCTATTACAGTATTACCTCTGATAAAGTTTACCTCGGATAACGCTAAAATTGCATAACGAGATTTTGGTTGGTTTTATTTGTTAAGCAAAGCGAACATTCAGAGAAAATTCTTCTCTTTAAGCGAGTTACTCTTTATGCGAGGTTTGACTGTACTGTACAGTAATACCCCGTATAACGTGAGTATCATATAGCGCTAAAACCGTATAACGTGACAAGATTTTTGGAAAAATCTTGTATCGAATAACACGATTTTAAACATTATACGATACAGTTGTTCTTAGCAGCAGGGTGGGTGGAAAGCTGAACGGGGTTCTCCGTTCAGCTTCCCAGCCACCCTGCAGCTACGGAGGCAGGGGTGGGGAGGCTGGAAAGCTGACGGGGGGCTCCCCCATCGGCTTACCCAGCCACCCCACAGCTGCGGAGGCATGGGCGGGTGGCTAGGGAAGCCGACAGGGAGTCCCCATCAGCTTCCCCAGCCACCCTGCAGCTGTAGATCGGGTCCTCTGATCTCTCTGGAGGTGTTTCTGGGCTTCCCCGACGTCCTGAGCCAGTGCAGCAAGCCAGAATGTCAGAGTTCGAATCCCGACATTCTGGCTTGCTGCACTGGCTCAGGACGTCGGGGAAGCCCAGAAACACCTTGGATCGGGTCCCCACACCTCCCTGGACCCAGCGGGGGGGGGGGGTCAGAAACCCCAAAATTGGTAAAAAAAACGGACTTTTTAAAACCAATTTTGGGGTCTCTGACCCCCCCGCCGGGTCCAGGGAGGTGTGGGGACCCGCTCCAAGCTGTTTCCAAAGTTCTCCCACCTCCCTGGAGGCTGCAGCAAGGCAAAATGTCAGGATTCGAATCCCGACATTCTGGCTTGCTGCAGCATAAAAGAGGGTGGGGGAAGTTCAAAATTAGTGCGCATCGGGTTTCCTGACCTCCCTAGAGCTGATGCGCGCTAATTTTGAACTTCCCCCACCCTCTTTTATGCTGCAGGAAGCGAGAACGTCGGGATTCGAATCCTGACATTTTGCCTTGCTGCAGCCTCCAGGGAGGTGGGAGAACTTTGGAAACAGCTTGGAGCGTGTCTGCCCACCTCCCTGGACCCGGCCGGGGGGGGGGGGTCAGAGATCCCAAAATTGGTTTTAAAAAGTCCGTTTTTTTTTTTTACCAATTTTGGGGTTTCTGACCCCCCCCCCCCCCGCTGGGTCCAGGGAGGTGTGGGGACCCGAGCCAAGGTGTTTCTGGGCTTCCCCAACGTCCTGAGCCAGTGCAGCAAGCCAGAATGTCGGGATTCGAACTCTGACATTCTGGCTTGCTGCACTGGCTCAGGACGTCGGGGAAGCCCAGAAACAGCTTGGATCAGGTCTGCCCACCTCCCTGGACCCGGCCGGGGGGGGGGGTCAGAAACCCCAAAATTGGTAAAAAAAAAAGGACTTTTTTTTTTTTACCAATTTTGGTGTCTCTGACCCCCCCCTCCGGGTCCTGGGAGGTGGGGAAACCCGCTCCAAGCTGTTTCCAAAGTTCCCCCACCTCCCTGGAGGCAGCAGCAAGCCAAAATGTCAGGATTCAAATCCCGACGTTCTCGCTTCCTGCAGCCTCCAGGGAAACAGGGCTTTTTTAAACATTGTGTTCAATGTATCGCACAACGTTAAAAACCGGATAACGACGGGACTTGTGGAACCAAGTCATAACGTTATTCGGGGTACTAGTGTATTATGTTTCAGATAGACTACTGAGATATCAGGAAACTCCATTCTGAATGAGCTATGAGTCTGTAGGCTTTCCTAATATAACAAAATCTGCAGACAACTCCTTTGGCTATTGTTTTCTTTTCATTCCTGTGTGCACATAAATTAATCCTTAATCATAGAGATAAGTCCCATTGGCCTCAATGTGGCTTACTTCCAGATGAGGTATACACAATTGCAGCCAAGGTGCTGCTAAATTAAACAGAATATTCTTCAAAGTATGCATGGGTTTTTATGCAGCTTAAACAACTGCCAATGTATGATACATATGGGGTGCACTATTTTAAATAGCATTTTTTTCACTAAGTGCTCCTTAGCGCAAAGATTATTCAGTTTCATGATTCTGCTTTATATTTTCTGCTCTGCTTTTCCCCTTAACTCAGAATCAGATTTTGAAAACTTCTCCCCCCCCCCCGCCCCACATCTCTGAGAAAGGTACAGAGTCCCCATAAACACTAAACATGCAGTGTAAGGGGAAAGGCAGATACTCACCTGATGAGCCAGTGATGTCCATGGCTTTGAGATTTCTGCATTTGATGACTGTGAGGGTCATTCTTCCCGCCGTAGGCAAATAACAAAGGGAAAACATTATCTCCCCCAAATCCACGCTTTCCTGAAAAGGAAAATTGTCCATTGCTAAAAACCAGAAAAACATACCCGTCTATTGCTACACTTCAAAGTCACACAACATTTAATTGTCTGTGTCCCTGCATCCTGAAGTAACAGCACAGTGTGATGGCTAGTCTAGGACTCTTCAGAAGTGATTGAACTTCAGGGCCCAGTAGCCCACCTAAGTGTCAATGGACACTTGACAGGCTGGATCACTCAAAAGCAGGGGTGCCCAAACTATGGCCTGGGGGCTGGATGCAGCCCCAATGCCAATGCATCTGGCCCACAAAGCGCTCGTTGCTCCTGGAAGCTGAAGTAAAACACACCCATATGGGCGTGTTTTACTTCCGCTTCCAGGAGCAACAAGGGCTTTGTGGGCCAGATGAATTGGCATCAGGGGCTGAATCTGGCCCCTGGGCCATAGTGACCGGCTCCCTGAACCACGTGACTGGCCTGCAGCCTGAAAAGTTTGGGCATCCCTGCTCTAAAGGGCTAATGATCTCTTCACATTTCATTCAATCCTCCTATGAAATAAAATTAAATGCTATTGGCAATTCCTTTAAGCATGTGTGTGTGAAAAAACTTTCAAGGAAAATGAAATATTTGAGTAGTTTTACCAGTTCCACCCTGTCAGTGAGCTTCCATGGATGAGTGGAGATTTGAATTTAGGCTTCCTGATTCCTAGTCTGTCATCTATCCACTATACTACTCTGGGTATCCCTACATCTAGCCTGGTCTAGAGGGTTCATGAAGTACTGTACAGCTATGTGCCTGCCAAAGCTAGCAGAAGTGCTGGCCTTCCTTTACCTATCATTCCTACTAAGAACCATGGAAGTATTCTTCTTCTGGAGAACAAGATTGAGCAGGTAAGAAGACATTTGCACAGGAAACAATACTGATAGGAACAGTCAGTAAAAAAATTCATACACTGGTAACTCTAGTATGAATTCTTCTCTTGAGGGCTCCAGACATAAAGTTGTGTTGTTTGGGTCTCATGAAATACATATTTTCTCTTTCCAGTCCCCTGCAAACTTCCCTTCATTACATAGTGCAAAAGTCTCATTTTGAAGCTTATGGAAGTAAGGTGTTTATTAAATTTCTGGATCAAAGAAAGACAAGGCATCATACAGGCCAATCCCAGTCTCCATTTTCTCTCTCACTTTCTGCATTTCATTGAATGATCCACAAGGTAATTAGCATTTTTGTCCCCAACATGTTGGGTACCCATTTTACTGACCTCAGAAGGATGGAAGGCTGAGTCAACCTTGATCACTTTCAGGATCGAACTAAAAATGTCAGCAGTTTTGGATGAAGAACAGCAGTTTAACCACTGTGCCATGAGGGTGCTTCTTAAATCTCCTCTTCCAATTGCTCATCATGTGAAGGACTTTACAGGAGAGTAAGTCAAGGCTTCCCTGGTGTCATGGTGAATTTCTCCTTTTTTGCTATACAGAAAGAACATGCCAATGGCTATTCATAATTGGGACATACAGTAGAACCCCGCATAACGAAAAAGCTCTGTTCCATGGAGATATTCGTTATGTGGATCAAATGGACGATACCCCGCATAATGAAAAGAAAATGTTCATTATACAGGGGTTTCATTAACTGCGGTATGCCCTGCTTAAAGAAACCCCTGTATAATGATTTTTTTTTGTTATGTGGGGTATCATGATTGCTGCAAGAACGCTTTGTTGTAAAAAAAAAATTGTTATACAAAGCATTCATTATGTGGGGGTCTACTGTATTGTTACAATCAAGTATCTAAATATGTTATAGCCCTGACATGATTGCATGTTGAGATTTCCTTTGGAACCACTGCACTCAAAGGAAGCACCTAATACATCAGGAGCTAAAAGGACAGCTTTGCTTCTCATTCAGTTAGTAAGGGCCTTCATGCCTGTAAGTTGTGAATATGACTAAAATCTTTTGAACAGATTGTTTTAGATCAGAGTGGCCAAACTACGGCACGTGGGCCAGATCTGGTCTGTGACACTTACAACAGGAAGTAAAATGTGCCTGCACAAAACACTGCTGCAAATGCATCCATGGCTGTTGTAAATGCATTTATGACAGCCACAGGTACTTTACGGCAGTGTTTTGCACATGTGCTAGCTCATTTTACTTCCACTTCCGGTGGGAGGAACCATGTGACTGGCCTGCTCAACCACGTGACCGGCCCACGGCCCAAAAAATTTGGTCACCCTGTTTTAGATAGGAAGTGTCTAGGAATCCTGCAGAGACCACATATACTTTCAAAGATACAAAAGCTGCAAACAAACCAAACCAAACCAAACCAACAATCCAACCCACCCCAGATATGGCTGGAAGTCCTCTTTAGGGATTGCACTGAAACCTGTTGAAAATATGAACATCTGAGATTTCCGGAAAGAACAGCTCACAGCTTTTGTTGGGAAAAAGGGTGTCCTAGGAGGGCTGGGCCTGCAAAAGTAGTATTGGATTGCCACCTGCAACCTCACGGTTGCACTTTGCCAGGTTCTGTATTAGAGTAAGAGCAGGCAATCTTTTCTGTGTTAGAGGCAATGCTGGCCCCTGCAAACCTCTGCTACGAGAAACCAATGGAGAATGATATTTTAGTACATATGTGCAAAGATAGCAGCATATCTGTCCTCATTCAACAACTGGCCAAATAAGTGTGAGTCCAGCAGTACCCTCTCCATGAGAAAAGTTACTTTAATGTTATGACCTTGCAAAAAGTTACTTTCATATTAATATTTAGAATACCTTAGGGCAGGGACCTTTTAGAGACTGGGTGCTCAAACTGCAACCCAAAATCCATTTATTTATTGCAAAGTGCCAACACAGCAACAGGGGAGGAAGGAAACGCTCCCATTGGGCTGCTGGGCAGAGTGTACTCTGTGCTGGGAGGAGGGAAGGCTCCCATTGGGCTGTTGAGCAGAGGAGTGGGGTGAACTCTGTGCTGGAGGGAGGGAGGAAGTGCTCCCATTGGACTGCTGGGTAGAGTGGTGGGGCGAACTCTGTGCTGGGGTGACTGCATGGGTGCCCACAGAGAGGGCTCCGAGTGCCACCTCTGGCACACATGCCGTAGGTTCACCACCACTGCCTTAGGGACTAGAATCTTACAAGAACTGAAATGCAGCTAGACTTTTGTTGCTGAGTGTGAAACATTATTTTTCTTTGAATTTTGAATCCATGTAATTTTGTATTCCTACAAGGTGTCACTTATTTTTGAGGAGTGTAGTTTTGCTTCTGAGCTCAACCATCCCATTTCAGAGGTTAAGAAAAGAGGATAGGCACAAGATGCCAATTAGGTATAAATTTTGAGATCACGAAGTGCATTCATCTGTCTTAAAAGACTTGACAAAAACACCCTACCTTGCAAAACAAAAAAAATTATCTCATAAAAATAACATGAAAAACACACCTGGAGTTTAATATTGTAATATTCTGCATAGGATGTAAGGTCATTGCTACTTCTGGCTGCATTTCACAGGAGGCTTTCAGGATAGTTTTGTTTGTATTATGTCAGATTTGCATGAAAGGCAAAACAGCAGCTGCTGGGAAAGAATGGGGGAAAAGATTGTATCCTGAAAATGGCTGTGAAACAGCCTGGCAACTGGGAGACTGCTGAGAACTAGAGAAGAAACATGCTCCAAATGGTACTCTAGAGAAACTGGAAGTGACTGTGGCATTTTCACAATGGCAAACAGCATCGGTAGCCAGATGGTTTATACACAGACATCCAGAGACACTAAAAATAAAAAAAGGAATGGGAGCCAATATGAGAATCTGCTTCTTTGAGAGAGCACCCATGAAACTGCCTGGGCATTGGGTGCTGCAAAGGATAGCCAATGCAAATATACTGGGAAGAGGTTCCTTGAGTGCCAAAAGCTTAGAGATATTACATTTTGGTGTGTTTATAACTCCCAGAGTTTCCCATGTTGGGTGGCTTATCAGATGAGTCAGCCACCCTTGTTCTTACCTCCTCACCCGGTCCTTGTTTTTAATAACCTTTGTCATTTTAATAACCTTGGTAATTTTATATCTTGGAAATAACTGGGAATTGTTTAATCTTTTTAGCTTAATCTGTGAACATTGTATTAATTTATATTTTTTTAATCTATTAAGAGGATACTGTATACTGAGTTGTATTCTTTAACTATGTATTTCTTAAATTTGTTTATGTAAGCCGCCCAGAGTTGGGTTTCGACCCGATTGGGGCGGGATAACAAGTTGGAAATAAATAAATAAATAAAATAAATTCCCAGTCAGCATGGGCAATGCTATGATGCCTGGAGGACAATGGTCCATAGGGTCACAAAGGGTCGGAATTGACTGTGCGACTGAACAACAAACACTAATGCGTAAACCACGTAAGGAAGTTTGCCAAGAGAACCCTATGGACCAAAACAAAAGGCAAAACAAAGGGGGCAATTTAGATGAAACAGGATGCTTAGCACATCACATCAGAAGAAAGGGATGGATAAAAAAGGGGAGAAATACAGTGTTGTAAGGAACAATACTGTATAGGGACATGAAATGTAAGATCTATGAACCAAGGAAAACTAGAAGTGGTAAAAAAAGGAAAAGAATAAGCATTGACATCTTAGGAATCAGCGAGCTAAAATGGACAGCAATGGGCGAATTCAGCTCTGGAAACCATCATATCTACTACTATGGACAAGAAAACCTAAAAAAAAAAAACCTCAAAAACCAAACAAACAAACACTGAGTAGCCATAATTGTCAATAAAAGAGTGAGAAAAGCAGTAATGGGATATCTCAAAAATGATATAATGATGTCAGTCAGAATATAAGGAAAACCTTTCCAAATCACTGTAATGCAAATATATGTACCACCACGGAAGCCACAGTTGATCAGTTCTATGAAGACCTACAACAATGAACCTATGAACAGACACCAAGAAATGATGTACACATTTTTATAGGAAAATGGAATGCCAAAGTAGGAAATCAAAAAGTAAATGGAATAACAGGCAAGTTTGGTCTTGGAACACAGAATGAAGCAGGGCAAAGATTGATAGAGTTCTGCCAAGAGAATGCATTGATCATAGCAAACACTCTCTTCCAGAGGTGACATTACACATGGACATCACCAGATCGCCAACATCGAAACCAGTATACTCTGCAGCCAAAGATGGAGAACCTCCATACAGTCAGCAAAAACGAGACCTGGAGCAGACTGTGGCTCAGATCACAACCTAGTAATTGCAAAATTCCGGCTTAGACTAAAGAAAATAGGGAAAACAATTAGGCCAGACAGATATGACCTAGAAAACATCCCTAAGGAATACACGGTGGAGGTGTGGAAGAGATTTAATGGCTTGGACCTGATAGACAGACTGCCAGAAGAATTATGGACAGAGATACAGGACATCATGCAGGAAGCAGCAAGGAAAACCATACCAGAAGAAAAGAAGTGTAAGAAAGCAAAGCGGCTGCCTGACAAGGCTCTTAAAATAGCAGAGGAAAGAAGCAACACAAAAGGCAAAGGAGAAAGGAAAAAATACAATCACTTGAACACAGAATTTCAAAGAAAGGCAAGGAGAGATAAGCAGTGGTGGGCAGCCAACTTGCCAACATACGTTGGATGATGGAGAAAAGAAAGGAATATCAGAAACAAGTCTACTTCTGTTTCATTGACTACACCAAGGTCTTTTACTGTGTGGACCACAACAAAATGTGGCAAGTACTTAAAGAGATGGGAATACCAGAACACCTTATATGCCTCATAAGAAATCTGTACAAGGGTCAAAAAGCAACAGTGAAGACAGAATATGGAATGATGGAGTGGTTTGGAATAGGAAAAAGAGTAAGACAAGGCTGCGTTTTATCACCCTGCTTATTCAACTTATACACAGAGCATATAATGCACAATGCAGGGATGGAAGAGTCACAATATGGGATCAAAATTGCTGGGAGAGACATCAACAACTTGAGCTACGCAGATGACACTACCCTAATAGCAGAAAGTGAAGAGGACCAAAAGAAGCTCCTGATTAGGTTGAAAGAACAGAGAGAAAAAGCTGGCTTGAGACTCAATATCAAGAAAACCAAGATAATGGCAACAGGCCCTCTCAGTCCCTGGAGAATAGATGGGGAAGAAGTAGAAGCAGTGACAGATTTTACTTTCTTAGGATCCAAGATCACTGCAGATGGTGACTGCAGCCATGAAATAAAAAGGCGACTGATTCTTGGGAGGCAAGCAATGAGAAACCTGGGGAACACAGTAAAAAGTAGAGACATCACACTGCAAACAAAAATTCGTATAGTCAAAGCAATGGTATTCTTGGTGGCAATGCATGGTTGGACCATAAGGAAAGCTGAGCTCAGAATAATAGATGCCTTTAAGGTGTGGTGTTGGAGGAGAATTTTGAAAGTCCCCTGGAGAGCGAGAACAAATAGGTCGATCTTAGAAGAAATCAACCCTGATTGCTCCCTAGAAGGTCAAATAGTAAAGATTAAGATGAAGTACTTTGGACATCAAATGAGAAAAAAGGATTCACTTGAGAAAGCCTTGATGCTGGGAAAGGTGGAGCCCAAAAGGAGAAGAGGGCGGCCAAAAATGAGATGGCTAGATGGTATAGTGGATGCAGTGGGCACAGAGCTGGACGGGCTGAGGAGGATGGTGGAGGACAGAGCCTGGAGGACAATGGTCCATAGGGTCGCAAAGGGTTGGAATTGACTGTGTGACTGAACAACACTAATGCACCAGCACTGGCATGAGTTCATTGTTCTGGGTTATGTTAATCATTTTGGGTATAGGAAAGATCTGTCAGTTTCAATTTTCCCCGCTAATTCAGATTATTTAAACCTCATGTTCTTTTTTCTTGTATTTGAAGACATTTGGGAATGTGGGTCATTTATTCAACAGTAATTGGAAGCTAGCAAACAGCAGGCATCTTCCTCACATCAATACCAGCCAATTTCAATGTCCACAGCTGGGATTCTCAACCTGCGGCCCACGGCACCACTTCATGTGGCCCCCTACTGCCTCCACCACACCCGGAAGTATCATGTAGTGGAAGGGCAAAATGGCTGTGTAAGGGTGTGTGACCCGGCCTCTGGCTTGAAAAGGTTGAGAACTCCTGCTCTACAACTATTCTCAAAATGCAAAGAATTGTTGTGCCTGTTTCCTGCCCTAGTAACCTACACACTGTAATTGTCTTTCTCTTCTCCTAGAGAGTGGAAGGTACTTGCGTTCATTTCTGAAGCCAAGAACAGTATGCATGCATATTAGCAAGGTCCTCTCCATGGGTATTGTCCATTTCAAGGAGGACATGTTAAAATAATTTGTTGCATAGTCGCTCTGTTATAATGGGTTACCCCTTACATTTAAAAAACATCCCTTAACTCTTACAGTTTTTTAATGACTTGAGTACTGCCTTCTCTCACAGGATTCTGTACATCAAGACCAGTTTTGCTTCAGTGTCCACAACTGAGACCAGTGAGATTAGCATGCACCAAACTTTGGCCCTTTTCAGGAGTGGCCCCAAATCACTGGATCTCTTCTTTAGTCAATTTGCAGTGTCTCTTCAAACTCTGGTTTTTAGCCAGACCTTGAAGACCTTCCTTTTCAAGGCTGTCTGTCTGAATCCATGGGTCAGTTGAAGAACTCCACAAGCACTTTGTGGGTATCTAGATTATTATATGTAATTTATTTTGTTTCTCACTTTAAATGTTTAAAGTAGTTCAGTTAACTAAACACAACTACTGTATGTTACTCTTTTCTTTTTAATTGTTCCTTTTTTTACAATTTATTTTATGATCTTAAATGCCCTTATGTTGCTACCTCTGTCAATTCTCTGGAAATGTGTCTTTGTAAAGATTCTGTGTATGCTGATATCCTCTCTCTCTCTCTCTCTATATATATATATATTAAAAAAAACCAATATTCCTAACAGAACATGTTCTGAGATGTTGTACTTACTGAAGTGGCACAATGGATGTCTTTCCATACTGTGGCCTCCCTAGAGAGATCAGAGACTTCGAAGAAGTTATCAAGAATAACTTCCCCAATCATATCATGTCTAGAAAACCTATCAAAATCATACACACTGAAATGTAGTTTCCGGTTGCAAAGCTGATCATAGGCTACAGGAAACTGAAAAGTTTCATCAAAAATAGGGTTTAAAGTCTTTCGATGGACCCGTGTCTGAAACTTCTTTTTTCTGTCTGGAAGAAGGTAGATTTTCACGTAGGGATCTGATGTACCAGTGAAGTCCTTAGCTGGTAAATCCAAAGCTTTCACAATAGTCACCAATAGAAGTTCATTTTCATAATCATACTTGAGGGTAAAGTTAAGTTTCCCACAGGTTTTCACATCTTCTTTCTTGCCTTCAGAATCCACAGATTTCTGTTTGTAAAGCTCAGGTTTAATCCTTCCAATGCTGGTAGTTGTCTCCCCTCTTTGTAAAACTGGATCTGTCCCCATGTTAAAATCAACGCTGGACACTTGCATTTGTCTTGGCAAATGTCTCCTGAAAGAATTGTGCCTGCATGCACAAAGATACAGAATTAACTTTGATTATCTCAGAGGGAAAGCAAACAACTTTTACATTGCTAAAAATGAAAGAAGTAAATCAACAGTTCACACAATCCTCTTGAGAGAACAATCACCAATAATAGAGGGTAATCCAAGAAGATAATTCAGTAAAACAATTCAAGAAGAATGTTGGTAATTTTGGAGTAGGGAGCAAAATCCAGAGGAAAGCTACAAAATTCATAAAGGATTTAGAAGACAAAGCTTGCTATGAATGGAAACCCACAGACTGATGGGAAATTTTGATACTGTTTTTGACTGTGTGGGAAAAATAGAAATGAGAGAGGCAAGTAGGTCAGGAAAGGTTGGGACCCACAGCAGAGGACCTAACCCCACCTTGCATTGTACCCATAGTGTCATCAGGAGTGGAATTCATTCAGTAGACATCCAAGGCACCACTCAGCAGAATGAAGAGAAGAACATAACATAACATAGGAGTGGATTGCTGTAATTCATCACCCTCTAAAGCAGTGGTGCCCAAACTTTTTCCCCCCAGGCGGGCCGGTCTCACTCCTGACATGCAGGTGCAGGGGCCAGAGGCGGGCTGCTCCTTTCGCTGACAGTTCCAACATCAGCCATGGCGGCAGCGGCGGCGATTGTGCTTTGCCCCTGCTGCTCCAAGCAGCCTCTGTCTCTGTCCCTTCACTTCAGCAGCCTTTGGGGACATGGATTGCTGCACTGGGGGAAATTTTCGGAGCCGTCCCCATTTCAAAATCCATGGTGCTAGGAAAGCCCCATGGCGTGCCTGGGATGACGGCATCCTGGGTGTGCCATGGAGCTTTCCTAGCGCCAGAGATTTTGAAAAGGGGAAGGCGCTGAAAATTTCCCCAACACAGCGATCCATATCCCCAAATGCTGCTGAAGCAAGGGAACTGAGCCGGAGGCTGCTGGGTGCAGTGGAGACAAAGTGCGATCGTGATGTCAGGCAGTGGGGGCAGTCATAGGAGAGCCTGAGTACTTGGCCCAGGCAGGATTAATTATGCACTGGCCTAATTTGGCCCACAGGCTGTAGTTTGGGCACTGCTGCTCTTAAGAGCACTCCCTCATAAGACCATTAAACCAACTATTTAAAATGAACTAATCTGTCTTTCCAAACTATATTGCAATGGATACTAACTTTTTGCACTGGGGCCCTGACCATGCCCCCGGAACAGCTGAGTGGGCCAGACCATGCCCCCATAGCAGGGCATGTTTGTGCATGCGCACACAGAACCACTTCTGGGAGTGGTGCTGGCATGTTTGCACATGCGTGGGGATGTCTGGAACTACTTAAAGAAATGGTGTGGAAGCATTTGGACATACGAGGGGACATCTGGAATCACTTCAGAATGGCGCAGGGACATCTGGAACCACTTCAGAGTGGCACAGATGCATTTGTGCATGCACAGGAACCTCCGAAACCACTTTTAGGAGTGCCACGGGTACCCCCTGCCATTCCTGTAAGTGGTTCCAGACATCCCGCATGTGCACAAACATGTCTGTGCTACTCCCAGAAGTGGTTCCGAATGCACATATGCATTGGTGGGCATGTCTCCCCTCCATTTCTGGGAGCATCAAGGGTGCTATGGAGAGGATGAATTGGCATTGGGGGGCGTATCCAGCCCATAGGCCATACTTTGGGCACCCCTGCCCTAGCCAAATACCTAACCACCTGAGCTTTCCAGTAAGCTAAGGAATATTCAGAAACAACTTTTTCCAACCCAGATCGTAATAATGAGCATGATGTTGATGATCATATATAAATTTTTAAGGTAAAGTGAATGTTAATACTTTTTACCTTCTTAAAAATAAAAAGCAGAAAGAGTGATTTCACTTTTCGTATTATTTATTGTAACTGTTGTGAAGGTAATGTCATCATAGAATCAAGCACTACTAAGCCTAATGAGTTGGTTTCAAATTTGCTATTCCAGGAAGAGAAAAATTCCTTCCATTTCCAGGAGGAAATAGAAATGAAAGAAAGGAATTTTCTTTGATTCCCTCATCTCTCTGCTGATCCAGTGCTATTCATAAAGTTTGGTGTAATGTCAGGGTGACAAAAGGACCAAACATTCTGAGCAATGCTACTAATGGAACTCTGAATCTAATTAGTTGGATTTAATTGCTAAAAAACTGTTGCGCTTTGGCTTCTTTTGATTATTAAAATGACCATAATAAACAAAACAAGATTATAAGAGTGGAAACAGAAGGTAAGTACTACAACTTTGAGCAAACAGGTAGATCTTTAACTTGAATTCACATGTCCGGTTTCATCAAGAGGTAGAATATGTGTCTGCATCAACCTGTGGTTAAACACTTATGAAAAGCAGCTCCACTCTACACAGCTTCACAAGATCTCCAGTTTAAAGTGTGCTGAAATAAAGACAGGACCCAGTTGTAGCACTGGCTATCATATGGGGAATTCAAATTGTCCATGGGGAAAACCTTGTGTTTTACTTTATGAAAAATGCTATTTCTATTTGCACTTAGAATGTCTGTTTAATGGGAAAATTTCTGGAATAAGAATGTCAGACAAAATGAAATGTGAGCTTTTAAGTTATATTGTAGTTATCACCTACATAGGTATCTCACTGCCTTACGGGGATTAGGGCTACTTGCAGAATCTGGCAGTGATTTCAGACTTTTAAAGTTTCCCTTCCCTGTCACAATGCTCCCAAATTGTACCCCAAATCAAAAGGGAGCCCTGGAAGCAGAAGGATAGGGAGCTTTAAATTAATATTTCTGGTTACCCAATATAATTTATGCCAGCACAAATTTACACAATAGGATTTTAGCCAATAGCACATAAAAATACAGAAGCTTGATGATACTTAATTTTTTTTGCATATCTTTGAGGATAAAGTTTTCCCATTAAACATAATTTAGCATTCCTCTCTAAATCCTAAACTGTGAGTAGTCTTACCTATGGTGAATTAAATAACCAACTTCTTATATGAAATTTAGAGGGTTGTTTTAATAAACTAAAGATATGCTTTAGAATTAATGAATCCTGAATCCAGGACTGAACTCCACTAAACTCACTTGTTTTATTTAGAAGATGTCCACATCAAAGCAATGATTCTCCAAAGTGGATTTGATCAACACCTGAAAACTCCTTGAAGGTCCATTAGCAATTTGGGTGTTGAGAGATTCAGACATATTTCCTAAAATTGATACAACACCTTTCTGTAGTTCTGCATGTAAGGAAAACACCAGAGTGGAGAGAATGATGATCTGGCAACTTCTCCTAGCTTTTAACTACAATGACTGGTTTTACCAAAGACAGTGTTTGAGGGGAAGAATACTGAAATAACATATCACAGAAATGAGGATGACAACTAGTTGATTGTTTTTTCTTCTGGATGTCTGGAAGTAAATTCTGGGTATTTTTCTTGCCTGGTTAATTTGTTCTTTAGGTATTGTTGTCTGAGAAGTGCCTTTTCTAGATCCATGAGTTTGGAGTTTTTAGCTTGTGGGCCTGAGCAGATATGCAGATATCTAAGGGCTTGGCTGTAGACAATAGATTTTGTTGTGTGTTCACGGTGGAAGCTGGAGGCATGAAAGTATGTATAGGTGTGAGTGGGGTTTTGATTCAGCATGGTGCTAAGATATCAGTGTTGTAGTTTTACAGTGGTGTCCAGAAAGAACACCTGTTGTGTTGACTGTTCCAGGCTAAGATTGATGTTGGGATGAAAGTTACTGAAGTCCTTATGGAATTTCTTTAGGGATGAAAGTTACTGAAGTCCTTATGGAATTTCTTCAGGGCTTCTTTTCCTTATAGACTTATAATTGAAAGTATTTATTGTCTGATAGCCTATTCTGTTACTAGTAAACCATTGTCACTTTATGCATTATCTGTATTTCCACCTTGTCACAGAGTCATGTACAAATATGTCACAGTCTTTCTCTTATGCCTGAGGAAATGGATGTGATGCATGAAAGCTCACATTAAAATACAGCAACTATTCTTTAAGGTGCCATAACATTTTTGTTGCTTACTTTTCAAGTGTGATTCCTTATAAGAAAATACCATTGTAAAAGGAAAAGAGTTAAATATGTGTTTCCCCTTCAGGTCTAGCTCGTATATGTATAATCTGCACAAATTAAGGAAAAAGACAACAAGAGAGACCAAACTTTGGTCTCACGAAACTTCTTCTTTCATTGACCCTTTTTGCACATCACTGATCTGAAGAGGATTAAGACAAGTTGCTCCAGAGAAGGTCTGAGGGCAACTAAAGGCAATGAATAGTTTGGACCTTTTAATGGAATGGCTGAATGTTCACAGTGCATTTTTGCCATGCTGAGATGGCTAAATTTGAAGAATATCTCAGGAACAACAAGCCCCTAGTTAAAAACAGAAATTAATGTTTTTGATTGCTTCCTGGACTCATGGTGGGGAAGGAAAAACAACAAGCCCAAACCTTAACAGGGCCAAATTAGCTTTGATGCCTCCACTTTAACCCCACCCTCCATTTAGGAGTCTTTGTCAATGTTTAACTTTTTATAATTTGTGTGAAGACAATCATGACAATGCTGGTAACAGAAATACTTTGCCAAGTCTTTGCTTTTGGAAAAGAACAGGCTATAAACGATAAACTATAGATCAGTTGTTGGTATATGTTCTTCCAGCGTTTGTATTCTTCTGTACCCCATCTTTTTAAAAAAGCTTTTAAGCTTAAAAGCAAGACAAATAAATGTAAGATTTGTTTCTTCAGCAGCCAAATGGCCTTTTACATTTTAAAAAAATGCTCATTTCAAGTGGCTCAGTGGTTAAAAGCTTGCCTTGTTAGCTGGTAGGCTGGCAAGTTGGCAGTTCAAGACTCTGGTACTGCATGACTGATTGAGGACCCATCTCTGTCCTAGCTCCTGCCAACCTAGCAGTTTGAAAGCAAAAAATTAAAAATAGATTAATAGGGACCACCTTTGTGGGAAAAGATTTTGGGGACATGAAAGGAGCCTCATTCGGGCATCCCCTGAGTGGAGTTTCTCCAACAAAAATCCTTTCAACCCAGAATAATTTCAGACACAAAATTATTATTAACATCAGAAACTATTCATTAGATTGCAATCTTCTATTGTTAGCCAGATTGCATCTTTCTATAATTCTAACTGCTGTGCTAGATATCATGAACAGTCATTCGCAGGGGAGTAACACCCAGTAGCACTTGTGCTCTACTAAGCCAGCACCCTAATGATATGTTAGCTTGTATTGGTTCTGAGTCACAAGGGTTCAGTGAGAAAGCTAATTGACGGTTAATTATTTAAATGTGCTTTCATCTCCATGGCAACCTGAGAAATGCTTTTCTGGTCTGTAGGAAACAATGGGATTCATACTTTGTTGTGCCAAAGATTCAAAAGCCTGATCAATTAGGATGCAGAGATGCTGCACAGTTAGAGGTTCACTTTGCTGTAGTTTTCTCTACATCGGTGTATTATGATCTGCAGAACTGCCCAGGGGCTTGCCATTGTCTCTTCAGTTCCTTGGGTGAACTTAGTAGCAGCAGCAACAAAAAGTAACTCCCTGCAATGCTAGATTCTAGAAGATGAAAGCAGCCAGACAACTAGCAACACAGTAGCAGTTGGGGATGCGCTTGGAAGTGCCATAGTTCAGTGAAGGCAAGGGAAAATCAAAGCAGATGTGGACTGGAGGGGGGTAAGCAACAGAGAACGATCAGTTCTGCTACCCCTTTGTGCTCTTAAGACACATGTAAGACTAAAGACAGACACCTTCCTTATCTCAGTTAAGAATATTCCTGAAGAATTCCAAGAGCTTCCCTAACTTCTGTTCTCCTCAGCCTTCTTTAGAGTAGTTAATGTTCATCTTCTTTACAAATTCAACTCCCCCCCCCTTTCCCCTCAAATTTAGATGCTAGCAACAGGGATCAGGAGAAATGGGCAAAGAAAAAGAAAGCTGTTCCTTGGGGCTTTGTTAGACTCAGTCCTCTGCCTGCAGGAAGGTCCTTATGAAGAGATCTTTGGTAATGTGGTGGCTTAGTAGTTAAGTCGCTAAACTTGATGACTGGAAGGTCGGCAGGTCAGCAGTTTGAGACCTGAGTACTGCATGATAAATGAGATCCCCTCTCTGTCCCAGCTCCTGCCAACCTAGCAGTTTGAAAGCAAGAAATTGCAAGTAGATAAATAGGTACCACTTCAGTAGAAAGGTAACAGTGTTCCATGCATTCATCCCTGCCACAGACCATAGAAACATTTGCAGATACAGACAGTGTTGGCTCGTTGGCTATAAACGAAGATGAGCACTGAACCCTAGAGTTGGATACAACTGGCTTTCCGTGGACATGTGGCAGGCATACCTAGACACTGAAGTGCACGGAACACTGTTTACCGTCCCAGCAAAGTGGTCCCTATTTATCTACTTGCATTTTCTTGCTTTTGAACTGCTAGGTTGGCAGGAGCTGGGACAGAGATGGGCGCTCATTCCGTCATGCAGTACTTGGGTTTTGAACTGCTGACCTTCCACCTCCCAGTCAGTGTCTTAGCCTCTTGAGCCACTGCAGTTTTAGCCAACATGGTTAAGAAACAAATTAACCGGGTGCCAGGATTGGCAGCTGCGCTTCCAGTTCCTGCAGGACTCGAGTCCCCAGCCTGGAAGCAGCTGCTCTAAGTCCTACAGGACTGGGCCCTCATCATGCTGCAGCTGCTAAGCCCCACCTGAGAGCCCTGGGGAAGATTTTGGACCTTCATAAGATCCTGGGTGGTTTAGCTATATAAGAACTGGCCCTTCCTTCTAGAGCAGCAGTTTGCAACATTTTTTCCTCGATGGGTTGGTCCCACCCCTGACATGCAGCTGTGAGGGCTGGAGGCAGGTTGCTCCCTGTACCTACATTGCTGTTGTCATTGGTGGGGGTGTCATCAGTGGTGATGATCATGGTGATTTTACCATTGTTTTCAGTCTCTGCCGCTTCTCCCAGCAGTGGGAGACTGTGAAGAGCATATTCACTCTGTTTTGGTCTTTGTTCGAGGTCCCTCAGTGGCAGTTCAACAGGGAAAACGTGCCATGCACCCAGGTGATGATGTCATCACCTGGGCCCCCAGCATGGAACCAGGAAGTCCAAGAGTGAAGCGCTGTGGAGGGACCTCAGAAAAAAGATAAAAATGGAGTGAATATGCTCTCCAGTGTCCCGCTACCAGGAGAAGCAGCGGAGACTGTGGAAACAGCGGCAAAAACACCACGATTGCCGCTGTGGTGACATATCATAACTTCCAGCAGTGGGGGGCGGGGTTCTAGAGGTGCCAGAGTGACCATTGCAGGCTGGATTAATGATATGCACAGGCCCAATTAGGGCTGTGGGCCATAGGTTGCGAATGCCTGTTGCGGACGTTGAGCCCCGGGCTCCGTCGGGGATATTGTGGGTTGGTTTGTGTTTTGATATTTTATTATACTCTGTTAGCTGCCCTCAGTCACTCTGCAAGTAGGGTGGGATACAAGTGCAATAAAAAAAATAGAGACTGCATTAGCAAGAGAGATCAACAGGCTTGCAGTTGTTTGGCTCCTGGATCACTTGCCTTGCTCCTGCTGTTGGAAGATATCCTGCCTTGTCCCTGACTCCTGCTGCATAAGATATCCTGCCCCTGAAGACTCCCTCTCTTCGTCCTGTTGAACATATTGTTTTGCCTTGCCTGGATCCCTTGCTTCTGGAATTCCATCCTCACCTTGCTCCACCCCCTAAGGATTCTCTGCTGTGTCTGTTCTCCTGCTTTCCTAACTTCTGGCTCATTTGAACTATGCTTTTGTTGCCTGTACTCATCCTGCCTCTCTGGTTGGACTCGGACTCTGGACTGAGATTTGTTTACTGTTTGGCCTGTTACTTGGTTGTGATCTATATGATATTTTGCCAACAATGACCCTTTATACTCTACATAGAAAAAATGGGCCAATCTCTGCACAGAAGAATTAATGGACACAAACTGGACACCAGAAATGGCAATGTACAGAAACCTGTTTCAAATCATTCTAGTCTACCTGGATATTCTTCACAGGATTTGAAAGTTATCATTCTGGAGAAGAAAAATTACAGGGCAAGTAATCAGAGATGGCTGAGATAAAATATATACATATGCTTAATACACATCTCAAAGGTTTAAATGTTAGCCAAAGGTTCTGAAACCATTACTAAATGTAACATACTACAGTAATTATGCTGTTTTCCATAGTTATGTTAACCATTATGTTAACATTATCTGATCCATCAGATAACCTTTGCCTCAAATTCCCTGAGGTGTGGCTGTGACTCACCAGTTTCTCTTAGGAGAAAGGGAGGGGCTGCCTGCTCTCAAGCGTGCCACATTTGAATAACAAAAGCTTGCAAAACCAGTCTGACTAGTTTAGCAGAGCAAAGGCTTAGGACCCTTTCCCCAGTGTAACCCAGAACACTTTGCAGAAAAATAATTGCAAAGAGACAATTTGACCCAATTACCTTTATGAAGTTTCCCCTTTAAATTCTAAACAGCCTGAAACCAAGATTGTAGCTCCGCAAGCCTCATGCATTGTCAATGGAAAACAAGCAGACACTGAAACCTTTCACCTACAAAGCAATTAAGCTTTTCACACCCTGCAAAGCCCTGAGGGAACTTCCTTTATTACAGCTATGGTAGGTGGGCTGATTCTAAAGGAAAACATTTTCCTAGCTTTTGTTCAGATCTTTTAAAACAGCACTTTATAAAATTTTCAAAAATTTAAAAATGCTGTATGGCTTTGTTCCCCTAAAGTCAGGGTGGTCTGGCATGTTTTTGTAATGTATTTACCCTTTAGACAATGATTTCTTAAAGTTCTTTAAGTTTCCACTATGTTTCCTTGACTTTCCCTTGAAGCCTCTGTTGCTTATCTCTATGGAGTTAATGTTATCTGATCCACCTGAATAGGATTTTAACGTTATCTGATGCATGCATCGGATAAGGCTAAAAATCGGATAACATTAAGACTTGTGGAACCAAGTCTTAATGTTATCCGAGGTATTACTATAAAGCTCTCATTTTCATATCTTGTTTCTGCTATTGTTATCTAAAGCTTTGGGCCACTAACCATGGCAAGATTTTGGTTAGTGGGGAGGCTCTAACAGTGAGGCGAAACTGTGAATTTCCATGTAGTCTTGCACAAAGTAATTCTAACTTTTGTTGCTGTATAATGCTGCATGTCACATAAATACTTCTGCTATAAACCACAGCCCTGCTGGGAAGTCAGTTCAGACAAGTAACAGTGAGGGGACCAAACGACCAAATTGACAAGGAAAAACTACAAGAGAAAACAGATGTCTATAGTACAAAAGTAGACAAAACAGCTAGTGTTTCTCAACTTTGGGTCCCCAGATGTTATTGGACTTCAATTTCTAGAAGCCCTGGTAGCAGGTGTAGTGACTTGGGTTTTTGGAAACCAAAGTTGAAGAACACCTGGGACCCAAGGTTGAGAAACACTGAGCTTGAAGGTTTGAGATGCTGGGCAGGAATGATCATGAGCAGGCAATAATCTAATTAATTCTCTCAGTTTTGAAGTGAAGATTTTGAAGCTCAGCTGCCATGTCCTCCATGTCATACTCAACTTTAGGCTTCCTAAAGAGGGGATCCAACTTTAAAGGAAACCCCTTATTTCAGAGAAACATCTAGTTCCAACTCCTCCTCCCCCCAGGACTGTGCTGCTTAATGTTCTAGTTCGTGCCTTTGTCTGGTGCTGCTGTCTCTTAGACTGGGTGAAAGTCTCTTCTCCCCTTGGACTCCAAACTTGAGCTCCCTGTCTCTGCAGGGTGACTCTGCAAACCTCTCAAGAGTACCACTACATGAGTGATTGTTTGTTTCTCTGTGCCATCTGGCACTGACGCCTCTGGTTCCTCATTTGAGGAAGAATTCTTGAGTGGAGGCATGAAAGTTGCAGGCCTATGTGCCCAAATGTGAGTATTTTCTATAAATCAAACATAAAAGAAATGACTGGGTTATAATAATATGGAGTTATGTACGTTTGTCAGTAGAAATCTATTTTTAAAACAGAGTGAGTGAAAGAACAAGAGAGAAGATAGCCTTGGAGGATGTAATTGCACCTAAGTTCTATTACAATTTAGGAAAATCAGATTGCATATGGCATCTAAAACCCTTTCAACTCATAACTGTCCTATTCTGTTTAATATCTTTTTCTTTTCATGTCAACAAGGATATTTTTTCTACCTGGCATGACTCTAAAGTGAAGCTGAATTGTACTCTAGAGGTGAAAAACAGTGGTATGGAAATACTTATCCTCATGTTGTTTATTGCTTGTTTGGGATCTGGAGGCTTGAAATATGATTTCTTTTTATAAGCAGACTTCTTTTATAGCAACACAAAACATAAGGAGGATGTAAAATGTTTTGATTAAGATTCCTCACATTCTTCTGCCCCCTCCAACCTTCTTGGCAACAAACTTCCATATGAAACAATGAATTTGCAGAAATTTGACACATTATGTTTACTACTTTTCTTTTCAGCTGAAAACACTTAGATTTAGACAGTTTTATGATTAGAGTAATTTGAAAACCCCCCAAACAAATATTTCCTACAGTGATTCCAATGTAAAAATGAAAATCTGAAATATATTACAGGAATGAGGTTATAGATGGGCACAGGGGGTCTTATATTGCTATTTTTACCAAGTCTTATCACTTGGTAGTCAAATTAACCCTGAATGCTAAATTCATTCCAGGCCAGATGGATTTTGCAGATGTATTTAATCACCATCCCTCTCCCTGGGAAGATGCCAGCTTTTAAATATGACAATGATGACTCTTGTCCTGCAAAAGTATCCTAGAAAGGGAAATGGTATAAAAATGACAAGTTTGGTTTGGAACTGGCAGCAGCAATGGTGAAGAAACAAACCATTTATCAATCAGTGCTATTTTCTTGAATTGAAATGGGAGGAATGCAAATATTACAAAGAAATATAGGGATGTGAATAATGCCCACTAAGTTCTTCGTGTGCATCAGTTTTGGTTGTCTCAGCAGAACAAGAAATATCAATGAAGAATTTTCAAGCCCTGAAAGATGTCTGTCTTCTAGCAAATGATGATACAGTACTTTCCCCCCCTAACAGTGGTTGTGAACCTATGGCTGCATGCCAGAGGGGACACTCAGAGCCCTCTCTGTGGGCATGCACGCCATTGACCCAGCACAGAGTTTGCCCCTCCCCTTCCCCAGCAGCCCAATGGGAGCATTTCCTCCCTCCCCCAAGTACAGAGTTTGCTCTGCCCAGGAGCCCAATAGGAGTGCTTCCCCCCCACACACTATAGAGCTCACTCCACCCCTCTGTTTGGTCACTTAGTCTCTAAATGTTTCACCACCACTGCCCTATAAGGTTTCCTGAATTTGTACAAAACATCTCTGCACATATCGTTTCCCTTTATGGAGCTGAACTCACACAGGTAGCTATCTATCTACATCAAACACAGAAAAATTGACTGTTTAATCAGAGAGGCAAACAGACAATTTAATGGCAGGATAGCAATAGCGCTCATAACTTTTGCACAGTTTGTGAATTCAATGTTCTTCCAAATGCAAGAAAATGTGAGACTGAGAAAATGCCTTGCCCTCTTGCAAGAATTTTGCATAACAAGCAAGGACTTGCATTGCTACAGAAATAACAGCATAAAGTCTGTAACTTCCCTCAGACTCTTTTAACCTGAAGACTCTAGTCCTCTCTCCCTTCTATTCTAATGTATCCATGAATTCTTAACAATCGTTCTTAGTAGCTACCCATCTGGTGATTTATCTCGCTTCATTTTTGATTCCAGCGGCAGCCCAAGAAGGGAAGAATGAAAGGCCTAGTGTCTGCTGCTGTAGCAGCAAGCCACGTCTGGAAAAATTGGGAAATATAGTTTATTTGGCACTCCTGCCAGATGGACTGAATCATATTATAGTAACAATTACAGGGACTTTTTAAAGAACACAGCGACTGTTCTGTTAAAATGTCTCTAAACTCTCCTACCCATGGTTTACTGTTAGGTGTCAAGTTTATGGAAGATGGATTACTTCCAAAGACGAGGGTCTGCCTTGGCCATGTTGCAGTTCAGTTACCGGCTGCAGCCAGAATTATGCAGGAATAAAAATCTATATCCTCTCCTAAAGAGACATAATTGGGATTTCCATTGCTGTGATTTCAACAGCATGGAATGTTCTGATGTTGGCAGTGCTACTCAGCAAACATTCAGGAGTTAAATGCATGTGTTACCAATGGTTTATGGTGCCTGCTTTCTGATGAAAAATATAAATGGAGACATCTATTGTACAAATGTAGTCGTGCAAATAATTTACTGAATAGCGATGTAGAATGTTACCTTCAAAATCTGTGTTTCTTCTGTTTGCTCCATGACTCACTACATTCTTCACTTCCTAGTTGTTATTTTCTGTGCTTAAAAAGGTGTTACTTAATTCCATTTAGATGCAGAGGAGGATGTGTGTATTTCACTCCTGGTACATTAAAATTAGATGCTTCTGTCACTCTATTCATAAAATCATTTCTTGACTGATGCTACAGGTGGCGTTGAGTGCCATGTGTTATTGTTCTCTACTATGTCTTGCTGCAGTATAGAATCTCAGTTAGGGATGGAATGGTTAACTGTCAAAAGTTCTTGTTTTATTTAAATGCAAGTGAAAAGATGATGCCCATTTAATCCAACAAAAGCTAGAATGGATTTCCCTCCTGCTTGTAGACCCATATCCAACTTCAGGAGCTGGTTATCATATGCAGAGAAAGGCGGGATTTTTTTTTTGCTAACAGATCATGGAGTCCGAACATTCCAGAATGATGAGCTTTTTCACAAGATTAAAGTGGCTTTTGGAAGAGAGAACACTAACATTTTGATTTTTAAAAAATTTGTACTATTTGCTAAGAAGACATCAACATCATTTGAAATTAGTTGCCTGGTTTGCATCATGAATCTGTCCTACTTTATAGTTCTTGACTATATTATGAACTGGGTTATTTCTACAAATCACAAAATCTACCCAATCCAATCCCCCTCGCGCCTGCCCACACGGTGTTTGGAAAGGGTACGGGGAACTTCCCCCGTACCCTTTCCAAACACCGTGCAGGCACGCGCTGTCAGACAGGGGCTGGGGAGGCTACGGAGATCTTCCCCATAGCCTCCCCAGCCCCCGTCTCACACGCACGCGCCTGCCCGCACGATGTTTGGAAAGGGCACGCAAAGCGTGCGATGGGAGTTTGAGTGCCAGGTTGAACGAGCACCCGCCCGTTCAACCTGGCACCCAAACTCCCATCGCAAAACGGGGGAGGGGGAATTTGGAAAAGCCAACCCTTGTTTAGGCAAGCGAAACGGGGATCGCACGTCAAGGCAATGTGTGCGTGCTGTGTGTGCATGTGTTCTTTCCCTCTCTTGAAGATGTAAAGAGGAGGACAAAGCTAGATAAATGCGGGCGAGGGCTTAAAGATCCTGGAAGCTTGAAGAGCTGCAAACCCCAGCACTCTTCCAGCATCGAACTAGCGACAATTTCAGCCAAGCCACCACTTTCCCGGGCTCGCTATAGCAGCAAGGATCGCACGTCAAGGCAATGGATCAAAGCGGGGGGTGGCTCCCCCTGCTTTGATCCATTGCCTTGACGTGCGATCCCCGTTTCGCTCGCCTAAACAAAGGTTGGCTTTTCCAAATTCCCCTTTGTTTAGGCGCTTTGCGATGGGAGTTTGGGTGCCGGGTTGAATGGGCAGGCACTTGTTCAACCCGGCACCCAAACTCCCATCGCAAAGCGCCTAAACAAGGGTTGGCTTTTCTGAATTCCCCCTCCCCGGAGGAGGGGGGAATTCAGAAAAGCTGACCCTTGCCCAGTCGCGTGAAACGGGGATTGCACATCAAGACAAGGGATCAAAGTGGGGGGTGGCACCCCCGCTTTGATCCCTTGCCTTGATGTGCAATCCCCGTTGCTATACCCGTTTGGTAGAAGAGGCTCCCGCTGGCGCACCTTTTCGCGCGTGTGCGAGCGCCTCTTCTCAGGTTTTTTTTAGCATTGTTTGATGTATACCCCGGACAACGCTAAAAACTGGATAAGGTCATGACTTGTGGAACCATGTCATAACGTTATCCGGGGTATTAGTGTACTAGCAAATCATCAGGGTCTAATCTGTCATCAGTTTAAAGGCAAAAACATAGTGACATACCTCTTATCAGATAACAAATTCAAAATAGTATATTGAAAAAGTATGTCTGCTTCAAATTTCCTTTCCAATGTTGATTTTGAATGTTCTGTAAAGAAGTATGAGATCCCATAACTCTAATCTTGTGTGTAACTTCTGGGAAGAGAACACACACCATAGTGAAATTGGACTCTGAATAACATGCCTAAATTTGGACCATACCTGTTGTATCCTTGGATCCTATAATCTTTTGTGAAATCTATTACATGCAAGGCAGGTTCAAAACATTCTTCTGCCTTGAAGAAAGTAACAAATAACACTCTCCCCTCACCTCTGCAATCTGAGGTGAAAGGTGCTGAAAACCAGCCAAGCTATTTTTGTGTAAGACAAAGAAAGCCACTGAAGCACATCGTCTCATCTCAAGCAGTTAAAAATGATACAAACAAATGAATGGCTAAATAGCTGCTGTTCTTTTAATGACACTCAAAATATGCTGCTAAAAGGCACCTGTCTTACTCTGCCTAATTGTACGGCTGGCCCTTCAAAAAGTATTTGCACACTGCTATCATTTATATTGCTTTAGAATCAGAAGCCTGATGAAATTACCGAGTCAGAGTGTGAATATAGGTGAAACTGCTATTCCTTCAATACTTGTGGTGTTTGGGTAAATCTAAGCCAGTCACTTGTATCACTCTGCCACATGGTGAGGAAGACTTTACTGTTCTCTCATTCTTTTCATGGTTTTTGGATCAGATGTTATAAAAGAGCAAAATGTATATGATTTCTTTACCAATAGCAAGAAGATATAAATATCTGATTTATCAAATGGTTACAGATTGCTCACCTTGACAATTTTCTATTTTGGTAATGACCCAATACAGTACTAGGAAGTAACTTTCCCTAGCTGTGGCTAAATCTATCATACTATATATAAACAATACTGTATTTTTCTTGTTCAGTTGAACAGTTGATTCCAACCCTTTGCGACCCCATGGACCACTGTCCGGCAGGCACTTCTGTCCTCCACCATCCTCCTTAACTCGCTCAGTTCTGTGCCCATTGTCTCTACAATACCATCTAGCCATCTCATTTTTGGCTGCTCCCTTCTTCTTTTGCCCTCCACCTTTTCCAGCATCAAGGCTTCCTCAAGTGAATCCTCTCTTCTCATTTGATGTCCAAAGTACTTTAGCTTCATCTTTACTATTTGACCTTCTAATGAGCAGTAAGGGTTGATTTCTTCTAAGACTGACCTATTTGTTCTCCTTGCTGTCCAGGGGACTCTCAAAACTCTCCTCAAATTTAATTGAACGGTACTGATTGAAATCTTCAGAAAAATCAATCACACTCTCACATTGTGCTTGTTTACTAGATATCTATTAAGTACTCTGCCACGAGACTAAGAATCTAACTCTAACATTATTCTTTTTCATTCAAAATTCTCAGCTAAATATACCTTAGGGCTTGAGTACTTCAGAGAGTTAGTATGAATTGCTCTTACCTTGATGAGGAGGTGGGCTCTGTAATCTGTCGCTGCATTCGTGCATGTTTGATGAGATGTTCTTTGAGTGCATTCTGAACTTCTGCTGGAATATCAGGTGAAGTGTGGCTAATTTTCATAGCTGCTTCAGTGACCTTGGTCAAGGGCTTCCCATTTTCTTTGATTGGTTCCTTTTTCTCATTGGTTTCTGAAACCTCAGGTGGTGGTGCGCTGGAAATGTTCTGAGGGATAGTTGTCGTATTCAAAACCACCGGTTTGCTCCTCCAGCATGGCCAACATAACTTCCAGAAGACAAAGAGGGAGACTAACAGCAAGGCAAGCCCACAGAAGCTGACGACAACTGCTAGCAGGCTGACAGAGATGTCTACAAATAAAAGGAGGCAAAGCAGAACGCAGACAGTTTTAATTAAGTTAATCAAAGATGTAATTGAACTGATTGGCAGATGAATCAATTTGCAGCCCAATGTTTTATACTGGTTAATTCAGAATTATATCTAACAGATGTGTGGTTGTGCTGCACTCTGTTGATAGAGGTCAGTGCACATGCAACTTTAAGGTGAGCTTCCATAATATATAAAGAGGTAGCTTTTTAGACCCTCTGATAGTGGCAGCAGCAAATGAAGGAGCAGGCTGTTGTCATCAGTCACTACCAAATATGATGAAACTGTAAGCTGAGCATGAAGAACCCTTGGACTTCCAGATGACCTATAAACTCCATCATCAATATTCAGCACGGCTAATGCTACAGGATTGTAGGAGTTGTCGTCCAAACCATCTGGAGTGCAAAAGGTTCTCCATTCTTGGTGTCAACTAAGGGATGATAGTGGTGAGGAGCAGTGGGGATTGAGCACAGTGGATGAGAATGAGTGAACGTAAATGGTCACACATGCGTTGGTCACCTCCAGACTTGATTACTGCAATGCGCTCTACATGGGGCTGCCCCTGATGACCATCCGGAGACTCCAGCTGGTTCAAAATGCGGCAGCCCGGGTAGTGGTGGGGTGTGGGCGTTATGCTCATGCCTCACCGCTGCTCCGGGAGCTGCATTGGCTACCAGTATGTCTCCGGGTGCAATTCAAGGTGCTGGTTATTACCTTTAAAGCCCTATATGGTAGTGGGCCAGGATACCTAAGAGACCGCGTCACCCCAAGAACATCTGCCCGTCCCACCAGGGCGGATCGGAGAGGCTCCCTCGTTGTTCCTTCGGCGAGAATGGCGCATCTCGCCTGTACCAGGAGAAGAGCCTTCTCCGTGTCCGCCCCGGCCCTCTGGAACCTCCTGCCCACTGAACTGCGCCTTCAGACAGAGCTCCTGCCCTTCCGGAAGGGTTTGAAAACCTGGCTGGCTGGACAGGTTTGGGGACCTGGGAATACGAGTTCCCTTACCAGGTGGCTTATTTAAAGGACTGCCAACCTGGGTCTGGAAGTGGGACTGTGTACTGTTTTTAATTTTTGTGGTAATATTTTGATGACCTTTTAACTGATGTTTTATTGGAGTAAACTGTTTCTTATGCTTTTACTTTTATTTTTAGTGTTTTGTAAGCCGCTCAGAGTCGGGTTCTCCCGATTGGGGCGGGGTATCAAGTGTAATAAATAAATAAATAAATAAAAATAAATAAATAAATAAATAAATAAAAACTACTGGCTTAGAGGGATGGACATGGTGATTTCTACTCAGTGGACGGTCCTTTGCTGGTGCCTGGCAAGTCTGGCTGCTAACACAGGGCCTGGCCTCTGATCACTCAGGAAATATAGAACAGTTTTCTCACTCACTTTTCACTCTTTCACTTGCTAACTGATCAATTCAATCATTAAAAAAACTGGTTAATTTTCTTGCCAAAGTGGTGATTCTTAATAGTAATAAATCATTTATGTTTGGGTGTAAAATGAAAATAGAATTGAAATGAAGGTTTCTATGATTGGGGATACAGTAGTGTACTTTTTTGCAATACTTATACTGTATGTACTACTATTTTTCCATAGCAGTGGTTATGACTGGGTGGGAAAGAGGAAAGTCCAGATTTGAACAGAAAAATTCAAACAATTGTTTTTTTAAAAAAACCCATAAAAGTCTACTTTTAAAATGTTTATTCATTTAAACAAGATTTCCTGTTCCTGCCCTGTGATGCCACAATGGCTCACCCCATGACATAACAAAATCTAACCTCTGGGATATTACAAGGGTCCAGCTCTGAGTTTCGGGTTTCTACCCTGAAATCTCAGAGAACAGAAAGCTGTTGATCTGGTATTCATAGGTATCATAGGCAGGTAGGCTATAGCATTCAGATGTTGATTTTACTAAGTAAAAGTAACTAATGCAGTTAGTTAAAATCTGTAACTATGATACACTAGCTACTTGGGAGGTTCTTGGAGATATTTTGTTGTTCAGGCACACAGTCGATTCCGACCCTTTGCGACCCCATGGACCATCACCCACCAAGCATCTCTGTTCTCCACCATCTTCCTCAGCCCGCCCAGCTCTGTGCCCATTGCATCTAGAATACCATCTAGCCATCTCATTTTTGGCCGCCCCCTTCTTCTTTTGCCCTCCACCTTTCCCAGCATCAAGGCTTTCTCAAGTGAATCCTCTCTTCTAATTTGGTGTCCAAAGTACTTTAGCTTCATCTTTACTATTTGACCTTCTAAGGAGCAGTCAGGGTTGATTTCTTTTAGGATCGACTTATTTGTTTTCCTCACTGTCCAGGGTAAATCAAACTCTCCTCCAACCCCACATTTCAAAGGCATCTATTCTTCTGCGCTCAGCTTTTAAAAATAGCTTTTCCAGCTCTGTAAGAATGGCAGAGTAACTGCTATATGAATATAGCAACTCCTATACTGCAAATGAGGAGTGGAAGACCCTAGTCCTGTGATGGTGAACCTTGGCACTCCAGGTGTTCTTGGACTTCAATTCCCAGAAGCCCAAGTCAGCACTTCTGCTGATCAGGGCTTCTGGGAATTGAAGTTCAAGAACAGCTGGAGTGCCTAGGTTTGCTCTAGTCTCTCCCCATCTCTGTCATCACTTTAATCACTCTCTTAAGTTGGAAATGGAAGAAACACCATCATCCCTAGAGATCTTTTTATCTCAACTAAAACCTTGGGAAAGGTTTCAATTAATGGAGAGAACATCCATATAAGGTTTCTGCTTTAGACACACCACCCCTTTGCATATGAAAAAAAAAATCAAAACTGAGCACAAAAGGGGGAAGAGATCCTATTTCCTCCTTGTGAAATTTCTACACAGAGTATCTAAGTAAAACTAAGAATAAGACAGTCTTTCCCACTGTGTGATGCTGGAATAAATAATGTCACAATAAGGGAACAAAGCATGTCTCTAACAAAAAATAATGTTTCACACAATAGGGAATTCAGAAAGAGCAAGACAAGAACTGGGAAAAATAAAAGGATGCAGATATGAAAAGTTAAAAGGCAGACATTATGAATGGTCCTTGCTGAAGGCTGCATTCATCCCCCAAATGGATTTCAGTTATGTAACTTTGATGTACAGAGGAAACACATTACAGAAAAAAAGTCCTTCCTTATATTTTTTCTGAAGTTGTGAAAGGGTTCAATTTCCATTTGAAACACTGCTGACAAACAATAGTTATTTTTGCTTTTATTTTAGTTTATTCTCAGGGCACCTAAGGTGGTACACGGAAAGAGCCTCCTTGATGACTGTAGTATTTTTTAACCACAATCGGGTGTACCCTGGTAATGGCCACCTTGTGTTGCCGGCTAATCTTTCTCACACTGGGTCAGGTGAAAGGAACTTCAAAATGAACTCACCAAAAGGTGCCTTCATTTTGGCAGTTTAACGTCTGGCCTAGACATGGAAGAAGAAGTAAGGGTCAACAAATATAACTATATATTGAAATATCTCACATAAAACACATATAAAAATAAGAAGTACAACACACTGGTCATAGCAAACACTCTCTTCCAGCAACACAAGAGGAGACTTTACACATGGACATCACCAGATGGCCAACATAGAAACCAGATTGATTATATACTCTGCAGCCAAAGATGGAGAACCTCCATACAGTCAGCAAAAACAAGACCAGGGGCAGATTGTGGCTCAGATCACAACCTATTGATCGCAAAATTCAGGCGTAGACTAAAGGAAATAGGGAAAACAATTAGGCCAGACCGATATGACCTAGACAACATCCCTAAGGAATACACAGTGGAGGTGTGGAACAGATTCAATGGCTTGGACCAGATAGACAGAGTGCCAGAAGAATTATGGACAGAGATGCGGGACATCATGCAGGAGGCAGCAAGGAAAACCATATGAAAAGAAAAGAAGTGTAAGAAAGCTAAGTGGTTGTCCGATGAAGCTCTTAAAATAGCAGAGGAAAGAAGGGAAGCAAAAGGCAAAGGAGAAAGGAAAAAATACAATCACTTGAATACAGAATTTCAAAGAAAAGCAAGAAGAGATAAGGAAACCTACCTGAATGAACAGTGCAAAGAAATAGAAGAAAACAACACAAAAGGCAGGATTAGAGATCTTTTCAAAAAAAATTGGTGAAATCAAGGGAACTTTAAAGCAAAAATGACCATTATAAGGGACAAAGAAGGCAAGGAGTTAGCTGATGCAGAAGAGATTAAGAAAAGATGGAAAGAATACACAGAGCAACTCTACAAAAAGGACCTCAACACTCCTGATAATAGCAATGATGAAGAAATTGAACTTGAGCCAGACATCCTAGAGAGTGAAGTCAGAAAGGTCCTAAAAAGCACTGCAAATAATAAAGCCAGTGAAGATGATGGTATTCCAGTTGAATTTTTCAAAGCCCTAAAAGATGATCGAATCAAATTATTGCATTCTATATGCCAGCAGATTTGGAAAACACAACTATGGCCACAGGATTGGAAAAGATCAGTATATGTTCCAATCCCCAAAAAGGGTAATGCCAAAGAATGTTCAAATTATCGAACAATTGCGCTCATCCCACACGCTAGCAAAGTGATGCTCAAGATAATACAGGATAGACTGCAGCAGCACGTGGAGAGAGAATTACCAGAAGTGCAGGCGGAGTTCAGAAGAGGCAGGGGGACTAGAGACCACATTATTATTATTATTATTATTATATTCAAATTTATATGCCGCTCCCCTTGCCGAAGCAACTCAGAGCGGCTTACAATGTTACAATATCAAAAAGCAGCATAGTATAAATACAACAGATATGTCACAGTCAATACAGTCAACAAATCCCTCATAAAAACAAGACTACAATACAGTCAGGAAAATGCAATACAATAAAAAATACGCTACGGTCAAAAAAACAAACACTAAGGTCAAGAATAAAAATACAGTACAGAACAATCTGGTCGGAGCGACGGGGCAAAGTTCTTGTAGCTTCCTGGTTGCCCGGCAGCAGCTGTCTCTCATTCCCTCAAGCCAAGGCTAGAGGAGGGAAGCTCGGTGGTCGGAGCGACGGGGCAAAGTTCTTGTAGCTTCCCGGTTGCCCGGCAGCAGCTGTCTCTCATTCCCTCATTCCCTCAAGCCAAGGCTAGAGGAGGGAAGCTCGGTGGTCGGAGCGACGGGGCAAAGTTCTTGTAGCTTCCCAGTTGCCCGGCAGCAGCTGTCTCTCATTCCCTCATTCCCTCAAGCCAAGGCTAGAGGAGGGAAGCTCGGACATTGCCAACATACATTGGATCATGGAAAAAACAAAGGAATATCAGAAACAAGTCTACTTCTGTTTCATTGATTACACTAAGGCTTTTGACTGTGTGGACCACAACAAAATGTGGCAAGTAATTATAGAGATGGGAATGCCGGAACACCTTATATGCTTCATGAGAAATCTGTACAAGAGTCAAGAGGCAACAGTTAGGACAGAATATGGAAGGACAGAGTGGTTTGGAATAGGAAAAGGAGTAAGACAAGGCTGCATTTTGTCACCCTGCTTATTCAACTTATACACAGAGCACACAATGCGCAATGCAGGGATGGAGGAATCACAATTTGGGATCAAAATTGCTGGGAGATGCATCAACAACTTGAGATATGCAGATGATACCTCCCTATTAGCAGAAAGTGAAGAGGACTTAAAGAAGCTCCTGATTAGGTTGAAAGATGAAAGTGCAAAAGCTGGCTTGAGACTTAATATCAAGAAAACCAAGATAATGGCAACAGGCCCTATCAGTCTCTGGAAAATAGATGGGGAAGAAGTAGAAGCAGTGACAGATTTTACTTTCCTAGGATCAAAGCTCACTCCAGATGGTGACTGCAGCCATGAAATAAAATGGTGACTGATTCTTGGGAGGCAAGCGATGAGAAACCTGGGGAACATAGTGAAAAGTAGAGACATCACATTGCAAACAAAAATTCGTATAGTCAAAGCAATGGTATTCCCAGTGGCAATGTATGGTTGTGAGAGCTGGACCATTAGGAAAGCTGAGCGCAGAAGAATAGATGCCTTTGATATGTGGTCTTGGAGGAGAGTTTTGAGAGTCCCCTGGACAGCGAGAACAAATAGGTCAATCTTAGAAGAAATCAACCCTGACTGCTCCCTTGAAGGTCAAATAGCAAAGATGAAGCTAAAGTACTATGGACATCAAATGAGAAGAGAGGATTCACTTGAGAAAGCCTTAATCCTGGGAAAGGTGCAGGGCAAAAGAAAAAGGGGGCAGCCAAAAATGAGATGGCTAGATGGTATTGTGGACACAATGGGCACAGAACTGAGCGAGTTGAGGAGGATGGTGGAGGACAGAGGTGCCTGGCAGACAGTGGTCCATAGGGTCGCAAAGGGTCAGAATCGACTGTGCTCGACTGTGCGACTGAACAACAAGGCTGAAACCATTCTTTTTTGGTCTTTTTAAAATGGACTCCAAATTCTAGTCTTCTTGAAGGCATAATTATGGGGGCTCCAGCCCACAAATATACACGAATAGGCACTTTCATTTTACTGATCTGCAGAAAAGGTGAGGCCTCTTCCAGTTCTTCTTTCCTAACACAATGCTTCCTGGGAATTGTAGGTTCAGTGCCATTTATGCTCAATACTAAGTTCCTCCTATAGAAACCCCTACCCACTGTAGTAGAAAATAAGGTCTCAGCCTTTTTCTTCTTCTTTTTTTTGCAGGGTAAGAAAAATGAAGTCTCTGCAGGTGTGTTTGTAGGCCAGAACTCCTGGAATTATGCCTGGGGAACTCTTGGAGAATTCTACAATTAGGACTGAAAACAAAACAGAACAGCACATCCTTGACAAAAAGTAGATGATTATCTAATCTAAGAGAGCAAGGGAATAACATCTCTGAAGTTAAAACAGTGGCAGAGCCAAAGCTTAATTAGGAGTCTGGGAAAAATAATTTTAAAATGTTTCTGCCTGGTGCTGAAATGACATCAATCTAGATAGCAGGCAAACACCTGTAGGGAAGGCATTTAACAGAGGAACCATTATTGAGAAGGTTGTTTTACAATTGATGAAGACATCAGGGACCTGTCAAGTCATGTTTCTAAGTGACATGTGACAGAGGTTATGGTGCTAATGGAGTGGAGATGCCTTAGATTAGAATATATTATACTGTAGGTGACTTTGTATGGATGTTTTTTTACAAAAACTTAAGTATAGATCTTATTACTAACATTGTGACTCTATTTCTATGGGCTGAATAGCTCAGTGAACTGGATTATCTGGAGTTCAATTCCTCAGTTTGCCTCCTGAGAGAAGCTCCAGCCTGAGTAATCATGGGCAAATTGCACAGTTCAGGAATACCACCATGAGATGGGACTAGTAAAACATTTCTGAGTGCCTTATACCTAAAAGCAGTGGTGGGCTCAATTTTTTTTTACTACCACACTGTGGGCATGGTATGGTGGGTGTGGCCAGGGGAAAGCCCTGCATACCTGAATTAGGACTTTATTTCAAAACTTGGATGGGCGGGGGCAGCCAGAATTTCTGCTACCGGTTCTGGTGAACTGGTGCGAGCCTGCTGATGCCCACCACTGCCTAAAAGCCTCTGACAAAAGTTATTTTAAGTTGAAATTGATGTGGTGGCACATAATTAATTAGTTTCTATTTCTATTGTGGGTCACTTTCAACTGTTTTTGTGTGTGCATGTTGTTCTTCCTTTCTGCAATAGTAACCTTTTTAAAAAAATACATTCAAAACATGATTTGAATAAGCTACATGGTTCAGTCAAAGTGGAATGAGTAGGCAGAGCATAACTAGGGTGTCTTTATTTCTTGAGACTTTGCCTTTTCTTCTTTTAGTACGTAAGCATAAAGACATGATGTGATTTTAGTTTTTTTAAGATGGCATTGTACTTAGATTGCCCTTTGCCAATGTGAAGCCTTTTAATCCATTCCAGTTAGCTAAGGCATTAACTATGATGGAAAGGAAAAGAGCTATATTCCAACACACCTGGAGGGCATCAGTTTAGAGGAAATTACAGTGAATAACAAATTCACACACCCAACATTATTTAATGGACCAAAAGATGCTATAGGTACACAACAAATTATGGGTATTATGCTTGTGTGCACACACAAAATCTTTATTATACCTAATAATTCCTGTGCACCATCACATCAGTTTCTGCTTTATGGCAACTCTTTCCAGGGCTTTCCTAGAAGTGGTTTACTATTCCTTTCTTCTGGAAATGACCTGGGACATAGGCAGCTTGCTCAAGCCTACACAGCCTAACCCAACCCTACACAGGCTGTCTTTTCTCCTAGAACTCACAGTAGGGAAATTAAACTCCCAACTGTGGATTTACAGATATATACCTAACTTGCTGAGCTAATGAACTGGAACAGGGGTCAGCAAACCTGGCTCTCCAGATGTTCCTGGACTTCAATTCTCAGAAGCCCGAATCAGCAGGCATACTGAAGTCCAAGAACACCTGGAGAGCCAAGTTTGGTGACCCCTGAGCTGGAACACAGAATTCTGATGTAATATACAGTCATACCTCGCATAATGAATTTAATTTGTTCTGCGAGGCTGCTTGCTATGCAAGTTTTTCGCTATGCGAGTCAGACTCGCATAACGAATTTTTCGCTATGCGAGTCTTCCCCTTAGAAACACTCATTATGTGAGTTTTTCCATAGGGAAAAGTCCGACTCGCATAGTGAAAAATTTGTTATGCGAGTCAGACCGCTTAGCGAAAAACTTGCTCGTTATGTGAGTTTTTCGCTAAGCAAAACGCTCGTTATGCGTGGTTTGACTGTACTTACTTTTAATCAATGTCTGTGCCACAGCTTGCACTACCATTGGACAAAGTGAGAGAACTCCCTCAGGTAGCAGCTACTATAAGGCAACTGCAGTAACCCTTCTGATATGTCGTCTGATACATTCCTCTCTGTTTGAACCCTAACCAAGTCTGTTTCATTCAAGTGTAGTGGAAAACAATGATCTGTCATCAGCTATATGTCTGTTTTACCAGTATACAAGGAATTGTTTATGCAGAAAAGATAAATTGTTTTCTGTTTCCAGTACTGATGGTGTCACAGGAGCTTACAGTTATAGAGAACTTATCACCAAAGCTTTGTTCCTTCATGCCTTCTCACTCCCTGGAGACCCCATTCCCTGGAGGGTGTCTGGAAAGTCTGTCTGCTTTAGATTGAATTTATGTATGTTCTCACACACTACAAAGTTTCATTAAAAGCACTTTTATCCATTCAACTCCTAAGTTAATAATACAAAGATGTAATAAATAACAGCAGCTACCAGATTGGGTCAGGTTGTTCTTGCCCACAACCCTTAATGCATCACCAAATGCATTAGAAAAACACTGATTTGCAATTCATAATTCTTTTTCCAGGATCGGTGGACATCTGTGTGATGATTTTCACAATATTGACTCAAGCTGTGTATGCTATATTCCAAGATTTGCTCCATGATACATAAGGAAGCCAACTGTTCCTTTTTTAGTCCCACTAGAATGGCACAGTGCTTGGAAGCATACCCCACATGACAATAATCACTCTGGAAGGCAGTAGCTATCAAGTTTTGTATACTGTGTGTTTGACATTGCCTATGCTATGAATCTTTAAGAACTCTTCCCCTTTAGATTATTAGTATGAGCTACCTTTAGGGAATGCTATTGATCATGTTACTGTCAAAAAGTTCCTTTAGTGTCAGGGAAGAAGATGATACCAATCAGCCTTCACCAGTTTATGTTGGGTTAATAGCAATTTTTCATGCACACTAATACTGGGTACCAGTCAGAGGGGACTTTGCCACTAATTTAATTGTTCTTTTCCTGCATCCGGCATTGGAGGCACGGCACCGCCCCCTCTTTCTGTTGGTTTGTCATGGCTTCATTGTTTTGTTGATAGTGCTTCTTATCTCATCTCCAACAAAGCAACAAGTATGAAAACCACCTTTTCTCTATTTGTTTCTTCTAACTGTAACTACAAATGGTAATTGTAAGTAAAGATGAATTTATTCTACTTTAAATGCTTCTACCATACAAACTGCTAGTCTGTGTAGAAAAGAAACCAAAGGGGCAGCCAGGTGCTGAGATGATCTCTCCATGTTTGTGTGCTGCTACCATTTTTATTTTATTTTTTACTAACTAGAGGGAATAACCAAAAAATTTTTTTGCCAATAGTTTGTAGCAGCTACTTGAACAAGTTTTACACAACAACTCAACAAGATTTACTCCTCCTTTCAATAGATCCAACTCCTTCCTAATAGTCATACCTCGCAGAACGAATTTAATGCGTTCTGCGAGGTTGCTCGCTATGCGAAAAAATTGCTATGTGAGTCTGACTCGCATAATGAATTTTTCGCTATGCGAGTCGGACTTTTCCCTATGGAAAAAGTCGCACAACGAGTGTTTCTATGGGGGAAACTCGCATAGCGAAAAAATTCGCTATGTGAGTTTTCCCCATAGAAACGCTCGTTATATGAGTTTTTCCATAGGGAAAAGTCTGACTCGCATAGTGAAAAATTCGTTATGTGAGTCAGATCATTTAGAGAAAAACTTGCTCGTTATACGAGTTTTTCGCTAAGCGAAACGCTCGTTATGCGAGGTTTGACTGTACTTGAGTTCAATGGGCAAGGCATGTGCAAATTACTGATCTTCAGATGGAAAAAAGGACTGAGAAACTAGCAATGTAAAGCACTGTACCACATTAATTTTCAAGATGATCAGGGAGCTGTAGAAATCATAATATGAAGATCTCAAAATGTCCTCTTGAAGACAGATAGAAAATTATGTAAGCACAAAAGCAGGTACAGTATTTTGATAGATTTGGAACAACATACCCGCTCATTCTCATTTAACACAATGTAGTTGTGATCCAGGAGGTCAAAACTTTGTGGCTGCTGTAAACTCATTACTAGGATTGCATCACTAAGACTGTTTAGACTTCAGCTCCAAGAATTCTCCAATCTGTGAGCTCCACTTGGCCAGAATTACACCTACAAACATCTAAATGTATGGCTGACTTGGAGAAAGGCCTCACTTGAAGCCTTCATGGTTTAGCTTCATGGTCTAATTTCTTGTTCAATAAGAAAGCTGCTCTGGTGCTTGTTGGGAGTCTCATTCCTTCTGGAACAGCAGAACTTGGAAAAGTTATTCTTTGAACCACAACAGAGCCATAAAAGTAGCAGTTTCAGTGTGTGGCTCATCATTGACTCAACTGGTTGTTTCTGCCTCTTTTTGGGATTGGTTCTAAGCAAGGAGAGAATGGAATAATGAAAGAAAAACCAGGTCTGAATATGTGCTTGCCACATGAATTCTATGCTGGACCTGTCTGTTTCATGTTTCCTTCTGTCCAGGGAAGAGTGGCTAGAGGTAGCATATATATTTAAGTAGGACAGATTTCAGCCTTGCAGAAGCAATATTTTACACTCTCTAAATTTTGGTGCTCTGGGTTACAGCCCCAGTCAGCCTGCCCTAGTTACTTCTCTGAACTCATTCTGGCTGTGAGATTCTGGAAGCTGCAATCTAATAAGTAACCAAGTGAATGTTCTGCATGCAGAGGAACCCTAGTTTATTCAGCGATATCTCCCATTTAGAAAATGAATCAGGTAGTAAGTTACAAAAGACCATTGTCTGCCTTAATCAAAAAAGAGCTACAGCTATTCTGTTCCTTCCCCAAGCTAGTACATTCCAAATGTTTGGTATGATGATTGCCAGTATTCCTGCCCATTGCTCAGGCTGACTGAAGCTGATAGGAACCGTGGACCAAAACAGAGTGAGGCTATTTGAAGGTTGTTCCCCAGACTGGGGAAGGATAAAGCAGATAATTCTGCTTTAAATAGACAAGAAGTTACAAGATATTTTTCTTTGTTCATAGGCAGCTTTAGACCAAGGGTGAGCAGTTGTATCCCTTTTTTGGCCTACAAATTCCATTAGTTCTAGTCAGCATGGTTCATGAAGAGGGATTATAAAATTCACAGTCCAAAAGCATCTTAAGGGTTACACTTGATCCAGCACTTCTTTATCCTCATAAGCAAACCTGTAATTACCCATTGAGTTTCATGGCTTGAACTTTGATTGGCCAACTCTTACCCCATCATACTACTTTGGCGCTTCTTTTGCCTGTTCCAAATCTGATGACTGTTCATTTCATTGGATTCATTTAATTATAGAAAAACATTGACTTTTAATAGTATAAGAGGCCTATAGTAGAGTGTGATTACAGATAATAGGTATTATTAAAATTTCCAAATTAACGGGAAGTGGTGTTAGTTCCCTAACATAACCTATTCCTGCTAAATGTTTTAAGTAAGGCCTCCTGGTACTTAGTAATTCTGATAGGTAGGCTCTTAAACTTGTAAAGGGACCATGGACTCATCAGCACAAGAGAAGTGTAAATGTACTCTGGCTTTCAAGACAAGAAAAGTATAAATGTACTTTGGTGTTAAGTAGAACTCTTTCTGACTAAGCAGTATAATTACACCAGCTCAGTACATATTAGTCAGCTGCTGTGAAGATGTCTACTCCTATCTAAGTATTTGGGGTTTATAAATGCTTTTTGACAGCGATATCTCCTCAAGGCTTTGCATTCGTGTTCTTTATCTTGTGTAATTTAAGTGTTTAATTTTGTCTGAGAAGCAGTTTTTAATTCATAGACTTGGCTCTTCATGCCTCTGCATATAAACACATTAGAAAATGATCCTCTTATACATGTGTTCTGAAGTGGGGAGAAATATGTGTATGTGTGTGGAAATAAACACACATTTTCCCCAAGAATAATTAACAGTTTGCCACAGAAATACACACGAACATTCTGGCTTTTAAAGATTTCCCATGGGGTGATGATGCACAAGGAAGATTTACCACTGAATTATTACTAACCATCTACATGACATGGATACGAAATGGACAGAACTTGGACATTTGGATTATTTTGGCTGGCTGAAGATTCTGGGTGTTGTGGTCTGAAAAGTAACATTTCTAAACTCTGGTAGTTTCTAAGGTGAGACATAACTTGGCCAGATGTATCACTTTTTTTCATCTAATTCAGTGGTGCCCAAACTTTTTTTTTGCAGGCTGATTCTGCCTCCGGCACACAGCTGCGGGGGCCAGAGGCAGGCTGCTCCTGCTGCTGACAGTTTTTATGTCAGCAGCGGCGGCAATCACGCTTTGTCCTGGCTGCTCCAAGCAGCCTCTTGCTTGGTCCCATCCCCTCTGGAGCCTTTGCCAAAGCTGATTGTGGCATTGGGGAAATTTTCGGAGCCTCCTGTGTTTCAGAATCCACAGAGCTGGAAGGGTAAACCTGGCACGCTGTGGTGATGTCATCCTGGGCACACCAGAAGGCTCTCCTAGCGCTGCAAATTTTGAAACACAGGAGGCTCTGAAAATTTCCTGAACACGGCAATCGGCTTGGCAAAGGCTGCAGAGGGCATGGGACCGAGCAAGAGCCTGCTCGGAGCAGCCAGGACAAAGTGCAATCACCACTGCCTCCGCCACCGCTGCTGATGTCAGGCGGTGGGGGCGGTCCACGGTGAGCCTGGGTGCTCACCGTGGGCCGCATTAATCATATGCAGAGGCCTACTTGGGCCTGTGGGCGATAATTTGGGCACCCCTGATCTAATTAAACTCCCGGCAGTTTCCTTCTTGACTGCCAGGAAAGGTGATGTTCTCTGAAAGCACACTTGTTGTAATGCATGTCGGCAAGCCATAGCTACATTATTGTAGTTTGGGAGAAAGTGATAAAGCAGTCTAACCATGGCTATTTTTTAATGCGAGCAAGGCATCTCCAGTGAGACCCCTTTCTATTTTGCTTTCCCAAACAGGGTGGATGTTTACAAAACATGGAACAAGTATGTGCATGCACACATGCCTAATTTTTTGAACTACAAATCCCAGAATTCCCATGACAATACTGGCTAGACCAGTGTTTCCCAACCTTTGGCTTTTGGTAACTGAAGTCCCCCTGTGGGGCGTGGGACCCACATTGGGAAACACTGGACTAGATGATTATTGTAATCCAAAAGATGTATTTCCCCATTGGGAATTCAGTGGAGAATACAACTCTACCAAAGCTTGGAAAACCTATTTTTTTGAGTTAAAACTTCCAGACATCTCAAAGTAGCAAGCTGAAGACACTGACTTGCTTATGATGAGGAAATGCACCCAGCTCTGCATCCTTAAATTATATTAGAGATGCCTGAGACTGAATGTTGGACTTTCACAAAGCACCCACTTCATGGTTGAATTCCGCCCAATTTTCCTGAAATGAGGAAAATCTTTTGAATGCCTGCTCTTATGAGGAACTTTTTAAATACAGTATAAGAACTTTACATATACTACACAGAGGTTACCTAGGCATATGGGAAATAGACCTTTACAACAGCAGATGTTGGGAGGCAGCTGAAAGTGTATGCTATTTAGCTGGCCCCTCAGTTTGCTTAGCTCAGTTCAAAGCTGCCTTTGAGTGTGATAGGGGAACCTCTGTCATAGCCAGCCTGGAAGAAAGATTCATCTGCTGATTTTGTTCATTTGGCTTTTGCACATTGAATGCCACCATATCAATTGCTGGGTCAGCCTTAATAGTGAGGCAGACCACTGAGCTATCTATCCTGGCATAATTTATTCTTTCCTGGCAGCAATTTTCTAGTGCTTTCTAAACCTTGCAACTTCTTTTAAAGTAGAGATACCTAGAACAGACTATCTATGTGTAACACATATGTTCTCTTCCTGATTTAGAGCCTTTCCCCAAGCTGAGAGACTGTGATTCATCTAAGATTATTGGTTGGGCTTCGCAGTTGAGCTAAGGCTTGAATCTCTTCACCTGCATGACATGTATCTACTCTAGGACCCATCTAGATACGTATCTTGCCCCTTTCTTCATGGTCATTAGGTAAAGCTAGTATTCAGACCTCTTTATTCTTCAAATATTTCTTTAGTGAAAGAATTTAACCCATGCCACCATTTTTCTGTAAGGCTAACATAAGTCTCAACTCCAATTAGTCATGTGAACAAACTCACAAGTTACTGATTGTTCACAACAACTCAACAATTCAAGAGAATCTAATGATAATTTATTAATCTCCATATTTCATATCTCCTATGCAAGAATGAAACTGTCATGGCCCTGTATTTGGCTTTCGATTAATCTGATGCAGAACAAGTCCCAGAGCCAGCTTAAGCCCCTGAATTACTCTTGCCTAATTGAGAACTGTTTGAGAACTGTCAAATTTGACAGGTGCTCAGCCAGCTGTTGCTGAGTCAGCTTCTGATAGTAACAACTCTGAACCTTTGACCTCGCAGGTGTTGCAGGCTCCACCTTAGCAAGGAGTTACACCTGCATCGCAAGTAAGTAAGGGGGCGATTATAGATGAGTTATAACTGAGAGTTCTTAGCTGTGGGTGCTCTTAAAGAGCATCCACTACAGCCTCGAACTTCTTGGATCAACTTTGCTGCTGCCTAACACTCTGCTGGATACCTCTGACTGCCTGACTACCCTGCTAGACCTTGGACCCGTTTCTGAACTCGACCACACTTCTGGATTTCCCTTCAGACTGGAAAACTGCTTCACTGGTAAGCAAACTTTGATTTCTATGACTTTGCTTTTCAGACTTCCCTCAAGAGACTTTTGTGAGACTCTGTCTTTCCTCCTCTCATTTAATTTCATTTATTCGACTTGTGTGCTGCCTTACTCGGTAAAACCAACTCAGGGTGGCTCACAAAACCCACAAATATAACATTCCATGAAACAGCAATATTATAACATTATAACACAATACAGTTGATCATAATAAAGTAAAAATGCAACATACAAAAATAAACAATAGCAGCAATATTCAAAAATACAAAAGGCACCCTAGTAGCCCCATTGTCTTTTTTTAACCATCCGGCCAGGCGGGGCCAGGAGGGTGGAGATGACAGTCACAGTTGCGTCTCATCCCAGCCAGTCGTGTGGCTACGGGGGAAGCGGTGAGGTCTTCCAGCCTGTGGCTCCGTTGTCCTTTCAGTCCTCTGGCCGGGCGGGGCCAGGAGGGTGGCGACGGCACCCATAGCTGCCTCTCATCCCAGCCAGTGGTGTGGCTATAGGGGAAGCGGCAAGGTCACCCAGCCTGTGGCTCCGTCGTCCTTTCAATCCTCCGGCTGGGTGGGGCTAGGAGGGTGGTGATGGCAGCCACAGCTGCCTCTCATCCCAATTGGTGGTGTGGCTACGGGGGAAGTGGTGAGGTCCTCCAGCCCAGGCCTCCATTGTCCTTTCAATCCTCCAGCTAGGCGGGGCCAGGAGGGTGGCAACGGCAGCCACAGCTGCCTCTCATCCTGGCCGGTGGTGTGGCTACGGGGGAAGTGGTGAGGTCCTCCAGCCTGTGGCTCCGTCTTCCTTTCAATCCTCCGGCTGGGGGGGGGGGCTAGGAGGGTGGCGACGGCAGCCACAGCTGCCTCTCAGCCCAGCCGGTGGTGTGGGAAGCAGCGAGGTCTGTGCAGCGCTGCTTGGCGGCTCCCTCATTGGGGGTGGGTTTTCACAGAAACAATAATTATTTTTTCCATTGAGCCTTCTGCAATTTGAGCAAACTGTCTTTGCACAAAAATAATATCTTTCTCCACCCAAGAAGACAGAATACACAGAGAAAACAGAGATTGCTTGATTCATGAAAAAGATGTGCAAACCTACCCAATGCTTCTAATTTTAAAAATCCATATAACATCAACAAATTTTGTTGTTGAAACCACCTAGTTTTCAAACTACAGTACTGTACATCAATAAGTGTATATGTGTGGAACCCTCATCCATTAATTCAAATGAGTCTACTCTAGCTGCAGTTCATTTTTGTATAATACTGATTGCTCTCCTGTTAGTCCTACACCCTGACTATACCATACTGACTTTAAAATCAAATGCAGAAGGTAATTAACACCACCATTCTCAAGTGAAATTCAACATAAGTGTGTGCAGCTTAATTCATTTACTTTCATCATTGATGACTCTTGCCTCTGGTTTATTTGATTTTTTTTCTTTTCCTGGTCTAAATCTAACTTTGTAAATATTTCCAAAAAGATAAATGGTTATCTTTCCTTATATGACTCTGCAGTGTGCCATATTCACTTTTAAAAAGCTGAAATCCTTTTGCTTAGTATAGCAAATCACCACTATGATAGGACCATAGAATCAGTGGAGTTGGTAAGTCAACTCCTCTGCAAGATCCACAGTGATTCAGTGGGCCAATTCTAGTTGCTATTTATTATTCCAGATATCAGGATTTCAGTTAAAGAATCTTGTATGTCATAGGGAGACAGGGAGCTATCTTGTACTGAGTAAGACTATTGGCCCATTTAAACCAGCATTATGACAATGGCTTTCCATGGTTTCTGGCAAGAATTTCCTCAGTCCCACCTAGTGATGTGATAGATTGGATCTGGAGTTTTTGTATACAAACATGTGTGCTAGTCCTTACTAGAGTAGACGTCTTGTATTAATAGAATTGACAGTGATATTGAACAAACAATTACTACATTCATTCAACTATTTACTCTGCATTTTTTATTCCGCCTGCTATAAGAACTAGCAATTGGATTTAATCTCAATGCATGTTTGTGTGTGTGCATATAATGCTGCTGGTTGGGGGTATTCTGAAAATTATGCATTAAGAGGAACTTTTGAAATTTTGGTTATTAGTTTTCTTTGTCTTCACATAGCTCTGGTACAAAAGGAAGCTGAAGGCATAGAAGCTGTCATATGTTATGTAACAGGTAGGCTACATGTAACAGTTTATCACATAACAGAGGGAACCTTTCTTCATGTCCACCTGGCTAAATGGATCAAATTATCACATCTAGGATTATGAGCTGTGTTCTTGTTTTGCTAATTTTTGCTCCATCCTCACAAGTCTGAAATGGGTCTTTCACATCTAAACACAATATCTATTGACTCATTCTAACAAATGCAACAGCTTCCTCCAGCCTCTCAAACCACAATAACAAAATATTACACCAGTATTTTGCTGGCTTGAGATTTCTTGTTTCGAAGAGTGACCAATAATGAGATGGCAGAGTCTGTAAAACCAACAGCCAAGTTAAATAACCAATGACACTTTCTTGTTGTTTGATGTTGTTCTCTGTGTAGCATGTAGCTCAGAAGGTGTTGCTGCATTATTCTTAATATGTTTATGAAAGGGGAGCTCCATGTTTGGAGAAAAATACTTCTGTCACAATAAACATCTGGGCATGTATGAGGAAAGTTAATTACTGTATCTTCATCTTTATCTTATATAAAGGGACTCTTGCCTCTTATTGGCTTTTACAAAGTCAGTATGGTATAGCAATTAAAAGTCAAGCTCAGTGAGTTTCCATGGTTGAGTGGAGATTCAAGTTCAAGTCCATCACTTTATCTATTACAGATCTATATATGGCAATATATAAAATTAAAACCTTAGCGAAGGAGAACAAATGAGCCTTTAAGACCTTTGCATGAGAAGGGGATCTGCCTAACCCCAATGGGAAGAGCATTTTTAGTCACAGGGCCACTATGGGAAAAGCACTCTTGTCCACTAACTTAATTTCTCTTATTTGCGCATGAGAAAGGGCTCAGTAGCTGGGATTAAAAAAAACTGAGCTACATGGCACTTCCCTCTTTATTAAGAAAGATTAAAAACAAATGAAGCATGCATTGTGACTGGAAAAAGAGGTCAAAGACTCCCCCTTTCCTGATAAGTGCAGATAAAGATCCTTTCTCTGCATCCCTGTTTTCTGGCAAGAAAAATTTCTCTCCTTGTGCAGCAACAGGTAGTTTGTGTGCTGCCACCTGCTGCTTCATCTGCCAGTTTCAGCACAGCAACAGATTTTGCCATTGGAAGGAAGATAGGATCAGCAGAGAGGGGAGGAGGTCAAAATTGGAGAAAATTGCTTTTTTTAAATTATGACACTCAGAATCTCTGGTAAGGTAGGGTATACTAAGCACTGTAATCTATAAAAGCAATTTCCCCCATTTCTGAGACAGATAGTGTAAGAACTGTTGAAAAGTCATCATACAGTTTTTATTTCTATAGACTCAAGTTTTTCCTTTTTTTATGCTTGTCATATTGCTTTGTTACCTGCAGCAAAGAAGTTTGGTAAAATTTAACCACCTCTCTAGGCAACAAAAAGATTTCTCTCGGATCCTTCCTCTATTTTTTCCTCTACAAAAAGTCAAATATTAATAAAGAAAATATGAGGTTTTTAAAAATAATAATAATACTGATTTTAATTTTTTAAAAAAGTTTGTTAACAAAAGGCAGGTGGGAATGTGAAAGACTGGGGACTGATAATGAATGGCTTTAAGTCTTGCCCATCTCTCAGTTTGTGAGAGACCTATGGACTGATTTGTTACTTGCAGCAAAGAAGTTTGGTAAAATTTAACCACCTCTCTAGGCAACAAAAAGATTTCTCTTGGATCCTTCCTCTATTTTTTCCTCTACAAAAAGTCAAATATTAATAAAGAAAACATGAGGTTTTTAAAAATAATAATAATAATGATTTTAATTTTTTAAAAAAGTTTGTTAACAAAAGACAGGTGGGAATGTGAAAGACTGGGGACTGATAATGAATGACTTTAAGTCTTGCCCATCTCTCATTCTGTGAGAGACCTATGGACTGATTTTGACCAAAAGGAAAGAGAGAACCTATTTTCAGCCCAGAGATAATGCCAGATCAGAGTCCATCTGAGCTATTTTTGATGTGGTAGCCGTGTTAGTCTCTGCAAGCATATCAGAGAGTAAATAGAACACACACAAAAAAGACAAAAAATGTTGTGGCACCTTAAAGCCTAATTACTAAAACCTATCTAGATCCACCAAAGCTAACATCAAAATACTGTACTGCACAGTGGTTAGGCTTTAAGATGCCGCAACTTCTGAACTATGTAAAGGTTCAGCTATGTCCAAAACGAAACAGAGATCGAGAGTGCCACAAAGGACATGCAGAATGCATTCCACAGGAACACACAAAGCTGTTTTATTTCTCTAGTCTGTCCGAACTATAAATGGTGTTTGCCGGGATCTCTCACACACACACATTCCTAGAGTGGGCAGAGATTTAATCAGGAACGGGTGCTACAGAAGACATACCCTCTTCTACCCGCCGGTCCTTAGCCCTCCCGCGCTGTGGGGTGAGGCGGAACCGAGAAGGCGCTGCGCTCCCCACCATCATCCCACACCTGCCTGCGGAGCGCGCTCTGCCTGTTGCGCTTCTGTACCGGCGCCGCTTCAAGGACAGAGTGGCCGAATTAGGGAAGCAGCGCTTGGGGAAGGGTGGTTTCGAGCCCCTCGCACCGCTTCAGTTAAAAGCCGCTGAGCCCCTGATTATCAGCTCCTCTTCTATTCAGATTAGATCTTTCTCTAGCCTTTTTTGGAACGTGCAAGCAAACACACGCAGGGAGACTAATGGGAAAAAAATAACATTTCCTAGAAATTACTCGAGATCCCAGGTAGTGCATGCGAACTTTTACGAGTTTTCTTTTGGGGGTGGGGGTGGAGAAATAAGCCTATTCTGATCCCACCCACCCCCTTTTCCATCTCTCCCCATGCCTTACAGACCAATCCTCCAACGCCCCTTTGCTTCCCCTAGGATCCCGGACTGGGCTTGATCCCTATCCGTGCACCTTTTCCATACCCAAAAGGTTTCTCTCTACCCGCAAGAAACTCTTCCCGGGGATTGTGCCCTTGCGTCAGGAGGCAGCAGCAACCCCGGATCCCCCTCCAGACCTCCTGGATTACAAGTCTCATCGCCCTGACGTATGGGAATGCGAGGGTTGAAATTTTTGAAGTGATAGCCGTGTCTTCCGTCTTCTTCCAACAAAACAAAAAACCAACCACACATTGTGGCACCTTAAAGATTAACTGCTGCGTTTTAATGTTAGCTTTCGTGGATCAAGCCCAGCGGAGCAAGGAAACACATGCAGCAAGGCTAATGGGAAAATAGCATTTCTTAGAAATCCCAGGTACTGTACTTTTGTTTATCCAAGAGTAAGTAAAACCAAACGAAAATAAGACAAGAAAAACACGTTGTGGCGCCTTGAAGGACTAGCTGCCGTGTTTTAATAGTAGCTTTCGTGCCAGGGGCGTAGCTACCGCCGTATCTATTATACGGGGCCCACGGGGGCCCCCAACGTGCGTAAGCAAAACAAATATTTACCCTTCCTAAGGGCCCCCAAACAAATTTTTATACGCCCCCCCCCCAAGCCACGCTACGCTTCTGTTTCGTGCACTTTGTCAGGCATAAGACTCTTGCGATGAGTGACTCTCACTCGCCCCGTCGGCGATGCTGCCTTGGGATCTGCTGGGATCTTGGGATCTTTCCCTGCCCAACCCCGAGAAGCATGATCGCCAAGTGAGAGGCAAAGGACCTCTTTTCCCGCCACCCACCCATGGGCAGAGACAGGCGGCAGAAAATTTGGTGTGTGTGTGTGTGTGTGTGTTGAACTTTCCGGACTCATCATAAGAGTCTTATGCCTGACAAAGTGCACTCAAACCCGGTGACTTGAAAGGAGACGCGTGTCTCTCTCTCCTCCCCGCATCCCCACACCTTTCCTCTCTCTCAGTCCTCCCGCCTTCCTTGGGAAGCCAAAGGGTTCGCCACACAAGACTCGGGAGAAAAAACCCCACAATAAATCCACGCCGGACTGGGAAAAACAGCCCCTTTTCGACGGTGCGGAGACGGCAATGACGCCCGAGTCGGGAGCGACTTCTCTTCTTCTTACCTTGGTTGGTGGTCTCCAGCGGGAAGATGCCGGAGCATTTCTCCAGCTCCACTTTCCCGCCCAGGCAGAGCTCGGAGATGATCTGCAGCGCCTTGTGGCACAAGCTGCCCACCCGGTCCTCTTTGTGGAAACTCATCGCTTCGGGTGGGTGAGGGGGGCGAGGGTCGAGTGGGTGGGTGGTCGGTCTAAGGCATGGCTCTCCTCTCGGGCCAAGGGAGGCTTATATCCCACCGCCTTGCCTCGAGGAAGAAGTGGCCATGCTCTGTGGTAACCGCGTTGTGAGGCATGAGGTGGGGCGGGGGGGGGCAGAGAGAGAATAGGTACCAGCCCTCAAGAAAGGAGGGGGAGAGACCCTGGCACAGTTTAGGAGGCGTGTGTGAGGAAGAACAGCCCGCCCGACACGTCTGTACCGGCCGAGTCAAGAGTCTCCCTCAGAAGGACACGGAGGGCTCGTCAGTATAAGGGGTGGTGGGGTTTTTGTGTGTGGGGAAAGTGACGGTTGGGCGTTGCTCTTTAAAAGCAACGCCTTGCCTATTGTTTTGTCCCTCGCGGGCAGCCGTAGGCGGGGCCGGCCAATGGCAGCCGAGCGCGGGCGCTTGAGAGAAAGAGAGAGCGCCCTCCAGGTGAGGAATGGTGGTCCCGGCTGAGGGGCGGGGCGGGGCCTCCGTCACGGGTGGCGGGGGGAGGATAAGGAGGAGCCGTAGAACTCCGAGGAGGAGGGGAGGGCGTGGCTTCAGTCGGGCCAGGCGGGAAAACTTTAGGCGCGTGTTTGAAGTGGACTCTGCGGTGGCTCAAGTGGTTAGAACGCTGAACTCGACGACTGGAAAGTCAAGAGTTCGATTCCCGAGTGCTGCACAACTTGAGTGAGCTCCCGTCTCTGTCCCAGCTCCTGCCAACCTAGCAATTCGAAAGCAAGAAATTGCAAGTAGTAGATAAATAGGGGCTACTTTGGTGGGAAGGATAGGGACTGCAGTGGCTCAAGTCACTAAGACGCTGACTGGGAGGCGGAAGGTCAGCAGTTCGATTCCCGAGTACTGCAGGACGGAATGAGCTCCCGTCTCTCTGTCCCAGCTCCTGCCCAACCTAGCAGTTCGAAAGCAAGAAATTGCAAGTAGATAAATAGGGACTACTTTGGTGGGAAGGATAGGGACTGCAGTGGCTCAAGTCACTAAGACGCTGACTGGGAGGCGGAAGGTCAGCAGTTCGATTCCCGAGTACTGCAGGACGGAATGAGCTCCCGTCTCTCTGTCCCAGCTCCTGCCCAACCTAGCAGTTTGAAAGCAAGAAATTGCAAGTAGATAAATAGGGACTACTTTGGTGGGAAGGATAGGGACTGCAGTGGCTCAAGTCACTAAGACGCTGACTGGGAGGCGGAAGGTCAGCAGTTCGATTCCCAATACTGCAGGACGGAATGAGCTCCCGTCTCTCTGTCCCAGCTCCTGCCCAACCTAGCAGTTTGAAAGCAAGAAATTGCAAGTAGATAAATAGGGACTACTTTGGTGGGAAGGATATTGACTGCAGTGGTTCAAGTCACTAAGACGCTGACTGGGAGGTGGAAGGTCAGCAGTTCGGTTTCCTGAGTACTGCAGGACGGAATGAGCTCCCGTCTCTCTGTCCCAGCTCCTGCCCAACCTAGCAGTTCGAAAGCAAGAAATTGCAAGTAGATAAATAGGGACTACTTTGGTGGGAAGGATAGGGACTGCAGTGGCTCAAGTCACTAAGACGCTGACTGGGAGGCGGAAGGTCAGCAGTTCGATTCCCAATACTGCAGGACGGAATGAGCTCCCGTCTCTCTGTCCCAGCTCCTGCCCAACCTAGCAGTTCGAAAGCAAGAAATTGCAAGTAGATAAATAGGGACCACTTCGGTGGGAAGGTAACAGTGTTCCGTGCGCTCCGGTGTCTAGTCATGCCTGCCACATGGCCACGGAAACGTCTGCAGAAGCAGACAGCGCTGGCTCTTCGGCTTAGAAACAGAGATGAGCACTGACCCCTAGAGTTGGATACGACTGGCTTTCGAGCAAGGGAAACCTTTACCTTGGTGGGAAGGCAAACAGTGTTCTGTGCACTCTAGTGTTAAAACATGCCTGCTACGTGTCCACGGGAACTTCTGCAGACAGCGCTGGTTCTTTGGCTATAAGCAGAGATGAGCACTGAATGCTAGAGTCAGATACAACTGGCTTTCTAGCAAGGGCGACCTTCTACCTTTACTTTTACCTTTACATGCTAGGCGTGTTAGTCTGTGCAAACATATCGGACAGTAAACAAAGGTAAATGTTGCCCTTGCTCAAAAGTCACTCTAGGGCAGAGATTCACAACCCAGCCCCCCCCCCCCCATGGCAAACCATCCGGCCCCTGCCTGCGCAAATGCACCTGCTGGGGTTTGTGGCAGCATTTAATGTGGGGGAACCATGTGTCTGGCCCACTCAGCCTGTGGCAGAACAAAGTTGAGAACCCCTGTTCTAGGCCTCAGTGCTCATCTCTGTAGCCAAAGAGCCAGCACTGGTCTCTGCATCTGCAGACATTTCCGTATACATGAGAGAGGCATGACTAGACACCGGAGTGCACGGAATGCTCTTTACCTTCCCTCCAGAGTGGTATCTATTTATCTACAGTAATACCTCGGATAACGCTAAGACTTGGTTCTACAAGTCTTGGTGTTATCCGATTTTTAGTGTTATCCGATGCATGCTAAAATCCTATGGGATGGATCGGATAACGTTAAAGTTCCATAGAGATACATTGTAACCGCACAGGCTTTAGCGGTTGTTATCCGATACATCCCATAGGACCTTAACGTTATTTGATCCAATTCTCCTCCCCAGATTACTTAACGTTATGCGATTTTAGCGTTATCCGAGGTAAACGTTATCCGAGGTTGCTTTCTAACTGCTAGGTTGGCAGGAGCTGGGACAGAGACGGTTGCCCACTCCGTCATGCAGCACTCGGGTCTTGAACTGCTAACCTGTCAAACTTCCAGTCATCAAGATCAGCCTCTTAACCACTAAGCCACCACAGTCCCTTAGAGTAAATATTTTGTATTTCACCCATTTAGGTAAAAATAAAAAGGTAAAGGTTGCCCTTTTATAAACCATAAAAATCAACTAATCAGATTCATGCAGGAAATGCTGATGGTTTCAACAATCAGAAACAAAAACAAGAGTCCTGTGGAATTTTTAAGGCAAAGAGGCTCTATTTGGCACAACCTTTCATGGATTACCAAAGCAGCTTTCTTCAAGTTGATATTTTCTTAGTTGTGTTGACTATAAACTTCATCATTCCCAGCTTCTTCTTGTTCAGTTACACCGTCGAGTCTGAGCCTTTGACCCTATGGACCACCACATGCCAGGCTCCTCTGTCATCTGCCATCCTCTGTAGCCCACCCAGATCTACTCCCACTGCGTCAACGATGCCACCTAGCCATCTTAAACTCTGTCGCCCTCTTCTCTTTTTGCCTTCATTCTTTCCCAGCATCAGGGCCTTCTCCAGTGAGTCATCTCATTTGGGGGCCAAAGTACTTGAGCTTCAGTATTTGTCCTTCCAAGGAGCGGTCAGGGTTGATTTCCTTTAGGATGGACTGATTTGATTCTGGATTCCAGGAAACTCAAGAGTCTTCTCCAGCACCACAGTTCAAAGGCATCTATTCCTCTGTGTTCAGCCTTCCTTATGGTCCAGCTCTCACAGCCATACATTACTACTGGGAAGACCATTGCTTTAACTATGCGGACTTTTGTTGGCAGGTTGATGCCTCTACTTTTTGTTATGCTGCCTAGGTTTGTCATAACTTTCCTCCTGAGAAGTAAATGTCTTTTAATTTCATGGCTGCAGTCACCATCTGCAATGATTTTGGATCCCAAGAAGGAAAAGTCTATCACTGCTTCCCTTTCTTCCCCTTCTGTTTGCCAGGGAATGATAGGGTCGGATGCCATGATCTTGAATAAGGTGAGTGATTGTCACATTTGGAGGGCATCAGTTTTGGGTCATCAGAAGCTGTGCTAGCTGCATAAAACCTTGATGTATTTTGTGGCAGTCTGGATCTGAGTGTCAAAGATGGGACAAACCAGAGAGAAGGACTATGATTTACAGGTCTGTCCTGTGAGGAGTCTGTAAAGTTTGACTGCTTTCAAAGTGAAATGAACTCTGTTTCTGAGTATTTGCAGAATTCACCATCATATAACAAGTTAAGCCCCACACATGATTGGGGGAGGGGGAGAGCCTTTGGAGCAAAGCTCAGTCCTTTCATCTGGCCAAAGATGAAATTAATATTTTGCAGAAGGCAACCTTTTAACTGAATTAACTGAACCAGCCATTCAGAACATAAGAGCAATGCTGGATGAAAGTCAAAGCCCATCATCTTTAGCAAACTACTTCCCCCAGGGGCCAAACAGTGAGAAGCCTTTGAGCAGACAAGCCAAGTAATAATTTTCTTGTTATTGAAGCCCCAGCAACCAGCATTTTAGAATGCAAAAGCATACTGCTTTTTAATGCAGAGTTTTTCATATAGCTATTATGAGAGTCTAGTTAGTGGTAAGTGGAAAATACAGCAATGCCAGGGAAAGAAGCAGCCAGGGCAGGATGAGGACCTTGCCGCCCCTTCCCCTGTGCCTATACCAACTGCCAAGGGAAGAGGAAGCCTGGGCACGATGAGGACTTTGCCGCTCCACCCCCCGTGCCCACCCCAACATATTGTATTGTGATGTAGTGTATTGTCTGTAGGCCGCCCTGAGTCGCCACGGCGAGTGGGCGGGAATATAAATTTGAACTAATATAAATAATAAATATTGCACTGTGGAGTGCTTTTTAAAATTCAGTGAGTTCTGCCCTTATTCAGCACAATGCATTTCTTTTCCTTCTGTTTCCTTTCCAAGAGCAAGCCAACATCCTGGAATGACTTTTAAAAATCCCCATTTTAGTTGTCAAACTAAACAACTAAAAAGCTCCTTGCTTACCTGCTCATAATTCCCAGATATGGATAGAGGGTATTGATTTAACTACGTAATGATCCACATTCAAAGTATTAGATCAATATAGGTGAGATTTATCCTCCATAAATCTGCCAGTCACCCTTTAAAGGCCATTGCCAAGTTTTCTTCCACCAAAATCTGCAAATTAATTTTGTCTTGTGTGAAGATGTACTTTCCTTTGTTTGTCTTGTATCTTCTGCCAATCAATTTTTGTCAAATGACCCCAAGTTTTAATGCAGAAGGAGGAAAAGAAAGACATCCCTTTTGTTTTTTTTCCTCTGCAAAATGGAAGGCTGAATAAATCTACTTTTTAAGGCGAAAATGCTTACATTTTATATTTTTGTGAAAATTTGCTTTTTCTTATTTTTTTTCTACTTATTTTACTGCTCATTTTTATTATTTATTTATTTAATTAACTTATATCCTGCCCTTCTAGAAAAAACCTTCCTACTCAGGGCGGCTTACAGCATAAAATTGAAAAATAAAAAATGACACAAATATTAAAATTTTCATATAAACCCCCTCAAAATCAAACACCCTAATAAGAAAGCCTATGTTGGAAGGAGTGGAGCAGAATAAAATGCCTAACAGCCAATGGTAAAATATTGCCAAAGGTCTCTTTAAAAACTTTAATTTATCCTGGCAGTAAACATTGAGGTCAGGCAGCACTGACATGGAAAAATACATCATTTGACACTGAATTCCCCAGACATCAAATCTTACACCCTTCTGAATGTTTGAGTTTTTTCACCTAAGGAAAATACTTTGCTGTACTGTATCTTTCTAAGGAAATGTGAAAACAAAACAGATCTTGAGTAAGATTGGATGTAGCCTTCCTCAAGTTTGTATTTTGTTCACTTATTAATGGTTGGCATAAGAAATTAATGGCTACTTCTACTTTATTATCCTTCAGTCTGAAGGGAATTGGTTAGTTCCTGATGCCTGCTGGCCCTGAAACACCAAGATTCCTGATGATTTTTGAATGGATATGAACTGTGTTGTTAATTTCACACATCATCCTTATGTTTGACGTAAGTAAAAGCAGAGCAGAGCAGAATCATGCAACAAGTCATGCTTTCTTTGCATTGCACAATGCTTGATGGGAAAGATTGGTCAGCTCTATGTTATTGCCCAGGGGATTCCTGAGTGTACTCACAATGCTTTCCCCTCTTTGTAGAGACTCCTTCTGTGTTCAAGTGAATCAAGATGAACAGCTGTAGCTGATTCTTGCACATAACAGTGTGCTGCCAAGTTCAGAGGTCAGATTATTTTACCAGTGATTTTATATCATACAATATCTGAGAAAAGGATGTTGCAAATGTTGGGCCAAAAGTTTATCTAGATGTCTGGGGAAAATCACAAGGTTTTGTGAGGCTTTGCATTCATTGGTTTTAAAAATATTAGATAGGGCAGCAAGATCACACTTGGAGTTGCCTTATAATAAATCCACTGGTATTTCCTTAGTACAGTATTTGTTTTACATATCCACTGGTACAGAGAAAAAGAGAGAGTAAGTGAGGTGAGTACTGGATAAGGTAGGCCTGTATGATGAATGCACGTTCTTCCTCACTTGCTCTGGGCCCTCTCAGCGTTCAATCCAAGGCGGATTATTCAACAAAAATCCCCTCTAGAACTAACCCAAGCTCACGCAAGAAAAAACATATTCACCATTCTCCAGCCAATCCAGGCTGTCCAAACACGTGGCTCTCTCTCTCTTTACAGAGACAAGCCCAATTTACTATGAGAGGTTTTAGTAGCGTTTTCAAGAGGCAAACAAAGAGAGACTTACTGTCTTTTAACCCAATATCCCATCTTCAATGAACACGTGTTGATTGAAGAAAATATTTTTATTTAAATTGGTAGCATGGTTCTGATGAATCAGGTTACAGATCTCAGCATAAAAATTATTTTCTAATTTTAAATTTTAGAGAAAAGATGTTTCAGACAAGTCTTCCTCTTAATAAAAAAAAAATCTGTCTAGCTATTCTAAGTTACCATAATTAAGATTTCCAGAGATAGGCCTAGTTGGAAGGCCATCTCTGTATTGTCAATGTTTCCTAGATGACAACCATTTTCGAACTCCTCTCTGGCCCTCTGCCAGACCTTCGCCAGGTATGAAGTGAACCTGGGTAATCAGGCTACTTCCAATCAAATTTCAGAGTTGGGTAAACAACTCTGGTTGCCTTGTTTACAATGGGCGCCTCTCTGTCTATCTCTTTCCCACCCTGGGCCCCAAAGTGTGAAAACAACCAAATGGCTCTTGTGCTAGCACCAGAAGCCACAATCCTACTATAGACTAGAAATGTGAAGAACTTGGGGACTCATTTTATCACATGCCCCTCTTAAAGGTAAAGTCAGTTCTGACTTTGCCCTAAGGACCCAAGTGAAGAACATATTCAATACTAAACACACCCTCTTTTGTATACAGGGTCAACCAATAACTATTCTATTTACTTTACTTGTTACATGGCTTAACCTCCTCAGGTGTTAGGCGAACACCTGTAACAGATTGTGTCCTGAGGGACACAATCTGGCCCAGGATAAACCAATGACCTCAATGGTAGAATGCAGATCTCATAGAAAACTCTGCAGTCTAATACTAATGGTTACATCATGCTAACCTGCAGAAGAGTAGCGTGCCTTGGCGGGGCCCCGTATAAAAATTTGTTTGGGGGCCCTTAGGAAGGGTAAAGATTTGTTTTGCTTACGCACGTTGGGGCCCCCCCGGGCCCCCCGTATAATAGATACGGCGGTAGCTACGCCTCTGCTAACCTGTCAGCTCTGATGAGATTGAGCCTCCTAGTTGAGTGTGTGCTAGTTCAGTTAAGTGAGAGCCTTTAACTCAGGGGTCCCCAACTATTTTTGCACCATGGACCGGTTTCATGCGAAACAAGTTTTCCATGGACCGGTAAGTGGTGGTGGCAGCAGCGGGATTGGGTGGTACAAGCGCGGGAGGTGGAGCCCCACCGTAGTTATGGTAAGCAACGTGGAGCAGGCCCCCTGGGCACCTGCCTATCTGCTGTATCTGAAGCCTGTGCTCACACTCTGTTCCCTGGTCAGATCCAGTGGAGCACGTTGAGGGCAGAAGGCTGCCATCAGGGCTCCCAGTGCCACCCCCACCCCGGTTCGGGACATGCTGTGGTCTGGTATCAGTCTGCGACCCAGTGGTTGGGGACCCTTGCTTTAACTTGAAGATGTTTGACATTGAACCTAAGATTTGATATCTGCAGACTGTATAGCAATAGCATTTACTCTTATATATCACCGCATAGCGCTTACTGCACTTTGGGTGGTTCACAAGTTAATTAGCATTTTGCCTCCAACATGCTGGGTACTAATTTTACTGACCTTGGAAAGGTGAGTCAACCTTGTCCCCATCAGGATTGAACTCACAATGTTTTGGCTGCAGTACAGCAGTTTAGCCACTGTGGCACCAAGGCTCTACCACTGTGCTTTAGACTCTATCACTGTGTCAGAAACAAGATTAAATTAGAAAATACTGTAAAATTCTTTATACAGATCAGAGTTCTGGTCCATACAGTTCAATATTGTATCAAGAACAGGCCATTTCCAGAGTTGGCTCTCCACACCCATTGGTACAATTTAGAGGACCACACACTTGACTCTCACCCCAAATGTTCTTTACAAACACTCCCTGCACCCCAGGTAACCAATTCCACCCCAAAATAATTGAGATGGGGTAGGAAAAGGAGTGCTGTTTGTGTGTGTGTGAGATGGCTTAAAACACAGCAAAATTCTCACCATGCATTTGAGAGCCCAAAGAGACTTCTGACCCATATAAAATAAACAAAAGCAATTAAAATAATTAAAACCAAGGGTGTTTAAGGATCACATTTGGGCTCATGGAAACCACATACTGTATTGCCCATTCTTGCTCTAGCTAGATGTATTGCCAGAGTCACTGCAGGATTTTAGAACAAATTCTCAGCTTTGCCAGAAAACCATTTGTATCCAAAGTATAGACTCCAACAATTTACTATCACCCTTCCTCAAGGAATCCATTGTCTCCCTTTCATTCTTACAATAGTATGAACTGTACAGGGGTTAGCAAACTTGGTTCTCCAGATGTTCTTGGACTTCAATTCCCAGAAGCTCTGATCAGACTTGAGCCTCTGGTAATTGAAGTCTAAGAACCCCTGGAGAGCTGCTGACCCCTGAACTATTACATTCCCTTTTGTATGTGTGCTTCTCCAACAAATAGAATCAATGTTGTATTTGCTTCATTTTAATGCATGCTATTTCATTCACTCTTTGTTTTTGTATAATATTTTGCTTTTCTAAGTTGTTGAAAACATCAACTCATGCTGGTCTAGCACAATTGTCAGGTCAAGCAAGGGTGTGGTTGAATTCTCAGCTGAATGTAAAACAGTAGGTAATAAGACTATGTTGTTCAGGGAGGCGTTTAAAGATCACATGCCAGTGGCCAATTAGCTAATTAGTATAGTTTCTGAGTTTAATTGTTTTTATTTAATTTATACTTCTATTCCCAGCCAGGCTTTGCTGGTTGAGCAATAGCCATTAAGAAAGTTTAATATGTTGTTGTAGGGGTTTGGGTTTATGTTACATTTTATATGTACATTGATTATTTTTATGTGTTTATGTTATTGGAAACTGTCCGGAGCGAGAATACCTCCCAGATGAATGGTATGGAAGTGTATTAAATAAATAAAGACCAATAAAACATGGAATTACTAGCCCAATGGTTTGCAAACTGTTGTCTTGGGGAAACCAGGGGCTCATGAAAGACAAGTATTCTTCAAATAAATTTCCCCTATCATTCCTGAGCTGCTTCTGCTATGTGTAAGTATTGTAGGAAGAAGGTAGCACTGTGTTCTAGGTTCTGCTCAGTGGGTGATGATGAATTCCCCAGGATGCTCAGTGAGTGTTCTAAAACAGTGATGGAGAAATGGTTCAATCCAATCTGGATCAGTGGAAGTTGAACTTTTGATGTTTTGAACATTTCAAGGAACATTGGACTAGATGGTCATTGTCTGACAAAAGCATTTCTGATCAACATAATTTCATGGCTTTTGCTCACACAATAAAGCTTTCTTTCCCTATTCTGCCACCCTCTTCCCCAAAATCTGTTCCAGAAGATATTCAAACCATCTGCAGTCACTTATAAGATATACTATGTATATACAGTCATGGGATGTAACAGGTTCTCACCAGTTCGCCAGAACCGGTAGTAACTTTTCCCAGTGTCCCGGAGAACCGGTAGCAGCTTTTGGGGGGAAACCACATTCGGGGCTTACCTTTTCACTGATTTCCCCACTGTGCATGCGCGCCAAGCATTTGGTGTGCATGCATGCCTACAGTGCTTGGTGCGTATGCACGGCCTCCTTGTTGTCCTCCCAAGCGGGGAGGAGGAAGAGAAGCTGCTAGCCTGAAGCTCCCTATAGCCTGCTCCTCAGGGTAAGTTGACTCACCTTTGGATGTGGTGTGTCTGTGTGTATTTTAGTGTGTATTTACTACCTTTACCTATATTGACGTACTACCACAGTTCCTAAAAGGGCCTGGCAGTCTGGCTTGGGGTTTTTAAGCAAAGTCTTGGAGTTACCTCATCAATAAGCTACACCTGTGCTATTCTAATTGCTGTTCCAATTGGAGAACCCTTAAAGAGGTACAGCTGTTTTACATTTACATTAAGGCATATTATCCTAGAGAACCGGAACAATGACCATATCCATCTTGCAACATGGTGCTGTCCAGGCACTTATACTAACAGGTAAGTGACGGGTTTGTATTTAGGGTGGGTGGGTTGATTTATGTTTGGGATGGGTGGGTGGGTGTATTTTAATGTAATTTTTAATTTAATTAATTAATTAATTTATGGGTTTGTGTTGTGGGTGGGTGGGTGGGTTGAGGTGTGTGTGTGTGCTTATTTTTATTTTATTATTTTTATAATTTTTTCTTTGACCCCGCCCATGATGTCATGACATTAGCTCCGCTCATACTGTGATGACGTCACAGTGGGATAGTAAAATTTTTGACATCCCACCAGTGTGCATATACTGCCAGAGAGGACAAAGAATTACCTTCTCCTTGTTCCACAATTATGGAGAACATTTCATCAAGCAAGATGAGTTAACTGGACTCCATCCTGTGTTCTGAAGTAAGAGTGCATTCAAATTGAGATATTCTTTAACAACATACAGTGCAGTAAGGCAAACCAAATATTGGGACAGTCAGTTCCACTCTTACAACACAAATCAGTTCCAATCAACATAAAGAAACACCTCATACAAAGCATATTTATCCTCGCCTTATGTTGCCAGTGTCAAACATGGAGACTTACAACAAAACATAAGCAATAATTGGTAACCACAGAAATGAGATGTCCGAGGAAGGCTGCTAGAGTGACTAGAAGGGATAAAATCAAGAATGAAATTAAAAGGGAAAGAATTAGAACAGAACCAATCTTGTACTACATATAGAGACCACAGATAAAGTGGTTTGCCCATTGGGAGAGAATGTCTTGGAATTTCATACCTTACAAGGCATCATATGTGGAAAGAGAAGGACAAAGAGGCAGACCCAGAGGAGGGTGGAGAGATAACATCAAATAAATATTACAAGAACACCAAATAACACTGGGGGAGGCTGCTAGAAGTGCCATAACAAGAACCTTGCATCTCCCTCGACACCTGATGGGGTAAAAGAGGAAGCAAAGAAGAAGAAATTAGAGACTATTAATATGTACTAGACAAAATCATGTTCCATAAATTATGTTTGCAAAAAGTTGATGACCTCATCAATATAATACTTTTTCTAATAAAAGAGGTCTTGCTTTTGTCCCATAGCTTGTCCAACTCATACATTATGAGTCTCATTATGACTGAACCATGCAGTTCTCATGATGGAAGCAGGAACTCCCTAATTACTAAACACATCTCCTTCCAGTAACATTGCCTAATGAGGGATATTGCTGATAACGCAAGGGTTCCTGCTTCCATTCCGGAACTAGCAAGCTTGTATGCAATGAGACTAGTTACACACAAGTTGGATGAACTTTGGGAATAGTTTAATTACCCCAAAATCTCCCTCTACAATTGAATACATCACTCTTGTATAGGTGTAATTGCCAGGACAATCTTCATGGCTGAAGCCATAGAAGGATAACCTGGCTTTAAGGAAAGGTGTAGCGAAGTTCTGCAGCATCGGCAGACCGTGTGAAAGAATTATTGCTTATTTCCCCTTTTTTCCTTTGCCTAAATACGTAATACACGTATAAACATCCTTTCTCTGGCATCTGTTCCTGGCAGATAGGATTAACTCAAAGGGAAGTTCTCACACTGGCATGAGGCAAAAACAGAAAAACAGGACACGTCTTTAGATGTAAACAATACGTAATCAGAATGCTTGGGTAAGCTCTTGTATTCCTATATAGAAGGGGTTTTTTTTTTGGAAATAAACTTCAGAATGCTTGCATGAAGATCTGGGTGTCCTGTCCTTCCCACATTTGGTGAGCCCGACGTGATAGACGCGATAGAGAAGTGATATGCCCTACGGCCCTCGACTAGGAACAGTCCGTGCACACAGGTCCGCCTCCCGTCAGGTCAGTATGGGCTCCTCTGCATCCCAAGAGGTAAAGGAACATGCAAAGGAATTAGCAAAAGTGACAGGGACAGGGGGTGGAGAACCAGTAGGAGTGCAGGAGGCTTACGATCTTCTGCTGGAGATAGGGTCTTCTTGCCCCTGGTTTCCTCTTCATGGGACTTTAAGGATTGAGGCTTGGCAGAAAGTAGCCAAAGAGTTACAACAAGAACCTCATGCAGCAACTGGCCATATTCTGACCTGCACGAAGATCTTAAAGGCTCTCAGCAAGCTTACCATACCTGATAACGTTCTGTTCCAAGCTGTTGCTACGGCCAACATGGACACAGAACTCAAGAAAGGGCCATCATACAAATTGATTCCTCCCTCTGCCCCACCACCTAATGCTCCTCTGGGCCCCCCGCCAGCGCCGCCACCAGTTTACCCCACGCCTCCACCTAAGGGAGGTCTCATGGAAGATAGTTTACGCCGTGCCTGGATGGCCGGTGACATCAACATGACTGAGGAATGGGGCGGTGGTGTACCGAGTTTGTTTCCCTTAACACGCACGGAGACTGACCATTTTGATGGGCATGGAAACCCTATTGTAAATCTGGAGTATAAACCCCTTCCTTTCTCTGTCCTCCATGAATGCAATAAATCAGCACGGGAGGACGGGGTCCAAAGTACGTATTTCCAAGGATTAATCGAAGGGTTAATGCAGGCCTATACTATGCTGCCCCTGGACTGGAAAAACCTATTCCGCATGGTCCTAACACCAGCCCAATACGTTGTGTTTGACAGCGAATTCCGGCAAACTGCCTTTCGGGGCCAGACTGCCCAAATCACGGCTGAACAAGTATATGGCTCTGGTCAATTCTCTGATGCTAGAGCACAAATGGAGCTTACAGATGACCACCTAAGGGCAACAGGCGTGTGTATTACACGCGCATTAAAGAGGGTCCCTGGTAGGTCAGCCTCTGGCAAATCTTTCACGGCAGTGAAACAAGGAGCTAATGAGCCATACACTGCCTTCGTGGATAAATTGAAACAAGCTATAGGTAGGCAGTTGGATAATCCGGAAGCACAGGAGGAGTTGCTACTGAAGTTGGCATATGAGAACGCCAGCACAGATTGTAGAAAGGCACTGGTTGGGATTATTAGTAGAGAAGGCTATACCTTAGCAGACATGTTACGGGCATGTGCTGATGTGGGTAGCAAGACACATGAAATGGCACTGCTGGCCACTGCCCTTCACAAAGGAATGGCCAAGAAAGGCAACTGCTTTAATTGTAACAAGCCTGGCCACTTTAAGTCCGAATGCCGGGCACCGGGCGGCGGAGCCTATAAGGGCTCTAATGGCCAACAGAAAAAGCCCTCAAAGAAGTGTCCACGTTGCCAGAAGGGCTATCATTGGGCCAATCAGTGCCGTTCCAACCCCCCCTCTGGATCCCAGTCAGGAAACCCCTCTGGGTCCCGGTCGGGAAATCCCTCTGGATCCCAGTCGGGAAACTAGAAAGGGGTGTGTGATCCGGCCCCCACAACCAACGGGATCCACCTGACATGTCCATTCCATTGGCTGTGTATCTGCATGCTACACAAGAAGTCTCACAAATCACACCACATGAGGCTGTCTATGTGTCAGCCTTACCTAAAATTCCTGTCAAGGAAAGAACATCAGGTATTATAGTGCTCTCTTTAACTGCACAAAAGCAAAAGGTCAAGGTGCCCATAGGCATTGCACACCTTGAGCCTGGCATACCATTAACTTTGGAGTACCAAGCTGCTAAGCCATGCAAGATAACCCCTGAACAGTCTTATTGTCAGGTTTTGTTCATTACTCGTATAGCGGAAAAGAAGCCCACCCGCACACTCCGGGTGGAGAACAAGGTCCTCACTGCTTTGATTGACTCGGGTGCGGACATTTCTCTGATTCGGGCGCAGGATTGGGACCCGAGTTGGCCGAAAGTACCTGCTCCACCGGTATACGGGGTAGGTGGCATCACCCGGGCGGAGGTAAGTGCACATAGTCTCCGGGTCTTCCACCCGGATTCAGGTAAATTGCTTGGTTCCATACAACCCACTGTCATTGATATTGGTGTGAATCTGTGGGGTCGGGACATCTTGCAGCAAGTAGGGACCACCATCCTTTGTGATGAGTGAGGTTGAGAAACCCCGTGCCATCGCACTCTCCTGGCTGACGGAGGCACCTGTTTGGGTGGAGCAATGGCCAATGATCAAAGAGAAATTAGATGCCCTTGAAGAGATAATTGCGATACAATTGCAACAAGGCCACTTAGAACCCTCCGTTAGTCCGTATAATACACCTGTATTTGTAATTAAGAAGAAGTCAGGCAAATGGCGCATGCTCCATGACCTTAGAGAAATTAACAAATTAATTCTTCCTATGGGTTCTTTGCAAAACGGTTTGCCGAACCCTAATTTGATGCCCCACGATTGGGAACTGGCTGTAATTGATCTTAAGGACTGTTTTTACACCATCCCATTGCAAGAACAGGATAAGAAGTGCTTTGCTTTCACCGTCCCTCAGTTAAATAACACCAGACCGACCCGTCGTCTCCAGGGGGCCGTCTTGCCACAAGGCATGATCAACAGTCCTAGTATGTGCCAGATTTTTGTCGACCAGGCACTGCAGCCATATCGTACAGCCCACCCCAAGTGTCAGTTATGGCATTATGTAGACGACATAGCCATATTTAGTAAAAAACTGCCTCAGAATTGGCATAAGGAGCTTACTGCTGCCTTAAAATTTTTTGGGTTAGTTATCGCCCCTGAGAAAGTGCAACTGCAAGACCCATATCTGTACTTGGGCATGAAAGTTACAAGTAGTTACGCTGCCCCGATACGGCCCTCCTTAAGCCTTCTCATCTCTAGTACCTATGTACAGCTGCAACAATATCTTGGGCATCTTAATTGGCTACGCCCGTATTATCGGCTCACTACTGATGAGCTGTCCCCTCTGTTTGCCGCCTTAAAGCATGGCCAATCCCCTCAGGATACCATCATTTTAGAGCCGGAAGAGCTAAAAGTGGTTGAGCTGGTGAATATAGTTATGCAGCAACGGTGGGTGGATCGTTGCGCACCAGACCTGCCCTTTCGGGTAGCCATCTGGAGGAAAGATACCTTATGTTGTGGAATCATTTATCAGGAGGCGCCCCAGGTCTTAATTGTTGAGTGGCTGTATATGAGCCATGCAGGTCAGACCGCCCTTACGCGTTACCCTGTTATGATTGCCCGCCTCATCTTTCGTGGCCGCTCCCGTTGCCGAGCCCTTTGCGGTATGGAACCCCTTTCTATTGTAGTACCCATGGCCAAGGAACCGTGGGCCATGGTTGAGCAACAAGACCCTACGGTTCAAGCAGCCCTTGCGGGATATCTTGGGGAAATAAGGTATCATCTCCCCAAGGATCAGAGGATCCAAGCTCAGAGTTTGCTGCCATATAAGTATGAGACCATTTTTGCTTCTAAGCCTCTGGACGCCTTAACAGTGTTCACTGATGGCAGTCCGACTCGAGGGGTCATTGCTTGGCAAGATCGTGATGGGGGCTGGCAGAGCAAGTATACTGAGATACAAACCACCACGCAGCGCGCCGAACTGGCCGCTGTAGTTCTTGCCATTGCCACCTTCCCTGAGCAGCGCCTTAATCTCATTGTAGATAGTTTGTATGTTGTTAATTTGTTGTCTCAGATTGACTTTTCCTACATTTCCCCACATGCCACGCGAGAGATCTTGCATCTCCTGCAGGAGTTGCAGGGTCTTCTTCAGGCCCGCACGTCCCTTGTATATGTTGCCCACATCCGAAGTCACCAGAATCTCCCTGGTGCACTCACGGCAGGAAATGAGTATGCCGATTCCCTGCTTCAGCCTATGCAGATGTATACAGCTGTGGAAAGTCATCAAGTGCATCATCAAAATGCACAGGCTTTGGTTAAAGAGTTTGGCCTGCCCCTCTCGGAGGCTCGTGCCATAGTTACCCAGTGTTCTCACTGTAGTTCAACTGTGAATCATCCCAGGGAAGGGGTTAATCCACGTGGGCTACAGGCTAACACCTTGTGGCAGATGGATGTCACCCAGTTCCCTCCCTTCTCACCTTGAAAATATCTTCATGTATGTGTCGATACGTATTCTGTGTTTGTTCATGCCACCCCACAGAGAGGGGAAAAAGCAAAGCATGTGGTTTCCCATTTGACGCGAGCTATCTCTGTCATGGGAAAGCCTGCAGCTCTAAAAACAGACAATGGTCCTGCCTATTGCTCTGAGCAGTTCGCTCTCTTCTGCAAGCGGTGGGACATCCATCATACATTTGGCATTCCATACAATTCCACGGGTCAAGCCATCGTGGAACGCACAAACCGTACCGTGAAAACAACTCTCTCACATTTAAAAGAAAAGGGGGACTACGCCCCCCAGGGGCCGAACACACTCACTGACCATGAAGCGTGTTGTGCTTCTGCTCTTTTCACCATCAACTACCTCAATTTAACTTATTTTTCTTTGCCTCCAGGTCTTCGCACCCGTGCTCAGTAGCATTTTGGCAGTACTGCTCCCCCACCGGAACGGCCCTTGGTATTGTATCGAAAGTTGCCGAATTTGCAGTGGGAGGGTCCACGCCCTCTTCTGGTCTGGGGCCGCGGCTTTGCTGCTATATCTGAACCTTCTGGCCCAGTGTGGGTTCCTGCAAGGTGCGTCCGGCCTTACCATGGCATGGCATCAAGGTCTGAGCGACCCGATTCCGCAGTTCAACCAGACACTACACCTCACAGCACCAACAGCAGTGACCAAGGACTGGAAGCGAGGGATGTCTCCAGCGAACAAGGTAACTTGGGGAGCAGTGAAGAACCTGAGCCGGGATGCGCAGAATCTGCTGGAGAGCCAGAAGACTGAACCAACACCGGAAGCTTTCTTTGCTGCTATCATTGCTTGCATTAACGTGAACTCTATGATTATATTGTGTCTTTGTCTTTTATGTAGCCCTACTTTGGGGCAAGCTAAGTCACTTCATGACAGAATGCAATTTAACCTTTGGGCCCGCTTAGCTCATGAAGTAAATGTCTCCACTTTCTGTATGGATCAGGCTCCGGATTTGCATGGCCTTCTGAGTACCTGCCTGGTGCCTGTCTGCAAATCCCCAGATCTGATCCACTATGAAAGTAGTCTTGTTGATTTTTTCACTGCTTATGAAATGAGGTATGCTAAGATGCCCTCCTGGGGCCGGATTAGCAAGACCTTGGATCAGGGAGCCATCTCCCTTTATACGCCCAATGTAGTCAATGCTGTGAATAACACTTGTGCCTTAATAGTCAATGGCACTGCCACCAAGATAAAAAGGGGCTTGGTGGATTTTGGTACCCCTAAGTGGAAATGCTCTTCCTATGAGAAAGTCTCATTCAACTATGCCCATATTCGCTTGCCAAACGGCTGGTTTTTTACCTGTGGTGTTCGTACCTTTAATTATATCCCTGCTAAT